>JAVJGI010000063.1:9547363-9647579 GCA_035590275.1 Ibycter americanus | reverse complement strand
CATCACAGCCAAAACACAGCACAGCACCAACTACTAAGAAGAAAATTAACTCCATCCCAGCTGAAACCACGACAGTAGGCTATGCTATGAGCAATTTATGCACATGAGGTGAAAGAAAATGTAATAGGAATAGGAATATTATTTTTTTCCTCCACCTGCAATGAGAAGTGTTGATAGAGCTGCATGTGGAGATCCTTTTGCTATGGCTTGAGCTGGGTTTACCCACAACCTGCTTTCCGTCTTGCACTTTACACTTTATCTTTGCTGGCTATAAGGGATCTTCTAAGTAGGAAAGTTTCTGAATTTGGGGGGAAAAAATTATATCCCAGAAATATTCTTTTTCTCACTACATTTTTACATGTGTCAATATTAAATTTGTTGTGTCAACATACATTTTGGCAGGAATGGTCATCGTAGGTCTCACTCTGGGAATCTGCAGCACACTCTAGGGAACCTGCCCAGTGCACAGCTCTAGGTCTGAAAAGGGGCACAAAAAATCTGCGTGTTTCACTCGCCACCGATTTTTGTTTGAAAGTATATAATACAGAATTTTCTTGTTACAGCACTAAGAAAACAGTAGGTGAAATTGTAAAATGGCATAAATGAAACAGCAAAGTGAAGCTAGAAGTCCCTCTTCCCTGGGCATGTCCTGGGTGCACAGCTAGTGGCACCCCTTTCTCACCCTTGTGCTCTGGGCACAGCCATCCTGCGCACCAGCAGGCTTGGGGGCTCTGCTCCCAGGGCTGCCTTTTTAAGACACAGACACAGTGACCTGCACAAAATCTATCCTGAATCCCACTCTGGTCAAGCGTATGCTCCTGTGGCCAGAAGCAGCTTTGTAACAGTTGCACAAGCTGAAATGAGTCACAAGCTGTAAAAATAACATCATTGTGGTAGCGAACTTGACAGCGTGCCCATCACAACATCTCCTGGTGCCAATCAGATAGGTTTCACACCTTGCGGATCCTTGTCCTTTATCGTTCCTGCCATCGTTTCATCTACACTGAAAGGGCAGAAAAGCATGAACAAACTGTTACACTTGGCTTGATAGACATCTCTACTTTCAATTACTCCTCTGTAAACAGATTGAAGATAACAAGTGCAGCCATCTCAAATGGCTGTCCGAAGGAGCGGGTTGCTCAGTGACTGCTGGCACCTGCCTGCTCACCCTGAACTGCAAAACATAATTGCATTTCATGTCACCTCTTTTGTTTCCACTCTCCTTTCTATTAACTATGAGATTAGAATTATCTACACTTTTGTTTAACGTCAGCAAAAACCTTCAAGGAAGAGTGTGAGATGCACTGACAGATGCCAGTCACTATTTTTAAAGAATACATAAAATCATGCTTTGTTTCCAACACCTGTTTTATTTCAGACTTTTCCATTCAAGCCAGGTAGGAATGTAAGGGTTACATTTCAGGCTTGACATTATCTGGTTCATCATTTTCCGAGTCACACAGCCCACCACAGCCATGGCTTGTGTGAGTGTCAGTGGCCGATGAAGCAATGGCTATTTGTCCTTCAGATACCACCTCCGAGTCATCTTCTGCCATGATTTACAGTGTGCTCCTACTGCTGCGGTGGCATTTAGATGTGTGGCAGGTTGTGACTCTTGCTGCCTGTCACTTTATTACTCTTCTGAATTTTGCAACCAGCCGATCTATGATGAAGTGCCTTCATCTGTTGTTACATCATCTTTCATTTCTGTGGCCTGTGTTGTCTGACACAGGGAAGCCTTTTTCAATGTGTCTACGAAGTGTCTCCAGATAAGTTATCAAGATGCCCCAATAAACAGGGCATAAAGAACATTTATATTTTAACGGTAGTGCTTGTAGCTGAAATTGTCTGAGGATATAAATGAATGATTTTTGCCTAACTTGAAGTACGTACTTTGGTGGCTCAGAAGGGAGATGCATGCTTTGCGTGGAGGCTGCTGAATTAGTCCTTGGGAGAAGACAGCACATTCTCAGCTGAAGCACAGGCTTGGGGCATGAGCTCGGTCCCCCCAGACTCCGTGACAGCATTCCTGATGCTTTCCATGGAGCTGAATCAAGCCCCTAGCGCACAGCAGTTACCAATCCTCCTTGAACACTAGGTGCCTTACTAGCACCTCCAGGCATGATAGGGATTTTGATTTATTCATCAAAAATCTTCCAGCAGCAAATAGAAGTGCATCCCCCTGTTTCACACTAATGTGCCTGTACAATCACCCCTGCTGCTTAGATGAGGGGCTGATTTCCATGCCAGGAATCCCGCTTTGTGCCAGATCCCTTTATTCTTCTTGGAACTTTGAAGATATATTATGATGCTAATTAATTCCTTTCTTGAGAAGAGAGTAATTGCAAGTATTGGAAGCAACTTCATCAGTGCAGGAAATGAAGGCAAATAGATGCTCTTTTTCTTTCTTTCTTTCTTTTTTGATTTCCCTTTTGAAGCCAAAGACCACGAATTGATCTGACTTCTGGGTTCTGTCATTAACCCACCATGATGTAGTCACATGGTCAGATGCAGCTGGTTGCAAACCAATTCTGTCTAAGCTTTGGGTTTGCTTAGTTAAGTAAATCGTTATCTGTAACCCATCCTCATGCTAATTTCAGTTAGTGAAATAATCTGGTCTCTGGGGCAGGATATCAGTTTTCTTCCTGCCCCTAGGCTGGAGTCCCATGGTAGAGAGCGCAGTTATGCTGCAGCATCACAGTTACAAATGCTTTTTTAGTTTCCCACCTTTCATTTCCTCCCACCTTATCCTTACTACAGCCCAGCTACTTGTCATTTATTTGCATGCCCATGTCTGTGCAGTCTGAGCGGCTGGTTGGCAAACGACAGTTGCATGCAGCTCCCCCTTCCCATATTCAGAAGATCATGCCCTCTCCCTCTATTTGGCTTAATGAATTTACAAACCAGAGAAAAACCAGAATGGCCAAAGTGTGAAACAGCGAAAAAGTCAAAGCACTTGAGTGCAATGCAGAAAATTGCAGCAGGGATGCTACCTTCTTCTGGCAGCAATAGCAGTAAGAATAGGACAAGCACAGCCTGTGCCTGATGGGGAAGAGGGTGGCAGGAATTGTGACATGGAGCAAACAGCAGCCACTCATCCCTTGCAGCTTGTGGGCGCCAGCTCCTGCCAGGGCAGAGATCAGATTCCTCTTCCCCTGTGCAGCTCCAGCAGCAAGCGGGGTGCCAGAGCCATGTGGCAAAGCCCGGCTGATGAGTTGTGTGCTGGCTTGTGCCAACACGGGCATGGGGACAACGGGCCATGCTTGCTGTGAAAGCCAGTGGTGGACCTCTGGCACGGCAGAAAGCAATTAGGTATGTGTCACGGGGAAAGACAGCTTGCAAATTCATCTGGGGTGCTGGAGGAACTCAGCTGCTCAGAGGAAACACAAACTCAACGTGTCTCCCAGGGCACATTCTAAGGACAGTGAGTGGCAGCTGAGAGCGGTCACTGCTGAAGCAGCCAGGAGGCTGGATGGTGGCAGGAGTCTCCTACACGGCTGCTGCCTCCAGCCGCAGGAGCTGCAGTGGATGGAGAGGAGCCCAGACTCCCCTCCCCTGCAAACTCACAGCTGGAACCACTGGCTGGACAGTGCCACTCTGGGATTTTCCTGGTGAGACAGAAGCAAAGGTTTTCATAGGATTTTTTGCTCAACAGCTGCTTCATGGCCATGCAAGGGGTAGATTTGGACCTCTGTGGTTCCTCTGCATAACTTGGGGGAGGCAGTAAGATGGCTGTGGCATAAACTTTCTTTTCTCTATAGATATTCCCCTGGGAATCCCTTGACCTTTTTAGATGCCTGATTTATATAATCCTCTCAGAGGACAGACTAAAGGGGGGATATTATTAGCCAATTAAAAGGTTCCCTCCTGAGGAAGGCGGAAAATAGCATACAGATGATCTATTTTTTATACAACATCAATTACCATTCTGTTGCCAGATGTTCCATGGAGGAAGATCTGTGCTGTAACGTGCTCTACGGAGCTGCCTCTCCCAGACTGAAACTCTGGGAAGAAAAACCCTGTGGTGGATTTCTAAAGCTGCGTGGGTATTCATTAAATACTTGATGGGTGTGAAATGTATCTTTCTGACAAAAAGCAACTGTCAGATTTGCATTGGCTAGATCCTTATTTGCCCCTAGCAGTTCTCTGCCAGTTGATGTTTGGGTCTAGATGAACAAACAAATGATTTTTAAAGCCAAGGGGCTGTTACTTTATTTCAGTTTTCTAGGAATCTCCCAGCTAACACCCACACTACACAATCCTTATGGTATTTACTCACAGTTTCATCTGATCTCCCTCTTGCTTCCCTACTTCCAGCTGTTCTTTGCATCCAGTATGCTGCCAGTTATCTTCAAAAGAAAATATGGCAGTGTGTACTCATGAAGATATGCAATGCCACAGTATTTACATCAGGGTTTGGGTCACACGTGTCGTATGGAAAAGAAGATGCTACAAATGGGAAACAGTTGCTGCAGACTCCAGGGTCTTAAATTAAATAGTCTGAAGAACATCTGGTGAAGAGGGACAATTTTGCCTTTCACAGATAAAACTGGCCACTTCTGAGGTTTCTAGGTAATTCTAGTTCAGAGAAATTTTTTACAAGGGAGATTTCTATTATAACATGTGGAGGTTGTTGATCCATGAATGTAGACCTGGAAGAAAGGACAAGACAGAACAGAGAAGGAGGAGTGAGGCAGGATTAGAACATGTCGGAGAACGGTAGCTGAGAGCTCGGTCCTAGGGCATAGCTGCAGGGAAATGGCTGCCTTAGGCTGTAGCAAGGACCTGTCCCTCCAGACAGACACTAACAAGCTAGAGGTCTGCTCTTAGTCTTGAGAGGCTCTTGGGTGTCCCATGAGCCTTGTTTTCCCCTGCGATCCTGGGAACCATCTCTACCCACTTCTGTCTTTATCTTAAACTGTCTTTCAGAAGAGGATCTGATGATCACAGCTTCCATCCAGCTGTGGTCCTGGTGTCAACATTTGTAGATATGTAACTACCATTGATGGCATGCCCCGATTCCTATCCTGATCGGTGTGGGTGAGTTCGGACACCTCTGCAGAGGCTGCTGTGCTAGTTTGGCTCCGTGGGACATGGGGAGGCCACACAGCAAGGCGAGCACATTACCTACACTTAGCTGCTGCCAGGAGCTGTACAATGTTCTGCATCCCAAACAGACTAGAGGGTTGTGGGTTTGCAAAGCTGTGGCTGGACAAGGTCTCCAGCGCAGATGCATCCTGTGGAATGAAAGCTCCCATTATGCTGCCCTTTTAGCATGTGTCTGCCTTAGCCGAATGGTGCTCATTAGTTCATGTCCAGTCACTCCTTGGCTAATTTATCAACGCCAGTCATGATGGATGTGCTTGTGAGGAAGGGCGTTGGTGCCTGGGAGCTGCTGAGTGTTCAAAATCCAGGTGGGACAAAAATTCAACCCATCATTCAATGACCTCAGTGGTGCCAATTCAGCAGCAATGGTGTCAGGTAGCTTAGAAAGCAGCATAACTTCAGTCCTGAGTTTATTTCCCAAGCTCAGCACAGCCAGATCCAGATCAATCACATAGATGAATACTTCTCAAGGTCCTTCTCTAGCCTGTGATTCTTGCTGGACACTGCTCTTATTTCATTTTACTTGCTTATGAGCCTATAGTCCACAGTGGTCCTAGGTCAAAGATCATCCTCTGACTGCTGACCCAGGACTTTTTCATTAAGGGCTGTCTGCAACGATGTGCTACAGGTGCTAAATCTCATTCAAAGCAAGTCAGTACACCTGCCACACAGAGATCCTGCCTTAGACCCCAAAAGATGTGGAGCTGCACGGGTGCAGCGTTGTGCCTAGGCTGCCTGCTGCTGGTGGCCCTGCGCGGGGCTGGCTTTATGGGCCAGCATGGCGAGGGCGTAGTGAGGACTGTTGTGTCAGAGCGAGCGAGATAGCATAGCACTCCCAGACCCTGTACATCACTCACACATTTCCTCTTGGCCGTGCTCAGACAGGAAGATTCACAAGCGCCCAGTTTCTCAGCAGACCAGCAGCTCCTCACTTCCAGACGTGTGGAACGGGACGCAATGCCGAGGCTGCTGCGTGGCTTGCACAGGCAGGAGTCGTGCACCCCTCTGCCCCTCCACATTGCAGGTGACCAGCCAGGCCACAAAATCCATCACTTTACTCACAGGGAAAAAGACTGACTTGCAAGATAAGGTCCGTCTAAGCCTTGGTGATATCATGAGGATGAGAGGCATGACAGCAGGAGAGGCTGCAAACATCCATGTGTTGCCCGCCTGTGCTGTTCTTAGTGGCAGACTGCTACATCAAAGCAGCACGGTGCTGACAGTGGTAACCTTTACAAAGAGTAAGCAATCACCACAAATGACCTGAAGGCAGACAAATAAAACTCATTTCGAGTCCCTGGTGTATTCCATCGAGGAATCCGTATAGGAAAACAAAATGAGAAACCACAAGTCCTGTTTTATTGCCGCACTGCAGAGGAGAACGCAGTGCCGACCCCTGATGAATCAGTTTAGGTTGGTGCAAGGGGAGCAGAGGTGTGTTTGATGATTTGAAGAGAGGGAAACCAAATGCAATTGTGCTGAGGGATACATGATTTAGCATGCACATTGAGTAACGTGGGCAGCAGGTGGCAAATTAGAGAATATGCAATCTCTTGTTACAAAACTAGCAAAATACAGTTGCTGCATTTAAAGTCTTGAAATGCCATGTTGTAACAGATCTGTAAAGTGCATCATGCTGTGAAATGGGACATCATGTTTCATTTCTTTAACGTATGCAGTTGTTGTCTCCTTCAACTCCTTTACAGCCACGCTCGTGCTGCCCATCCTGCTGTTTGATGCTAACTTTCAGGTCATACAGTTACTGGTTAATGTTCCACCACAGAGCTCTTCAGGCCTCTGGTCTGCATCTTAGTCACTGACTCACCTTTGGAATACGCCTTGGGTTAGGCAACAAGGTCATGGGTTTGACTGTTGCGATGGAGGTCCGCCGGATGGGAGGAGGAGGAGAGCAATTTCCTCATCTCAGCAAGAGGCTGAGCCCTGGTCACATAGTTTGTGTTCCCTAAAGACTTTTGAGGAATTATCTTACAACAGCAGCCATTTCATGATCAACTCAGATGGTCCTTTCCCTTGGAATTATTACTAGATGGACAAGAATTGGAAAATAGTCAGGATTCATGAAGAACTATTAATACCCTTTCCTCTGCTGTATGCCTGTACCCTCTGAAATGAGAACCTGCCAGATCCCAATGTTCAAGAACATCAGCCTTTTAAGGGAAAAATTAATTTTGAGACCAAAGAGAGGAAGACAGGATGTAAAGGAGGTGGAAGGGAAACCTGAAGTGATGGGAGTTTTCAAGAATTCCAGATGGTCTCAGGCTGAAATCATAAGAAATAATCACTTAATATCTGAGTAATTTGAAAAACAGATGACAAGGATGGTAGAAAACAGCTGTTCCAAGGAGTCTAACCAGGTTATTTCTCCTACCAGGAGAAAAAATAGTCCTGTCAGCGGAAAGGAAGATTTAACTCCTCATGTTCTTGTAAACCTCTGTTGCTCTGTAACGACGCTTACAGATTCAGAGGTCTCCATTTTCTAGCACAAGGCCCGGTACACTCGCTGCAAAGGTTTGGCTTTTTTCAGCAAAGTAAAGCACCACATTTTCACACATTTTCAACTCTTTCACTTGATGTTTAAGCAACATCTCACTATTTTCCCATTTCACCTTTCAAGCCCAGTCTTTAAAGTTTCTCACTAAGTTCCTGGTAATTTAGGCTTAACCTTTGACCAGCTTCAAGTCTCATTTTTTTTAATGAACAACAGTTTCTGAAATCAGGAACTATTGTCACTAGAGACACTTACATGTTTTTAACTTATAAAAAGACTTTACTAAAAGCCTAATTTATTTTTTTCTACATAGTTTAAAAATGTTTTTCTGGGCACAAACCTGAATTCACCCCAAAATGGGTTGGAAGCAGAAGCTAACTCCATAACGCTCCTGCTTGTTGACTTCAGTGCCACTAGCCCAATTTGAATGAGAACAACAGAAAAGCCTCTGTGCTCCTAACTCCTTCAGCCAATTTACTTTTACTGTATTAGACATTGGGCCGGTGATGCAGAAGCTGCAGTCACATTACTCTTGGACTATTAAGATGTGGTTATAAATGTGTCCACTTCAACAGCTACCCTACAAGCGATGCCTGGTGAATATTTTTTAAAGAGCAATTGTTCTGTCTTGCCTTACGTGGACTTTTTCAGATGTAAGGCAGTAAATTTTGAGCAGCAGATGTGGCCAAATTCCTGAAAGATTCCCTTCACCCTTTTTCCTTTCCCTCCCAAAAAAGCCTGGCTTGTGAATCCCCCCTGGGAACTAAGTACCTTTGGGATGGTTTGAAGACAAAGCCAGCTGAGAAAGCCATTGCCATGAGTGTCTCTTGACAAGTTTTAGTCCTTCTATTATTCTTTTTGCAAAGGAGAAAGGTGACAGCATCATCAGGGAAAGCTCTACCTCTGCAGCTTAACTCATCTGGCAAAGGCTGAATAGACCAAATATAAGGATATTTCAGCATAGTTCTGCAGATAGAGCGTCTGTCTTACTCTTAGAGAAATTTTTATACAAAGATTCAATGAAAGACATCGTAACAATCTTAGAAGAAATGGTTGTAATTACATTTCAGTACTGTGCTGGGAAGTGAGTGGATTAATTGCTGTCTTCATTTTGGTTATTTTCTTGTTCCTAGGGACAAGTGAATCCTACTTGTTTCCAGTCATGTCCCATCACAGCCAGACCCCATTCATGCTTTTTAATTATCACTGGAGCTCAAGGCAAGTGCAGGTTTCACATCAACAGCCCCATCTCTCCATCTCCATTCCCTTCCGTTTCTCTTAACTGTGCAAGTTCACTTTACTGGATTTGGCTTCTCTCGACATCAGATCTATCCTTCTCAACTTGTTTCATACTGTTCATTCTTCATCTGTCACCCCATAAAACTTCGCGGAGCAGGAGAAATTTGGAGGATGCCGGGGTGTCCTTTTGTAG
Organism: Ibycter americanus; assembly: GCA_035590275.1. Classification (NCBI taxonomy): domain Eukaryota; kingdom Metazoa; phylum Chordata; class Aves; order Falconiformes; family Falconidae; genus Ibycter; species Ibycter americanus. The sequence continues at coordinate 9,638,532 of JAVJGI010000063.1, read as the reverse complement.
CAGAGTTTTCCCTGCCACCTGCCCTCCCCAGCCAGCTCACCCCACTGATGAACTTTAACATCCTTACTCCTCAGATCTGGAATTTTGTTTCTCTTTTGCTTTATTTGCACTACTTTAAATTATGAACAGTCCCAATAAATTCCTTGGGAATCAGCAGTGAAAATTTGGTGCAGGAGAGAACAGAATCACGTCCTTTTATTGTTTAAAGTATAGCATTCCTAGTGGGTAAATATCCTGTAGTACCACTGTGGAAGAGCAAATATATGAAAAACCACTTAGTACCAATAAGGATACTAATGTAGTTAAAACATTAATCATGGCTGCAGCTGTTGTCAAAGCTGTCGTAGGGCTTAAGGTGGTTCCCCACAGCTCCTCAGGAGAAAGCAGCACGTGTCTTTTGTACGATCTTAAGAGGAGGAAACTGGATCCGGGGCATTTTTCATTTCGATATACAGAAAGACATGTGCTTCCTCCCCAGGATTCTTGTAGCCTGCTCTCATCTGCACAGTATCTGTGGGAGCTTGGACAAAACCAGGGCTGGAGGCTAGAAAGAGCAGGTGGTGGGAGCTGCTGGGGACGCTAAGCTGTAGGATTTTGTCAGGATGTTTGCAGAAAATGGGAAAAAGTCCCATGAGAAGCAACCACTAGTTTCTTACAGGACGCTTGAAAGTTGCTGGGAGCAGCAACAGATGTGTCCCGTTGAACTGCTACCTTCAGTCCTTTGTGGGTTTTTTTTTCCCCTCAGGATCTTTCTTCTGGGCTGATCCACAGCAATCAGTACCTTCCCCACATTTATCCTGCACAGCCCTCCCTGCCTGCTCTTTTAGCACCAGTCTAACTTCTGCCTCAAGTCCAGTTAAGAATAATTTATAAGGAGAAGAAGAGGGAGGAAAGGCCATTTTCTTGATTTCACTGTATCCAGAAAAAATAAAAAAGTTGCACCTAACTGATACCGGTAATTGAAAGCTCTCAGGGTTTTTAGGAAAACCTCAAAATTTTGGGGCTGGCAGTAAGGAGAGGGCAGCCCAGCTAGGCGCAGGAGCCAGAAGAGGGTTGGAATCACAATCTCTGAGTGCTGAGGAGGGAGAAGGGCCCCTTCCTCCCCTTACTGCTGAGGGTTTCTGCTGACAGAGCACGCCGTGTGTCCCAAGCGGCGTGTGTGCAGTGCACGGATATTGTAATTGTCTTTATGGAGTGACATGGAAACCCAAGTTGACCAGCTGGCTGGGTGCCCGTGGCCGGTGGCAGGGCAGGAATACATCTCCCAGCCCTGCTCTGAACATCCCCTGTGCTGCGAGCCGAGCTGGGCACAGGCCAGAGCCAAGACAGAATCATGTCATCCTTTGGCAGATTAGATGGCTGGAGGTTGGTGGGGGAGGTGGACATGGAGGGTACCACCAGCAACCCTGTGCTGGAAGAAGCAGAAGGATTTGCTGTATATTTGATGAAAATTTCTGCTGTTTACAGCTGTGGAGAGGTAAACTACCTTTGTGCGATGCCCTTGCAACAGTGAGACCCTGCTCGTTGTGCGGGAGGGCATGCTATGGCAGTGGAGCACCTGGAAGGCATCCATGTGCTGCTGCATCAGTGCTGGGACGTGTTGGCATCCTTCCAGGTCTCCCGAGAGCTGAGCTAATGGTCTCAGGGGAGGCACTTTCAGGTGCAAAGCCAAGGAGCAATGGGAGCTCAGCCTGTGGCCATGCTCTACCTCAATCCAGGTTGCAAATTTTCCTAGCATTGCATTTCTGTGCTGAACTCTTCTGTCATGGAGGAAAGAGGCTGGGGGAGGCTGTAAAGGGCTCCTGTGAACCAGGCAGGACACTGTGATGCAGATACACCTTTTGTAAATGACCTCTTTCAATAAATAGCTTAGGCTCTGTGACAGATGCGTGGTTCCCAGCTGTGATCACCCAGTATGCTGCACCCCAAAAAGCTCCGTTCAACTCCTCATGTCACTGCAGAGCTTGCTGATTTACTGGTGTCCCTCTTCTCCAGCTCCCAAATGCCCAGTCCTGCCACGGAGGTGCCCCCATTGCTGACCACGGGCAGCATCTGAAGTGTCTGATAGATTTGAATTACCTGATGCTTCTTCACAGATACGGCTTTTCACCAAAGCTGCACGTGCCTTTTAGCTGGGAACACAAAGCCAGCATTTCAGCACGGAAAAAATAACCAGTATGTTTTCTCTCTGAATAGAAAACTATTTCACTGGGGATAAAGGGTGAGGCTGTGACATTGCAAACGTTCAGGTTAGTGTGCCCTTAACAGAGACTTTCTTTCAGCTGGAGGTCACTGCAATGAGCTGGGACATTGCAAATGAGTGTCATCTGAAATTAAACAGCTGAAGCTTCCCGTTTTGTCCAAGGAATGTCAGTTCCTTTGAGGCAGCTGAAGTCAGATGTTCAGAACAACTCCTGTCATCATCTTAATTACAGTCTGAGCTCGGCGTTGGTCATTGATGTAGGGTTGGATGGGCACAACAGACTTCTGCAAGCATGAGCTGAAACACTGCAGTTGATTATCATCTCGTCACTGCGCCGGGAGCTTTTGCTGTAGCGTACTGTATCTTTATTTGCACAAAGTCTTGGCCAGATGCCTGGCACCATGCCGGCAGAGTGGTCCTATTTCTGTTTGTTGATACATCTCTCTCATATCTGATACCTTGATTAACATACATTGATTTCTCCTCTTTCTGCTGGGTGGAAAGGGTACTCTTAACAGCAGCCTAGGAACTGGTTTCTCTAAGAGGGGTTACTGCATTACATTTAAAACCCTCAGCATGCACAGCTATGAACCAGCGCTAAGCACAACATATATTTTCAGGACTTGCTTTCCCCTGCCACTTAGTAGCTTTAAATGGCAAAATATTTTTGCAAAGACAAATTGCTTTGCAGGTACCGTGCTGAGCTTCTGGAAAGGCTCCAAATGCACAGAGGGATTCAGAACGACTCCCTGAATCCCCGTCAGCAAGGCGAGATGACCCCAAGCACTTATTTTCCACATTTGAAAATTAGAGGAGTGTGAAATATTGACAACAAATTGCAGCACTATTTCAAATGCAAAGCAGTCATGCTGCTGAAAGGCTCAAAGGGCTAGTTCACAACATCTCAGCTCTCCTTGGAGTAGGTCCTGAGTATTTTTTGTTTTAAATGCAGCAAAATTAAGACCATTTTTCAATATGCATAGACCACTTCTGAGTAGGAAACAGCTAAAGTAAGACTGTTCCCCAGCAAGTATCATCTGTGCTAATAAGATGGGCTTTTGAATAAATCTGAGATGCTGCTTCAGGACAAGCCATTGAATTACAAAACTGAAGAAGAGTATCTTATGTTACAGGGTGCTTGGAGACACACCTTTCTCTGTCCCTGGCCTCTTTTGTCCAGTTACGATCTCCAGTGCCTTCTGATTGTGAAGATGCAGGCGGTGCCTGCAGTGGCACAGTCTCCCCTCTTTCCCTGGCAAAAGAAAAACTGGATTTGTTCTCCAGTTTCTCATGCTGGGACAATGTGGTGACCCTCTGGATGCTGGACATTCCCCACTGGGAAGAACAGCAAAGAACTCAGCTTATTTCTGCAGCACTCTCTCCCTTTCCCTCCTCTCTTCTCCTCCTCTCCCGGTTACCTGTCTCTAACTTCCTCAGTTCACAGCAGAGCTACTCTGAGCTTTGGGTTCTTAACCCTTTTCTCCCCAGAAGCAGTAGGGAATCTAATTCACTACATGTGGGTTCAACATGCAAGTTATTTATTAGAATCAGCAGCTCTGTAAGGTTAGGCAAGAAGTTGCTTTTCAAGGCCCTGGGTGGCTCTAAACATTATTAAAGGTGGTCATTAGAACATGCTTTTCCAACCATTGAATGGCTGTGAACATTAAATATTTTGTTTTAATAAGTGCTTGCTTTTTCAGCTGGTGAGTGGCCTTAATCTTTTTTTTTTTCCTCATTAAAAAATGTTGTTTTTCCAGCTCATGAGCCACTGAAAATACTGTTCTGTTTTTTTCTTTTCCTTTTTTTTTTTTTCTTTCTTCAATTCACTGATCGGTTTATTTTTATTTAAAAAAGGAGTGAGAATTTTGGAGCCTTTGGCTAAAATAACTTGTTTTCAGCTACTAGGACAAGTATAGGGCAAGGCTTAGGATAACATAAAATCAAACCTTGCTTGTGTGAACAAGTTCCACTGAGATAAGAACATGCAAACTATCTGAACATCAGCAGATTGTCTGCACTGTGTGCTCTGAAAGGACTGATGAATCACACTGCTGCGTGCTCGTTTTCCCACCTGCCAATCAAGCACGTCCTATTGTGTCATCAGACAGATTCACGGGGCAAGATATGAAGCCATCCTGGGGTCAGAGGTGAAATATGTGTGTTTTGGATTCAGAATGAAGATGAGAAGTTTAACTGAAATTTCATTTCCATTATTTGCTCTGTAAGGGAGACCATGTTACATAAGAAGAAAGATAATTAGGGAGAAAGATCTTTTGCTAAAGCATTAGGCTGGAAAGAGCTATTTCTGCTGTGGGTTTGTATGGCCGTGAGAAAGGCATTTGTGCCTTGACTTTGTTGCCTAATGGCAGTCTTCACAAGCTACTTGGCATGCTCACTGTGCCCTGCCTGACCTCCAGCTGTCCTTCCAGGAGGGAAGAAGTCTCCTGTAAGTCCAGCATTGCATCTGCTAGCACCATGAGGACTAGGGTGTTACACCTCAAGCGACATTGACTCTTTCTGTTGAGGCAAATGGATTTCAGTCTTAGTCTTTCTGCCTAGTTTTCCCTACAATACAAAATCCCAGGAGTCTGCTGGAGACTGAGTCTGCCTCGTACACTGTGTGCTACCATTCCTGCTCTCATAGGTCCCTGATTTTTGTGGTTGCTCTGATGGAGGAGGAGACACTGACAGCACGGAAGGCAGCTGATGGGAAGTGGCCAATGTCTTGCTCAGCTGGGGAGCAATCCTCAGGGAGTCCAAAAGTGGCAGCTTTCCCCTGTGGCTGGGGCATTTGGCTTTCTGCAGTTTCTAAATCACCCACTTGGAATGCACTGTGCATCAGCCTGGAAGGGAGTCAAACCGTTTTATGAAAGCTGCAATTAGTGGCTTCCCACAAATAGCATCTAGCACTGACAAGTGGCTGCTCTGTAATGCTGTTTATGGGCTTGTTTCAGGTAATGGAATTTCATTGCCTTTCAGGTGCTCTCGCCACAGGAAGCACACATATTTTTTCAGCTCTGTGATTTTTTCCACTAAATTGTACAAATCATTATATTTGGGCAAGTGCATTGGAAACATTTCACTCTGCATTTATTTTGCAGCTCAAGTCCTTCATGAAAGGAAGAATAAATGTGTTCTTCTAGGAAAACAACTGAGGTGAGAAAGCAGAGATAGCAGCAAACCAAACTTGGTCTTCATCTGTAATAAATCAGTCTATCTGCACTGACTTAGTGTACCTGTGCTGATTGGCATTGGTTAATGAGTGGATCCAAAATTTCCCGTCCTTCTCCATCTGCGGCTGTGGCAGCTCCTAGCAGTCACTACCTGAACTCATGTCTGGATCTCCTGGACTTGTGCGTGGCTTCCTTGGGAAAGCAGGCTGTGAAGTGATGCAGAAGAGCTTCCTGATTCTTCCTCTGCAGAATTATATGCATGTGCTATTTTTGTAGGAATAGAGCAAAGCAAAAGGAGAATTCAAACAATCTCTTTAACTGTAGTGGATGATTACGTTATGTTGAATGCAGGAACAGAAGGCAAGAGCAAGTCACATTGGTTCTGGTTGGCTCTAGTGTAACGGTTTACCTGGGATGATACACGGCATCCAGCAATCCGCAGGACCTCCCCGTGGGGTCCATGCTTAGCAGAGTCCTGCTGGGCTGGCTGCACTGGCATTTGATAGGAAAAGAATCCCACATGAATAGCAGTGAAGAGAAAGCCTGTGAGATGTGATCACTTACACTGAGCTTGTTAGGTCATGGTTAGGCATAAAGAGCATTTGTAAGGAAAATTGAGCACCAAACTGCATTGCATCTTCTTTTGTTTGCGACCCTTGCTGAAATCATAAGCCTCAAAGGGAAAAGAAGGCTGTGAACCCAAGAAACAGGTGAATCAAAGGCAAAGTAGTTGCTCCAAGGGAAGAAACTTGAAATCACGGTTGCAGAAAACCAGGGCTCCTAACAGGATAATGCAGGTAATGCTATCACAGAGCATTAAAACAATACAGAACTAATTAGCTCAAATATTTGCTGACACTGTGGGTTTTGAGGAAAGGGGGCCATGGGCTTTCATCAAACTTAATTAACTCATAGAGTAAATCAGTTTCATTCATTGCCACAACAGAGCCAATCAAGATAGGCTTACTGTTTGCTCATTTGGAAAATGATTAGGATTCCCATTTAGACTTAATTACAGTGCAAAGGTTGACAATTATCATCTTTGTGGAAGCACTGGATGCCACAATATCTCAGTTGAACATGTGCCTATAATTATAGACATCATTTTCTTAGCAGAAAATGTAACCCACTTATTACCTGGATTTTGTGCCTGTAATTAGAGATAGTAGAAATAAAAAAAAAATATTAAGAAAGGGGCTGGTGCTGAATTACTTTGGATCTTTCCATAGAAAATTACTTTGTGCAAATGTCAGAAATTAAAACCTTGGTCTGTATTTTATACTCCTCATGGAAGGAAATTTGTAGATATAAAGAGGAATCAAACTAGCCACATGGGTCATATTTTGACTCCGCTAAGAACACCACTGCCTTAGATTGGTTTGGTTTGTAAACCCTTCCTTCTACCCCCTGAAGTTTCTCGTATTACACAGGCATGTACTTATCACCCGAGTCGTTGCAGAAGCAAGCTGTTGAGAGAAACTTGGTCAGTCACTTCGGAAAATCACAGCTTGATCTGAACCACAACTGAATAGACTTAGCTTGATGACCAAAATAAACCACATTAATATTAAAGCTCGCAAGAACTGCTTGACTGCAATCATGTTTAATACTGCAAAACACAAATGATAAGCAGGTAGACACTCCTCCCATTTTCCAGCCTAGATCCCTCCAGGAGACTGTTTCAACTCATTGCATCCAGGGGCTGCACCACAGCTGACATAAGAGAAAAAGAAAGTTCAAAGCATTTTACAGATATTAATTACAGATAAGGCAGGAGGTAAGATGAGGATGTAAGAAGCACAAGCTTGCTTCAGTCAGATTTGTCACTGTCCCTGGGTCTCTGTTTATCCCATGGGCTTGTAAGGAAGCTGTGGGAGAGTGCTCTTTGCAGGGAGCACCAATGGATCAGCACAATACTGAACACTAAACAGACATCGCATTTCACAGCAAAGTTGAATTAGCTCCTTAGTTTAGTTGCATTTATTTCCATACCAGGCTGGGTGAGGTGGAAGAATGCAGGACTCCAGCCTGCTTGTATTTGTTTCATACGGGACGTGTCTGATCTTCAGAGTAACATCTGAACCTCCTGGGGGAAATGGTCCAAGTGACCTTGGGACCAGGGCATCACCTTTCCTTGAGCAGCATTTTGACTACCTACCAGCTGAAATGTTGACTTTGCCTCAGATACAGGTAATTTGCAAGGGGAAGAAGGAAGGATAAGAGTTTCCACTTATATATCCTTTTTATTTTCCACTATCTATGAAGAAATACAGCATTCAATATTTCTTCCTACCTTTGCCCTGCTTCTTTGGAAAAACAACATTTGCCTCCTGAAACATGCACTGCCCTGTTAGGAGGGGGGAAAAAAAACCAGCTTTATCAGATCAGATAATCCCTGTGCATCATAATCAGAAAATAGTGTCAGCAGGACTTCAGGAAGTGCATTTTTGTAGCTGATTCCTGTGGAAAGGCAGCTGCGAGTCTGGAGGCAGAAAAGCATTTTTGTTGGTTCTCCAGAAATATTAACTTGTTCTTTCATTCAGTTTTTTTCATAGGTGTAGACAAAAGGGAAGAAAACCAAGTTTTGAGCCTTGGCTGAGTCCTTTTGAAAGTTTACTGTTCAGGTGCTTTTAATACTGCCTGAATGCTGAGCATTTTGCAAGGAGAATAAAAACAGTGATGGAAGTAATATATCATGAAAAATAAGTCCTTACATTGTTTGAGGTGCTTATAGTGCTGAAGGTCTTTGCTTTTATTTAGTTTCTTATATCTCGTTCATTGGAGCTTTATGAAGCCATGGAGCTTGCATGGTATTGTGCTGTTGCTTTGGAAAAGCCGAGAGGGTGAATTTTTTGATGCCTTGACTCCCAGCTGCCTGGAAGCAAGAAGCTCCTTCAGATGTCAGCAGAGAATCCTGCTCATCTGCAGGCTTAAGAGCGAGCCGAAGCCCTGCAATGCCAGACACTGCTTGGTGTGACAGCAGGAGGACTTCCACGTGTCTTTTCAGATGGGAGCTCAGTGCTGGAGCATCTCAATCACTCCAGACAAGTCAGAACAGGGCAGCAGTGCTCCTGCTACAGTTTTCAGTGCAGGATGAATGAGCTTTCTTTTGAACTGCTGAACTACAAATTCCCCTCCTGGCCAAGCAGCCGTGGTGGGTGGGACGAAGGGGAGAAGAAAGAGTTGCTCAGCAAATAAAATACTGGTAGGTGTGCGTGCGTGGGTGGTGGGAGCAACTGACTTGCCAAACCCACTTGGATTCACTCCATCGAGCTGAGCACAGTTGGGAAATCTGGCATGGTTTGATTGCCTGGTACCTGAAAAAGCTCATTTGGAATGCCTGGTATCTCCAACCAACCCACAATTAAGCGATTAGTTGCAATGATCAGAGGTTTAATGAAATATGCAGCATTGAGAAGTATTCTAACTTGTTTTAAAAGTAAGGATAATAATTAGGGGAGGGGAGAAGAGTCCAAGGAGAGAGGAATCCTCCCAACAGAAAGAAGAAGGAGGAAATGAATGGAGTAGCTTGTCAGCAAACACCAGTTCAAGCCTATTCACTGATTTCGTGCAGAACTAGTTGTGCCACTTCAGTGTTTGTTTATCCACTACAAGAGTACCAGGTATGAAAAGAGACGCAGAAACTTATTGGCATGCAGGTATTCGTCATCTGGCAGTAGAAGCATGTGAAATCCCAGACAGGAGCTGCGGTGCTGTGCATAGCTCCTGCCTTTGGAGCGAACAAAATCAAAGTCCTACAGATGGGTTTTTAAGGATTCGAAAGCCAACACTGTAATGTGTGGTTACTGGTCACTGGCCTTGGGAAGATGGGCAAAAGGATTCAGGAGCAAACACGCACACACTGAAAACAGCCTTCTGCAAGCTTCATAGAGCTACATTTATATCAAACTACTTCGGCATCAGAAATCTTGGGTTGCATTTGCTTTCCTCCCTCACCCACCTTCAATATCATCTTCGGTTTTTTTGGAAGACAGTGACACAACTGTACATTTCTGTCCCAACCAGAAGCAGTCTGACAAATGTTTTAACATTTCTGAATCAGTTTCATAAAAGGAAGAAGTTGCGGCTAGTCAATGTGAGCTTTGAAAAGTGCATTGATTTTCATATCCTTATCTGAATTCAGCCCATGTATGTTAAGTGATTACTCTATTTTTAACTCTTGGAGATGCTGCCAGCCTTATAGTCATCAGCCTTGCAGAGGTAAATATCATGAGAAGTGAAGAAAAGTCAGTTTCTTGTTATAAAGGTTTCTGGAGGTGTGAACAGAATATAAGTGGAGTTTAAATTGCAAGGGTAAGTATCTGAGACAGCTGTAGTGCTAGACAGATATATAAGAAAATTGCTAGTTTATTATTGGCATCACTCTGAGTATAAAACTGAGCAGAGAGGGACTTTTCTGAGCCTTTGCTCTTTACCGCAGATATTTGATACCAGAATTATTAGCTGTGCTATTCAAAGATGAAAGCGACTTTAGGGTGGCGGTTGTGAAAAACTATTGCATGGAAGCATGGATTGGATGAGTAATAGAGAAGGCCTTGGATGCACACACACCTGAGATGTATTCGTGTTTGCATTAAGCGGGGATGAGAAGCAATGACTGAGCTGATGCTAAGTTCCTCCACAGGGTGACTGTAAAAATGTTTTTGAGAGCGCTCCAGGTACGTAAGAAATTAATCCAAGTACTCAAACCCAAGCAACCTACTTTTGATACGGTGATATTAGTGAGCTGGAGAGACAGAAAATGAAAGGTGAAGTGACCCAGATCACCTTGTCTTTGGCGTTTGGGGCTTTTCAGTCCTTACTTTGAAAAGAAGATACAGATATATATCTGAATACGCTATTAGCACAAAAGAGTATTTGAAGGGGAGAGAAGCTTGTTGTATGTGAAAAATATCCTTGGGAACCAGTGCTAGATGTCACACAAAGTGAATCTGGCAGAAATGATGGGGAGCAGAACAGAACTGCTAAGTGGGTTTGTAGTGGCTTAACACGTGTCTCCTGCAGGAGGAAACCTTGGGTGCTGGGCAAATGGGAGCCTGCAGAAGACTGCAGGATGAGGCAGAGCCAGCTTTGCATAGGGACACCTCGTCCAAAGGTATGATCCAAAGGAGCATGATAAGGGGGTCCAGCTCTGCCTCCAGCACAGCTCAGTACTGTGCACTGCGTGTGTATCAAGGTGCTGTTTGCTCTTGGCTACAGTCAAGTCTGTGGCAATCAATAACTTCTCTCCGAGCCCTTCAGATTCTCCCTGAAGGAAACCCCGGAGGTGACCGCTCCAAGTCACACCCGGTTTGCAAGCAGATATCTTCTTGTAGGGGAAAAATGAATGTCTGATTTGTTTAGCGAGAAAGCATGTTTTGAATCCCAGTGTAATCTGACTCCCCGGATCAGGAAAGATAGTGCATGGGTTTTGAGACAGAAATATATTCTGTTCTTGAAGTGGTTGGGAGAAAGCAGTGATCTGTGTGGGAAAGCTGGAGAAATGGCAGGAGGGAAAAGAAAAATTACATGCATTAGTGGTTTATGCCTTCCAGACATTTACAAACTCTGGGTAATGCAACTTGGAGGGAATTTTAGTCATTCCAAGGAGGCTGCATCATTTAAGAGGGCATAAGGGTTGCAGTTTGCTCTATGGTTTAACCCACAAATAAAACTTCCATCGCCCAGTTGAATGTCTGGAAGGAATTTGGGGTTGCATTTTTAGGAGCACAGACATTAATACAGTGTTGCTTTATTGCCTCAGTGACCTTTCACCTCTGTTTTGCCTGGCCCTGTGCTGCTCGTGGTGCGGAGAGGTTAATGTGTAAAACATGCCACAGCTTCAACAGGTTTGGGGAAAACAAAAACAGTCTTGCGGTTGTTGCACTCCTAACTTTTTTTTACACGACATTGCTCTTTCTTTCTGTTGCATGCTTTAAAGACCACCTGCCTGATCCATTCTCCCTTGCTGACCTACTCTCTGCCTCCCAGAGAGAGTTAAAACCGAGACAGTGTGCGGCTGAAGGTCTCCAGTGGCCATCATCAGCCCATGATCTAATTAAATTAAAACTCGGACTGTTCCATGCCCCTTTAATAGCCTCCTACCTGTTTCATTCAGTGATACCTTCCAGTTACTTTCCCAAACAGCTGATACATTAGAAAAGGTCCTAGAGCATTCGTTACTGTATTCCACTTGCAGAGGCCACTTTATTTTAATACATGTCACCCCAAGATTGGGATAAGTTCTTGTAGTACTTTTCTTTATAACGTATACTTTATGTAGGACTTTCTCTTTTATGTTCCATTCCCTCCTCATATTTTCCATTTTTTTCACTTTCCAAAATATTTTTCTGCTTTGGTTTTTGATGTGTAAAGATAAGACATATACCAGTATAAAAAAAATAATCCCTCAGTCTGTTTTATGATGAACAACAGATGAGAATGACAGCGGTGGAAAAAAACCCATCAAGCATTCTGCTTCTTCTATCTTGAAGGACATTAAAAAATGGATGAAAAACATTTGGAAATGGAACGAGAACTTCAGTCTACTGAGGGTTTAATTTTTATCCTTATATTATTAGGAAGGGGAAACAGAGGCAGAAGGACTTACCCAAATGAGTCAGTCATTCAGCCTAAACACATGTGCTGGCATGGTCCTGGTGTCTTTCAGAAATACCAGCACTCTTTGATTGTGAAATACTTGCTGAAGTGCATTATCAGGGAGCCTCAAAGGGGTTTAATTTCAGAGCTAGCTGTTTGAGGCTGTTCTGACGTGAAGGAAAAATAGATAATACCTCGTTTCAATCAGACCATGAACAAGGACCCAGAACAATCAAATTCAGCTCCTTTGCCCTTTATGCCATACCTCACATCTTCATACAGCACTAGGGGAGAGTCTGAGCCAAGGGAAACGAGCAAACTTGCGGTGTTACAGCAATGAGTAGGATTGAGAGTAACTAGACTTAGACTCACAGGCAAATTCAACGGCTCTTTCTGATCCATCTACTGGGGGAATATCATCAGGATAATTTCATTCCTGCCACTTCAGGTGTGAAGTGATTTTAGTGATGATGGAAGTCTCCAAAGTGATGTACTCTTGGTTTGCTTCCTTCCTTCTGCCCATCTCAGGACAGCTAATGAGCAATTGCCTTGCTGTTCAGGTTGTAATTTGGTTCATGATTGAAGTCCTCCCTCTTCCACGTGCTCTCACCCTCCTCAGCACTCTTTCCAAAGGGAATCTAACACAGATAACTGGAGACAATTCCTAACTCTGAATTGCAACAGAAAAACGTAGCTTGCAATGGCAGGTATTGAGGGTAGTTTAGTGGCTGATCACAGCTCCATGTGCAATACAGGCACTTCAGAAAGCCAGAACAAAATGTATTCTGCGTGGGACCAAAAGGCGACATAAAACTTCAAAATGCACCAGAAGCTTCTTAGCCAAGGCAGCAGAGAAATCAATATAGGCTGCTAAATTAAATTCAGAAGCAGCGTGAGTGTTGGGTTGGCGCCCCACAGTCATCTGCAGCTGCCTTGTAACTTCTGGAAGAAGAACTGTCATCTCTGTGCTGGTTCAGGTGTGCTGCACAGTGCTGCTCTCCTCCCGGGGAACGCAGTGTCAAACACGCCGCCTTAGGAGCGCTCTGAAAAGGCTTTCAGACCTCCTTAGATAGGAGTCAGAGTCTGAATATGTTTTATGTCCTAGCAAGATCACACAGGAGAGATTATGCGCTGTTATGAATAAAAAATGAGGCATACAGAGGGTAGTCTAAAAGACCCATTTTAGCTGGTCGTTTTGATTTTCTTATGGGTAAGGCTGCTGTTGTTATGCGAACAATTTGAAAATCAGCTCTTTTAATAACTTTGTTTTTTAAAGGAGGGGGTGGAGGAATCTAAATTGCAGGAATTTTCATTGTGACCATTTTCAGAAAAATGCCTTGCAAACATATTTCTATAAAGAGTGCACAGGGCTTCGGCTGCTTCGACAGTAGCCAAAGCAAGCAGCAAAACATGCAAATGCCTCCAGACCGCTTCCAGGCTTTTGTTCCACTGCCAGAAGCTGAGACGTAGACTCACAGCATGAGGCAGCAAATGTCTCTGGTTTTATGTGCTTGCACATGAGACGGATTTAACGTAAGAGACTCTTATGCCCTCCTCACTTCTCCCCTTCTATCTCTCCCTCAAGATCTTGGTTTAATAACTAACAGAATAATATGGAAGTAATTCCGGATCTAGTGATACTGAAGGCAAATGAAACAACTTTGTCAGTCACAGCACATATTTATCAAAACATCTGTGCTTGTGAACTCATTGGAAAGACCAGTTCCAGTGTGTTTCATCAGGTTGTTTCCATCTTGTGCCTGTGGATGGCCAGGTATTGGGAGATCTCTTGGGTAATGTGTGTCCTTCCCAAGGCTGTTCAGAATATAGGGTCAGGATGCCAGAAGGTCATATGGTTTCTGCTCAGGAGAAGCTGGATAAGTACACGTGCTTTCCTTCATTCATCTTTCTGCCACCCAAGGAACGTGGGATGGGCTCTGTATCTTACTGGTGGGGCATCGTGCCCTAAGAAGCAGATGAATCCCATCATCACAGGGCAATCTTTCCTAATCTCCTTTTCAGCTTGCCTGTTCCCTGAGATCCTCCTCAGCTGATGGGAGTTAATTGTCTCCAGGGTAAGTAAATCAGCTATAATTCCTGGCTGTAAGGGTTTAGTCTCTTAGATATCATCATTGGCATTGGGAACAATTGACAGCAATTAAAAGTTGTTAGCCATGGTTTGGTGAATATAAACCTCTGCAGGCAACAGTTGCTGCTATTCTGTTCCTCTGGAGGAGGTGAACTGCTGGGGACTGCTGCATTTGCACCTTGAGCCCTTTTGCAACCCTCAACATACCTCTGACCTTCACGGGCACTTCGAGGGACACTGTTGTGAAGCAACTGTGAGGGCTCCCCTTACCAAACCCTGGTTCCCAGTTCATGCAGCGGCCGGAGATACAGACCTGGAGCCTACGGAGCATGTTTCCAGGATGATCCCTGAGAAGTCTGCCCAGTATGTATGCGGCATGTGTGTCTGTTGGTGAACATAAAATCCCCACATCTATATGGGTGGAAGTAGATCCTGTCAGAGAGAGACTTTGATCATCCATGTGTGATTTTCTTATATGCAGATGTCAACTTTCATAAAGCCTATGGGTTCAGTTTCAGATTGATGTGAAAGATTTGCCCCTGTTTATTTTGAGCCACTTAAGAAAGGTTGACTGGATCCTTAAAAGGTTGTCAGCCCTGATTAAATCTATATTTAGGAATTATCTGGTAGAACCTTGGCGTGAACCTCTATTTGGAAATCTTCATTTGAACTGTCTTCTGCTCCAGTTTTGCTTACACATTAAAACAAGCAGACAGTAACACTCCATCATCTGCTGTCCTTTGATGAAGTTGGTTATGAGAGGTAGTATTAGACAATGAAGTGGTTTCTGAGGGATTATTTGGAGAATGGCTTCTGTGGGTCTCTTGTCTATGTAAGAGTGGGAGCAAGTAATGAAAGCAGGGAGATGGCAAGAGGTTTGAGCTGGACAGGGCTAGAGAGCTCGGGATATGAGGACCTTGGGGTGGAGAAAGGAGAGTGTGGATGCTCTCATGACATGCTGCAGCCAGCCTAGCGGCATGGGCCAGAAGGAGGGAAAAACAGTGTAGAGATGCCAGTGACAAAGGACAAAGATGAGACCTGGCTGATGTGTAGCCTTGAGAGCTGGAGGAAGCTCTGCTTTCTGCTCTCCAGAGCCAGCTAGCTTTGCCAGTAAGTCAGATGAGATTTCAATTTTCTGTAAGAGCAAGACTAAGGTCATGTGGCCCCTTTGAAAACTTTGCAAACTAGCAGCAACTGCAACTCCTGTAAAACACATATTACTCCCCTCCATGTAATTCTCTGCTGCATCAACAAAAGCATCAACAAGCAAGTTGTTATCTCAGGTTTCTCCATGCCTAATTTTTTAGCCAGTTCTTGCCTTTGACTGCTCAGTTTGTTGGGCAGAGCTTTTCAGAGTTTAGTCACTTTTGCTTTGGAGCTGTATCAGTAAGTCCTAAGCCTCTTACCCAGATAATCTCTAGCCTCTCCCTCCTTTTTCTTCTCCTGAACAAAGGGCCACAGAGAGAGATCACAATCCAGCACTAGGAGAAGCTGTTTTCCTAACATGTTTGTGCATGCAGAATATTTCCCAGAAGCAAATGCATTTTTCTAATCTCAAGACTGCTTTTGCATTGAGATCAGACCATGAGCAATAGAAATTCACTGCCAGACTTCCATGCTGCCATGTAAAAATTCTGCATATCAAAGCTAGCGGGGACAGGGTTCATCTGTGTAAAACTGATTTATTAGAACTTGTGAAACCAGGTTTTATTCACGTGGTACTGCAGGTTAGCAGCATGGTTTAACTGTAGTGCGGCATCACTGAAGGGCATTTCACTTGCTTGATGTCTAAACAGAGTCAGAAATGGGGAGAAACATCTTGAGTAACCAATGACAAAGTGGGGGTGCAGTGATTTCTGTCAGATATTTCAGGCATCAAAAAACTCCTTTGTTCTGTCTGATTAGCTTTGACAGTTACTGTGTAAGATTAAAAATTTTCGGCTACTAAAAGCTTATGTTTTTAAAAGATCAATTATAGTTAGCACTCAGAGCCATTCTGTCCTGCCACTATTGAAACAACCTTCCTGTTTTCGTGCTGCACCTGTATTTCCATGTGGTACCCAAAGGATAGCTCGGTCTCTCTGTTGTTGTCTGTAGCCCCTCTCACTGTGCAGGGCTGACAGCTCTGGCATGTCTGCTTCTGCCGTGTGGATATTTTCCAACTGAAAGCTGAGCTGGCACCAGTACCTGTCATTGTAAATATCTCCAAAGAGCTTTCAAGCAGGAGGAAACTCCTGGGTGGGGTGATGCTTTGTGGGTGACTCTGCAGCACCAGCTGAGGCAGACCCCTCTGCACTGATGTTACCAAGCAGCTGGCTGTCTCTGAGCTGCCAAGCTTGAAGAGCCCTCAGCTCCCCTTTAAGCTGATGGAAATGACAAAATCTTAGTTTCTTATAGGATGACTTTTTAAATTTCAGACTGTACTGGAACTGTTAAACTGAGGTGAACTATACACAAGATGCTGAGACATCAAATCCCAAAAACTTTTAAATTACCAATATATTTCAGATGCAAAATCCTTAGTATCCAATTTTTTTTCCTACTGTGCAACATGACACTAGATACCTCATTGCATTCTCTGTCAGAGTTGCTTTTGATTAAAATAGTTTGCTTGCTTTGCTGAATAAGCTGCTCCTAGGGCTGGTTCTGATCACAGGATTTCAGACATGTAACCTTGAAGCAGATAGCCACCAGTGGAAGCAAACTTTAAAATGTCAGACTGGCATGAGTACAAAGAGCTGAATCATACTCTCTCCGTGTTTGCATTTGTGTCTGTTAAAAGCAGATAAAAGGACATTTTCAAAAAGGGATGGAGAGATGTCATATGAGGAAAATGCAGTGACAATGCTAGCGGAGGATGTTTCTTAGTCTTTGAAGTGTAAAATATTAAGCTCGTCAATGAGGGAATGGGATAGGCAGAATTATGGAATCCTGGGAGTTTATATCGATTCAGAAGAAGCCAAAATTTCAGATATGCCTGTGGGGAAGGTGGCTTGAATGTTTAAAGCAGCTCTGAGAGTCTGTAGGTAATTTTTCATTCGATCAAAGAAACAGATCGATTGAATGTTCCCCTCTGCACCCAAAAACCCTTTTGGGTCTGTGTGTGTAGATGTATTAACTCAATGTTGCTTATTGAAAGAATTGCTCAGAACAACCTGAAAACTGCAAGAGCAATCAGTTATTTATGAAGGTAAGAAATAGCCGTGACTTTTATTCATTGCAGGTGTGCCTGTGCCTGGATGAGATGGGAGACAATTTTCAAATCTCATTCACCTGAAGGATGTGGAAGGGGAGCCATGGAAGGTGAGGACACCCCACCAGAAAGAAGCTGCCTTCTTGCTGTGAGTATCCAGGTAATTTCTGTGGTGCAGATGTGACAGCAACAGCAAAGCCTATGTCATGGTCCTGTCCCATGAAGAAGCTGTATCAGCAACCACACAAAAAAGCTAGTGAGGGGCTGGGGAGGAGAGACTCTTGAAAATAACAGACATCATCTGTCCATCCTGGTGGAGTGTCATAGTTACTTGTGGATCCCACTGCCTAAACCCCGCCAAGCTAAAAGCACAGCACTGCTATCTGTTGTTATTCTGGTTTGGGTTTTGTTTTTAAAATCATTCTAGCATTTTGGCTTATGGTTCTGAAACCCTGCAATTCTTCGAGACAAAATGTTCGTTTAGTTTGTTGATCGGAGTTGTGAATCCAAGTGTCTGACACAAAGGACCTGTGTGAATGGCTGTGATGAAGCACAAGAGAATTATTATGATCCTTATCAGCAGGGGAACCAGCTTCAGCAAAGCTGATTCTCCTGCTCCCTCCTCAGGTCCCTACCACCTGGCAGAACAATTTGTTGGGGATGGAGGGGATCAGGATCTGTCCTGAGACGTTGCAAGTCTAGGGGCTGCTCTGCATGGGATGGGGTTGTTTTTTGTTTTTGACAAGAGAGGTTAGCTCATTTTTCATCTCATTGTGGAGAACAGACAAACCAATAGTTCATTCAGGCTGGAAAAGTGAGGGAGTTCTCCATCAACACAGAAGTTCTGAAGTAACCTCTGAACACCAATAGCGGTGACAAAAACTGAACTGCTTTCAAGACGTACATTGATAAATGGGTGCGATACTAGTGCTAAGGATCTATAGTGACCCTAATTAGGGTTAATAGCTTTACAGGAGATATTAAGCCTGATTACTGCTGGAGACAATTTCACTCTAAGGATCCTGGATCTGACCTGTGGTGTCGTCCTCTAGTAGAGCAGCAGTGTAACTGCACTGGTGTCACTTCTGATTTGCACTGCTGGAAAAGGATGGAGCCAACGTAGTTTCAGGATATTTTCTGTAATACCTTATTCAGGTTTTATAGAACCCTACTGGTTTCCTCCCTCTTAAACACTTTAAAATCTTTCAACATAGAGGGTTGTTTGGAAGGCGAAGAGTATTCAGGAGGGAGAAGGTGGTGAGGCAGCCAAAGGTGTGTGATAAATTAATGTAATTACTCAGCTTTGCACAATAGCTCAGAGATGTCCCTTCTGCATGTGCAGTGGATGTATTGGTATGCAGTAATAACAGTAACATAACATCAGTATAAACAGAGATGGATATGTAAACACCATCTGAGACCCATATTATTTCTAGATACGTTGCGTTGCCGCATCTGGCTCCATGCTAGCAGAATGGGGCTTTCATGTTATTTTTACTCCAGACTTTCTTTTCATAGGACTTTTGTTTGACTTCCTACTGCCTCTCCCTCCTCCTGTTTGCCTCTGACTGCACTCCACACGCACTTGGGCATGACAGTGAACATGCAAAATCACATCAGCAGGCCAGTCACAGGAGAGAGAATGTAACCCCCTTTTGTTTTGCAAATCCACAGTTACTTCTCTGGTTGCTCCATCCAGCTGTTCCTGCTGGCTGAAGGACTTGGTTTGACTATTTTGATCTGCTGAAATTACTGCTGCTAAAATAACCTTGCAGACTTCTTGTTCTGGCCCTGTCTTTGGACCCTTGCTCTGGAGCAAACCTCTTAATCACAGCAAAAGTTGTTTTCCTTTAAAGACTCATGTAACTCAGTGTGTTCATCCCGTTCTTTTCCCAGTCTTACCCACTTAATTCTCATCCACTGCTACTCTACTGAATTTTGGAATAACAGCTATTTGTTTCACTTTGGGCCAGCTACCCAAGTATGTAAGGGACAATTTAAAGTGGAATATGCCGTTCTCCAGGAGCAGAGGGCTGGCAATGCTTTCCATTGCTCACCCCTGCCTTTGCACAAATGCTCACTCTGCAAGGACCTCTTTATGGAGGCAGGTAACTTAATTATAGAAAAATCTGTGAACAAGGCCCTTGGTTGCTGTCTTCCATCTTCATGCTGGTAATGAAAACTAAAGTTGGAAAGGGGTTCTAAGAGCCAGATCTACCAGTCATTTGATCAAGCAATGCCTCATGTTATGGGATTTGTCAGCTGGGAGATAAATCCCATAAATAACCAACCAAGAACACATGAAAATGAACATTTTCCTCCATAACACGGGGTTAGCAGGCAGGTCCCAGTGAGATGATCTTTACTACTCTACCATAGAGTTTTGCTCTACTTTCCAACTGTACAAGTACTGCACAGTCTACATTCAGGAGGGTGCAAAAAGTTGTTCAAAACCGTTTCTTCCTCTCCTCCCCTCCTTGACAACAGCATGAACATGGCATTGTACTCCTAAGAGGTTCTGCAAAGAGTCTTACCCCCCCCTTGGGACATTTCTAGGGAGAAGTTTCCAGTCTTTGTATGTATGCAAAACTAATATAAGAAAAATAGTACTGTACTTCCAGAGTGAAAACTTTAGAAAGTGTTTTTAATAGATTTTTGTCTTACTGACTGGCTTGCCCTGTGGTGCAGCAATAAGTAGTTACGAGCACCTTGCCAATGAAATATTTTACTTTGAGGGAACCTGTGATTCAATATATAAGCAAGAGTCCATCTGCAGTGGACTATTTTTAATATCCCTGGATCTGCAATAATATGTTTAATTAAAGCCAAAATGAAGTTTCTATTGCTCATTTTCAGGCCCTTTTTTCTCAAAGCAGCTCTGTATAAATGTTCTTACAAAATATTATGAGACTGAATGATTTCAGATGAGAGTACCGAGCTGAAACTGGAGGTTTTCCAAAAATATTCTAAACAAAACACAGAACCAAATGTTTGCTGTTTCCTGTGATTCTCAGTAATTTGAGTAATATATATACCAGCTTCTTCACACATTGTTTTGAAGTAAACATTCATGGCCAAAAGCAAAGCTATAGGTCAAAAATACCAGTGAATAAAGGATGCAACAGGCAATAGCATAACACACAGGCAATGCCTTACACGTAGTCTCTCTTGTAATAAAAATGAAAGCACTGGTCTGCTTGATATCCTAGTGGCTTTAATAATCACATTCAGGTAGCAATTCTGTCAAAGTCCAGTAGCATCTGGTTCGCCCCATTTGTCCATTAGAGATGTTGTTTCCTCTCACTTGTGTCTTTATGCACTCTAATAAAGACACTGAAAATACTCGAATCTTGGAAGTAAACCTTTTTTCTTTGGAATTAAAATAAACACCATTCGGTCCCAACAGCTTTAACTTTTATTCCCTCTTGTTTTGCCTCTTGCTTAAAACAATAAAAATAATAAAAACCATACTGTCTTGGTTAGGCATTTCCCAAGTCAGTACTAAACTAAACAGAGAAATGACTTTCTGTAGGCAGCCAGAGTTATTAGAAGCACAGAGGTGTCCCTATACTAGGTGCAAATTGTACTCAGTTAAATATATATTACCTTTAGAGCACTCCCAGCCTGACTAGAAGCACATTACACTAGACAGGACTTTAGAGAGATGTTTATCATTTGATCGGTGATAAAACTGCAATGCACTTGTATATCAGGGTTTCAAATCATGTCAGGTTCATTCAGTAGGGTAATTCAAAGACCATCCAGGCTTTGATGGTTGTGCAGTTTACAGGAAGCGAGAGTTGCATTAATACTGTCAGTGGATGCTTTTGTGTAGGCCAGGCGGTACAGTAACTGCTAAACCTTCTGCGTGGCTAAGATCTGATCTCACAGTATCATCACCCTTTTACAAGGCTGACTTTGTTCTCCAGTGGGTATGTATATTGATTTTTGACAATGATCTACAAGAACCCCGCTACTCATATTTTTATTAATCTTTTGTTCTATCCTTCCTCATCCTCATGCTGGTTGGTGATTATTTGAGATAGATTGAACTATACTTTGCTACAAGCATTACAATGAGACCAAATTTTCATTGCAAGTCAAATTGTGATTTTACCACTTCGAGCTAGAACTGTGATGCTGAGATGCAGTGGGACACTGTGACGCTATATAGTTGCTAGAAGGACTAACATATTGATGGGGTCATCCAAACAGGCATACAACTTATAAGTGGAGCCCAGCAACTGGAAGAGATCGTTTTCCAAATTCACAGGTTTCATCATGCTTCCCTACAGACTGAATGATTGCAAGAGATTTGCAGGTTGACGTAGAGTTGATTGGCATGAGTGGAATGTCCATGTTAGAAAAAGAAACAGAGTCTTGATGTTATATTGACTTTTAAAGTGGATTTTCAAAGAAACATGTATTTCTTTAGAACAGTTGGTGGGAATTGTATACAGCTTGGCTGACATGCAAACAATTGTGCACAGCCTTATAGGGATAAGTGGAAAACTAGAACTGGAAATTTTTGTCCTTTTGATAGAGCAGATTTACTGGACTGCAGTAGCAATACTTTCTTAAATGTTCCATTTTGGCAAACCTTTGTCTGAGACAAAGGGTTAGACAATAAAATAATTACAATATTCTGTAAGCATTTGAAAATATATGAGTCCTCAGAGAGCATCTTTGACTTTTCTAGAAAACGGCAATGACCTGTTAGGGATGATGAAGTCTATGGAGGCATGAGATTGGACTGGAAAAGTTGTAGGATAGGCTGTTTGTTCAATACTTTAATTATTTTCTGTCACTTCCCCCCTCCCTTTAGACCACAAACCTTCCTGAGCAGGAAGCATCTCACATGTGCCCAGGTTTGCTAGAAATTCCAAGGACCACTGCAATGCAAGTAATGTAAAGCAACATTTGGTCCACGTTACTGCAAGAAGAGATTGAAAATGAAAAGGAAGACGTTAGGCTGGGGAGAACATCAGCAAGCAGCAGATGAAGTTATCATCCAGGCTGGCTGTTAGCCAAGTTGTTGCAAGCCTTGTTGGAGTCCACCTTATGAAATGCCCCTTCCAGCAAAGTCAGAACCTGCCTGTGAACACAGTGGGGCTGAAAATGAGAAAGCTTTTAACCATCAGTGAGATGAGGTTTTGGAAGAGCCTCTTACCAGGATTCACTGAAGCATATAGCCTTGTTTTAAGGTAAAGCTTTTTTCAGACTATGACGAGATGAAGTGATATGTACCTGCAGTATAAAGGGGCTGGGCACAGTGTCCAAAGAGGTCCTGTCCATTGCTCTTACCACATTCTGCATATTTGAGTAGGAAAACAAAATATTTTTAAGCACTGTAGCTCTAGTTTTAAGTTTCTAAGAAAACCTTGAGTTCAGCTCCTTTATTCAAATCTATCTCAGACAGAGGGAGCTTAACGGTTACTGAACCTGCTGGAAGTGTACTAGAGTAATTTGTTTCCTTTCATTTTCTGCAGACAAAGATTCCTAAGCTGTAACAAGTGAATAGGATGATTTCTTTAAAATGCCTTTTCTTCCTTCTCTCTTTATATTTATTGCCTTTGGCAATTGTAAGCCTTCAAATACAACTACAGTTCCTTCACAGTTTTCCTGACAGTCTGCATAACTGAAGTAAGACTTTAGCTGAACACACTAGCATCTAAATATGTTACCCTGTGCAGCTGACTGATCAATTTTTAACTACCCTGGATACCTCAGGAAAAGCATACATACTGGAAATATGCAGGTATTTTTCGTTTAGATCTTTACTTTTCTTTTCCCAATGTGACCTCATCTGTTTTATTGTGATAAATAGGAAGAGGGTGAATGGACATCCTAAATCTAGACAGTGAATTTCATGCTGTCAAAACATGGTCAAAACAAGACTTAGGTTTTTTTCCACAGTCCCAAGGATTAGAATCGGCCAAATAAAAAAAATGGTAACTAAAAATCTTTCTATTAAAGAAGCCATTTTATCAAACACTGGAAGAGATCAGACTACCTATAGCTATAATGAGATTTGTTTAATTTAGAGGAGGATCTTGAAACTGAATCTTCTGTATCAAATCCAAAGACGTGGAGTCAGACTCTTTTTCAAATTCTCCCAGTGCTGCTGTTCCAGTTTGCTGATCTTACCCACCCAGCAAGTTCATTATTCTGGTTTGTCTCTCTCTCTCATGAAAGTTTTCATGAAAACCGTTGAAAGGTTTCATTTTTGTTCCACTGTGGAATGAAAATCAAGTGTCAAAATCATGATGCCTGGGGCTTTGGGGTTCTCTTTCCTGTTTAATAGAATGAGATTGCTGGTTTTAGTCTGCCTCCATGTACTGAAATGACTTCTCAATTCAAATTGCCATTACTGGGAGGAAGACGACTGTAGTGTGGGTATCAGTTCCCTGGGATTGGCAAGGAAACATTGTCAGGTAGGTTTTACCTCATTTAAATGCCATTATTCCCAGGACTTGCTCAATGTATGTACCCTGAAGTGGGAGAGACACTGCAGAGAATGGAAAGACGGATGGCAGGCTTGGATGAATGCCTTGGTTAGATTCTCTATATTAGATTGTCATGCTTTTCCTGGCCCAGATGCTAACATCGAACACATTCTTAATACTATTGCCTGTTGAGATCCTATTACAAAATTATTCAGAGTCTGGAAAGTTAGGAGGGGGGAAAAAAAGTCAATTCCCTAGAAATAACACAGTCATTATGTGTACACACAATTCAATGTGTAACTTGGGTTTTTTATGGCTTCTCTACCATCCTGTACACCAGCTTTTTGAAAATTGCAGTCACATTCATTATAAAGTAAATGCCTAATGCAAGTGATTCTCAAAACAGTTTGTAATTTAAATTCCTATTAGAAATAAAAGTAATGACCCACAATAGCTCATTAGTGGCCTTGCAAATGTTCATTATTTCCTTTCTCTTTGTCTTTCTCCTGGTTTTCTCCCTTTGCTAAAAGACAGGGGAGTTTAAAGGTTTAGACTACCTTTAGAGCTATCCATCTCTAATGGCCCATGAAAATGAACATTTGATTCCTGAACAAGGAAATTATCATTCCCTGGTGCTTTCAAAGGGATAAGTGTGTTCACTTAGCAATCCATGAGGAAGCTAGATATTCCAGATAATTTTAAAGAATTGTTTTATACTTATGGCCAGGATTTTTTATTTTTTTTTTTAATTGTTCTAAAATACCAAATCAAATACTGAGAATGCCAGGAAGTCCCTGAAGAGTCTAATATAGACACTTGGGATTTTGAACCCAAGCTGTTTCTAATTATACCCTGGATGCTAGTAGGCTACCAAAGGTTCATCTGGCTCCCCATTGCCTGGAGATGCACAAGGAGAGGGTGCCTGCCCTCTCTGTGCCCTACACCAGCTTCCCCTCGCAGGACTACTGGCTAAGTGGTGCACTTCACAGAGCCCATCTTCACTGGCTTCTCTGTCGGATGAAGGCTTAGCATCTGCAGATGATCCTTGGATTGCTGGGGAAAATGATGCAGTATAGAGGCAACGTGGGGTTGCAGTGAGAATCTGTGTTAGTTCCAGGAGCAGGACTTAATAGTGCTTGCTCTGGAATGATATTATCCTTAAAAATGTGCTCATCCTTAAAAACAGGCTGTCTTGTTCACCTGGCTGTCTTATTGCCCTGAAGTCCTCAGTCCCTCAGCACCACTCCTGGTTTGTTTCCTTTATGGTGGCTCACAGGGCAGCATTTGCTGTTGGTGTGGAAGTGCAAAAGCGCTCTCTTCATCAAAGCCCTTGTAGCAAAAATTCTGTGGGATTAAACCTCCTGTATCCCACATGACTTGAGCACGCTCTGCTGTAGGGTGTTCTCCGGGGAAAAATGAGTGCAAAAAGTCTTATTTATATTTAGTTTCTCTCTAGCCTGGTGATTTTCCTCCTCATTAACAATTGAGACTTGGAGGTTGTCAGCATACGGGTGATTGCTGGTAGGGGCAGGCCTTAATGCAAACCTTTTTAGAATATATATTAAAAGATTGCTTGCTTGTTGAAGTCTCATAAGTGCTTACCAGAAGTTAAGTTTCACTGGCTACTTTCTATGTATGCAAAGGGATTATTTTGGCAACGTATACATGAAACAAAACCTGGTAACATGCTTAAAAGCATTACCTATTGTTGGAATTTGAGTTATTCAGTACAGTCATTAGATCACACCCAATAATTCTGTAAAAATTGATTTTTCCATCCTAAGGTCAATTCACTTTTATTGAATTGCTTCAAGCAGGTTTTTCCAAAGCACAATGCTCCTCTGTGAACCACCGGCACCATGACTGCTACCTGGTTAGCTGATGGTTACATTAGGTCATCAAAGAATCAAGTTTGACTGAGTTTGGACAAAATTAGCTCATTTGACCTACGCTGAATTTCTTTTCAAAGAAACGAGTCAGGAATGTTCTTTCTCAGTCTAGTGATCTGCTTTCTTATCTAAACACTGTGTCCACTTCTCTCTGACTGGTGAGACCATACTGGAAGCATCTTCTTCCCTCTGTGCTGGAAGGCAGCTGCTCGCAGCCTGGTGTTGTGTCTACCACTCAACAGAGAGAAACAAAAGTTCAATCCCCAGCTTCTCATCACTTGCATGCACTAAGTTGTTTTCTTTTTAAAAGTTTTAGCTGTATTCTTATTCAGATCTACTTAACACACCCATTGGCTTGCTTCCTCCTGGTCTAGTGTGTGTTCTGGTGTGTCATTCATTTTGCTTTGCCCATCGGGCTCGTGTCAGATGTGATGCTAACCGCCTATTCCAAATTCCACTTTAAAACAATATCATTCTCACTTTGTTCACTATAAATTGACTACACAGTACCACCTGCTGATGGACCAGCATCACAAACCTGGCTTTTATTACTGCTTTTTTCAAAAGTTGTCTGTGACAGCCTTGCTCCTTAGGAAGGGGCCCTGTGTCAGAGGTAGGAATGCTGTCGTGTTCGTGCAGTGCTTTGGACTCTGTCATCTGTTACCACTTAGCAAAAGGATAATGCTGTGTCAGAAGGAGACTTGCACTTCAGAAGAAAGAGTGAATAGTCTCCATTTTTCAGAGCCTAAAAGGGCAGAAAAAAAAATTAGAGTGCAAGCCAACAGGCCTAAGGCTATTCTGATTTACATCAGAGTCTGTATAGGCCCTGTATGGCTTATAAAGCCTAGCAATCATCTACATCTACTTCTGTCACCCATCCCACAGTTCAGGAATGAAGTATCTGAATATCAAGGTCATTATATTTCATTAGTCTTCATTAACATAAGAGCTGATCTTGGTCTGATCTCTTCTTTCAAAAGCTTTTATCACTGAAACCCTCATCCTTCCCAAAATTCAGGAAATAAATTTGTGTAATCTCAAGTTAGGAAGCGTAGGAAGCACGCTTGCACTTTTACCATGTGAGTAATACAGTGAAATATTGATTATAGTTTTTCAGTTGTTGATTCTGAATCTGTCACTCACCCCAGGAAAGTTCCAGTAATTTCTGGCCCAGTTAAAGTTTGCAGAGTCTGCCCCTTCCTAGGGAACAAAATCAGTGTAATCACAGCCAGATAACTGTCAAAGAGAAACAGTGCAAAGCCAAGAAAAAGAGGTAACAGAGCCAGAACTTGGTATTTTGCAAATCCAAATTCTCATCCCTTTCCACTATCTATAGGACAATTAAGAACGGTTTATCCTATGTCCAACATTGGCACTTTCAAGAACTTCCTTTCTCCCTAAATTGCATAGTTTTCCCTCTTTTTTTTTTTTCTTTTTATTTTTTTTTAAGATGTGAAATACTGTGGTGTATGGGTTTTAGTTTAGGAAGGCTTGCTTTTTTCTTTTCATTTCATCAAGACAGAGTTCCATTTGTTCAGCATCTGCACAGGACAACATCTGGAGCCTCAGGAAATTCAGCTGCTCTGTGTATGACGCTTAAATGAAATTACTTTTTCATGCACTTCAGAAGAGTATCAAGAGCATCTCTCTGACCAAACAGGGCCTTTTGTTCTCCTCCAGCAAGTGTTTCTCATTAAAAATGTCATCTCCCTAACAAATTGCTTCATTGCCTTTGCAGCTGGGGTTATTGTTTTCATGGGTTTGTACTTGTGTGATTCTCTGAGGGAGCAGAAAGCTGGAAGAAGTGAGGTTTGGTTTCGTCTCCCTTTGCCCTGTGCACGCCGGGCTTTGATGTTCCACCTTTGGGGTGGAATGCCACGTATTTACCTGTGTACCCTGTGGATTGGCACAGCGCTGGGGCTGCCCGGGTGAGGCTGCCAGCGGCACATCCCCGCAGCGGCCACGGCGCGGGACTGTCCCTGCGCCCAGCGAAGTGCTGAGCAGCTCTCGGACCACCTCGTCTCAGCGCTCTGGGGGCTCTGGTGCTTGCACAGGGGTGGGGGGTGAAAGCAAGGAAAAAGCCAAGTGAGAAATGGTCGTTTAAATCTGGAATATGAAGGGTGGTTTTTAAACGAGACAAATCTATTTCTTTCGTAAGAAAGGCAAGGTTTGGTGTTTTCTTGTTATTCTTCCTGAAGAGACTGTGCAGGGCAGTTGGGTCTGCAAGAAAACCTAAATTACCTTTAGGGACTTAAGAAGTTTGCTGTGACTTTTTCATTAAAAGTCTGACCAGAAATAAAACTAGATGCTAAAATAAGGAGCTGGAGGAGTTCAAAGAGAGACAGCGTCGGTCTGTACCTACTGCAGCAGGCTCTAATAGTGCAGAGTACGTGCAGTCCCTTGCCATAGCGAGCAACCCTGCAACAAACCTCACCTAGCAGCCTAGAACTGAAGGGGCTATATCATTTCAGTGAAGACTGCTTAGAAAAATGTCAAAACTTAAAAAAATATTTTGCAGGGAGGGTATAATTTAAACCCCAAACATAAAATCCTCATTTTTTTTCTCACCTTTCCCTTTTCGACCAGGATTTCCTCCTTTGTGCATTTTGAAAAGACCCCCACTTTGAAGAGAGATATATGCCAAAATCTTAAAATCACAGAATATTTTAGGTTGGAAGAGACCTCTAGAGGTCATCTAGACCAACCCTCGCTCGAAGCCTGGTCAGCTTTGAAGTCTAATTTCAAATTGCAAGTTATAAATAATCTAGAGGCTACATCTCACTTGCATAAGTGTTCACCGCATGGTCACGCACCGTCTGTTTAACCTGATATCCCTTTTTCGTAGGTGACTACAAATTACTCCTGAATAATTTTACCAACCATGTAGACTTGCTGGGTAATCAATTTATACAGGCTTATTGCCCACTTTCACAGTTCTAGTGCTAGCCCACAGTATTTGCAGTTTTTCTTAAAGTGTTGATTCCTGGAATCATGTGTTTTCCTGAAAATGCAGGTTTTCCTTTTTTCAAATGGCAGGAGCTACAGGGAAATGGTAAAAGGCTCATGCCTAAAGAATCGTCAATGAGAATTTAAGTAATACCTCCTCAATATTATAATTCTTCACAGATCTTGTTGTTCTTTACACATTCTGATGTTTAGAGCTTCAGATTGTAATTCCAATTTATTCTTCATTTAAAAAAAAAGGATAGGAATAATTGTGAACCTTCCCCCCCCCCTCCACTTTGGCCAGTGGTTTCTTAATGGAATGGCTTTCTAGGTTGGTTTCTCTATTTTGTCTGGGACACCAGCAGCCATTTAGCTCACAAACCACAAGTTACCTTTGCTTGTCTCCAGCATGACTGATTTTACCATGTTACCTCTCCTCCCATCCCACTTCCAGCGAAAAAAGTTTCTCTGTGTTATATATAGCACCAGTCAGCCTTCCTGTGCGGCAGCTCCATTTCAGGCTGTAGCAGAAACATTGGGCACCACACTGTGGAAAATAAGTATGTAGCAGTTGTAAATATACATGTATATTTATATGTATAAAATGGTGCTAGAACCCACAGTCTATAATTTGTGGGTGACCTTTAACTACATGAGGATAAATGGTTACAAATGAAGACCTCTGGTCCCGGCTGTTGTAACCTATTTTCTTACTCCCGTTAGTAAATCAAAAAACATGTATATCCATGGGGTTTTTTGTAGTGTAACATTTGGCTTAGATTTAAGCTGGGATAACTGAACAAAGTGGAAAACCAAACAAATAAATATGATTATCCTGCAGTGTTTCGTTTCATGGAATCAAGTTCTGAAATAAGCAAAGCGTGTGGGATGCTTTAAGGTCTCTAAGACAGACACATGCTATTCCCATAATGAACTGTACTCCCTGAATTAGGTCTTTGTGCTATTAGGAGCTTTTTCTTCTGTTTATTTTGCTACAAGACTGCATTTTTTTCTGGAGCCGAGCAGCATGCTAAACTCTTCATTTTCAGAGGCCCTTGCGTGATGAGGCTGGTGACACAAAGCCCTCTTGAAGCACCAGTTATGATCAGAGGGTAAGCTCAATCTCCAAGATCTAGGGTGTTCCAGGACGTTTCATTTTGAAATGCAGCAATAAGGATTATTTGTGATGGCGATGTGCACAGAAATTTAGGAATGGGATGGAAACAAATGCTTTCGTTACAGGTAGATCGTTGGGTGGTGGTGACTCCCTGAGACCAACGTGTAGGGAAAACTGGAAGGAGATGTAGCACTCAAAAGCTAGAAATTGTGTTCCCAGTCTCTACAGTCATTTTTTCCCTATCCTTAAATGTGCACATAAAGGCTCTCTTCATTCTGTCTGTTCATCACAACACACAGAAATAAGTTTTAGTAAGTCTTCCAAGACCTTAAGAAGTCAAAGACCCTCTGGGCTTTTGATTTCTCCACCTTAATTTCAGTGGGTTAATTTCGCTGTGGCAGTCTCTGATTGCTATTGAACCGTGGCCCATCTGACTCTTGCTTTGAAGCTGAGATATTCTTGTCACAATGGAGAATAAGTGTTGGGCTTCATGAATTCATCAGCTTATTACCCATTTGTTTCAAGATTTTCCTTAAGAGAGGGAGCAAAATGAAAAAGCCCAACTAAATGTAAAAACCCTGCTATCCCATCTGTATGTGGATTTTCTTTCTTTCATCTCTCTTTCATCCTTTCTTCATCTCCATCTCCACTAAACCTCATTTAAAATCTCTGCTTCATCATGTGGGCTATACTATACACACTCAATCTCAAGGTCAGCAGTTTATTTCCTATTTCCTTAGAGTACTTGCCCCAGTCAAATCCCTGCCACATTTTATCTCCCTCTTACCAGTCTGACATTTAAGGCTTTGTGGTTTGCTCCCATAAGCTGAGGAATGCTCAGGAACTGCACAGCTCTCCTGACCCTATATGTATGCAGCTAACAGGTTTCATAGGCTCCTCAATTCAGGGTACCGCTCAGGACCCATCCATCTTTTCTGCTTTCATTCTTACAAACCAAGTTCTTCTTTGGGGTTTCTTCACCAGAGTGATAGCCCTGCCCAGAGGTCAGTGGCTGCACAGAGTCCCCCAGCTAGCTACAGCATCTGGAAGACGACTGAATTTATCAGCTCGGTTTCCCTATAAAGATAGTAAGGATCAAGAAGAAAGAACAAACTACGTGTCCCGTGGTCAGATTAGCCTCACACAGGAACGCTGCCTTGGTGGATGCCCATGAGTCTGTCACCTCTCTTAGTGCCTGCAAGACTGGAAACCTTATTTGAGAAACCATGGTCTGCAGAGGTATCTTCACAGGGGAAAAGAAGGAAAGCACTGCTGGCACATTAGGAGAAGGGGTACATAGGGAGCTACACAGGATTGCTAATGGCAACAGGAGCTTAATTTGGTTACAGCTACATAAACAATTGCAAACAGTGCCAAGGCAGCCAGTAAAGCTTTGGGGGGAAAAACAGCCAAAAGCAGTGGTGATTTCTGAGATGCCTAGAAAGATATGCATCTTTTGAACTGGAGAGGATGGTGAGAGAAAGAACATCATGAACATGAGTTTTAGGGGTTTTACTCTCAAGAAGAAACAAGCCTAAGGGGCCAGGTTTGAGTTCCTTTGAGCCCAGAGGGGAGATATCATGCTTGGAAAAAACCTGGAGTGCAGTGCCAGGATCAGAAGCAGGGCTTAGGCAGAAAAAGGACTTGTGATACGCTCCAGGTCACACTATATTAGTGCTGCCCTTAGCACCAGTTACTGTTTTCTGCCTTTCTGTGAATTCTTATGTACAGCATTAAACCCATGGGCTCTTTACACAGCTATGATGCAGAAATTAATCTCTGCAAATAGTTCCCTTGTCTGTACACTGCAGTCTCACTTCATCTCCTGTACAGGTTTAAGGAACTGTGCCGCTCCACAACTGCCCGAAATATTTCCCTTGTTCTTATACCGAGCTTCCTGATGGTTTATCCTTCTGGTTATCACAGTGATATGCTAACTGAGTGTTTCTCATGAGGGGAAAAAAAAAAGAAGTCAGCAAAAGCAAGGTTGGGATATCTCAGGTTCTTGTCTTGATGGTTAAAAAGATCTTATTCCTTCAGATGCGGAGGGATGGTGATGCTGTGAATGTCATCCTGCTTAACGATGGAAAAGGGGAATGGTTTGCGTTGTTTCCCTGAGGTGCTCTAACTGGATTTGTCTCATTTCCTCTGCAAGTTTGTCCCACAGCTGCATCTCTTCAGCCAGGAGACTTTGGCTTTTGCACTTTTTGTCCTGGACTTTGTGATCTGCAGTGTAGTGGAGAAGAAGAAAGTTTAACTAACTGTCCAGCCAGTGTACAGATGGAGAGGAGGTTTGCAGTGTGCTAGGCACTGTACTAATTACTCTGAAGATGAGCTCTGAGGACCTCAGTTAGGAAGAGAGGCAGACTAAGAGCAGGTGGAAGTCATGGACTGGTTTGTAGTGGGTGAAGTCAGGTGAAGCAGCAAGTCACAGGGGGGTCCTTGCTCTAGGTTTGTATTTGCCTTGAGATACTGTGTCTCAATTACAGACATTGTACACAACTCCAATATAGACACGTCTGGGGATTGCAGGTGCCTTTTCTCTCAGTTATTGAAGTTGTGTCATTTCTATTCTTTTGTTTTTAATATACCTTTCTCATGCAAGATTCATTATTCTGGCTTCTATACCTAAATCCTGCTCCCTGAAGAGGTGGGAAATCTTATTTCCAGGAATTTGTGGCTGTCTCAGTAAACTTAAGAGCTCACCAAGATTAAGAATGACTTTCTACCCCCACCTCCCTTTTGTTCCCTTATACTAAACCCTACATTCAGGCAGACAAGGTGCTCACGTTCAGCTGCAAGCCCCTGAGACCTACACTGATCTTCATTGTCGATGTATTTTACATCTTCCCCCGTTGTGGCTTCAGTACTCCTCCCTGCTCTCATGAACCAGTTCCTTCTGATTTACATCTGTGTGGGGGCAGCTAAACTGGTTTCACAAAGTTGTTTATTAAAAACAACATCCATTTTGCTTCGTTTCCTTCTGCTGCCACCCGTTTGCCCACATTTGAATACAAGGGTGATTGCACCTTCCCCTCCAAGCACTGGCTCCAGCAGTCCATCCACGGCTGACGCTGTCCCATGTCCATGCTGCCTGGCCCCACCTCATAGCTGGTTGCTAGTACTTGGCAGCACACCTTGTTCTGAGAGGTGTTTTGGTTACTGATGGGTGAGTGACTTGATGCAGAGTTTGGTTTGGATAAGCTCCCATAAATTGTAATGCTTGACTGTAGGTTATCCAAACTAGCTGGGCCTCTTGAGACATTAAATTGGCCTGGAAGATCCAGGCTGCTTTCTGAGATTCTGGCACATCCTGATCCCAGAGAAGCTGCAAATAGCATGGCAACAGGCTCTTGCATGAGAGGTCAGCATTTCTGCTTCTTGTTTCAGCTGGATCCTGCAAAATGAGTGAGCAAGCAAACAAGCCTGTTAGACCCAGCTACTCAGCCAGGTGGGAGCATGAGGGGGCTGTAAGGAGCTCTCTGGTGCCTTATGCTTGAGATGTGCATTGCCAGGACCTGTAGGTTGGCATTTGATAGAGAGGGGACTGGAGAGACTGTTTATAGGCACAAAATCGGATTTGGCACCTCAGTGCACCGGTGCAGGGGTAAGTCTGGGTGGAGGAGGGATGCTGCACCACAAAAAGTGACCAACGATGCTGGCTTTGTTAAAAAAAAAATAGATGTAACTGTGACTGTCAGATTAAAGTGTGTATCTTTGCTTGCAATACAGCCCCTCATAACTGTGTATGTACAAACGTCTATAGTGTCGCAGCTAGCGCAATATCCTGTCTGTAAGGAGGGTAGGAGATCTGGATGTGAGCAGACTGAGTGGTCCCTTGGCAGAGCCTCACAGGTTCCAGCGTGCAGTAGTTCAGTGACTTTTCAGCCAAAAATCTTGTCCAGATAATTCTATTTAACAGCCACCGATGAAGCTATCCTCCCAGAGTTTGTCTATACAGTTTTTAAACACATTAGCACTGGTGATTTATAATTACTAAGACAGGAAGATTGATGTGGAGAGAGAAAAAATCCAGTCTTTTACAAATCTCTGTAAAGATCCAGCTGTCAAAAAAAAAAAAAAAAAAAAAAAAAAAAAAGAGCGGTCAAAGGTTTGGGTAGGTTCTTCTGCTGAATAAACCACTTATTCCTATAACTGCAGTTGTGGATGGATTCCCTACAGAGTTTGGGGATGGGAGAGAGCTCATACCTGCACTGCCAAGTCTGTGAGGCAAAGCAAGCAGTCCTCTGACCTGATGATGTCATTTATTTTCACTCACCTTTGAATTAATTTTTCTTATCTTAGCCCAAAAGTGCTGGATAAATACAATCATTTTGCCAAACATGTATGTAAAATGGGAGGGGGAAAAAAACTCCTTACCCCAAACCCTACATTTCTGTTACAGTAGAGCATGTTCTTCAGAGTAATTTGCAGTGTCCTGGTGTTTTTGCTTTACATACTGCAACCCTTGCTCTCTCCAGCTTTATTCTGGTGCACAGCCCTTCCTGCCCACATGATATTACGCTTAATGCAGACGTCATGAAGATATTGCTAAATAACAGCTGTCTTGCCAAACAACTGGCTCTTCCTCTTGCCAATTTTGTTCAGCCTCTGAAAAGCTGCAGGACTTGTGCTGAGCCTCATTCAAACTTAAACGATGTGTTCAGTTACAAACACAAAATAAAGCACAGGACACTAACAAAGCAGTTAGGTTTTGATTAATTCTGGGAAAGGGTTACTGGGATTCTTTCTTTTTTTTTTTTTTTTTCCTTTTCCCAGTCTCTAAGAGGGGAAAGAAAAAAAAGACAGAGAGACCCAAGTGGACGCAACTAGAACAAAGCCCTGTTTATGATTAGTATGGCTGAAAATATCCATGTTAGGCCAGGTGCAGATGGCTAATTCCCCCAGACTACAAGCCAATTTAAACCATAATTCCTGAGATAGACCACTTTTCCCAACATTAATGGGAACCAGCTGCCTCCTATTAATAATATGGATGATTACAAAAAAAAAAAAAAGTGGGGGAGGGAGTAGTGGAGTTAGAGAAGATATTATTTTCCAGACTGTTGGCTGTGTCCTGCTGAGGACAATATGGAAAGCTATGGAATAAGAGTCTTGAAAAACCTGTCAAGTTAAATACGCACAGTGTGTTCGCTCAGAAGAAGGATCGAGTTATCTGTGTACTTCTGTGTTTCAGTGACAAGGTTATTTAAGGGGTAGCAATTGCATTTATTTAGTTATTTGATGGTTCTTTGCTTTTACCTTCCCGCCACTGACACTGGATGGTTTTGATTAGCTGCCTAGGAGGGGAGCTGTGCTGGTTTTGACTGGGATAGAGTTAATTTTCTTCACAGTAGCTACTATGGGGCTATGTTTTTGGATTTGTGCTGAAAACAGTGTTGATAACACAGGGCTGTTTCAGTTCCTGCTAAGCAGGGCTTACACCGAGCCAAGGCCTTTTCTGCTCCTCAGCCCACCCCACCAGCGAGAAGGCTGGGGGGCACAAGGAGCTGGGAGGGGACACAGCCGGGACAGCTGACCCAAGGGATATCCCATGCCATACGCCGTCATGCTCGGTATATAAAGCTGGGGGAAGAAGAAGGAAGGAGGGGATATTTGGGGTGATGGCGTTTGTCTTCCCAAGTAACCGTTATGTGTGCTGGAGCCCGGCTTTCCTGGGGATGGGCTGAGCACCTGCCTGCCCATGGGGAGTGGGGAATGAATTCCTTGTTATGCTTTGCTTGCGTGCATGGCTTTTGCTTTACCTATTAAACTATCTTTATCTCAACCCACAAGTTTTCTCACTTTTACCCTTCCGATTCTCTCCCCCACCCCACCAGGGGAGAGTGAGCGAGCGGCTGGGTGAGGCTGAGCTGCCGCCTGGCGTTAAGGCACAACAGGAGCCCATTGCCTTTGGAACGCTGAGCCTGGCCGTTCCCACTGAAGCCTGATCTCATGTGAGATTGTAGAGTACGTCAAAGCAGAAGGACAACAAATGATCTGAAGTGTCCTCCCAAGATCCTGGCTTGCTGGTTCAAGAAATTTGCTTGAGCTTCTGTTATCGTTGTGCCAGTGTGAGACGAAACGTGAAGACATGGCAGTTCATGGCATGCAATTCTGGTTTGTCTCAGGAGTGGGTTTTTTCTGTGTTCTTTATTATTGTTTTTGGGAATCTGAGTAGAATTTATTTTAAAAAATAAACTCCACAACATATTTATTTCACTTGTTTAGAAGGGGAAAGGAAAAGGCCCATGGTATTGGTCATCTTGGCTATACTCCTTGTTCCCTATGGAGACATGATTCTTAACACATGGGTCATTTCTTTGAGATTGATGAGTAAAGGAGGCTCGCTACAAATGTCTCTCTTGTCCCTGTAGAAGATGATTAGGAGTCAATGCCCTTTTCCCAGTTATTCTGCTAGGATTTTGTGGGATTCTTGAGGACATTTAGCTCACACAGGCTGCATTTCTTCTTAATCCCTTTGATGATGGTGTCTGGACACGTGGAGGAAAATCCAGCTCATGGCACTGTAATTCCTGCTGGAGGGTTTGCGAGGCACATTTTTGTGTACCTGAGTAGATGTATAGATGGAGCAAGCTGGGATTCCTCTTTACCCAACCTGAGGGAACAGAAGGTCACCATGCTTTCCCAGACCATGTGGACCTTGCACATATCTCCTCCAAATGGACAAACTGCAAGGTACCCTCATAACCTTCCAGCTCCTCACTCATTTCTAAGAGGAAGCGGGGGAGAAACACAGACTAGAACTTTGATTCTTTAATACCCCAGTCCCTTGGCATTATAACAGGGAGCTAGGAACCATGGGCCTTGGGAACAATTTCCCTCACTTAAACTAACTTCTGTCTCTTACTAGGTTACAAGATCTCTTTTTTAAGTCACGAGCAAAACATTTTCCAGATAGCAAACTCTTAGATGGCAGCTCTGAGAGCAAAAAAAAAAAAATAAAAATCTTTGACCTTCTAGCTAAGCCATGAAACTAAGGACATTCCAGCAACGTATCCCAGTGGCAACACTTTGTTTTCATTTACATGTCTTCATAGCCCAGACTTTACACAGGTCATCAGAGCATCTCTCTGGGGTATTTACTGTAAAGAAAAAAACCTCCACTACCTGTATCCAAACTTCACAGCATTATTTAAAGCAGACATAGCAGAGGTAAAGGAAAAGGGATTATTGATTTTATGTATGTAAATAGAGCACAGTTGAGCTGACAATATCTCTTTAAATAATTGAAAAAATCAGCCTCAGCTGACAGTAGTTCAGTAGATAATGAGGCTGGTTACGGAAGAACCTGAATAATTAGAGAGTGGAGATTCTTGCTGTGTGGAATTGACCCTTGGGGGCTCAGAGAAAGCAGGATTTGTGGCTGCTCTGAAATGCCAGTGGTCTGGTCCAGCATTCCTCTTGTCAATACGAACCTTGTGTTTTTATTGGAAACACGTGTCAAAACAAAACAGCGTTTGAGGCTGCTGCTGAGAGAAGGTGGGCAAGTCCAGAGGCAGCCAACCTGTTTTTCTGTTTGTTGCCAAAAATACCATGTCACTGCTGCCCATCATGCTCAGATGGAAGAACG
Organism: Ibycter americanus; assembly: GCA_035590275.1. Taxonomy (NCBI): domain Eukaryota; kingdom Metazoa; phylum Chordata; class Aves; order Falconiformes; family Falconidae; genus Ibycter; species Ibycter americanus. The sequence continues at coordinate 9,601,282 of JAVJGI010000063.1, read as the reverse complement.
GATGGTAAGCTCCTTCATAGTAAAGCAAGTGTTGCTATACAGGTATGTACAGATAGAAAAATATCTTATGCTACTCATTCTGACACGATTGCCTCTTTAATGATGCTGTTCCCACCCAGAAAATTGGAGAAGTCAGGGTGACTGTGGCATCCTGCTGTACCTTGATGATGCCTAGATTGAGAGTTTATATTACAGTGCTTCCCTGAAGAAAAGCTGTTGCAGCAAGCTAGTTCTTATTTTTCCTGGACAGGCAAAGGAGCATTCAGTGAAGACCTGTCAGTCATATGCAATATTTTACTCTGTATGAGCTGCCAAAACCCTTTGAAAACTTTGTACATTATGAATGTAGGTACCATTACCTGCATTATAGAAAACTCAAAGGAAAGAGGTGAGAGTCCTAGTATCTGCTGTTTACCTAAATAAGTCTTTGGGTTTGTTAGTTTCCTTTCTCCTGATTTAGAATTATTTTGTTGGGCTGTTGTTAAACATCTGCTTCTCTCTCTGCCTTCCTCTCTATCCCACCTCCTGAGATGGTTTTATTTCATGGGTAGAATTAAATGGTTTGGGGAGCTAAAGAACCCAATTTGTAACGTGCTTTAGAGGCTTTCAGAATGAAAGTCAGGGATTGAAGTCAAGCATTTAGTTATTAGTGTCTCCATATTTCTTTCCCTTGATCTACCTGTCTCGTTGTGTTGTCAGATCTTCACAGTCGAGATCTGAGGCAATAACAGTGAAAGCTGGAACATGTGAGCCCTATTTAGGTCCTGGCACCATATTTCTGGATTGCATCTAAGCCTAATTGAAAAGGCAAGTGGATTTCTCTGGCAAAAGAAAACATGGCTATCATAGGCTTTACCAAGTTCAGTTTAACACAGTAGAAAATGCTCTGGCATCTTTGGTTTCCATTTTAAATATGAAATTAAAGACACATTTCCTCTGTTGTAGGTTTTAAGGATGATTTACAAACTAAAAAAAGAACTCCCCAGCACTCCAAGGTCTGGCCCTTGTGATGCCAGGAAATAAGTCCCCGTTCATCTTAATGTCATCTCTGCAACAGTCTGTGCAATCCTCCTCATGTACCATCTTATGGGCAGCATGTACAGTTGTCACCATTCCTGATCGCACCTGTGATCTCTTATGTATTTCCTATTGCTTTTGCATAGTTCAGGAAATAGAAACTGTTTGCATCCAATTTCCAAAGGATTAGAGCTGAGTTTTGGATTGGAGGCCCATGGAGGTGTGATGAGAGTATTTTCCTTGAGCCCCATTTCTTCACTGCTGCCACAACCACAAGTAGCTTTAAGACATTCTCTTTGGAAGCTCAAAATGTCAAAACTTTCAGGCAAAACTAAGTCTATTTCCATCTTCTGAAATATTTTTCATTTATTACTGTTATTTCAGATGTATTTCTTTCAGTACATATCCACTCCCAGTTTAGAAATTGCAGAAGGGGTTTTTTTTGTATAGTTGATGCTCTTTTTTAGTTTGAAGCACCATGTGATGATTGTCACGTGCACCTCAGAGTACAGTTTATGGGAAAGTGTTGCCTTCAGTAATAGTTTTACCAAAAAGAATTTCCCTTATTAATTAATTGCACAAGCTTAATTGATTCTTTAATGGAATGGAAAAAATAGAAACCCATCCTAGATATCTAAATCCACTTGTTGAGGTCTTTGACTGAGCCCTTTGGTTTTGTTTGTGTCTGATACATTTTTGTGTCCTCATTGCTTACCGAGCAAAGACTCTGTGATGTATCAGGTGCATTTTGGGAAATATTATTACAAAATAAAAAATTCTGGAGATCCTCAAATTAAAGAAAGAGGAGCTGATAGCAGGCAGACAGCTCTGGATGGCTCTTTTTGAAGATCTCATCTATCAGCTAGGGGTTGGCAGAGGCAGCCCTTGGATTATGGTGGAATTATAAGCACACTCTTCTCGCAGCGGTGGCACAATTGTTTTGAAACTAGGCAGATCTTCTGTGTTTACTATTTGGCAGGTCCTGTGGTTTTGGCTGGCAGCCATGCTGAAACGTGTTTAGTTTCAATTGACAGCCATGGTCAACACTGCAGATCCTAGGTAGGTACTGCTAATCCTGACAAGGCGACGCAGAAATAGACAGCAGGCTTCTAGTCCAGCTAGCCAGGGACTCAGTCCTCAGGAAAGCAAAGGCACTTTGCCTCTAGACGATTCACCCTCAGGAACTCGACCCCCAGTCTCATGCTCCACCTCAGCACCTCTTTGTAAGCAGCCCACAGCCACAGGAGCTGTTGCAAACAAAATTATTTTGTAATCAGCTTTGATGAAATGGGAAACCAGGTACAAGTATCCTTGCACGAGAGATCTTATGAGAGCAGAAAGACATTCAGAGTTGTATTTTCTTGGATTTGAGACTTGAAAGCAAGAACAGTTACACACAGACCTGTAGTTTAAAATATAAGACATTCCAAAAGTACATATGGTTAGATTTATGTAAGCCACAGTTTGTAATGGTTTAGATTTAACCTCCTAGTCCTTGTGAGAGCTTCAGTCTTGCTCTCGAAAAAGGAAAAAACTAACTTAGAACATTTATAAAAGTTAAGAAAAAAAAAAAAGCATATGCACATTTACAATGGCTTAGTCATGGCATCTAATTAGGGACAGCAAGGATTTCTGTGAACCACAAAAACATTAGTTTCAGTTGGCATAAAATTCCACAGAATAATACTCGCAACTATCTCTGTCTATCAGTCACTCATCTGCTTTATTGTTGGTGATGCTAACATATTATTGTCTTCCTTATAAGATAATTTCTCAAGGAATTCTTAAACTTCCCCCTGAAGTGCCTTGCATTTCAAGTAGGTACTTAACAGACTTTCATGGTAAAGAGACTTTTATTTATGGATAAAAGGTTACACATGGATATCAGGACAACATACCTCCTATTAGCATTTAGGTCTCATCCTTGCTAACATCTTATGCCTCTGACAGAGAAAAAGAAAACAGCATCAAGTTAGATATTACCAAAAGAGAACACTGAAGGTAGATTTACTGTGCCAAAGAAAGCAAAGGAAATTCGGCATGTCACCTGGGAGTAAATAGGATGGTTGTCTTATTGTGGAATGCTCCTAGTGAGAAAGTAACCCAGGCCCTGACACAGTGACAGCTTCAGAACATGACTTCAGTGAATCAGGGTGCTCCTCAGCCTTCAGATATGTTTACTGGTAGTATCTCTGCAGAGACACCTCTTTGGAACAGCATAGCATTTATGAATTTGGATTATTTCTGAGAGCTGTTTTTTTAATCTGGGAGAAATTGAAGAATAATCCCCACTTGCTCATTTTTAATGAGGCTGCAAGATCGAGGTGGAGACCTGGCTGTTCCAAACTTTCCAAAAGGCATTTCCAATAGTAGAGTAGCTCTATTTTCTCCTTCAACAGGTCTTTAAAATGTGCAGTACTCGTTCATCAGCCTCAGACTTTGATTTGGCACTGTTATGTCGTGCAGATGTAGCAATCACATTTGCGAGCCTGGAACTAATTAAAAATGGAATATTTTAGATCAGTCATGGTGAGTGTAGCCAGATTTACAGGGAGAATACAAGGGAGCTTAAGGAGCAGAGTGATCTAGCCTTTTAAAAATGTTCTTCCTTCAACATTGGTACATTACCTACAGGCCAATTGGGCTGGTCCTTTACAGCGCTGTCTCTATGCACCCTCAGGCTGGTTAAAGTGGAGCTTTAAGGGGACACAGGCGTTTCATGGTTTGCTACATTCCAGATGCATGTAGAATAGTCCCTAAAATCTGCCTGGCAAGACATTGCTTTTTTAATTTATTTTCTTTTAAAGAGGATACGGTTGCCAAGCCTGTCCATCAGTTTGACAGGAGACAAGGAGTTAAAGGCAGTGGGGAACAGAAAAATCAGGAGATGGGAACAAAACCAGGTGAGGAGATACATGTGGCTCTAGCCCTGTAGCAACCGTATGTGTGATAGCTGCACAGAATGGGGTAGGGCCACCACAGGTAATGCTGTTACCTAAATCTTGGACACTGCACTGATTTCCATGAACCTCTCCAATCCTGCGAACTTGGTTTGTCAGTGATCGAAGAGAGAGCTCGCCTGCAGACAGTGCTGCAGGGTCTTCAGGGAGGAAAGATTATCCACAGAGCAATTATATGGTGGGTCACCATCATTTTCTCCTTGCTCAGCTCAATATTTTCTAGGCTTTGCTGCTCCTGCCTGCCAGCTCCGCACCTGCTCCGTGCTGAGTCAAGCTTAGAAACAAAGGAAAAAACCTATGGTCTCTCCCAGGGTGTAGTCAGGGCTCGTTACGGATCAGTGCTTTTTCCCTTTGCACCTCACCGACAGCTTGCTCTAGCTGTGACTGGCAACTGGTGTGCCACGACACCAGTCACACACCAATTACGCCACTCATCACGGTCTGGTGGGGACATCGGGTTCCTGTCACCACTGTTTTGCGTCACCTGGCTGTCTCCCGGGCAGTGCCTGGCTGCTAGTGCGCTGAGTTGGGATCTCTTCACGGTGCGCAGGCTCGCTAATGGGCTGTTTGATTAGATCCCTGGGAGACTGCCTCTGAGCAAACAGATAGATGACCTGGATGCCCTAGATGTTGCTGTTGCTGGGGAATAGAAAGCCTACCTGTAGGTGGTCATTCGGATGTGGCATTCCTTGTATGATGCTTGGAGGACAAAGCCTGTTACTGGTTTGTACGTAGGAAGGTGAGTTTTCAGGCATGGTCCCCCACAAAAGTTTGTGATTTATGACCCCCAAGATAAACAGATAATTTAGTATCACATAGTGATTTATTTTTTTCTTTTAATCCCCAAAGACCTTTTAAAATTAATTTGTAGGCAAACTGGTGGAGTGTAGAATGCAGGTGGAGGCACTACAATGGGGAGATGCTTGAGGTGGTGTCTCCAGCACCTGGCTTTTCACTCCAAGGGATGCACTGTCACCAAAAGGCCCCATGCGCTTCCTCTGAGGGCGTCCAGCAAATGCCTCAGTTTATCAGCCCACCTCAAAGAAAAATGAATAACAAATCAACTTTTCTTAAACATGGCATGGCTGGCAGTCTCTGCAAGGACTTTTCTGCAGTATGGCTTATATTACCATTAAAATGATTTAACTGGAACCTCTGCACAGCAACATTGTAGGTGACACGTTCCCTAGCTGTGGTGTATCCAAGCAGATTGTTGCAAGGCCTTGAATAAACATTTTGTAAGTCTAGCTCTGAAGCAATTTACATCAAGCAGCATTTATTTCATGGGTGCCAACTAGTTCTTGTGTATTCCTGACAGGGCAGGCAATGTTTCCTATCAACTCCGGTTGGTGTAAACAGAATACCTATTAATAATGTGGCAGGAACCTGACTGAATGCAATATTTATGCCTCATGCATATGAAAGTCTCATAGACAGTTTGTTTATAAAGAGTGCATGAATTCTGTGGTTAATGTTTGAAATGAATAAGAGAACAAGAATAATTGTAAACATTTTTCTCACAGGCGTACCTAGCCACACACTTTCTTTCCTCCTGTAATATGAAGGATTGATGCTTTTTTCAGAATAGGCTGAATGCAGAGCTTTTCAAAGCAGGTCCATCCATTGATTTCAAGAGGTTTAGTGCTAGGATCAATACAATCTAATAAAGAATTAGACTAAGGCATTCAAAATCTAGCAAAGGGAGCAAATTCCCAGAGCCCTTAAATTTTTCTTGCACGTTACTATGGTGAAATCTCAAGTTCATCCATTGATTTCAGTGACGAGTTTAAACTGTGCTGAAATGGAGCAGAACCAGGTCTTGGCCAGCGTGGCCATCGTTAGGTGGTGAGTTGTGTGCTAAGCACCTTAAATCTGAACCTCATCCAAACCCCAAGACTGCAGAATGGAGATGGAAATTTTGTGAAGCGAGGCTTTAGTTTGAGTATTCTTGCTCCTTTTTGCTTTCGCACAAATTAGCGGAGTTCTAAAAACAGCTTCTAACGCTCATTTCTACTGGCACGACCGCTATTGATCGTGTCCAGAAAGAGGAATGGAAAGACACGACAGAATTGGCGATGATCCCAAACTGTGGAGTTTGGATCTAAACCCTGATCCAAACTTTGCTAAAGAACAGGAGGGGTTTTTTGTATCTGAAGGTTTGATTTAATCTCTTGTACATGCATGGAAAAATCCATAACGCAGGAGTATCGCTTTTTCTCAGTGGATAAGATCTATAGGTTCTGGTGCTTTGGGGTACCTGGGAGAGAGTGGCCTAAGCAGCACCAGCAAGAGAGAGGGGTCTCCAGCCATGGGAACCAGAAAGGCAAAGAATATACCCAGCATTCCTAAACACGGCCCAGCTTGAATGTCTCATCTAGCTTTTTCCCAGAACAGTCTTTTTTTTTCCCTCCCCCTCCTTTTCTTTGGGTGGTTTTTTTCCTTTTCTTTGGGTCTTTTTTCCTTTTCTTTGGGGTTTTTTTTTTCCTTTTCCTTTTTTTTTTTGTTCGATCAGCTGGAGCCGGTGTAGTACTTAAAACCTGATTCACAAAATGTCTTATGAATAGGCTGGAAAGTTTAGTTAACATGAAGATTTTGGTCACATTGTGGTTAATACACGCCCAATTTCTGCAGGATTTTTTGTTTTATTTGTTTGTTTAAATGAACTGCAACTCATTAAACTCATTGTTTTCAACCAGATGTTTGCACCTGGAAGCACATTTATTATCATTTACTATTTGCTGTTTTTCAATTTTAAGCTTTTCTGTCTCTCCAGTCAGGAAACAGAAATATTAGCATGCGGTTGAGCTAACCTGTATAATCATTATTATTCAAATCAACTGACAAGATATCATACTGTACAATTTGCAAAAAGACAACAGATTGGCAATTGCTTGTCCAAATTGTATGGTAGATATGTTCCAGTAATGAATGGCTTAGCAGAAAACAGGAGAGAAAAGACCACAAATAAAATCAATATTATTATAAATATTATTTGCTACAAGTAATTTGAAAAACTCCGTTTTCATCCAAAATATTTGTTTTAAATTATATGTTGATATATTCTGGAAATAGCTATGATAGACTATTTTTAAGTTAGTAGTACACAAAGGCGTTTCTTCTTTATGTCCTTTTTTACATCAACAGTTTCTGGTTTCTGATGTGCTAAAATAGACTTGGATAAGGATTTATATGTGTGTGTGTATGTACGTACGCACGCAGCCACTTTTATTTATTTTCTGGTTTGGACTACAGAATTGTGTGCTTTGGGAAGCAGGTGGTTTCCAATATTTGAAGAGATCTGCATGTTAAATGAGTTATGTTTTGTATTGCAGGGAAGTATTGCTACATGTATTTTCATGACATTCCTTTCAGGCATCTTTTTGGGTCCATTTCCAAAATGCTATGAAAAAGTGATTTGCTTTCAGAAAGGAATTGCTCAGCTAAAAATAATAAATATGTTATAGCTAATGTGGAAACTAAATGTGTCAGAGGTGATGTGGAAAACATTGGAGCAGACTGAGCTGAAAGGATAAATGATCCCAAGAAGGAGTCAAACAAAGCTGTTGCAAAAAGTCCAACTTTTACCAGAATCAGGACAGTTTGGAAAACACAGATGAAAGGCCCCTGCTTCCTATGGAGGGTTCAGGAGAACCAAGAGACTTTCTGCTGGCTTGAGTGAGTGAGTCGGTCACTTCTTGGCCAACCCATCCGCAGACTGCCTCTTTCTGGGCAAAGGATCCAGATATCAGTGGTGCCCCAAGACCTGCACCCCGTTATGGGGTGGCCAAGTGTCCCACAGAGACTCATGCCAGCTGGGAATGCCATGTGCTTACAGTTTCAGTGGCAAACACACACCCATGTCCCAGATGAGCATTTTGCGTGACCTTCTCTACAGGCTTTAGCAGTATTGGAGATGTCTGTAGAGACTGAAGTTTCCATGTGGTCGTCCCAGGAAGCCTTGATAGAAATGCAAATCAAGGGTTGTCTCTCAGCAGTGCCCTGTATGAATGGCTGACAGTCTTGGGGGATGCCTGCCCTGTCCCCATCAGCGTACAGTATCTATACCGCAGGGGGTCCCTCGTGACTAGATGCACTGTCGTGTGTGTGTGTTGTTTTCCTGGTTTTACCATCAAGTATCACATTGGCTAAAGGTTACAGACAGCTCTGATGGGTGTCATCTGTGCTTTTCAGAGCATTCATCTTACCAGATCTCTCAGATCGATTCTCCAGTTTGGCTACCAAAATGAAAATTAAACATCCTACCCACCAGGAAAACTAATTTGAAAGTACATTTTTAACCCCAGAGCAATCTTTTACCTCCAAACTTAATTGTGTTCCTTTAAGAAGATGTAATTAAGTATCCTCATGGCAGACCATCATTTTTTTCAAAGCATCTCTAGAGCAGATAGACATCATTACTAATACAATTCTTGGAGGTGCAGGCAGGAAAATAAATTGGTTGTCATTGGGACATCATCAATATAATGAACATCTGACATGTAGACTGTTTGTTTCAGATGAAGCAGACATAGATGAGGGGGAAAAATTGTTAATAAGAACAGCAGACAGGACATTGCAGACTGTATCTGTCTCATGAAATGTTATTTGCTGCCAACACATCACAGTAAAGAAAGTCTGGTCTACCTGGGAATAGATGAGAAAAATAAAGTGAAGAGACGCTTTCAGGTATGTCCTGAGAAGCTCCGCTGAATAACGCAGTTTGAAGCTTTGACTTTTTTTATTGCATCTTGGTAGCTGCTTTCATTTCAGGCAGGAAATTGGTAGTTTGCCTGTCTTTTATTCCCATTTACCACTACAACAAAACTGAACCTTTGATTTTTTGGAACTATACCGTCTCCAAGAGATATCAGTAGCTAACATTGTCATTCAGACAAATACAAAGCAGAGTTGGTTGAAGTTTTGCAAAGCCTACAGGGAAATTTTGACGTGCAGAAATGCATACCCAAATGCCCTCGGCTACCTCGGGGATTTCCAGCAGCGTCTGCAGGATGTGGGGGAAAAACTGCAGGGCTGAAAACAGCTGAAAATGTTTCATGATAGTGTCCCAGATCAGCACTTTTTAGTCTCACTCGTCTTACGTGGATTTAAGCATGTGTTTATTGTTAAGATGCTGAATTCAACAGGAACACACTGCTTTTCCAAGCAGGACCATAGCTCTTTCTCTGATTCATGAATTATTGGGGAAGTGAACCTAGACTTTAAGTTTATTCTTCCAATATTCATTAACAAGTCCGAACAATGTATACTCTGATTCAACTGTTTCCTATTCAATTTATGCCATGAGTGAAATCAACCACACAATATAATCCTTTTTTGCAGTTTTAGATGACTGAAACACACTCAAGGAGAAAATTTTCACTTTGTTTACTTGGAAGAGTTTTAAATAAACCGTTGCTCATGTCAAAGGGATTAGTGAAGGGCTGTATCAACATACTCGCACAGATTCCCACTTGTCAGGATATGTGTGAGTTAAAACCCCGCAAGTCAGAGCAAACTGCAAGAAGCAATGCCATGAGAGGGTACCCTTATGCAACTAAAGCAGCTCGAAGCACCATGCACACCCTGACCCGATCAGGAGGCATAAATAATTCTCTTCGTGAAACGCATTTGGCCAGAGAAAGCACGGTAGACAGCGTCAAAGCTTGTGTGGAACCTGAAAGAGATAGCCAAAGCTCAACGGGATCAAGAGTTCAGACAAACATCCTAATGCTTAAATACTAACGTGAATGCTGTCCAAACCTATCCAAGCCATCTGGGCCCAGCTTATTAACCCAGTAGCATCATGAGAAATGGTTTTCTCACAAGGTTTCTGATGCTTCCTGTTGTCTGACAGGCAGGAAATACCATCAGCAGAGCCTTCCTTGCTGGAGTTCATCATTTTCGGTGTGAGAGGGGATCAGGAAGTGCAGAGGCAGTGCAAAAATGAAAAACAGTGTGCTGGGGTTGGGATGGAGGGGGGGAGAAAGGATATGGAGAAGGAAAGTTAATCAGGTTTTCTAATGCCACAGAAACAGGCTTGTTTTGAGAGGTATCAGCACACATGGGAACGGGCTGCTGTGCCAGGCAGTAGCGGGATGTGGTTCTGGAAGAGCGACTTGCCCCACTCGTTGGTCCAGCCCAGGTTATAACATTTCCCTGTGGCTGGGGAATGCAGCAGGACGAGAGGATTTGCTGAAATGAGAAGCTGCAAATGCAGGTCTAAGATGACTTTGCAGCTCTAAAAAGAATTTTTTATGTAAGGATCCCAAACCAGTAACATTAATCTTGATGTTGTTGTTGCTTCAAAGTGTATCTGGCATCCTGAAAAGGCTTATCATCCACAGTTTTTTTTATTACGATTTCTTTTTTATTTTGCAGGGCTCTAATTAAACACTCGGCTACCTGCTAGCCTGTCTGGCATCACCTCATCGCTCCAGGTGACAGGACAGCAGCAATCACCTCTGATGATGGATTCAGCAGTGCGCAGCTGTGCCGTTTTGTTACAGCATAAGCAAATGGAGGATTCTTTGTGTGCAAGTCTGAAGCTGTGTACACATGTGCGTGAATGCTCCAAAAGCAAACAACTAACCTTTTTAAAGCCAAATTCCAAGCAAGAAACCAGCTCAGCAGCTGTGAAAGGTGTCTCTGTCTTTCATTGTTGATAAAAGTACAACCCACAGTGACTCAAACATCAGGATGTGGTGGGAAGCCAAGAAGAAAAGAAAGACAGAGAGTGGGGGAAAAAGAGGGGGGAAAAAAACTTTCTTGGGATGAGGAGTTCAGACACGCCAGATTTCTTTGGCGCAGACATTGCTGTCATGAGCCTTGCAGACGTTTAATGTTTGATTCCCTGCTTTCTTTTCACTTGGCACTGAGCATGAAGATTTTGAAAACAGTATCGCAAAGTGCTTTAAATTGCAAAGCTGACCAGTGAGTGCCATAAGCAGCAGCTCCTTCATACGCTACAGGTTGACAGCACAAGCAGAAACCTGCCATGTGATGGCTGTCACCCATCTGTCATTAACCTGCATCTGCTCCCTGTGACATAAACGTCGATGATCATTTTCCTCCACTTCAGCCCTTCCTTGAACTCTTCTGGGAAAGCAGAAGGCAGCCGCCTGAAGGATAAGGACTTGGCATGGAAAAAGGGAAAGGGAAAGTCTAGTCTGGAAGCTGCATATTAAAAGTAGGCATTGATTTCCTATCAGAGAGGTGAAGTGTTCAAATTCGCTACACTGCTTTGGCTTGAAAGGCATTTACCCAGTCATTGGGACTACCAGGCGTGCTGTGTTCAGATGAGACAATGCTGCAGGATCCATTCTGAAGCCTGAGGTTTCACTCCACCAGCTCCAGCCATCTGGCTTAGGCACAGCTGCTTGCTAAAGCAGCAGGAGTGACTTGAGGCTTGGTGGCCTCGATGCTTCTCCTGTGATGCTGTTAGATATCTAGCTATAGAAGCATTAGCTCAGGCGTGAGGAAGGAACAAAACTATCCTGTAGCAGATATACCTAACTGAACAGGTCTTTTTTCTACTGAACATGCGTTTCCTTCACTTGCAGTGAGAGAAATGTGCAGCTATGATACCAATGGAGAGCAGAACGATGTAAGGGATGAAGAAAATAAGAAATGGAGGAAATTGCAAGAAGGCTGTATGGGCTTGTTTCTACCGTTTACTGATAGGAATAATGCAGGGCCTCCTGTCAGGTCTAATCAAACCTGTTGAGCTGACAGATGCTGATTCAGCACTGAGACACTGTACCTGCTCTCCAGAGGAAGATTTACAAAGTGAACTGAGCCTCCACAGCAGTGATTCTCACCCTGCTGGTGCTGGGAATCCAGGAGCTACTCAGACGAGGCACAGGGAAGGCAACTAGGAAAAACAAGCCTAATATTGTTAGATTTACTTCGCCACACCTCCTCCATCAGGCCGTTGCAGAGGCTCAGGAGGCCCATGGCTAGAGAGGGACTGAAAATGAACGTTCTGTCGACAGTGAAGAGGAGCTGGGCTCCAAAGGCTGGTTCAGAGCAGGAGCCACACGGAGCTGCTCTGCATCATCTCCACTGGTGATGACAGGAGTGGGACTTCAACATCCCTGGGGGAAGGTCTGCCTTTGAGAGTAGCAGGTTGTGTCTGATTGCTTTTAACCTTCAAAGAGTTTAAATAAGTAGTGCGAGCTCTGAGAGGCTGGAAAGGACCAGATACAGGAATAACTGCAGTGGTGCTACCAAGGTACCTTGGCAGTCGCTGACACCTGATCTGTGCCATGCCTTGCGGTCTTTGGTCTTTAGTGCCCGATCGTTCAGAGATACTGACTGCAGTGGGGAGCATATCACATGCAGCTCCTCCAGGGATGGCTCGCAGTGGGCACGGGCAGAAGCCATAACCTTGCCACAAGCAGAAATGTGAGCTGGCTACTGCCACTTGCTGCTGCTTTGCTTTTGGCTCAACGCTGAAGCATTGTAACAGCATGTTACACAGCTAAATGAGAAATACTCATTTTAATAGTCAATATTCAAACGTTCTTATACACATACACACTTACGTACATGCGTGTGGCTAGAACACGTAATATAACATAAATGTGTTCATTTACCAGTGCATTTCCTGGATGGCTGTGGCTCTTTAATAGTGCGATCCCTTTATCTCCACAAATGAATAACACTACTAGATCTGATCTCTAATTATATTCTAAGACCAATAAACCCTCAAACATTTCTGGATGTCTTTAACTAGAACAAAAGCCAAACAAAACAACTGAAAAGAAAAAGTGGTTGATGAGGTCTTGCTACCCACTTGCTGGTGGTTAAGGGTAGACCTGGGTAAATTAGTCATTGCAAACATTTGATGATTTTAGACCTGTCTAACTTTTCTCAGTATGCCTGTGAACAGGCTTAATTTTATGTACATATTTATATTCTTTGAAATTTTTGATACCTATTTTGCATAAATATGTTTCAACACAGTGGTAGTAAAGCGGTTTTTAGCTGTATTTAGGGCAGTTCGCAGTATCTGTGTGACATTCAGTAAGTCTTGTGAATCATGTGGTGCTGTATATGCTTATACTTGGATAGCTAAAAACACCATAAAACACAGGGTGAAAAACCAGAGATTCTTAGGTGATCACGTAGGCACTTGCCTAAATTATTTCAAGGATGCGAGAGTGGACAGCATGACATCGTGCTGTTTCAGTAAAAAGGAATGGCTGCTTTTAATCCCTCATAATTTTTCTTTCAGATTATGATGAAGTTTTAGTTCACTTTAAATGACATAATGCAAGTTCAAATATATTTTACCTTTACTCATTTCTTGTTCTGATGATTTTGATAGAAGCAAAGTAGCCCCTTGCTGTAATGCAACTGTCTCTGGGGTGAAGCACTTCTGGTTAACTCCAGCACAGAAGCAAATCAGATCTGTGCCTTAGACAAAGAAGTAAAATCAGGAAAGAAGAATTGGATGGAGAGGAAGAATTTGACTTGGAACTCCTCAGAAAGTACCATGAGATCTTCAGGAAGGCAGCAGAATCAGAGTTCTCATTGCTTGTGAATTACCTAAACTGCATGAGTGAGCTTTAAGAAGTAATGAAAGAATAAGATGGCTTACAAGGTACATCATGCCTGGAAAATAGAAGCATTTTACAAATGGTTTCATCTTCTTTGACTGTTGATACCCAACAGTGATGTACAATTACTTCTTGTTGTAGTTGTTTTGTTGTATCTGAAATACAAAGCCTTCACTTTAAACCTGGTTAAAGAGCAAAAAAGGAGAATGAAGCAACTTCGAAATTAACCATTAGCTCAGCAGCAGGGTATTCTCAGGCTGTTTTGAGAGAAGGAAAAAAAAAATTTAAAAAAAAGTAGTTTAAACTTTTGCCTCAAGGCTGGAAACCTATTTTTCAGGCTGTTTAACTTTTGTCATTCTCAGTGCATCTGTTCAAATTAGCTTCAGACAGTGAAATAAATAAGAAATATTGCCCAAGGGTCCTTGGTTTTGTCAGAAGGGACTTTGAAAAAAGTGGAGGAGAAGAAGAAGGAAGCCGGATCCATGAAGGCCTGCTGAGTCTTTTTGCTAAGATGAAATCAAAATTGACTGAGTTTAAGTCCATTCAATTATCACAAATACACTAAGGTACAGGAAAACCCAGAACATGATGATACTGGGTTAAAAGTTCAAGACAAGTTGTGGTGTGAGCTTCCCCAGGTTTGAATTCAAAGTTTCAGCAAAGGAAAAAGAGTGCCAAGTAAATCTGGTTCAGAGAGGGGGGAAAGAAATAATTATTTTCTCACAGTACAGAATGGCAAAGCAGTTGAGGTATTTGCTGCGACAGATGTGCTGACTGTATCCTATGGGCAATACCTTAAGATCTTCATGTCTCTTCATGTTTCAAGACATTACTGTTGATTCTAGAAAGACGAATGAAGGGAGAGCTCGGACACTCACACATCGTAACCACAGCTCAGCAGAGCACCTCTTCTCAGGCAGCACTTGGAGAAATTCCGCCCTAAGAAACCCTGTTCATGACAAAATCCTGACTACTTGGTTCCTCCTCTCTCAGTGTACTACCAGACCATGGAAGCATCTTTGTTTCCAGGCTCCCTACTGTACCAGTTTTCTCTCTACCCATTTTCCCAAGAAAACTTTTCGTCATTGCAACGATGTGAAATATTTGTATATCAGTGATAAGTTACACACATATATATATAACCATAGCAAGATGTAATATCATCTTCTCATCTTTTAGAGTCTTCCCTCACCCCTTGCTGCCCGTGGTTTGATTCCTGGTGGTTTGGGAAAGTCTATTCAATCTTTGTGTTTGCAGTAGATGAGAAGCACAGGATGATTTATGCACTAGCCACTCGCCGATGGTGATGGCTCTTGTATAGGTGTCCTACAAATCTTAACACCAACTGACCAACCACCTACCTGCTGCAAATGAGCAAGGAAAAGCAAGCCCATCCAGGCAGGAACATCCCTAAAGTTATTCCTGTCTTTTCTCCTTAGATCTTCTGGCCCTGCTGGCAGAGTGGTCTCAAGGCTTCTGGCAAGGCAACTTCATTTCTCCCTGTCTTTGCAACAGTCTTGCCTAGAAAGGCATCCAGAAGGATGTATGTCAACAACTGCCTGGTAGGGTAAGGGACCCATCTGTGGCACAGATCAACACATACAATGAATGAGCTACTAATTTAACATGGTGTTTAAGGAGGATAATTTCTGATACCAGCTCTTTAAAAGCAACAAGTTCCATTTCTACTCCCAGTAGTTTCCTTCTTCCCCTCGGTCACATCCTTTCCTAAATGGTCTCTAGTACCTGGTATTTAATTCACACGTTGTTCCCCTGTATCCTGTGTTCATGAATTAGACTGTTATCAACAAGAGGAGCTTATCTCTTCTTTATTGAATCTGGAGTTTGCTAATACACCCATTACCCTTATATTGCAGAAAACAATTAACAGACTTGTTTGTTCATTTAAGAATCAGTTTATCTTGGTTAAACATCTGTATCTCACAGCACAAAGCCTTGTACAGCACACCTCTGGTCCAGAGTCCTTCTGGAGCACCTAGAACATCCTTTAGATCAAGCAGTAAAGGCATTTCTATAAGCCACTTAATTTAAAGAAATGTATTTTTGTCACAAACTTATCTTGCTATCACTGACGATTTTTCTCTAACAAATTAAAACATGTCTAAAATCAGCATGGAAATACACAGACAAAAGAGACTTAATCATATTTGTATCTTATTTGCACCTCTAGGGTGTTTTGTGAAAAATAAAATGCACTTCACATCTCGCTCTGGCATGCACTATAACTACAATCAACATTTCTAAGTATCATAATAATGATGATGATGATAATAATAACGATGGCCACTGCTTCCCACCTATTTGCTGCAGGAAAAGAGCTGACTGCAACAGGATGTACTATGAGTTAGATTTATTCCTTCCCTCTCTCACAGGTAAAAATAGGTCAATATTCTATTATAGTCCAAACATTATTAACTTTCTTTCCCCATATATTTTGATAGTCCAGCAAAAAAGGCCTGTGAAAATCAAAATCGAACTTCAGAAAAATGACTCATCTCAGGAGTAATATTTAAAGTTTTCTCAATCCATATTTTCCATTCTTTTTTCTCCAGGGTTGCTCTGTGTGTGTGCTCTTTGCTTCCTCAACAGAAAGAAAAAGGAAAACAAAAACCGAAGACTGAAAATGGAAGAAAACAAAGCAGATCCTGGTGCTTGTGGTTATTTTCATTGGGGAAGAAAAACCCACGATGTCTTTCCCAAAACAAAATTTTAAATTGATATTATTTGCAACACCAGCCCCTATTGGACAAGTGCTAGTCTGGAAAGGTGTGTCTTTCCTGGAGTTGTGTTGGAAGCCATGTAATCCAACATCTTAGCCCTTTCTTTGGGATGAGAAAAGAAAACATCGAACTGTCAGCATGCCGAGGGTATTTTCTGGGTAGCGCAAACCTCTTCATAGGCAGTCACATACATTACAGCAGAACTACTACAAATGTCTTGTCCATTTATTCTGATCCCTCTAACAGAGAGCATTCACTGGCTTATGCCGCCTTCTCTGACAGAAGAGAAACTGCAGTAAAGGAAAGAAATTCTCCCGTTTGTGTCCAAGGTTAAGGCAATCTGTAGGAAAGAATGAAAATGACACAGAGAAATGGGTATCTCATTTCATCAGGGTCTGAATCATTAGCTGCAACGTTATGGATGATTCAGCAGGTTTCCTGGCTTTTTTTTTTCTTTTTTTTCTCCTCCCTCCATTACAAGGTGTGTTTCTGTGACAACGAACGCTCAAGGAGCTGAGCTGATTTGTGCCTCTCACTTCTTTCTCTGCTGTACCTGAAGCTGGAAGCTTATTTTTCCTCTTGCTGATTCTGGGGTAAATCAGGTGTAGATGCATTGAAGATCCAGTACCGGAGAAATGCTGGTGTGTAACTGGGCTGAGTAGAGACACATAACACTTACTGGGTGTTACACATCTCCAGATCACTGCAGAGACAGGCTGAGAAGCAGCACATGTTAAAAAATCCATAAGAAACACAGCAGCCTTGTAGGTGAAATGGTTGGACTCTGGGGTTAATGGGCAGGGCAATGAAAAGAAGGGAAACAAATACAGGAATTCCTTCCAGGGAGCAGCCTTTCTTCTTTCCCCAGCCCAAGTATGGAAATCTATTGCCTCCCATTGGAAAATAAAACTGTGAATGCATTATTAAAAACTGGACCGAACAATGTCTTAACCCTTTGATTTTAACACGACAACACAATTTTTAAGATTAAGCATATTAATTCTTCCACTGATATGTGATATTCACTATCATGGGTCAAATGTTTGAAAGCAGTCTCAATTTTTTTTTGCTTACAATCTACTACAGAAGCAATTAATTATAAGCACAAACTGGAGGCAAAAGGGGAGAGAGAAAAGGAACAGCTGGAGTAGGTAGCAAAAAGAGAGAAGTGGGAGGAAATTAAATGGAAATATACACATAAACCACATCTGCTGTAGAGGTAACAAGGAGAAAAGTACGAACTTGGGTTCTTTGAAAATATTCTTGTTGACAGGAACCTGGAATTTTTATTCATCATCATTTCTTTCTCCAAAAGTATCACTTTTAACTTGAAATCTCAAGATTTCACATAATGTACATCCTAGGAAATCTTTGTTCCCTGCCCTTCCCCCAGATGTGTGGAATGAGAGCCAAAATATCTAGATTTTATAAAAATGGAATGAAAACTCCCAATCCATAACAACTATCACTGATAACGTAGAAAATAATAAAAGTCATATTTTCATGCTCTTATGGGGTTGGGCTGTTTTTTTTAATCCTGCCAATCATTTTCATCTTTGAGGGTCTCGGAGGGTAAACAGAGGCATCAGATAAATGGCTAGCAGTGGTTAGAAATGGCTAATGCAAAAATAATGATAGCTCAGACTGCCTTTTTACTTTATGCTTTGCCTGTGCTACAGCTTATGCTTATAGAGTTAATTATTATATTGTGGATATTGTTTGTCAAGAACTGTCCACAGAGGTCCTTGCCACCCCAGAACTGTGCAGCAATTCTTCCAGGCAAAATCACAGTTATGGAGCTAAAATGCCAGGCTCTTCAAACACTTGCTTGAAAACGAATTATGCAGTCAAAGGTATAGGTAAAAAGGCTGAATGGGCTGGTGAAAGGTATCCCCCAAATGAAAGAAATCCTGTCCAGATGAAGAGGTCACTTCATCTGCCAGCCTTAGGCATTGCAGGGATCATAATCCCCAGGTTCAAGTGTTAACAGGAGAATAAAAGACAAATGGAACTATTTGCTGCTTATTTCCAAATAAATGCAAGTTTATTATGCACAAAACCTCACTCTGTCTCAACAGGCAGATCCTAGAGGGTAATTTCAGGGCAGTTTTCCCTGGTGAGTGCTCGCTCCAGGCTTTGTGTGGGTTTCTGCTTCACATTTTCAAGATTAAGCATCAGGCTGTTCAGACACCGGCTGGTGCTTTGTACTTAATGCTACTGCTTCTGGTGAACAAAGCTCTTTGTTACAATTCCACGCAGGTTTCTTGTAAAGAGATCTCTTTAAGTTAACAGAAAGACCTGCAGTGATTCTTGCAGACTGTGAAGTAAGCCCATATAGATGTGTTTCTACTGCCTCTTTACGTGTCTGGGAACGATGTGAATGCAAACAGGCTGAAGCTGAGTTAGCCAAGATGGAAATTATATCCATGAATTGATTAAAGCATTCTGCTGATATGCAGGGAGGAACATTTGATCCTGTCTAAGAATGGCTGGACCTGCCCACAGGTGGGCAGGAAAGATGTGATGATGACCCCCATGCCACCAGACTGGAAAGGGTTAAGGAGCACCAGTTAATCTGCAATCAAGCAGCTGAGAGGCATAATTAGCCAGACTGATTGTGCCATAAGGGCTGTGGCAAGAGGCGGCTTCAGTTTGCCTGGAGGGGGAGCAGTCTGCAGGCTGTGCTCCCTGGAGGAAGGTTGGAGGACTCCTTGACTGGGGCCATCAGCCATCCTGCTCCATCCTAAGGGCAGCTGCTCTCGGAAAGGAGCTGAGAATGGCTCTTCTTTTAAGAGTGAGTAGTTATGAGGCTTAAATATAACGTTAAACTTCTACATTATGATGGAACTCCTTTTCAGTCCTTGAGCTAAGGCCTGGTCTGTGTTTATCTGGCTGAGATTTCCTAGGTCGGCTACTTTGCGTAGTGGGGGGGGACCAACAGGTGCTCCAGCTGGTCCCAACTTACTCCCCTTCTTTGGCAGTATCAGGCTGAGAGAAATAACAACAGCTCTTCAGCTGTCTGAGCTTTTCGTGAGTTTCCACGTGCTGAAGTTAAGCCGTTGGGATGCTTGGTGTAGGTATCTGAACGTGAACATCCGAAAGTTGTGGAAGCGGCACAGTGGGGCAGGGGTGTGTCCAGGGCTCTAGAATAGTTTGATGCTCTGCTGAGGAACCAGCCACTTCATCCTCTGATCGCTGCTGGCACTTGAGGGTCTGCTTCTCCTCTGGAGCAGTGGTGGCAATGAAGGAGGGGTGGAGTACTGACAGAGGTCTTCTTTTCACTTTTCCAGTGGTCACCAGTAAAATGTTTGAGGGCTCCCTGAGAGGAGGGGGAGGAGAAAATAACCCACCAAGAAAAAAAATCCCAAACAAAACCCAAACTGGTTTCTGTAGTCTATTGCTGAAAACCAAATCAGTGCATCTGTTCCATGGTGATAAGGAAGATTTAGTATATAAATACTCTTTGGCTTCTGGCTTCCCAAAGAATCAAAAGAGGAGGCAAGGAAATAACTAAAACAAGGAACACACACAAACCCTTACAAAGCTCCAGGCCCGTGGCCTGTTTTGCTGTTTCCCTGCCTCCCGAAGCCCAGCACACCTTCAAACATTCCTGGCTGAGGTAGATATAAAAAAACATGTCTAATCTGGATTCACAGAGCCTGATCCTATCCTAAACAAACAATGCTGCCTGGAACTGCTTGCCAGACAGTTGGCATATCTCACAGATTAGCTAATGCTAACAATAACGCATTTCAAGAAGGAGAAGAGGCTGAACTTGGCCTTCACTCCCCAGCTGGAAGGCTAACATGGGGACGTGTGCCCATCTGAGCCATGTGTGGCCCCCGATATCTGGCCGTAGTTGGAGGGGAAGGATCTGCAGATAGCAGGTTGCTCAGCCCCAGTGCTGAACCCTGCGTGGAGGTAGGCTGCAAACTGAGCTGGGAGAATAATTCCACTACAAATTGCTGTAAGTGTTAAAGCTCCAGGGAGCAGGTTTAATAGCTCCCTTCAACTCCTGCGTTGGTTCGTCAGACTCGGGTTTATGGGCACAGCTGGATGATGGTGAGAGAAGGCAGGAAGGGGAGGCTATACTGCACTTACATTTGTGGAAAAATTAGTTTGCACTTGTTCAGGCTTTCCTTTGTGTTGATTCATCCCTGTAAGTTTAGATGCATGGGGGAGAGGTGCAGGCTACGAGTGAGAAGCTTTAATCCAGCTTGCCCAGATCAGGAATGTGGGAACCAGCACCAGCTAGGCCTTACATGCTTTATGAAGAGCAAAACAAGGTTTCAGCAGCTTGGTCTGGAATTTGGGTGGCCACATGTAAACACCAGCGAGCTTAGCTTTCTGGGGGGGGAAAAAAAAATTACAACTTCAAGCTATATTTGCCTCAGATTTCAAATGGTGAAGGGGGAGGATGTATAAATGCCAACTCAGCAAAATAAATTGTTCACACAGAAAAACCAACGTCAGGAGTGAAACCTGACTCACTGAGAGCCTCTTGTGTGCTAAGTGCATGTGCTGTAGTGGCAGGATGATATCCCTGCTGCCCTCCTCATAACGCAATCAAAATGCTACTTACTCAAGTGTTTAGAGATCAAAACGCCAAGAGGAAAGGAACAAAAATATCTCTTTAAAGATGTGAATAATTGGAAGCTGGAGTTTCAAATATGGGTTTGGGGAGTGTGCGAGGCAAGAAGCAGTGGTGCCTGCTGGAAGCACAGCCCAGCACGTGTGCTGTGTACCTGCAGGACAGACCCTCTGGCTCCAGGGCAGCGCTGGTGGGTGCTGGCATCTCCTTTTGGGAGGGAGAATCTGGGGGAGCTGCCATCCCGTATGGATCTGCGGGGTGGAGCTGGGAAGGAAGTATCTTAAGATCATCTGTTTCTGTTAGCTTGTGTGGAAATGCTTATCTCACCTGGCAGGCTTTGCCAAGCCTCGCTTAGGAAATATAAACACTTTCTTGAGGTTCACAGTATTTGTTTCCATTCTCCTCCCACCTGTTCCCGTCCCCAATGGCAGGATCGCTCTCTAGATCTCAAAGCTGGTGAGCAAGGGCTGCCAGTGCTCTTGCCAGTATCCATTCCTCTTGCCTCCAGCCCAGGGCTTGTATGTCAGTCCTCTTTCAGTGAGGAAAAAACAGCCTTGTCCTGTAATGCCCACGGAAAGGCTCGTGGGGCTGGGGCGGGCTCTGCCCCTCGCTCCTGTCAAATGCAGTACTTAGCAAGGGTAAAACTTCATTCTTTGGCTTCTGGGCAATATAACTTCTTCAGGTCAAAAATCTTTTTATTGCTCAGTTGTTGGTGACCATTAAAACTGGTCAGAAACTGGAACACTCTAGGCAAGAGGAAATATTAGGAATGTGCTTGCAAAAAAACCTCACCCAAACCACCAAACAAACCACCCCAAACTGTTTACAGCTGCACCAAACCGAACCAGAAAAGTTGTTTAGATAGCAAAAACACTCTGTGCTTATCTGATACCTCTTCAGGCCATTTCTAGACACCCAAGGCTCTGCAAGCTTCCACTTGCTTGCTCATAATCTTGGCCACACTTTCTGCTCGCCAGCCCTTGCTGCCGTGCCAGGGTTTGGTGCATGGTCCACAGCCAGCGGTGCTGAGCTGCCCAGACAGGCTGGGCTGCGGGAAGGCAGCAGGCCCACCCGTGGACCCCTGCAGCCGGGTGTGCACAAGCCACAGGTGATTAAAGAGCGACAGAAAGCAAAGCGAGCCTGTTATGTCGTGACTGTCGCAGCTGCGCTGACATCTGCAGAGGTGGAGGAGCCTGCGTGGCTGGTGGCTGGTTTTGTCCATCCCAAAGGGTGCGGAAGGTTTGAGATGTCAGTGTTTCATGCCCTGCTGAGCGGTGAGCATGGGGGGCCTTTCCTCCTGCCCGGCACGGTGCTGGGGGGCCGTGCCCTCTGAAGGAGGGGCTCCATCTGAGCGTGGGGCTGTGGACCAAGCTCTGCAAGGAAAACCTGCCCGTTACAGTCTGAAGTTGCTAGAAATCATCTCGGGGGAAATATGGAACCTGCCTGAAAACATTTAACTATAATTGCAAAGAATTTCAGAGCTTTTCCAGAGCATTCTGTGTGCTAATGTGCTTTGTCATGGCAGGGGAAGGGGGTTCAGCCCTGGGAGGTGGCAGCAAGCGAGGAGCAGGGTGTCTGCTGGGGGAGCGATCCTGTCAAAACAAAGTATGTAAGAGAGGATATCTCTATGCAGCAAAGGAGGTGGCATCTCCATCAGTCCAGTGGGCATGGGGTGGGGCATCCTCTCCAGCATTCCAAGCAGTTTCTAGTCCCTGGTCTTCCTGCAGCTGGCTGTTCTAGGTGGGAAGGCACCTGCACAAGGACCATGCAGAGCTGTGTTAGCCACGCTGATCTAAGCTGCCCTTATTTTGCACAGGCCAATTTTGCAGTTTCGACTGTTTTGCTGTTGAACACCCTTCTGAGGTAAATGGAGCAAATCAAAGTGAACATTCCTGACAAATTAATGAGCAAACACATTAGCAGCTCTGAAAATGGAATGCCTACACATCACATAAATTCATTTCACAGTGTTTATATATTTATGGAAATGTCTTTGAATTATACTCCCAGCTCTAGCGGAGATGATTTCTTCTTCCATTATAAAGCAGGTTATGTGGTGATAACTTTTAGACCCCTATGAGCTACTGGAGCATGTAATTATCTTGTTCCACTTATTAACGATGAAAGGTCTATGCAAGTCCCAGAGTAGCTGTATGTACTATGCTCAGTAGTTTAAAGAGGCTGTACAAATTTAATTTAGTTTAAAATTTAGTTGCTGACTTTAAATAATCATCAAATATGGAATATAAATGTTGTGGGGCATTTAAAACTTTTCGAAATTATAAATGGATATGTAGTACTGCAAATCTAAACTGAATATCGTGGTGCTAACTGATGAAACTGAGAAAGCAGACTGTAAGCAAAAGAAGTTGACCAGCCTCTACTCTGAAATACATATCGCAAACAAACATTGAGCTAACACAAATTAGGACTCGGGCTTTTAATTTTGAAGTAATATTACTGGTAATGGAAGATATGTTAAAAATGAGTTTCGTCTTGACATCCTTGGCAGGTAGCCAATTTATATAGTTCTGGGTTAGAGATCTGCAAACCTCTGTTCTCCAACGTTCCTAAAATGGCATCGCTCATTTTATGATGTCTCCTAGCTATAACCCTGCTTCTCCAGTCTGCCATAATACTGCTAATTAGTTCTGTATGTAAATAAACTATTGTTGACAGGACACTTTCAGCAATTCACATATGACTCATGGAGAGAGAGAGAGAGAGAGGGAGGTTTTAAAAATGATTTATCCATAAACAGGGATTCCATATGTCCTAATCTGGCATGGATTTCTCTCCTTCTCTTTATAGCAAGGAATGTGTGTATGCCTGTATAGTGGGGCTATAATGTGACAATTTGTCTCAAAGTGAAACCAGGATTTATGGTACTTACTGGAGACCACAGAGGTAAAACGAACAGTAGACTGCATTTAATCATCTAAATTTTCAAATATTTCTTTTGCTTGGGTAAATGTGTCTTTGTTCCTTTTTGGAAGCGTGTTCAGCTTACGATTGGTTCCTGTAAAGTTTTCCGAAAATACTGCAGGCATACCTTCAGTGAAGTGCACGGAGGGGGTGGAAGAGGAAGCATGGATAGGGGACGCTCCTGCAGGGAAAGGTTTGGGACCAAAACTTTCTAGCTGAGTGTACTTCTGGCAAGGCTGGCACCATTAACACATCCTGGAAGAAAATGCACTTATTAGGTGTCCAGTGCACATTTCTGGAAATCAGGGCATATTGCACTAATCCCACATAAATGCCATAGGAAATCCAGGCAGAGGAGAGAGAGAGGAATTGTGAACAGTTAAATGCTATTAATTTCTCCTGTGGGCTTGGTCCTGTGGTCTTTAGTGATGTGATACTATTCCAACATCAAGAGGAGGTGTGCTGGTACAAGTGTGCTTGTAAGAGGCAATCGTACCCTTTGCAGGGTTTGGAAACTTCCCTGGGAATGAAGCTTAGGTTGAAGTAACTTGTATCTGGGTTTCTCATTTTTGACCTTGTATTCTGGACTGCAGTATGTATCCTTCTGGTGATGCTGCTTCTTCTCCCTGTCTCTTCCTTTTGCCTCTTGTTTTATCTTTAATTATTTTTGGTCTTAGCACAAGGTGACTCATGTTACTACAAGTAATTTCTGTAACTTGCTGATTCTACTCTTCTTTTAAATCAAACCTAGGGTTCTCATAACCACAAGGTTTCAGGATATGGAGCTTTGGGTAAAACAACCAGAAATCATGGAGCTGTTGACACCTAGAAAATGGCAACATGGATTACCTGAACACACAGAAAAGGCAGATTAAAAACCCATGAACCAGTGGCAGGTGGTGTTTGTGCCTTCATAATTTGAACAAGACAATGCTGCACATGTGAATCATAAAATGGGATGAAACAAAGTGCTACTGGCAGTGAGCTGTGATGACAGAACAAGAAAGAAAAAAAAAAGCCAAATTTTGTGTATGTGGGGGCAAAGTTGGCACCTCCAGAGAAAAAGGCTGGCTGCTTATACATGGCAAAGATGCCAGCTTTCCTGCCAGTGGAATAGGAGCTCATTTTCTTCTGTCAGACAAAAAAAGCTCTCTAGGTTTAATTGGGATGGCTTGTTAGAGCCTTTGGGCTGCGAGCCCTGGTGAGGCTGCCAATGAGGTGCCACTACAGAGGAGATGTGACTGCTGCGAACTCGTGTCTGCTGAGCATTGGACCAGGAGCGGGTGTGTTGGCACAGCTGTTTGTGGGAAAGGCAAAGCCAGAAATGTTTTTTCCTTCTGTCATGAATTTGCAAGGACTTTCCCCCTTCAGGCTGTGTAGGAAGAAGAGATAAAGGCACTAAGCTGGCTCACCCAGAAGAGATGATCCCTGGTCTGGATTTTCTTGCTTTCATCAATTTTTTTTTTTTTTCTTTTGGTTCATGGCCTGGCTCTGGAGTCCTGAGCCTGACAGTTGTCATTTGCTGGTAATGTTGGCCAGGGTTTATTAGTGAACCTTGCTAGAAGAGCTGGTTTTTAGCTGGTTCCAAGAAGCCGCCTCCCAGCCACTGCTCCTTTGTCTGATGTATGAGATGGATAGCATCCCTTAGCATCCATGCCAATATTCAAGGCAAGGATTTACCAATGTGTGCCAGCAATAATGTCAATAATAAAAAAGGAGGGATTTTCTGAAATTATCTCAGTTCTCAGCTATGAGACTTTTGGCCTCCTCTTGACACATATAAGCATTTGCTACAAAAAAGGAAGGTGGCTAAGAGTATTTTATCTTATTTTGTAAGGAACTTCGATGGAACCTCTGAAATGTGGAACCTGAGTTTGAACATAGGGATAGGAAAAATGATTACCCAAGAGGAGCCTGATGGGTTGGATATGTGCTTTGATTACTTTCAGATCTTGGCAAACTTGTGGAAAGTCTCCCTTCAGGCCCAGGTATATAAGCTTCACTACTCCAGCAGTGACTGGGTACAATTCTGGTTCTGGATACAGAATAGATCATAGTAAACTACCAAAGGCTAGCTAGAAACTGAAGATTGATTCAGCTCTGATACCTTCGCAGCTCATTCCTATTGCTAAAATACACTACTGTCTTTGACCTTTGTTTCCCACCTAGGCATTTCTGGTGTAAACACATGGTGATGAGAAAAGTGGAATAAAACCAGAAATAAAAGCAGAAATTTGGGGACAGAGTGGGGGCTGCATTTGCCCAGCTCTGTTAGAACTTTCCTTTTTGCCCTTGGTAAACATTTGATGACTTATAGAAGGAGAGTTAGATTACATTCTTCATGCTGTTGTCGTTAATTACTGTTTGAAAGTTGAAATGAAGAGTTGGGCTGCTTGTTGCTGTGAGGAGAGTAATGTGTGTTTACTGAGCGATCTGCTGCCTGCCAGCACACTTTGGCTACCTGTACTTACTGGTTCTAGCCACAGAAAGAGCTTGGGGTTATATTGTGTTTGATCCATTTGAAAACAAAGGGAAGGGAGATTCTTTCCTGTCTCTTTAAACAAATTCCCTAATGAGCAATATCCCCAAAATAGGCTGAGCAAAAAGGTAGCTAACTATTTTGGTCAAACAGGGTAATCCTAACCCAGAAGCCAAGTCATTCTCAGGGAGCTGGGATTGCTGGAGAGCACAATTTTGAGAGTGAAAGGTAAGCTCAGAGATATGGCGAGGGGGTTCCTGCTATAATTTTTCCGGTATTTTTGCCAGGTGCCCAAGAAGCCTAGTGCTCCCACGCAGTGCTAGCTGCTGTATGAGCTTACACTTCAACACTCATGCAGAAATGTCAAGGATTCCCTAGGTATTGGAAAAGCTTCAGTTGAGGGATGATTTGGTTTTTATAACCCCAGGAATTCTAACAGTTGAAAGAAGACAAAAACATAGAAAGTCTTCTGCTCAAGCTAGGGCTTATATTTTTAATTGCTTTAAGGCAGAGAACATGGCTGTATTTGGAAGTGTAGGCACAGGACAGGGCCACGGTGAATTAATCTCCTTTACCCAACCCTCTGCCCAGTTTTTCTGCTGTTATAAATATTGAGAGAAAGGCTGGTAGTGTGAAAATCTTGTGATATTCCTCCCAGGAATCTTTTGTCCCAGGGTCCAAAATGTGAAATTTTCCTTTGTCATGTGTGCAGCTCTTCTACATGTACGTTAACTCTGAACAGAAATGGCAGGATTACGTCCAGAGCTGACTGATTTATCAGTTAAAGAATTTTTGCAGAAACTCTCTGGAAGAATCCTCCCAACATTGCTGGGTTGTGCCTCAAAATATAGGTCGCAGGGAAAATGTGAAAGTTTGATTTGCAGGTGCAGCTGGCAGTTTAGCCCTCAGATTACGTGGTGTGTTAGCAGATGGCTGTGGTTGCTGTTTATCTTCCCATGCATTGGAGCAGATTGCTACAGGCTAATATTTGCAGTGATGATTATGGATTCCCCTGGCAGAGTCAGAAGTGTGTGGGCATAAAAATGCAGACTGGTTTACGGGAACTTGAGTTACTTATTAAAAGTTCCTATTGAAAGGGACTTCCCGTTCAGGCCTCGTGTTGCTGTTTCTTTATCTGATATGAAGTTTTATTTTTCCTGTGATAATGCTCCACTTTAAGATTGATGAGTCTGTTAATAGAACATCTACCCAAGCCTGCAAACATACAGTAGCTGTACTAGTTATCCTGTAAAGAGTATATGAATTGTCAGGACCCAAAGCTGCTGGGGTGCCGTTTTTGAGAGGTAAAAGAAATTCAACTTGTTGAAAAGCAGCGATGACAGTGAATGCTAACATGGGAGTATTTGGGGTAGGCTGTGACAGGGAGGCAGCCTAGACGAGTGACTACATTTGAGGTGAAGTAGCTGCTTATTGAAATCCTATTGCCTCCAAGAGGGTAGTGAGGCTGTACGGTGTTTTAGGACGCTGATTTCCCGTGGACCTGTAAAGAAGTATTCAGAAAAATGTGGCAATTCAAGGACTGTTTTGGTGTTTCTCGGTGCTACTAGCGTTTTGCATTAGCGTGCAATGCAGAGGTCAGCTATCACTGCAATTCGAGTTAGGACATTGGCTGCTTCCTAAGCAATGCATCTTGCCCTGGTGTTCAAGGAGCTTGTACAATCCCTTCCAGTGCCAGGAGGAGAAGGGAAATCAGATCTAGAGTTGCCAGAAGGACTGGGCAGGCAAAAATGAAAGTGTATCAATAATAGCTTGCATTCAACAGAAAGGTAAAAAGATACATCCAAGAAAGCAGATACTAGTATTGTTCCTCCCTTATACATCCTTTCAGAGCCAGACAGCCGCTGCTTTTAATAGCTATGAACTCATGATGTAAGTGTACGGGCTCTTGCCTGTCCCCCGCTACTGTGATGCTTCAAGAGTGTAGTTTTGTCTGTCTTCAGGTACTGTCTTCCTAGAGGGAACTTTGTAACTACCCCAAGGATTCTAGTCCTGTCAGTCTGGACAGACTGACAAGCGATTGCCACCAAGCAGCTGCTACTTTTGACTTGTGTCCCTGACAGCACCCTCCCTCGGCTAAGGGAAGGGGGAATAGGGTGGGAAGTTTTCTCATGTCTCTAGGTTGCAATTTTGCTGAAAAGGATCACTGAGTGTTTAACACAGAAACAGCTTGCCTTATGAGAAGGGCACCTAGGGAAGAGGTTTTATTGATGCTCAATATCAGTAATTCAAGGATAAAGAGCAAATGAGGTTCCAGGATTTATATGTAAGAGCTTGAGAGTATACTTGCAGTTAGGCTGCTCTTGCTCAGTGAAGTAGTGGGGTCACCTAGGAAAATCTAGTTCACCATGAAACAGCCACTGTGTGGGTGGCTTTGCAGTACTTATGGAAAAGGAGTTGGGGAAAAAGGGATACCAAATTGGTCTGCAAAAAGGAATTGCATTGAAACAGGTGTGGTTAAGTGAAGTAATCGGGAAACTATCTCTTTGGGTTTATTTAGTAGCTTCTGAAAAGCTTGTCTGAACATTAACTTCAAAGTGGATCAGAAGGTGAGCCTGGCATGATCTAAACATGCAGGTATTACTAGAGACCCATGTTTTGTTCCAGGCTCTGCTACTGCCCTGGAAGGAAAAAGGTATTTGGAGAAGATATTTCATCTGTCTTTGATTTTCTGTAAAATCAAAGCAGTGATACCAGCTCCCATGAAAACATGCGGAGATAAGCTGATGGAAAGTTATTAATTATACTAGTAAAATCACTTCCACGATTCTGTGGCAAGTTTCCCAAACTAGATACTTGAATTAACTTTTTTCAGCAAATAAAATTCCCTTGTTTATGCCTCTTTCTCTCTCATGTCCAGAATAAAAGAGGGATCTCAACTTTCTGTTGCTTCCACTTAATTGGATTAGTCATCTACCTCCAAAGGTATGTGCCTCAGGTCCAGTTCTTGCTGACAACCAAACCAATGGGCCATTACATGAGGTAGATGGAATCCAACATCAAAGAAGAGAGCAATTTGGGTTGGATAGATGCCAGGAGCTTTTTGTGCTTATCCAAATACCTGCATGCACAGAGATTTTTCTCATTGCTACTAGTGCTCTTTTACTGCATGTTGGAAAGATTAAAACCTTTGCTCATGAGTAAGGTTGTGCTACCATTATGTCCAGTGTCCAAATAAAAGTGGTGTGAGCTGCTTATGATGTTGGAGATCACTTCTCGTTTCCAAATGCTGGTGGCTCTGGGGAACGAAAATGCTGCATAAAGCTATCTACACATGGGAATTTTAGCTGTGCCTCAGCATCATCAACATTCATCTATTCCTGTCACACAATCAATGAACAAAATTAAGAATTATCATTGCAATAATGTAGCAGCAAGGAGATGAGTGTAGAGCTTCTGCACAGTTCTCCTAATGAAGCTATTGCTGCAAAATAGCTTCCAAAACATCTGTGAAGGTCCCCGGAGAGCCTGCCAAAGATGTGACATTGCAATAGTTTGTGTTGCCCTGGTATAGACTTCAACAGTATGCTCCATTCTCTTGGCTATAGTAACCCACAGCCAGCGTCTCTGTGGAATTGCCAGTCACAATAGAGTAGGACCACCTGCAACTTGAAAGCAATTAGTAAATGGACACTAGAAAAGCTGGAACTGAGTCCAAAGTCCACTGAAGTGCAGAAAAATGCAGATAAATATCCACTCCAGCATGTGTGAGAAATCAGTCCCCAGAACCTCTATGGAGCCGAGTGCAGCTGTTTTGCAAATTATGACCCCTTTGGTTTGTGCATCGAGCCAGATAACACAGTAAACACAATTCTCTTGAGCTATGTCCAGCATCTTCCTGGGAAAACAAACTTGGTGTTCCTTTTCAGCTGAGGAGTTTGGAGGCAGAGGCAGAAGAAAGGTAACTGGGCTTTACTCCTTCTGAAAGATACAGTGGGGCCAAGCAAATGCACAGCTAATGCAATCTGGAAAGATCTGCTCTAGTCAATTTGTCAGCCAGCCTGCTGGGCACAGCCCATCCCTTCCCCTTTTCTGTGCCTTAGTTTCCATGTTTGAAAAGTGGGGTGATGCTACTGGTCTCCGAATTACTTTGGAAGAGGAAGGTACTGTTTGAGTGCTGCTTGGGTGATGGGACATATTTGCTGTGGTTTCTCCCTCCTCGTTGCTAATGTACAGAATTGAAAGCTTTGTTGCAGTAGTGGGCTAACAGAAAAAGAGCTGTGAAATCACATGAATTTGCAAAAAAGCGTTTAGGGCCACCTTTACAAGTGCAGCCTTTCATAGAGCATCTGCTAATGCTGTGAGGGACCTGTGCTAACTTATTGGGAACAAGGGTGTTAGGGCGGGGGCACTCTTTATGACCCACAATATATTTACAGCTGCTTCCCCACCAAGCTGAGTGCTCAGTTTTCTTTTATCAGTCCCTAGCTGCCTCTAGTCCTCCTGCTTTTGCTGTGCCGAGACTCACCTTTTTCACAAGCCATGGGACGACTTGCCCATACAGATCAGGCAGGTACAAAGACTACTCTTGAAAGTCTTGTCCTGGGGGTCTGCATCTGTAAAACCTGGCTCTACAAAACTAGCATTTGGGTATGGTTGTTCCCAGCATAGGATAACGTATGAAGTCAGGAATTTCAGTGTTAGTACTGGGCGTGGATTTGCCACTCTGACTTTTTTTTCAAGGAGAAGATATTCTTGCTTTATTTCCAGAGGCAAACCTTTCCAAAGTTGTGAACACAAGAGCTTGCCAAATATTAGCTTTCAAGGTTTTAAGTCACACAGTGTTTACTCGAGTTACCTCTTCTTGAAGTCTATATAAAGAGTCATGTTTGCTCAGGCATACTCCTAAAAGCCCCAAGACATGGCTCTGGAAGGAGGTATGCAGCAGCAAATGTAAATATTGCTGTCCTTAAAACTGGAAGCCCTCTGAGTAATCTATAGAAGGAAATAGTAATGTGAGGAAAACACTTTATAAGATTTGGAGGCAACTTTAAAATTTGGAGTTGAAGCCTACAGAACAGTACCTGGAAGGGATGAAATTCAGTGATATTGTAAATACAATTTCTCTTGGCCAAGGCTTAGCCCTGCAATTGCAGCTGCTCTCTGCTGTTCCCCAGTGTTTCCCTTTGCTGTCACTAAGGCAGCATTTTCCCATACCCCAGCCTCTGAAGCAATTGCTGGGAACAGTTTTTAGGGACTTTGCTGGCCAAACTATGCTGGCCTGTTGCTGTGGGACAACAGTTGGAAACAAAATACTTGTACTTAGCAAAGTGATTCCCTCCTGCCTTTTAGTAATTGGTGTCATTTTTCTGAGATAGTTGTGGAATTGTGAGCTGAATTTCAGGTGCTCTGTGATATGATAAACGGGAGAGGAATTTTCATGAAGGAGTGTTTGGATACAGTGCAAATAAAGAAAAATAATTTAATTAAAATTCAACCACAATATTTACAAACCTCTCCACCTGGCCATATATGCAGGTATGCTGAGACCAAATTCACATCATGAGTTTCCTGCAGCTGAGACAAGCAAGCAGAGTGCCAAGTTGGCTGAGTACGATAGTATTTGTCCTTGCCATGTCACTTTTTCTGTGTATCAACAGGCAGCCCATCAGCCTCCCACTTACTTTCTTCCCTCTCTGCAGATAGCCATTATCAGCCTTTCACAGCAGGAGTAGGATGTAAATAAATGGAGCTGAAGCATTTTTATGCTGCAGCAGAAAACCCTGCGCACGAGTTAATGCAGAATAATTATACTTATCAGAGTATTGCATCTATCGCTGGTGTCTAGATGAGTGAAGGATTGCTGCCGAGCTGGAGGCAGCGGGACCAGCAGTGAGCCTGCCGCCTGCAAGATGGATTTATGGTTTCCCGATGCCATCTGCTGGCATGGGCCTGGCTTGCGCACTGAGCAGTGAAGCCCTCCAGCTTCTCTCCCCCATAAGCAGATTCTGTAGCTCCCCATGTTTTGCAGGTGGTGTAACCACAAACCACCCTTTCTTGATGGTTTCTTGAGCTTTGCAAAGCAAATGCTGCCTGCAGCCAAGCACCTGTAACACCACTCTGCTCCTGGTCCCTCCTGGAGCTGCTCTTCACCTGGGTGCCTGTGGGCTTTCCACGCCTCCCTTCTTGCCTGCTGCAATGCTGTATGCTCCATGGGAGCAGTGCTAGATCCGAGGGGACCTGCAGCTGGATCTTTTTTTTCTACCCCAGCAGAATAAACCTCCAAATCCATGTGGTTTTGAGGGAGTGGGTTTGGTTTTGGTGTGGTAGTGGTACCAGTAACACTGCATGAGGGCAAGGTTGTAAAGATACTGCTAGAAAGCTTTGAGAGCAATGGAAGCTTGACCTTCGTATAAGTCCCTGAATGGCCAAAAAAACCCCAAAATGAATATTCAGGTAGTAGAGGATGTAGGAAAGTGTGTTCTTTTTCTGTCTTGTAAAAGATCCTTGTGGCAAGCAAAGATGCACCGTGATAACAACATTAGTTGATGCTATTCCTTGGCTTTTCATGTTAGCACTCTAGATACCCTGGTAGAGCTGCTTTGATGCTTTAAACTAGCATCACTGTCTCCAGCACAGTATCTGCTCTGGATGATATGTGCTGCGGGGAACTGATCTCTATATCTTCCTCTGTCTCCAAGCGAGCACAAATCAGCTGCTTGTAAGCACTTTGGCATGTGCCAAAGATCTGGCTGTGCCCACGTGCACTGCATGAGCCTAAAAACAGGACCTGTGTCAAAGCAAAAGTAATGACATTCATTTTTAAATCTTCCATTTTTTAGAGGTAATATTTCATTTTGTGTAAACACCACACAAAAAAAGACTTGTTTCGAGGACCTTGCTTTGACTTCCATCCAAGTTTGTCCTGGGCTTCCCTTATTTCTGCCTGTAGGGAACTTGCACCAGTTAACCACAAATAAAGTGGAGTTTCTGACACTTAACTTCTAGTACATCAGGAGTGGGTAGTGACAAGACCTAGCTGGAATCTGTATTAGCATGTTTGCAGATATGGATCAGAGGTCTGAAATCCAGATGTCATGAGGATGAATGAAGATGAGAAATTGCTAATCAAATTCTCAAGGACTGCAATGCAATAAACCAGGGTAACTTGATGGAAAATGTAATCAAGCCTTCTAGTCTGTTTTCCCCGCTACATTTAGGCTCCAATTTTTCAGTCTTTATGCCTCCCTCTTCACATGGACTTCAAAAGGAAGGAAGATGTCTGTGAGGATCAATGAAGTAATTTAGTTTTACCATGCAAGTTTAGTAATCCTGCTGGACAGATCTTCCAGAGGTTTCTTTCTTTTAACTGGGGGAAATATTTTAAAGAAATTCTCCATCTTCAGACCATCACTAGCATAGATAATGCCAGAGCAGAAGCATAATGTTGGAGTGAAAACAAATGCTTTTCCCCCTCATTGGTCAATAAGTGGTTAAAATTGAGAGGCATTTCTGTCTTGCACATATATAAACCGGTTTCCTGAGTTCTAACACGTGATTTTGTGCTGGGAGAAACTGGTACTTGTGTTCACTGTCATGTTTATCAAATTGATCCAATTAAATGCAGAATACTTATCAGTAAAAAGTGTTCATAGACCATAAATTACAATGAGCTGCAGGTTTGGGGTTTTTTTTGAGGTGGCTGGACACAAAAAATATTGTACTCACCTTATTGGGTGGGGGTGTCCCCTTGCTTACAACCTTTTACTGGATACAGAAGTCTCAGATATTCTGACATCCCTGTAGGATGAAAGGAACTTAACAAGTTCATAGTAGAGCTGCAGGCGTTGGCTCTCTGCAAAGTCACCTAAAATCTTTTTCTCTGAATAATGCAGTGTAAAAACACAGAGGTAGCTGCCAGCATTTTGAATTTAAGCCACTATTTAACCCCCCCAAAAATAACGATCAAGCACTTTGGCTTCTGTCTTATTTCAGGCACATCACTTTCAAAGTTTTAACACTAGCCAGATGGGAGATGATGGACAGAATAGCTGCTTTAAGGCTTAAAAAGGTCTTTGCAAATTAAGCTTTTCATTTTTCCTCCTTTCTTCCTAAACTTTGCTTGCAGGTTGCATGCAAAACTTTGTTTTGACAGGAACAGTTTGATCATAACAGTAAGCTTTAGCTTTCAGGAAAAATGATAAACTGCCAGCAAATTGTGTGCATTAATGGGACCAGATTGCTTTAAGACAGAACTTTTTTGGTTCCATCTTAGAGGCAATTTGTGACTTTAATACCTACAAGGATGTGTATGTAGGTATCCTGGGTTTTGCAATCAGCGATACAGGGATGTTGTCAATTCTTCTAGGTCATGCAATTAAAAAAAAAAAAAGAAAGAAAAGAAAAAAAAAAAAGGAGTAAATATTTGAGTAAATGATCAGACCTTGCAATGGGTATCATCTTCAGAAGCTGTTTAACAGGCAGGATTAAATGAGGGAACGTCGTAGCTGTATGAAAGAATTTCAGGCCTCAGCTTGTTTCTTAAGCAAACAGGAGTTGACACGGCAGAAGCCGGGAGAAGGTGTGGGTCTCTAACATAAGCCCATGTGCTCAGATACTGGGTCTCCAAAGAAGTTTGCCTCACCAGAGCAGCAAACCACGGACGGCAGTGATCGGTGCGGCTGGTAGAACTGCTCCTGTAGCTCACTCTGGGTTGGCCTGTCAGATACAGACAGTGTAATTTAAAGCACATTTCAGACTGCTCTGAAGCGTGGGAAGGAAGAGGGGGCAAGTTCTGTTGACCCTAAACTTGGGGGATTTGAAATGGCATGCTATGCCCACTTCTGTTGCATTACAGCTAATGAGCTGCGGGGGAGCTTGGCAAAGCTGGAGGGATGCTCTGGTTGCTTACAGTTGCATGAAAGGCACAAGTTTGATTTGCTATTAAAGTAGAAGCAAAAGTTCAGAAGTCAAATGGAAGCAGCTGCCCTTGGAAACTCTCATGTTGTCTGCTTTTATTGCCTGCAATTTTCTACGTTTCTTTTCACCCCACGTAGGCCCCCAGGACCTGGGAATCAGGTGGCTTTGAGATGCTGCCCTTTGCTTCATGCTGTTCCTCTGTAGTCAGCAGTTACCTGCGAATTGGTGAGTGGCAGTTTCTCAGATGCTTCATGGAGGTTTGGTTACACTGAGCCTTCAGGTTCACGGGGGGTAAGCCTCGATGCCAGAGCCAAAATGGGATCTGGAAGAAGCTTTTATGTGTTTCCATGCATCTAAGCGAATGTTCACTGGAAGGAGACATGAGAATTTTTGCATTTCGTGTTTTCATTTTGCCTCTGCACTGTTTCGCGCTCAACTATTTTGATTTTTTTGGCTTTCTTAGAATTTTCATGTGGATTATCCCAGGGATGGTTATACCTGGTGGTGGGAAATGGTTTACCTGTATTCAAATTATAAAAATGCTGAACTGTTGAGCGGGTAAAAGATCCTACAGGATTGCTACAAGAAGACAGTGGAGACTATTTTAACAACCATACTGCAGAGGGAAGGCGTGATTCTTGTGTGTGTGTGTGTGTGCTCCTTTTGAGTCCCTCAGGCACCACTTTCACTTGTGGAGCTGAGGGCTGCAGGAAACTCTGTTCCTTGGGGATGCCGTGAGTTTCCATCAATATTACACTTTGCTGTAGTCTCACCAGGAGACTAATGCTCAGGCCCTAATATTTCATGGTATCCCTCAGAAAAAGGTATATTGCCTTGATAATATCTCGTTTTGCCTGCAAATAAGCTCCATAAGTCACCTGTATAAGAAAACAGTAGGACCAGAGTCTGTGATTGTAGCTGTGGAGCTGTGCAAGTTAGAGCATCTTGTTTTAAGACCTTTGCTCTCGATGGCCACGCGGTGGCAGCAAAAACCAAACAGGTTTCCCCATCCAAAGCCAGTGTGGCGGAAGCAGGAATGAGTCCATGGCTGTTCAAGATCCAGTTCGTGCCGATAAGGTATGAAAAGGTAAGTTTAAGTAAAAAGAAACAAAAAACCCCCACCAACTCCTATAAAAAAACGGAGGGGAGAACTTGGGTCCACGCTGCCCAAGTGTGGGCAATCAAATACTTGATTGCAGTTGCTCAATTGAGCAATCAAATACTTGATTAAGACTAATCCTGCTGCAGGGAAAGACTGATGGGATTCACTTCTAGCAGTACTTTTGTGCTCTACTCCTGGAGGAATCAGGCTGGCTGGGAGCGATGCAAACTTTTCTAGACAGTTTTAATAAGTTTTTGTCGAGTTGCATGGGTTTTCAAGGAAATGCAAAAGACCATGTTTTTAGCTTCTCTCTGAGGATGGATTAAAGGCATAGTGGAAATCAGTCTGGTTTGGGAGCATATACACTTCACTCCAGCCTGGTCGTATTGTCATTTACAGCTTCAGGGTCCTGTTAGGGTGTGTACTCTACAAACATAGTATGAAACCATCCCCTAACTAATCCTTGAAGTCTAAATAAAAAGCAATAAGGAAAGTACACTTTCACTACAGGTAAGGTACTGAAGCATAGAGGCAAAGGTTTACCCCTTTTTGTGGCTAATGATTTATCCGGAGATGACTAAGGAGCTGAATCTCTTTTTAAAGAGCCTAATTCCTTGGGATGAAGTCTTCAAGCACTTGAATGCTTCTTGCCTAAAACTACACTGGACATATTTCAGGTGAGGACTGGAAAGCAAACATTTATCACAGCCCTCTGGCATCACATCAGCCCTGGTCCCAAGATCCACTTGCTGTCCCATGGCCTGAGCCATAATAACCATGTGAAAACAAGGCTGAAAGGCAACTAATAACATATTACAAAAGAAAAATAGTGCAACCCCAAGTGATTTTTACCTCCTGGTCCATGAATCTTCATGGCTTCTCTCCTTACCTAGAAGGATGGGAATTTCTTTGCAACCAGAAAAAGATGTTGGCTGTGTCTGTAGTGTGCCCAGCTCAGCAGAGGGGAAAAGTTTGTGCATTATGTGCAGCCATAATTAGTTTAGGACACTAAATAAAGGAGAAGCTGTTTGCTAAGCAGTCACCACGTGAGATATGAGGCTCTGGAAGCAGCGAGGAGCAGCATGGGTAGAGC
Organism: Ibycter americanus; assembly: GCA_035590275.1. NCBI lineage: Eukaryota > Metazoa > Chordata > Aves > Falconiformes > Falconidae > Ibycter > Ibycter americanus. Next base: position 9,563,937 of record JAVJGI010000063.1, on the reverse strand, counting down.
GCTTTCGCAAAGGAATGTGGTCATACAGGAAAGCATGGCAAAACACCACCGGGTGTGTGAACTCTGAAGCAGGTGTTTTTTTTTTTTGCCTGCCTTGTAAGTGGATTAAAGGAGACAATTTGAATATCTTCCTTAATTATCACCATTTCCTATATAAGGAGTAATTTACTAGTTAAAATAGGAAATAATATAGCACAATTTATTTAAATGACTCATCAACTAGAGTAAGACTGATTCAGCCCACTGTTTTATGGCTGTCCTGTAGGAAGGGGTATTGGAAGCTATAGTCGTACAGATGTGCCATACCCCTCTAGTACAGGCTGTAACCTTTGTCTGTAGCTCTTGTACATCACCACAGGCCTGTTTAATACCTCTGTTCTCTTGTCTTTTCAAGTTCATCAGAAATGATGTATTACAGTCGAGATGTATTTATCTTGCCACTAACAACAGTTGGATGAAATAAAGAGCCTGTTGCCAATGTTAAATTTTTCTCTCTCTCTTTTTTTTTTTTTTTTTTGCGAATTGTTTATTAGAAAAGCAAAATAGTGCAACCCAAAATGGAGTTTTAATTCCTGGTCCATAAATCGTCATGGTTTCTCTCCTTGTCTACAAGGATGGGAATTTCTTTGCAAGGTGCCATAGATCAAGATTAATGCTTATCTGTGTCCAAGGCTGAACACAAGACCTGAACACTGGCAAAACCTCTGCAGGCTTCTTATGATTTTCCACTATACAAATGATACGTTCTAGCATGAAATTTGTCATTATTTCACTGCAAGTAGTTCTTGGAGGGCTAGTCTGACTGTGAAGATAATCCTGGAAGGTTAAGTATTTGAAGGAGTCCTTCATATAAGGCTTAAAGTTCAGATTTTCAGACTGCTGGGTGCAGGTGTGCTCACTTGATTCATGTATCTGCTTGTCTGCTAATCCCAGGATTTCCCAGAGCTGGCTGGGCCAGGAGGACGTGGGCACTGGGGCGCGGAGGAGTGCTTGGACATGTCTTCTGAAAGGCTTGTGTTCAAGCAGGGTCAGCATTAATGTGAACACGGGAGCACATGGATGGGCAAAGTGGTGAGATGTATGGGTGGTGTAGCCCAGTGTCCTGTCTCAGTGCCCTGGGACTCAATACTGCAGAGGGAAGCAAAAGACTTTGTTAAGGTTGAGTAAAAACCCCTATCAAAAGAAGCCTCTTCTCCCCTACGTGGAAGGGATGAAGGCTGATGCATGCCAGCATGTATTGCTTAGTTTCTGAAAAATTACAGGGTACCCAGTCACTATCTTATGGTCATCTGGGCCTCTGTGCCCCTCTTGCCTTTCTCACTGTTTTTCTGGTCTTTGCAGCAGCAGAGGTGGTGGTACCTTTCTCTTTGGTCAACCTCTATTTTTCAGGCATCTTTCTTCTCTTTTATCCAGCTGCTTGCAAGTGGTGCTTTATTTCTGGAGAAAGGAATTAGAGGTAAACCTTACAACCATATTCCTAAGTAAGCCTGATGAACCCTTTGGCCAACCTCTTCTTGTTCTTGAGAAGGTACAAACACTTGTACAGAAGAAAGCACAAAACTCTGGACCTTACCTCATACATTTTCATGAGTCTCTATGTGTATGTGTACTCTCAGCTTCTGTGATAGATCGTTGATTTCCCTCCCTCCTTTGGCGGTCAGACTCTCAGCCCCCTCAGTGCAGTGCCAAGAACGGAGCATGAAGGGTTTGGGCGAGCTGCGGACGCGCCTCCCTTTCTCCAGGGTCCGGTTCAGTCAGCTCAGTATGTCTGCGGTTGGGCTTTTTCCCTGAATGAGCCCGGATCCTGTTATTTGGTGTCATTCCTGCTTGCACATGTTCTCTGAACTCTTGCTGGCTGTTTGCATAACCGGGAGCGTATTTCCTGGCTGGCGCACGGCCCTGGGATCTGTTTATTAGCACTAGTCTCGGATGGGGGTGAGCTGGTATTCAGAGCTGTAGGCTCCTGCTGCGTGTGCTCGGCAGTCTCCCAGGGGTTTGACTCCTAGTCTCACTTGTGACTCGATTTAATTCCTGTCCTGTCCCCCATCCCAAATATCAGTGTGTGTGGAGCTTATGTAAGTATAAGATTCCCAGATTTGGTCCTGGTGATCTGAGGGAAAGTGACTGGTAGCACATTGCCTAGTTCAGTTCCTTTCAAAAGTGTCTAAACATTATCCACCTTCTCACCATGCAACTGTAAACTGAGAGTGTCTTGAAAGCCAGGTTTCGAGGACATGGGTTCATTTATGGAGCCTGAGCACTAACGCTGCTTCAGCTGCACTTTGAGCTCAAGCCTTTGATATTTCTGTATACCCGCTTGTTAGCACAGCTTTCTTCCTTATCTGACTTTCCGATTCAGTGTGGATTTCTTGCAGACTACAATTCTTCCTCTTAAGTCACCTATCCATTGAGTGTCAACTGATCATCTCTAGTGTCTCAGGCAAGTCAGAAGACAGTTTTACTTTGCTTTTCCCTCCTGTGTTCGCTATTTCTTTTGTGGACACTAAAAGGCCGTTCAGTACCGCAGCTGCACAACTGTGTTTTCCTCACCCACTGTACCTTCTGTGTCTTCAATCATCAGACCCGCTCTATCTGGTTTTTGGACCTTCCAGCTCATCTGAGGCTAAAAGCTGCAGTTGAACCACAAGGAAGGAGTGTTTGACGCTGAGATGGGGACAGCCTAAGCCTATTTGCTTGATGCGCACTGCAGACACAGCCATCTTCCAGTATGAACAGTAAACCATAGGTACAAATCTGCCAAAAATGCAGAGGTACCCAGAAACCAGCCTGTGCCAACAGCTTCAGAGCCTCATGCTGGAAGATGCTCCAGATGTGTTTCTGTTTATCTTCCTCACGTAAGAGTGGTGCTGCTTTCCTGAGTACTATGGGCATGAAGCTTAGTCATAAAGTGAAAGAAATCAGGTGATGCTAACTAGTATGGGCTAATGAACTTCTGATCTTATTTAATCAGGTATAAAGCAATTTCTATTCAAGACAAACAAGGGAAGAACCTGAGATTTTTTTTTCAGTAACAGCAGCTATTTTTCTGCAGAGTTCAGATGTTCTGATCATCTAAAATGGGAAGACAGTTAATAGGGGAAGTGTGTATTTGACACATACACTTGTCACTTCTACATGCAACAGAATCCACAGTCTTCTATAACCAGAAGGAATTAATATGCTATAACAAGAGGCAAATATTCATTTCAGGGGGAGGAGGAGGAGGGACTTCCATCAAGTCTGTCTTGTATTGCCAACACTGGAAAGAAATATTTCATGCTTTTTTATAACTTTACTAAATCATACAGGAGCATCAGACTCTGAATAAAAAATAGCATGGAGGAAAAGAATGACTCAAAAGGTGATCTGTCTTACTGAAAGCACAGTTAAACTGTGTGCATGTACTATTTCTGAAACTGTTTTCCCTGCTCTTAAGGTTTATCCTTGAAGTCCCTGACTTACTACAGCTATTGGAGGAAATGAATGTTGTAGTCCGTACAGGATGTTTGTAATGCTTCTAGTGGTATAAAAATAACTTCCCCAGTTTCAATTAAATTGAGTCCTCATAAAGATAATTTTGGGCTTGTGTAATGAAATTTGGCAAATTCCTAAAGAATGCTGTCTATTTAACTACCTGTGTTATAAAAAAGATTCCCAATGTCCATCACTACTATATCAGCTGTTAGAAGTGATAGACTTGTGAAGAAGCAGCATTCTCCTTGACATTTAGTGTCGTATTTGTGAAAATCAGTGTAGTCAGCTTCACTTTTAGATTAGACTTCGTTCCTTGTTTCATGGGTTTTCCTAGTTTTTGAGGTTCCAGACTTTTAAAGGAAGGCTATTTCCTTCTGGTAATGCAACACTTTGATCCTTAAAAATATATATTTAGTGTCCTAGATTTCATTTCTCTGTGAAAACTGTAATACTGCATTTGATACTCATGCAAATTTTTACTTTTAAAAGTACAAAAGGTGGTGGTGGGGAAACAGTCACATTTTAGACAGGGCACAAATTAGTCATCTTTCAAGCATTCAGAATGCTTGTGCTGTATCAGACTTTCTCAGCATTCCCATTCCTTTTCACTAAGATTTAAAGTTATGTAAAATACAACTGTGTGAAATACTCATAAAGGCAAATGAAGCAGCAGTCCACACTCGTGTGTTTTTGTTTCCCATGCACTATGAACGAAAAAGGGGAAATGTTTTCATCTTGCACTTCTTTCAGACAAATTCAATCCAAGTATTAATAAAGAATATTTAGAAAGGAAACTTACTTCAGGTGGGAAGAGACTTGCTTTGTAAGATTCCATGTCTGACCTAGTCAATCTGCTCTGTCTTTGAGAAGCAGGACAAGAACAATAATTCTACTGAGAAGGCGTGATTTGAAGAAACTATAATGGACTCTGTGGTGCGATCAGTGGGACCCTCTGCATATAGCCAAGATGCTGGAAAATATTACTGTTCCCCAGGTAATCCATGTCACATCTCACTGCTGGAAGTGGTTACCTCACTGGAGTCTCTGGCAGAGTGATCTGCTGCCCAGGAGGACTGAGTTGGGCAAGCAGCAAGTTGCAGGAGCATCTGAAGGGGGTTGGGTAGGAAGCCGAGTTGCCTTCTGTAAGACACTAGAGTTTAAAAGGCTGTTGAACCTCAGCTTCTCTTTCATAGCTACAGAGGGGATGGGTTCAGGCAAACCTGATTCTCAGCTTGCATCAGCCAAAATAGTCACTTAAATTTATGCAACCCGTTCAGGTTTTTTCCAGGTGATGCAAAACTAGGCAAAGTGGGACTGCCTCACTGACAGGGTTTCTGGAGCTGAATAAAAAGGAGAACTCAAAGGCCAGGCTATTTGGGAAGAGTTTTGTATGAAAGCTGAGAGAAGCAAAGGCTCTAGTATAGTTTTTTGTCTCCCCGGAATGTCACTGTTCAGCAAAATTACTGCCCAACACAGTGAAGGGGGGAAGAACATACATGTTGGGTGCTTGAGTACAGGATTAGAGGGGGTGGGAGGGTAATCTGAAGGCATCTTTTAATTAACTAAGCTGAGCTGCATCAGTATGAAAAGGAAGTGTAATGTACTACAGTAACTCACCTTGTGTTTCCCAGACCTGTGAGCAGCGGAGCTGTTTCTTCCTGCATGTCCCCATGGCCCCGTGGCATGGACCAGGGCGTTGGAGTTGTGTCCTCTCGCCTCTTCCAGGTGGAGCAGGTAAGTGTTGCGATGTTGAATCCCCTGCTCATTTCAGTTTTGCTGCTTAGAATATCTTTGCTTTTTCCATCAGGATTACATCAGTGTCTTGGATTTTTTCCTCCCCATCTAGTTCTGAAACACCCTGGACTACCGGCCACAGGCAGAGTAATGCTGTAAGGTGAGCCAGGCTGGGCATGGAAAATAATTCAGGTACTGACTGGAGAATATTTCTCACTTTTTGCAGGGCTGTTGGTTTGGTGCCAATATTGGCACGGACCTTTAGAGTCTTTTCTTTATTCTAACATGGCACAAGCATCTGCTTTCAGGCACTACCTGCTATGTTTGCAAAGCTGCTATCTTCCTGTTAAAGGAATCTAGGGAAGAGAAAATATTCTTGGTGTTCTTACCTGATATTTTTCTAAGGAGCTGTTTTCTATAGTTTGTGGTCTGCTATGAAACAGATCTAGATTGGTCCTAAGGTACCATGAGGGTGTTTTGTGGCATCTGGAAGAGCAAGTAAAAGTTGTGGACATCCCTCTGGATTGATGGACTGTAGTAGGGTTGCCTGGGTCACGATGCTCTATCTTCTTTCCTAAACTGAATATTAAGATGTTTACTGGCGGTGGGGAGAAGAACTTGTACTTTTTCAGAAAACAAATACCTGTTTCTTTTACCCAATACGTATCCCCTTTCTCCCCAGGATCCCCTATCCTTTCCAGGTTACTCACGTGTTTTCAAGGTCAGAGTCTGGAAGAATACCCAGTTTGCTCCACTTAGACACCATTGTAATTATAATTTCACACTTGGCCTCCAGCAGAATTGAATGCCTCATCTCTTGGAAAGGAATATATACAGGAAAACAAATAAAAGCACTTACCAGCTGGTGCCTGGTGAATTAGTGTTTGACATTCGAGGATATTGCGCATAGAACTGGCTTGATTGGCATTTATGTGGAAGTTTGACTGGCACCATTTGATCCTTTCTGGCATTATATTCAGACATATATGCTAGTGTAGTTTCTGTCTCGCCATGTGTTAAAGATGTTTAAGCTCTCATGACATTTTCTGGTTCCCTCTAGATATTTGATCTCTTCTCTCTTTGCCAGCAAATGGTCTAGGTTGGTTCCCCTCTTTCTTGATCTCACAGAATTGCTCTTTGGTCCTCTTGTAAAATGCAGGTGGAGACAGTTTGTAGCAGCAGCTGGCTGCCAGAAATGCCTTGATTGCAATACGATTCCAGCAAGGAGGAAAAGTGGTGTGATTTGCCTGCCTGCTGTCAACCCTTAACCTCTGGTGTTACCTCTGGACAACTCTCCCTCTTTCTGTTTATTCCCTCTGTCCTCCTCCTCTCCCATCACCCAGTAACTGGCTTTAAAAATTGTACATGAGGGTTAAAAGGAAATTAAGAATACTTTGGTCTTATCCTCCCGGTCTAAGAGGTGTCATGTCACAACTTCCTTCACCAGCTGCTAGATCGCAGCTTGCAACATGGAAATGCTGCCTGTGTTGAAAGAAAGTTTTAAAAGTTAACATGGAGGAATACATTTCCTCAGAACCGTGGGACATTTGGGGCTGCAGTTGCTGCTGGACCAGGCAAACAATGGAATTGCCTTCAGTTGCCTCCAGGATTTAGTAAAAACAAGACAGATTGGTGCTAAGGCTGCACCGCAATCGTCTGCACTGCAGGGAGGTAACATGCTTTATGAAGCAAACCAACAGCACGCTCGTACTGCCGTGTTGAAACTTCTGTAGTTTGTTCTCTAAATGGTCGTGGAGTGAGTTGAGGATTTGTAGTTGCCTAAGCAGCAGTACAGCCTTTGTGAAAAGATTACTGGCAAATTTCTCTTACCAACTTTGGGAAACGTTTAGATCCCTACAAATGTTGAGAGGAGTTAAGGAGCAAGTATTTTCCTACAGTGGTAAAAATCCTGTTTTTTGAAAAACCAAATCTTTTCTAAGTTGGCTGTCAAATCTTTCTCAGATACTAAATTGTTTGCATTGATTTGAGGTTCATAAAGAAAATTAACAACAAGATTCTTAAATGATACATAATGTTGGAACATCTTGCCATGTGATTTATAGAAATGCCATAAAAGTGCGTGCATTATGCTAAGCATTAGAAAGCCCTTTAAAACACCCACACTCAATAGGTTGTTTTTCTCTCCTTGCTTTCTTTTGCTGTATTTGAGCTCTAGATATTGACGATGGTAAATGTACAGGCATAAGAATCTGTTTTAGTAATTCTGTACCATAACCTTTATTCGTATCCCTATGCAAAGCAGAATACGTTTTTATTCCCAACTTATTGATGTGTGCATATCTCTTATCAGCAGCGCTGAAGCCGGATGTATAAAGCACCTGGCTGTCATCTCTGGCTGTTACCTAGAAACATCACTCTCAACTTTAGTGCTCTTTCTACCTTTTCACCTACCTAGTCCTTAGCTAAATCACTTATATTAAAAACCTTAACAGTAACTTGTTTGGTTTACCAGGGAGAGGGGAAAAAAGCAAGCCTGACATACTTTTGTGTATACATATTCATTTTGTATCAGCCTCAAACGGCTGAGACAAGGATTAGGCAGGTTTTTTAAGGCTGCAGTACCATAAATCTCTAGACTGGCACTTGTAGTTTATAGGGGCTGAGTGGCTGTGGTGATCCTCCATAAACAACTCAGACATGTGGAAGATGAATTTTAATGAGTGCTCTCAAAGCTAACTGCTACCTCTTGCTTCTACACCTCCAATTCACCCATCTTTTATTTTTATGTTCTATCAGAGGCTGCTCTGAGCTTTTTTTTCCTAATTATCCACACTCAAGCTGGATTCTGTCAAACCCAGAAGAAAGGGAACAGAGCTGTGTACACAGAGGTGGTGTTTTCACCTGAACTCAAGCAAGGGTTTAAGCTCTCTGTTGAAACACCTGGGCTTCTACAGAGGAGGGATTAGCAACTTGTGCTCAGTTTCATTTACTTTTGCCTGTGCAAAAAGCTTTTGTGCTTCATGTCCTGTCCACAAAATGTTCACCTTGTTCTAGGAAAGGTTCCAAAGTAAATTGGAGCAGCCTTGGGGGCTGGTTTAAATCATAGCAGCTGAGGCCTTACTGCAGCACTTCATGCTCTGCCCTGTGCCTCTTCCATGGACGTACTCCACAATAACCTCAGATCTTCACATTTTTAAGAGAAAACTCTGTTTTGCATCACTGGTAGGTTTTCCTAGGCTGGGAAATCATCAGATCTGCTTTACAATAAGCAAAGAGAATGAAAAATGGAGCCCACTAGCTTTGCTGGGAAACAGGCATCCACCAGTTACTGTAATTCAGCGTTGTTGTTTATAAGCACATAGACCTGTGTTCTGAAGCACATAGACTAAGCAGGAAAAACATAGCTAGAATAATTGCTCCTGGGTATTGTGCTTTCAGATGCAAACTTACCCATTCCTGAAGATGCTGAGGAAAATTTCCCTGAACTTCCAGCACTGTGCAACTGACCATATGCCTTGTCTGGGGTTTACGCTTTCCTCAGCTCTGACACATACCGGTCCCTGACCGGTATTTCAAGGGAAATTGATGGATCAGTGGAATGATCCAGTACCAGCAAATCCATAGTTACAAAAATAGGCTGTTATTCTTATCACTTCCTTGTTCTGACACAATTTCCTGCCCTCCTGTTGGGCTGTTCTGAAGATGGCCTGGATGACAGATCTGCTTTGAAGACTGTCAAACCCCTCTGCAAAGTACCTTTCCTGTTAGAAGGAGCCGCCTTGAAGAACAATGGCTGGGAGCAGGGTGAGAAGCTGTGCGACGTTAACAGCCTCTGATCACGCTTGGCACGTGTCCAACCAGTGCCTGCTGGGGGCACAGCTTGTTTTTTAACATTTCTGATCATATCGCACTAAAGCATAGGAACTGCGCTTTGCTTGATGGGTTTTATTATACCTCCTACAGATTTAGTGATCTCCAGCCTTCTTGGAGCAGCTCAGAACAGGAGAGGGATGCGGGGACCGCAGAGATGCTCCTATATGAGCTAGTTAGGACATGGCTGAGGCAAAGGGAGGAAGGTGAACTAGTCTAATTAATAGGGTTCTGCTGGTGAAGTTTATTTTGACAGAAGAGGATTAATGAGATCTCACAGCTGCAGCTCTGCTGACAGATCTGTGTGTGATAATGTCTGGCATGGAGTGGTAGTAAGCAGATGGAATTGGTAACCTCTTTGGCAAGTACAGCTGTCCTTGGTGTAGGAAGCACGATAGCCTTTAATACCTTCATCGAAACCTTTAGGGATCTATGTGCCAATGATTCTAAGGGTGTATGTGACAGCTGGCCTGGCTTTGCAGACTGGTCACCTTTAGCTTGTCATCATCAAACCTTGTTATGCGTAGTTATGGTAGTTCTCAGCTCACCTTTGATCACTTCCGAGTCTTAAATATTAGTTTTAAGGTTTCAAAAAAACAAATTGAAATTAGAAGACCTAAGAGTCCATAGGTTAGTGTTTTTCAGAACAGAGTCTTTCTATTTGCTTATGGGATAATGCTTGGAGAGCATCAATAAGTGAAGCTCTAAGCAGACTTGTGGCCATGTCTACATGTAAACACTTGTTCTGGTCCAGGACCCTTAATAATGCATAATTCATTCAACTTTTAGAGGTACGTGCAAGACTAATATCCCTCAGAGTCAACAGTTCTAGTTGGTCTGATTAAACAATGTACTAGGAATATGTATTATTAACATGGATGGAGTCTGCTGTGCTCCCAGTTTTAGACTTTGGATTTAGACTTAATAAGATTTCTGTACTATAATGAAGAGATAAGTGCTGTAATAGAAAAAGCATTAACAGTAGCAGAAATGAAAGCAAGTAACTATTTTTCTTCCATTCAAGTCAGTTATGAGGAATATAAAGCTTGCTTCTTAGCTATCAATTATTAATACATGCAGTTGAAAACTCTCCTGTGTTAAAAATTCCTGCATATGTAACTTTTCCTTCCTCCAGCTATACCAGATCATAATTTATGAGCAAATACCAATTCCAACAGACATGGTGCAAGGTAGGAAAATACTCTCCTGAAAGTGCACTTTTCTGAAAATAAACATAAAGCAAAAATACCTTACTTGGTAGAGTCTCGATCAGAGCGCAATTCTTAAATTCATGTTCTTATTCTCTAGATCCAGGACCTGTCTAGAGCATACTGTGTTATTCTTCTAGTTTGTGTTTGCATGTTCTTCCCATGCGTAGCACTTTGTGAGAAAGCAGGGATAATGTACACCAATAATCTGCTTTTGATAACTCAGTCCATGCAGGAATGGGGAGAGGATATACTGGGGATATTTTACAAGAATATTAAAAGACTATTTCATCTTTTCATTTTTCCAACCCTGTGTTTCTTCATAACTTCTTGGCATTGTTCAGCCTCTCTATAGCTTGTGTTTTCTATTGCTGGGATTCATTTTCAAACACTAAACAAACAGAAAGGGAAGAATATGAAGACAAGTATGGCTCCAAAGAGCAAAGATCCTCTGACTTCAGTAGATGTGTTCAAATAATCTTGCTGCTGACGTTTCTCAGTGACACAGGGTACAGGAGAAGTTAATCTGAAGATTTAAAGAGAAGTTAGCTAGGCAAGAGATTGCTGTATGGCAAAAAAAAAAAAAAAATCTTAACATGTCACTGATCAGAGTCCTTGGTATTCTCTGTCACAAGACAATACTGTGTCAGTGGTATGTTTTAACCTGCATTACCCTTTGACTTAATGTTTAAAGCTGACATGAATGAGGAATATGTGCAAAGCAATTTAGCTGGGGTCAAAGCAAAAGTGGGTGAAATATGGGGTATGCAGATTCCTGACTCTGAGCTCCTCCTGTGTTTGGAGCTCATCAGGAGCTGGGACCTCCTTCCTTTCCCCATGGCAAGATCCCACCATTGCCTGAAGCACCTACTGAGCAGCAAAAAGGGACAGGGAAGCAGCCAGGGTGCCAGCCTCCCCTATTTCAAGGAACCAAATGCCCCACTGCAACTCTGGTAAGAGCACAAGGCTGGAAGTGGCAAACTCCAGGGATCCAGTTTTCCTTGTTCAAGAAGTGCAAGCAGAAAATCCAAACCAAAATAAGTCACTCATCTTTTCCTTCCCTATCAAACACTTTGGTGTTACTGGAAAGATCAGAATTTCGTATTCTATTCCTGACTGTCACTGGTTTCCTATCTAACCTTGAGCAAACCATAAAGCAAAAATGTAGCTTGCATTAGTCATTTTTATGACAATACTTCTGAGATGTAAAAGGATGAATTGATTAATGTTGGTAAATTCCTTGGAAATTCTTGAATACGATTCCTTATTTAACTCTGAGTATATTTCTAGAAATTGCCAGCTGCTCTCGGGAGCACATAGATCTACTGCACAGTTCTGCATTACTGTTGGGATGAATCAGAGCTGAATTTTCAAATGTTCTTAAAGTTCTTTTTTTTGCACAAGAAACAGTCCTCTGCATTGCTACTCAATGAATTGTGTCAGGAAAATGACTACATACATACTAAATTATAAGATCTGTCATAAAATGCAGCCTGTTTAAGTAGTTTTTAAAAGCTATTAATAAATCCTGAGTGGCTGAAACAGTTGTCTCACATCTTTGTTCTTTCTCGCCAGGTACAGCTGATCGAAATGTAGTCAGCACTGAACGGCTTGAAATGGTTAAGTTGCACACAAACACGGGCATGTGATTGAAAAAGGGAGAAGAGGAAACTTGAGGTTGTGATGGTTTCATTTCTTTGAAGTTTAAGCTCAGGTTTCACCGTGTGGCATTTCCACTGTTCAGACAAAAAATGGTCAGTGACATTTTGGAGTAGACAATCCAGTCCTAAACAATGTATAATACAGCCTATAAGCTGAATCATAATGACATTAAGTGAGATAAAAATACCTCTTTTTTTTTTTTTTCAGGGTAATCTGCTGGAGTTGAGAGTGAGTAGTCAAACCATAACTAATTATCATCATTCATGTCAGTAGCCTGGGATTAAGGTCTTGAGTACATTTATTTCTGTAGTTGCACAGAATGACTTAAACCTTGCAGGTAGCTTAGTTTGCGTTCTGGGAATGTCCTAATGCTGACAGACCTGGAAAGCAAGCACACCCTTGGTCCTGCTCCAAGTTCTGTCTGTAAACCAGGTGCCCAGCTGCAAGGAAAATGAGCTGCATCTTAGAGACTTGTAATTCTCTGTGTTGGGGTCATCAGGACTCCTGGGACCCAACTGTCCAACTTTGGAATAAAAGAAAGAAACCGCAACACTTAACTCTGGCACTAGAATTGACCTTGGGTTTTTGAAAAGCCTGGATCGGTTGCAGAGCTGAGGGTTTGTGCCCTAGGCTAACAAGTGTCAAAGCCATTTACTAAGCAAACTTCTGTAAACAAGTCAGTAAAGTTGGTGGTGAAAAAGTGGGTGTAAACAGAATTGATCAGAATTATAGGGGGATCTTCAAAGCTTCTGGTGGTGTTTCCAGCAAACACCTTCTGCCTGTAGGTAAGATAGGAGACACGAGGAGGAATCACTGAAATGCTTTTTGAGTGAGCTCCGAAGGCTTGTGTTACTGGATACACTACCTATGTACAAGTACAAAGGGTGTTTTAACACACGTGGAAGGACTGTGTTCTGCTGTGATTTGAGCTCCTTGTGCCCCTGTACCCTCAAGTATCTTGCTCGTACCCCTGACAGACGTGCTGGATAGACGTGCTGCTGGAGCCAGGCTGTGCAGAGGGGCGGGCTGGGTGCTAACGCTTCATTTGTTGCGTTTCTGAAGGGTTGCTCACAGGTGCAGGAATGCAGCTAAAAGCAATACCTTCAGCAACCTCACACCGAGCTGCATTGGTCAGGTTTTGATAAAGGCTGATGAGGTAATTTATTTTTTTTTTTTTTTCAGGAGTCAAACTACAGCGGGGGTGAGGGGGAAATCAGGACAAAGGAGAAAAGTTGCATTTTTTTCTTTTCCAAGAAGAGAGCTTTTCCTTATGAGGAAATGAGACATTCACACAAAAGAGCAGTAAGATTTGACAATGCCAACTGTGATTCTCAATTATATATTTTTCTTTTCTCTTCCCTCAAAGGAATTGATAATGCTATCCTTAATAAAGTCTAGAAGAAAAACATTTGTGTGCCTGGAGGGAAGGTGTACAGTGGCTCCTTGTGAGTATTCCTGGAAAGGTAATAAGGAATCTTGTGTAGATATATGCACTTAGAATCCTCCTGTTGAAATGTTTGTTAGCTGTGGTTTTAGCTGTGCATTTGTTTTTTGGCGGTGTGTTTTACAGTGTGATTTAATTAACGTTTATTTCTAAGTCCTATACTTAATGAGTAAATATTATAATAATGAGTATCTCCACTCTTGATGGCTTCAGAGTGCTTTAGATACATTCATAATATATCCTCACACTGGCTCCCCTCATGTTTTCGTTGATACTTTGCTGGCTTCACTAGAGTTTTAGTGATATTTCCAAAGTGCCATTTCCCCTCTTGTCTACCCCTCAGCCTGCCAGTAATATAAAGTAGGTCCCTAGGGGAACTGCCCAGCGTTGTCCTTCATTTCCTTGGTCAGCAGTGAAGTAGCAAAGAGCCTTTGATGTTCAGTGCGCTGTGGCCTCAGACAGCATCCCACCGCTGTCCTCGCGGTGGCTCTCACCAAACCTGGCTGATTTTTCCCCTCGCTTCCCTTTTGTTCTTGCAGTGAGGTTGTCCTTTGCAACCCTAGAAAGTGTGAGGTACACTCTTGCTTCTGAAAAAAGTCAGCACACAGCAGGGGATGTTTAGCTAGCTGATAAATAGCTCCAATAAGCCATCAAATTGGAGGTCTGACCATAGCATATGATACTTTTCCATTTTACAGGTGGTTTTTTTCAGTTGTACTATTCCCATATAGTGTGGTAAACTGTCTAAAGGAATTGTTAAAGGCTATTTTTTTTTTTAAATAAGTAAAATGTACTAGCATTTGTTAAAAATAGGAAGAGTTAACATGAACACTAGTAAATAGGTGTATTGTTTCAAGTATAAGATAAAGACAGGACAAGTTCTTAATAGTTCTGGTTTCTCGTTTATTTGCTATAATTGGGTGTTCTAGGAAAAAAGTTTTAGATTACCATGAATGTATCAAATAGTGGAAAGAGGACCGTGCATAGATCAAACAAGGAAAGCATCTATAGGGGCTGAAGAGTAGTAATGAGTCACCACCTCCGCTGGCCCTCACAGGAACTAGAACCCACATGTGACTTCTCACTCTGAACATCTCTTTGCAGTGGCATGTCTTCAATGAACAAGCAAAACCAATACTGCTATAGAACAAGTTTTTTCAGCTCTGTCGGCACTTCCTTAATAATTTTTTTTAGTCTAGGCCCATCATTCTACTATTTTCCCAACGTGACATGCAGTGAACATGTACCGGTTTCCCACCTATTGCATGTGTGCTGGACAAATGTGTGAAGGACAAATAGAAGCAGTGTCATGGTCCTGATGGGATGAAACACAAAGGTCACGTGTAGGTCTCGTAACTGGCACGTTCCAATGCAGCTGCAGCAGTTATCAACAAAGACACCTTAATATTTACTCAGAACTTTATACAGTTATACGATACGCAAGAGAAGAAAATTTCTCAAGCTAATCTTTTTAACAGCCCATATTTGGGTAGTCTTGTAATAGTTAATCGATTTATCTTTTTATTGCTGCTAACTCATGGCAAGCTCCTGTCATTTTGGTGGATACTGAGCAAAAGAATTTAATTCTTGTAACTCTGTCTTTCCCCTTTCCCCTGTTGCATCCAAGAAGCACTGTTACATTTTATTTTGGCAGACACACACGCAAGCTACTTTTTTTGCTACTCCAAAAATCAGCAACCTTCTTTATTAGATTGCCCTTGGGCATGTTTACAGTTTTTTCTCTCTTGGCTGTAGTCTCTGACAAAACACGCACAGAACTCTTTTTGAGACACATTTTTTGGGATCAGAGAACTAACAGAGAAGTATTTTAAAGGCTGTGTTGTTTTTGTTCCAGTCTTGCCTTATTATTTGAATCTGATACCTGCCTTGGTTTAGATGAAAAGATGACAAGTGGTACAAGTTTTCTTTCTTCTCTGTTTTCAGTTTAGGTGGCTGAGTAGTTTTCTGTTCTCAGCCAACTTCCCCTTAAATTTCTGATTGCATGTGCTGAGTGAAACTGGCCCGCTCAGCATTTAGCAAAACCGTAGAAAGTTATATGTACTGCAGGAGTTGCTGCATACCTCCTGATACAGTATTGACCACAGTAACTGCTGATGTTGCCCAGGCTGTGCTGGAACATTAGGGCCTGGCCACTCAAATGTGATCTTTAAGTCAGGAGGGAAAATAAACATTTGGCAATTGTTTTTTTTTCTTTTTTTCTTTGCCCTGATCCTGTAAGATTGCTCACATGTCCAAGCAATAATCTCGCTGACGTGTAGCTTCTTGCTCCTGATCTTGTGGATCCATGTGGGACTGTGCATCTGTGTGAATTCCTCTTCTCTGGATCTGGTTGAAAGAATTGGAGTAATGACTTTTATAATGTTTCCCCCATGTTTTTATTCAGTCATTAGTGGACTGATTCTTTGTACCCTGACCGCATGTGCATGACAATTTCTATTTTGCAATGGCATAACGTGATTGCATCACCAGGTTTCAGTAGATGATATGAGGTGAGTGTCGCTACGTCAGCTATGCTCTTAGACAACGTGCAATTTCCGTTGATCGGAGTGATAGGCATGGAATGTAAATAAGTTCCATCATTAAGCTTTTTTTTTTTTTTTCTTAGCCCTCATCACTCTGTGCCTCCTGTGGTGATACCACGTTCAAGGGATGTTAAACACCACAGGCGGGAGTGCTGACGTGTGACGTGTGTGAGGTGTCGGAGAAGGTGTGTGGTGGAGTGTGAGAGCCAGAGTGCTCCAGAAACAAGCTGGTGTTGGAGGCGCTGCTGGGTAGCATCTGCCCTTCCATGCTGTGGCAAACTCATGAAGAAACACGTGTGGGTCCTTGTTTCAACTGCAGACGTGCCAGGTAAGCAAGTCATCTTACCCAGCCCTGCCTCAGTTTCCTTGCCTGAAATGCATGGCTGTGGTACTTGGCTCCCTTGTCAGGCACCTGGAGGTGCAGCCAAGAAAAAGTATTCGGAGATGCAGCCAAGAAAGAGCGTTACGTGGCAGCGCTGCTGTTGATTTTATTTCCCTTTGCCTGTAGTCATTCACGTAGTTTCCTTTCTAGCTCCACCCTCACCCGGAGCCCTCCAGGGGAGTGCTGCCAGCCCCCCCGGCCTCTGCCCCCACCTTCCCCTCTGACCCTGGGACAAAACCCTCGGGGTTTTGGATTTGCTCGGGGAACCTTTGGGCGCAACAGTGCGGGGAGGGGGG
>JAVJGI010000063.1:9515934-9547076 GCA_035590275.1 Ibycter americanus | reverse complement strand
TGCGCCGGCCAACAGGTAAACCCCGCCGCGCAGCGTGCGCGCCCGCGGTGCCCGGCTCTCCGTGCCCCGGTGGGATCCCCGCTTTGCTGGCGGGGCCGCAGCCGTGCTGGCCCTTCGCTGGTGCCACCTGCTTTGGTGCTTAGCGCGGCCTCTCGGGTTGCTTTAAATACGGAGCGAATTCACTTGCAAAGGAAGGTCTCAGCCGGTTGTAGGAGGGGGGTTTTATGGGTGTTGGGGGTTTTTGTTTGTTTGTTTTTGTTTTGTTTTTCTGGAGACTCGTTGGATTTTGCCTGTTTTGCGCCAGCCACATTGCTATTGCTGTTCACACTTACCCAGGTACCCAAGAGAACTAACTTTGTAGTGGGAAGATCGAGGTGCTTCTGTTCCTTGCTCAGCCCTGTATTGCTTTAGTGATGCTGCACGAGATACTTGGACCTTGTGTGAATATTTCTGTTATTGTTGTTTGTTAGGTCAGAAAATTATGCTGGAGAAATTTGCTCCCTTCCCAGCCAGCTTTCACTGAACTGATTCATTCCCAGGTGCACTTGTTTACTGAAATTGAGTTAGTTGGTTATTGACTGTAGTTAAAAAAATAAGCTACTTCATAAAACAATCTCTACAATAAAAACAAACAACAAAGAAAAACATTCAAACAGGTGCATCAGTGTAGCAAAGCTGCCTTAAGGGTACCTTTGAGGGAAATCTAAGATGTAAGGGGTAGTTGTTTAAAAAAAATCTGTTGATGTGCTTGTAATGAGAAATAGTGTAATTTTTCATTGATGGTAGCATAGCACAACTATGGCAACTGGCAAGAAACCAACTGGTGCCCTTAGTTTTATGACAGTCAGTTGCTCAAAGCACACTGGAGGCTGGATTACTACTACATGGCATTAAGAAAATGGAAATTCTCACCTGGATAATTTTGTATTAGTTTTCTGTGATTAAGCTGTAGAATTTGTTGTGTATTTTGCAGTGATTTTGATTCATTCTTAGAAGATGATACTGTTGAGTAGGTATGTTTAGCTGTCGGGATGAGTGGGTGTATTTGAGTAATAATCTTGTTTGATTTCTTGCTGCTGTTCAATACCATCATAAAATGGCTTGTTGTAAAGCAAATAGACTTTCATGCGATGCAGTCTGAAGATGGATTCAGCATGTGCAGTTTCACTTTGCAGTAGCTGTGTGAAGAACAATTTGAAGAAAACAGTGCAGAGAGGAAATTTTGGTTTTATTTCTTAAAATTTTTTGGCATTTCTCTTTTTTTTTCATAGGGATGGTAAGTTTTGTGCTGTTGAGAAGTGTTCAACTTTGATTGTATTAAAGAAGCTATGGAGTAGTTTGTAGACGTGTGTATTTAAGGTGTTAAGAAACAAGGGCATGAGGGGGGCACCACTGTCGTTGATGGTCAGTGGAAGGTGGCTGTCTATACAGCACATGGGCCCCTGTAATCATCCCCTCTTTGGCCAGTGCATAAAACCGTTACAGAGGGCTAGAACTGCTAATCACGTCATTTGAGGTCATTAGTACCATAACTGGCTCAACTTCACTGCAAGTTTTTTCTCCCAGTGGCTTTTGCAGTTTCTTTCTGACTAACTGCGCTGCTGAAATTCCTCTTACTTGAACAGATAATTGTCAAAAAATGTACCTGCTCAGGCAAGAAATACTCCTGAGGAGAGTAGTGGTTGTGTTTGAATGTGGAAGTTCACGGGGATTTGGGGCTGCCCATGATGAAGCTGGGGTCAGACCATGTGTGTAGCTAGAGTGGGCTCAGGATGGGATAAACCTCATCCCAGAAACTTCTCGGTTGCTCCCTCTGAGATTTCCAGGCAGTATTGAGTGTCTGGTTATGCTGCTTTAGTCTACGTGGTGCTGATTTGCCCATCTCATCTCTAAAACTAATTTTTTGTTAATAGCTGAAGGTTGTCATGAGGCCTCCAACAGCGGCCATGAAATTTATGCAGGACACATGGAACAGTTTGTGCTGTCTCTTTGTTATGAGAATCTCAGGTTTTACCAGTCTTGGTCATTCACTCGGATATCATGAACTAATTTTAGTATGGGGCTTTGTGTTTCAGTCTCCCAGGGCACAGAGAGATGGGGTCTCTCATCACCTCTGTGCTGGCTGGGGTCCCTTTGCTTGGGCAGCAGCCTTGCTGGTGGCGTGGGAGGGAGGGGAACTTTACCTTAGCAGAAGAGAGCAAAACATGCTAAATATGCTCTGCATTTCCTCCACGCCATTTCCATCCTTGAGTGAAAATTGTTCCTGATTTCCTCAGATTTGGAGGATTTACATTGGCACCCTTCCCACATTCCTGTTTTACTTCCAGTTGTATTTATTAGATAACATGGTTGCATAGAAGCTTGTTTATAAGCAAAAGGAAGATTTTTCTTCAATCTATTCCTACCAAAGTTAGGAGCTAAATGTTCCCAGGGTCCCGGGAGGCTGTCTCTCAAGACTAAATTGGTCTTTGCAGGATTGTGAGGATGTCAGGAACGTGAGTGCCTTGAGCTCTGTTTCAAATGGAGCATCAGCAGAACAGCTGTACCTGAGTGCACCTCTATTTTCTAAGCTGTTGATGCTATAAAATCAAACCATAGAAGCAGAGGGAATATTCATATTTAGGCAATTTATGGGTCTCAATAGCAAGGCTTTTCTTCTGTATTCACATAAGGATTAACTCCCCATTGCCTTCTGCGTGAGGGTCCTAATGACCAATAATGATATGAGAAACCAGGCCAAGTCTCTCGTTTGATCAAATAATTGATCACCTTATTATATGCTTGGCAATTTCTTGCTTGAAGAAATTAGTTTGGGTGTAGCTACAGGTTTACCAGCATTGCCACGGAGTGGGGTGATTCCTGTGTGGGCAGATGGTTCTGGTGCAATTTAGGGATCAGTAATAAGGAAGCCTTGTTAATGGATGCTTCATTTCTGTTAGATGTTCTCCATCTTCCTTGGATCTTGGGTATCTTGTGAGTAGTAAGGCATTATGGATGCGCAGCCTGTCTGTCCTGCCCTGAGGATGCCACCTCCTAAAGCAGACTAGGCTTTTGGCACCCCAGTGCAGCATGCCTCACTGTGCTGGGGTAAACATCTGCAAGAGTATAATTTATTTGTACTAACTCATCACGTAGCTGCTCTGCACTGGTATAAAGGAGGCTTTTGCTATAATTTTAAAATTATTTTTAAAAAGTGTTTAGGAATTACTAGGTCTCTTATCAAAAAATGTAGTCCTTTAAACAAAGCTGCACAACAAATCACAAAGGTGATTTGCAAATCCTTTAACCTATTCTTTCAGCTTGAAAAAATATTTGGTTAGTTACACCCAATGATAAGACTGTGGAAAAAAAGATGTTAATTAATTTGTCTTGAAACATTCCTAGATGGTTTTAAACTTTGGATGTTTTGCACAACTTTATATATTCAGATAAATCAATTGGTTTAGGGGGAAAAAAGAAAGATTTTCTATGCCTGTTCTGTGTGCCAGTTAAGATGTTTGGATGGTGTAACATTAACCAGGGTCCTTGAATGGTCTGTGCTTTTCAATTAAGAGGGATCGTTAGAGGGGATAACACAGAAGTAGGCAAAATCTGAGTGATATGGAATAAACAGAGAACAATTACTCATAATTTCACGTTAACTCCAGATTTTAAAGAGGTGAGAATAAATGACTAAAATTATTCTTTTTCTGAGGTACTTTTCAATAAAAGGAGATACTGTTTCACACAAGTATAATTTCTCAATGGAACTCATTACTGTAGTATCTTCCTGTTGCTTAAGATATAAATGCATTTTAAAGTTAGGCAAATTAATAGAGAGAAACTATGCTAGGACTGTTAATCACAAAGATGCAGATACAATTTCTAGCTGAAGCAGCCCCTAAATCACAGATTCCTGGAAACCAGGGGATTATTTTGCAGGCAGAATCATGATATAATTTCCTGACCTTATTTTCTTTCCCTGAGCATCTGCTTTTGGTCAGTTAGAGGCAGCTTATTGGGCTAAATCAATATTTGGAGTGATGTAGTCCACTGACACGCTATATGTGACGAAAATTCAGATGGGTTTTTCTCAGATCACTACTGCTTTATCCAGAGCAGCTCCAGGCAGGTGAATGTTAGATGAAACATTCACACTTTGGGGAAAAACCTGCAGTAAATAGTGTACTGTGCTGTGCTTCCTTAAGTTTTGATTAACTGGCTATTTGTAACCATCTGTTAAGAATGCAGATTGATCTGACATTTTGCAAGGCTCCACTACTGCTGCAAAGCTTCACTGTTTCATGTCTCATGAAATGATTGATTATTGTGTGAAAACCTGGAGGATGTTATGATTTCGGTTTTGATTTCTATTTTCTTAAATGTATACCACTTTTTTTTTTTTAAGGAAGCTTTTTGGTTTTTTGTTCACATAAGCAGTTCGCTGACCTTTAGGCATTCTTTTAACCTTTGTTTTTGATGCTTATGCTGCCTTCTGTAAACTGCATTGGGGCTGATGGTGACAAATTGTGTATTTCTGCATGTTCCTGTTGTCTTTAGCTGCTGCTTGTCTAAGGAAAGCAGACCCTTGAGCTGGGAACCTTCAAGGCTGCTTGTGGAATTGGAGCTGGAATATTTCCAGTTTGGTCATGTAGGTGTCCCATCCCTGCCGCCAGCAGAGAGGACCCTCCTGTGGGTAGGTAGGATGCATGGTGTGACCACCTTTGGTCTTAGAGGAGAGCCTCTTGGTGACACTTTCTGGTGGTCCTTAGTTAAACTTAGTTAGCTTGCTTGCTTGCTTCTGGTTTCTTGGTTAGTGTATGGTGAGACTTGGAGCTAAGTGACCCAGAGGGTGACTTATCTGCCTGCTGTGGTGGGTGCCTGTTTCGTATGTATTTACACAGATGCTCCTTCGCTAACTTGTTTTCACTTTCCCACAAAAACAACTTGCTAAAATACAAGGAAAATAATACCAAAGGTTCTGAGATCTTTGTTTTGTTTTGTTGGCCTTTTGGGATGGGGGTAAAAAAAAGAGGGACATCTTATTCATATCCTTCCTTTCTGGGAAGTACTTTTACCCTTGACAATTCTTCCTGCTGCCCACTCCTAAGAACTAGGAGTCTGCAAAGTAACTTTTGCTTTACTGGAAATTTTAGGTTTGGGCAGAACTTCATTGTTTTGGAAATCCTTGGAACTGTATAGTTTTGCTGCCTTAAGATCAGAGATAAGAGCTAATTCGGAAGTAAAAGATTTCCAGCTCCTTGTAACACCATAAATTGAGGTGCAGAAGCAGCTCTGTTGTGTTTTCAGGATTTATGAGTGTGTGCTTTCGTTCTTTGCTCCTAAATAGAAAAGCCCTGCTCTAAAGTATATTCTGCGCAGGACAGGGCATGTAATCTGTAGTGTGTGATAATCTCTTAATGGAGATGAATAGAAATGAGGTGTCCATACTAGTTTATTTGAGCAGACGTTTGTCTTTGTTGCCAGTGATGTGGAGGTGGCGATGATCTGGAGCTGTCAGGATGGGGCAGACTCTCTTTGCTCATATTATCACGGCTATGAATTTTTTTTACAAAGCCTGCCTCATTTGGGTTTAAGTGAGAAGGGATTATGGAGCTCAGTTCTTTGCAATTTTGTTGCATGCAAGTTTCCCCTTAAAGTAAAATCCTATTGAACCTAATGGTTTTGACAATTTCAAATAAAAATATCCAAATGAAGTAACATAACTCATCTCCCTGTCACTGCTTCCCTGCGTTTCAAGTGGAATGTTTTTTTGCTGTCTTCCCTCATGGGAAACATCTGCAGAAGCAAATGGCAAATCATTAATGCTCATTCAATAGCAGGCTTTGTTCCCAGTTTCTTGTACTTGGAAACAATTAACTGTAGGGCTTTGTTTTGTCTTGTTTTTCTTTTTGGATGCAAACATGTAATTCCAGTTATATATTGTAGTGGATTTTGTAGAAGTTTTGCTGTTTGGGGTTGCTTGTAGTTATTTTAGAACATACGCTCCCTACCCAAATGTAGATAGCGGTAATAGTGATAGTACCCTTGTGGCTGGGGTGTGGTTTGGTTTGGTGGTTCTATTAATTTTTTTTTTTTTTTTTTAATGTATAAGTGGCGGAATTTTGTTCAACTCTGTAAAACTATAATTTAGGACACAAATCTCATTACAAGCTAGGGGAAAACATCTGCATTTCGAAATGCAGCCTGTTTCTTCCACTTCAGGAATGTTTCTGGTTCCTAACATCCACCAAACAACCTGGGATGCCTCGTAGTAATATTTAGCAAAAAGTCTGTCTAGCCTTTGATAGTAAGCAAATGAAAGCTGAAGAAGATCAAGCATTCATCTACTTAGGTGCAAAAGTTGTTTGAACCAGAATTTCTAATCTATTTAGCTCTCTGTGAGCAGTTTTTGTTTCAGGACACTTGCCAGATTAGTGACTCTTGCCCATATCTGTTAGACACAGGTAGCTGGAATGTGGATAGCTCTTCAATCCATTAAAAAACATTCCTAAAAAATAACCTGAAAGGTTTTTTTTTATTGACACCTGTTGCAAAAATTTTGGGTTTGAGCTCTGTGGTTTTAATCCATGAACAAACCCAGGAGACTGTATAATTGTGGTAGCCGAATTAAAATGCCTTTTAGTTAGTATTCACCAGAACTAAACATCCATGATTAATAAACTGTTCATTTTGTTTGTTAATTATGGGCTAAGTGGACATAATTTATGCACTTAACATGTAATTTGAGAATATGTGAGTGGGGCATGATAATGACAGGTGTAGTGGTCAGTTTGATCTGGTCTAAACTATCCTGCCAGGAGCTATGTATGCATGAAAAGAAAATTAAACCCAAAAAACCCCACTGTGGTAACAATGTACAAATGGTCGGCCAGTGCGGTTGGGTGGCATGAGCAAGAAGGTGTAGATATTCTTAAGGGAAGGTATTTAAAGTTTAGCAAACTTTACCCCACCCTGCCTATGGCAAATTTACCCTGGATGAATCAGGACTGAAGTGTTTTTTAAGGACTGTGTAATGTGTCTGCAGTTTTTCACAATAAAAGTAATTTGATTTGGACAGACATTAACATCTTCATGGCCCTGCCACCTGGATGCACCATGAGGCTGCCAGGAGCTCTCTGGATGCAACTGAAATGCAATAAAATCCAGCAAACTGGCTCTAAATGGAGAATCTCTTGAATTCTATGTAAAATATCTTTTTATGTTGAGGTTTGAGTGTCTCGTGCCAACAGATACGGCAATCATCCTGTCATTTGATGGAGTACAGGAGGAACGAATAATGATTTTAAAGATCCATGCAAGTTCTACCATGAACTGCTGATCCTTAACAGCATTCCTCAAAGCATGGGGTGTTTCCTTCTTCCCTCTTCTTCCAAAATGCATTTAAGGGTGTGTGTGAATGAGTAATGTGTTGTGCTGCAGATGCTGAAGTGAGGCAGGCAGTGGGGTCAAGCATTGCTGTGTGATACCCATGTTGCCCCCGACTCTGGGACAACAGTTCCAGCAACTGGTTCTGTGCAAAGTGATGACAGCCATCCTGGGTGAGATCAAAGGTCCGTGTCCCCAGGACCTGATCTCTGACAGTCACCGACAGGACATGCAGTCAGAGCGGTGTAGTATCAAAGAAGCCCTTACTGGAGCCCAGGGAGGACAGAATATTTTGGAAAATTCTGGGTTAGAAGCAGAAAGCACCGGGGAAAATTATCCGTGATATCAGATCAAGTGACCAGAATGCCAGTGTAGTGCCAGTGAGCCTAATTCCTACGTAAAAGTTGCTTGTAGCTACAGTGAGGGTGAAGATGTGCAAAATGAAAGCTACAGAGCAGGTTTGTCATATAAACCAATTATCTTAGAAGAACTGAAAGTGAATTTTAAATTATTTCATCAAGTGCAAGTAAAAGGGGTGTCACCCTAACTCAGCAATGCCAGTATTTCTGTTTTGGAGAACTTTTCTGATGAGATCGTTTCCAGGAATGCACTAGAATCGACAAAACCAGGTTTTACTACAGAGTTAAGGTTCTCTGAACTTCTGCAGGTGACATCCTGAACAGATCACTTAGTATTCATCCCTGCATGGGATTGTAGCAAATTCTTATATTTGAATTTTTGACCCTTTTACTCAAACTTAAGAATAGTTACTGGAATCATAGTTTGTTTTTCTTGATAATGATGTCAGTATTTAGGGATTTCAGCTTTATCAAAATGAAACCCCAGTGTTAAGACTTGGGAAGTGCCAAAGTGTAATTGCCAATGAACATGAGTTAAATCTACCAACTTTATCTGATCTTCTCAATGGGAAAATAATGCTGTAACAGAGCCCTGAGGCAAAGTGACTATTTCTAGTGCCAGGAGGCTGAAAACTCAAATGGTGTATGGAAAGATAAAACTCAAAGTTGGTTCTCTTCTGTGAGAAATGACTGGCATTTAGAGACGTGCTGGCATACATTTAGTCTCTACAATTGGAAAAAAAAAGTTTAAAAGAGTCTTTAGGTTTATGCTGCCATTTGCGGACTGAACATCTTGTTGGCATGACTTCACGGGGGGAATGTGGCTGGTTTTGGTTGCATGCATTGGCTTCTTTGTATTTAAAGTACTAAGTCATTGTTCAGGATGAAATTTATTCACCAGAATCACAGCTATGAATAAGGAGGATTAAGCTTCTTTATTCCAGGAGAAAGGTATGTGGATGTATTTGCTTGCTTTTCCATGTGTAAAAGAATCTTACTATTGCAAGTTGTACTCAGAAGTCAGGCTTGAGCAAGAGAAGTTTTCTTGGCGTTAGTGACTAGTTTGTACGTATCTCTTGTCTACATTGTTTATCAGACTAGGTGTTTTGCTGGTTAACTTTATGAAGTTAGCCATATAACTTAAGACATTATCTAAACTACTGTCATCTGTAAAAGCATCCCTTATTGCTGATTGTTAAAATTTCTCCTAAAATTGCCTTTCACCCCCTTTCTGTAGCAGTTATACCATACTCTTATTGCCATTTAGCCAATACAAAACCATGTCTTTTGAAGATCTTTATTGTCAGGAGCTGTTCCCTAGTAATTATCTGCTCCTGCTTCAGTATTTTTCAGAGTGTCTTATCCCCTGATCGCTCCAAACTGAATCTTGGTGTAGCTGAGGATCCATGAAGCCCACTAAAACGTGCATGTGTTTTGAAAAAATTTATGCAGGGGAGCTTTGTCCTTAGAATTATTGTGCTTGTAACGTGGGTATAAATGTGCAATAGTTCTGCATACTCACAGCTGACTTCTTGGAGATTTAAGAGATACTGTGTGTCTTTCAGCAATACTTTGCAGAAAAACATTCCAGTGACAAGGAGGGCTTTTTGTGTCCCCCCAAATAAAAACTTGTTTACCAGTTGTAGCCTGGAGTTCAGGCACAGATTAATTGTGGCTATGAATAACTGCCTTCGAAGGCTGAGGATCAATGACTGCTTTGAATGCTAAACATTTGTTTTACTCTTCATTTAAACTCCCCTGTAATTATCCCAGGATTTCCATTTCACTTGTGGTTGTGGTCTCTGTCCGTGTCTATCTCTGTGCTGTTAACTAGGTAAGAGTTAGTTGTACTGATGGCTGTGTGCTAGTGCAGGAGATGGCACTGAAACCCGCAAACATTTGGATTCACCAAGAGCTTCCTAAGGGATTTATTTATATGTGGGTTTTCTAGTGTCCCAGTCAGCCTTCTCAGTGGTAATGCACAACCCCAGAAACCTAAGTGCAGTGATTTTCTGCAAGGAGACTGGTGGCTCTGGCAGAAAATGAGGGCTGCGACTGGTGCAATTCCCTCGTTCAATGATAGCTACAACGCACCAACCTCTGTTGCCTTTACAGGCAGTTGCCTTCAGCCTTCTGCCTTTGTGAATTAAGAGACTGTAAAAACACTGGGTCATTTTATCTACAGATGGACCCAGTCTGTGTGGAGATGTTAAATGTGAAAAGACATTTAATCACACAGGTCAACAGAGATTCAAAGTAATCTCAAGTCTCCTGTGTGGCCAGCTTTCACCGTGAGCTCTGGCCCTGGCACGTGCCACGTAAAGAGGAACAATCTGTAGTAAGGAAGAAAAGAAGGCAAACAGTCTGCTTAGCGTAGGCTTTTGTCCTGCTCAAGTTAGCATCAGGCCATTTCTACGGATCAGAAGTGTCGTGTTTAGGCCACTTTGGTAACTACCTGAAAGGAGCTGGGTGTCAGTCTCTTCTTTCAAGTAACAAGCGATAAGACAAGAGGAAACAGACTTAAGCCAGGGGATGTTTAAGTTGGATATTAGGAAAGATTTCTTCACTGAAATGGTTGTCAAGCACAGGAACAGGCTGTCCAGGGACGTGGTTGAGTCACCATCCCGGGGGCTATTTAAAAGCTGTGTAGATGTGGTGCTTAGGGACATGGTTTAGCAGTGGACTTGGCAGTGTTGGGTTAACAGTTGGACTCGATGATCTTAAGGGGCTTTTCCAACCTAAACAATTCTATTGTTGTTAAATAAGGAATCACGCAGAGCTTTTAATAGCTCTTTCCTCTATAGTCTGTGAGTTTTGATCAGTAGTGTGACAGTAATAGTAGTTATTTAGGGAGCAATGCTGGCACAAGGACAAGTAATTTGCATATAAACACAAACTTCTTTTATTTAAATATGTGACTTAAGTGCTAGTAAAAAGCACTGGCTGATTTGGCCTCCAGTGGAAATGAGTCTCCGATTTCCTTCCTAGGTTTGTTTTCCCTGAGAGTTATGAAAAGGGATGATCTATTTCTGTGCACCTCTTGTTATAAAAGTATACCTTTTGTTATGAGACACGTGAACAGGGCTTGAAGGAGAGAGTGCGGAGGAAGGAGAGTGCAGGGCTGGATTCCCCCCAGAGCTCCACTGAATGGGCACCAGCTCCTTCAACACGTGGGTCCCTGCCTCTCTCTTGAGCTTGTGTTGCTCCTCATGTGAGCACTGCTAAACCTCTCATTTTTCTGTTTATTTTAGAGCTCTCCTTATCTCGCTCGTACTCTGCTTGTACCTGTTTCTGTCCTTCCCCTTGCTGCTCATCAGCTTTCCCTCTTCCCCTGCTCCTGGAGGTGCCCTGCTCTGGGTACCACCTTTCCCGGCGGTCACCTGATGTGACTGGGAACAAGGAGGTAAATTATAAAACAGATGCAGTCAATGTTGAAGAAATATCCCGACAGCTGTCATGTTCTCAGCACATGGCACAGTGCCTTCCAAGGGCAGGATCTGTCACTCCAGGATCTTTCTTGGAGTCTGGTTTGATCTGCACATCATCCCCTGCAGTACAGGGCCGCAGGAAGCAGATCTTCATGCATAGGTGTCCTTGGAGAGGTCTGATGCTTGGCAGGTGTGATTGCACTGTAAAGATCATATTTGATTGTACCAGCTTGGTACAGTCCCCTGAATTAGATTGAAAAGATTGAAGGGGCTTTCTGGCTTGCACAGGTACGATTACAAGCTGCAATATTTTGAAGGAAGCTGAAAGAGTGGAAGGAACTTGTGGAATATTTTTGCAAAAATACACCCAAACACTTCTTCCTTCATTTCCCCCATATGTACTCATCATTTTTCTTCTGTTTTAGAATAGACGGAAGCAAACCAAAAGCAATACTTTTATAAGCTGGAGGCAGGTGCAGGGTTTTTTTCAGTAACTTTCACTATCAGATGCTATTTTAAGATGCTTATAGCAGCTGGTTGTTCTTTTAGTTCTCATAGCTACTGTCTGCTCATAAACATTGAGAAAAAAGCTCTCCAGATTGTGCAAAAGAGTCTCTAAGGAGTTGGAGCATCCCTGTTCCTCTCTTGTGTGATAAGTGGAGGAAGATGTGTACTCGTTTCATGTGTTTGTGAAAGATAGGACTCATCACATTTGAGCCAATTAAAAAATGGAAAGCCGAGCATGGGATCTAAAAGCCCAGAGACTAAAACCCCAGGGATCTGTAAAAAAGCCTCTCCCCCGAAATAACAAACTCAAAACTTAAAAAAAAAAAAAAGTCTTACTTAAGATGCTTGTATTATCTGCATATAACAAACATACTTTTCTTAAGCTTCGTATGTACCCTAGGCATTATTTGTGACCTTCTGCAAGGAGTGTAGATTTCTTTCAGCTTACATCAAGCAAATAAGACTAGTTTCTTTTGGTCATCTTATTTCCATTGAAGCGTATAAAATTGTCTTTTATGAAGCACTTGCACTAATTTGGTTGACAGCAACAGGTCAAGTTTTTATTTTATTTTTTATTTAAGTTTAGCATCCCACTATGCTTTACAAATGAGTCTGTAACAATAGAGCAATAGAAGAGCAGGATCTGTATCAAGAGACTGGCATCATTTGAAGTGCTATAGGGAAGCTGGAGCTCAAACGCAGTGGCAAGATTTGGAAGCTGGCCAAGACATGACCCTGCTTTTGCAGCAAGTCACCTATGCAATGAAGATGTTAGCTACACTTCAGCAGTGTGCACCCTTTGATGGTTGTTCGTACTAAAAATAATTCTAACACTGATTTCCCCAGGGTAATTAGCCTGTGCAGAATCAGAGATTAGACTTTTTCTGGTGCCTTATAAAATTTAAGTTCAGGTATTTACCATATGCTGTAAGACACAGCTGCAGGAAGAAAAGGCTGTCTCAGTGTCTCAATATTGTGATCTATGTATCTAATTCTGTCAGCTTCTGTGATCATACGCCCAGAGGAATGGCCTCAGGCCCACCTAGGTCAGCCTTTCATTTTGGATTTGCTTTTTCTGCAAAAGAAGCACAACACTTGAAGGTGTTGATAATCTGAGGGGCACCCTGCCCCTGGTAAGGTATTCCCTTTTGTTTTAAGTGTTTTAAATATCATTTATAAATGTAACAGGTGCTGGGTTTGGGATGTTCTAGGAGTAACTGGTAACTCTGAACAAAGGGTTACTTTATTTGGATGATATTCTCTTATCTCCGTGGCTGTTGATGCTTATCATAAAGTTACTGCATTTCCAGATAAGGTACTGAAATGAGCCATTGCAAAGAAGGAAGTGTAGGTTTCTTTTTCTAAAGTAATTCCACTCTTAGTAATTATTTGTTTGACTGTGTTCTAGACACAGCAATGAGAAAAAAAGTCCGGAGTAACTAGTATGAGCTGATATAGAAATAACCACCGAGCACATACAGTTGTTTTTCAGCCAGCTGAGAGCTATTTACCTGATATTTTCCTTTTTCTCCCAGGGAGGAACAGTTTAATTTATCATTTTTAGGGCCAGAGGGTGCAATTTATAGTGAAAAGCCAAAAGAAGAGTGTGAAAAGAGGATTCCAGTCCCTTTCCCCGGTGCTCCCTCCCCATCTCTTTCTTGATGTCAGCCTCATTTCTCAGTGCACTGAATTCAGGAATTATAAATCTAAAGGGGTTGTACTCTTCCTATAGCTTTCAGTAGCCAAGTACTATGCTGCATAGCAGAAGTGTAATTAGCTTTGCTTGTAACTTGTACAATGTCTCATGCGTTAGGTTTGAAGCCGGTGAATCTGTGCCAGGCAGGCAGCAGTCAGGGTGAATATCCGATGACAGAAGAGCCAGAATCAAGAGAGGTTTTACAATGAGGGAGTTTCATTAGTTCCTTCCAGTCTGAACCTATGTTAAGATGCATGCAAGCGAGGAACATCTTCCTAACAGCTTCTAATCCCCGTTAGTATTTTCAGCTACGATGGGTTTAAGTGTTGGCTAGCATTTAGTTGTAGTTGAAAACATACTGACTGAATCAAGACATTATGAAGATGGATGGCATGCAAAATGACTCAACGTTTTCACCTTAACTGGATAAGCAAATTTAGTACAATGATTACTAGGTTTATGAAAGTTGTAACAGCGGTGGTGGTGTGCTCAGTTACATTTTTATCTTCTTGCTGGCTTTGAGAATGTTTCTTGAAGCCTTAGCAGGGAGCGCTTTGGGGTGCTTCAGTGAGCATTGTGCCCTTCTGGGTGTGCAGGGAGCGGTTACTTAGTGAAGAAAGACAACGCATTCCATAATTTTCAATATGTAAATCAATTCGGTTTTGTTTGCCAGCTTAGTTATATTGGGCACTTCTTATAATGCTTTCAGAGTGTCTTGCAGTATTTCTCACTTGTGGCGTTTCTGGCTTCCTGACAAGACAGTAAGTGAAGTAGAATTGCAGAATGAATTCTCTAGGCTTTCAATGGCATTTGAAATATCTCTTACAGCAACTTGTTAACACATCTAAAAAAATAATTTAGCTCTAAATATTACAACAATTTAGGAGAGTACGTAGGGAGTGTTACAGTGAGAGAAACCAAAGCACATAAAAAAATAAAAAAATCCCCAGGACAATAATTAGAAAATACTTAAGGGGGGATAGAATGCTAGAAATACTTGTTACATCAGTCAGGTGGTGAGCTGTGACCAACTTTTCTGTCACTAATCCTTTCCTTCTTGCCCATATTGCTCCCAAAAGAGGAGGAGACAGCAAAAGAACAGGATATAATAAAAAAGACAGGTGCAATCAAAAGTGGTGTCTCCGAAGAAAGACATTAAACTATATGGATTCTTTTGAGCATTTGAGATTTAGTAAATATTAAAGAGAAGGCTGAAGAAGATAGGCTGAAAAGATGTATTTTTTTCTTATTACATAAGAACAAGGAGCCGTTCAATTAAATTAAAAGCAACAAAGTTAGAGTTGATAACAGGAAACGTTTCTCTTTGATTACTGTTTGCAGATTTTTGCTACAATGTGCCATTGATGCAGGGAAGGAATAAGGATGCCAAGCTTAGACCAAAGATTTGGCAAAGTATGCTTTTCCCTTTGGTTGCTTAGGGAATATTTGGTGATACAGTTGGCACTGAACTTCTGAGGCTGTGGAAGGAAGAGGGAAAACTCCTGGCCTGTGGAGGATAAGGATTACGTGAACAACATGTTGGTACCAAGAACGTGCTTTTTCCAAGCAAGGGAGAATTCCTCTCTCTTGCAAATTTGTGTTTCTATTGATGTTGCTTGGTGTGGAACAGAAAAGCAGTGAAAAATTGATGTAGAAAGAAGGAATAGTTGTGCATGTGAATACATGCTGGCATAGCACGGGGGTACCACAGGAGGCCTGGCACCCCTGGCTCCAGTACCGCGCTGGGGAGGGAGCATGGTCCCCATCCCTCATCTTCCAGTGACCTCTCTGGGGAACAGATTTCTGGTCATGGTGGTGGTGTGTTTTTTCTGCTTGAACTGGGGAAGTGAAAAAAAAAAAAAATATGCCAGTCTGTGAATGGCTGATGTCAGAGTGCATTTGCCCTTCAGACTGTATTTACCCTTTTCTCCGATTAGAACAGATTGTATTTACTGTTATTTGTGTATTATAACCATCATTTGGATTACTCTAGTTTGTAAATACAATTATTTATTAAAAAAAAAAATTTATAGCTGCAGTAGGAGTGTGGGTGTAAAGGTTCGGAGGCAGAGAACGGCCAAACTCCTTGGCAGTCCAGGGATGGGCTTGTGTCTTCTGTGTTGCCTCAGTTCAGGCAACCTGGTGCTTGCTGTGCAGCCAGTATCATCACTGTGTTGCCCCAGTGTGAGAGCTGCTAGGTGGCAGGTAGCTGCAGCCATCCCTGCAGTCTTGACCAAAAGCCAGAAACTTTTCCACAATTTTTTTTTTTCCCCACTGCAATCCTGCCTGGCTTGAGGAGGACTCTGCTCATTTGGAGTTAAATGCAAGGGGGTCTCAGAGAAACAGCGTGGTCTGTGCACCATCCTTGCTGAATGGGCATTTCTATTCAGTAACTGGGAAAAAAAAAAAACATTCAACTTGGGGGAAAGTAACTGGAAAAACCTACAGGAACAAGTCCGCTGCTAGGACACAAAATCTCAAAGCAGACAAAATAAAAACAGCAGCAGTGAGTCATCAAAAGGAGAGGGGTGGAGAATAACAGGAAGGGAATAGGAAGCAGTAAGAGTCTTGGGAAGTGGATGTTGAGCTGGGTCCTGCCTTTATTTACAATGTCTTTGCTTCAGCAGGTTTCTATGCATGTAGGTGAGCAAAGCAGAGAGCACTGGCAGTAGATGAGCTGTTTAAATGAGTCCCAACAGCGTGTTTCATAATGTTTTTTGCAAATGTGTTTAGCCCTATAATTTCTGTTATTGGCATATGACTTAACGCTACCAAAGGGGCCTGTGGCTGCCATGTCGAGTTTTTATTTAGTGAAAGCTATCAGCTGATGAGAGCAAATTCAGCCACGTCTCTGAGCTTGCACAGGGCATCAGGTGCTGCTCCAACATGGGCATTCCTGCATCTCCAGCCAAACCTGTTAGGGTTGGCATTGAGTTTTTTTTTTTTTTTTCTCCTCCCCCTGTAAATCTGACCATCTTGCACTTCACCCTGAGTTCGGTGAGAAAAGAAAGCCTTGCCATGCTTTGTGTGCCTCAAATCTTCCTCTGTGAGGTTTGGAAAATTGATTTTGCTTCTCAGTGCGGTGAGGGGAAAAAAATATTCAGTTTATCTATGTGCACTTTGATACTGAGTCTGACTTTTGGAGATAGAGGTGAAAATACTGTGTTAAGCAGATACATCTATAGTAGCACACCTGACTTGGACAAAACTTGCTCCTGCCTTGTGAATGCACGTAATGCCATTAAAGCTTATTATTTTTTGTACTGGGATATAATGATGCTGACATTAATAATTTATATACTATATAAATGGGGGGAGGGTTGTGCAGCTTTAGTTACATAGTAATACAGTTAAAGCATTTCTTGTAGATGCCTGAACACTGCAAGTTTGGTGGGGTTAGTCATTACGTTATTTAAATAAGCTATTAAGTAACTAGCTGTACAAGCTCACTCAATTTAAGGGCAGATTTGTTTGAAAGCAGACAGTGGTTTCTCTATCTGGATTTATCCAACAGTTGTATTTCTATTGTCTGTTCTGGCATTTCCCCTAGTGATCAGGAAAACAATGGGATAAGTCAGTTTTGGTCAACTGTGCAATTGCTAGAACATAAACATGCTGTCAATTTTGGAAGCAGCAGTTATATGGTTAATGGGTATAGGTTTCTAAGGACATAGGTATATCCTGTAACCTCTCTGTGTGCGTCTTTGGAACTATAAAGGAGTAAACCTGCTGGTTTCATCAGCTTTTTTTTCTTAATGAGTTTTGGTGATGATTTGGCTATCTCTGCTTCACAGAATAAGAATGGTTGCTCAGCTGTTAACCATGAAAGACGCTGTCTGTGAGGATATTCCTGTGCACAGAGGTGTCCATGCGATTGCTCCCTTATGATGCAGATACAGTAGGTGATTTTGTTTTGACTCTTTTCTTCTTGTCCCTCCCTACTGTATGGAAGCTCAGTATGAGTCAACTCAAAGACAAGAGTCCACCAGTAGGTTTTCAAAACCTGTAAGTGATCCATCTATTTTTGCCCTCATTTTCTCTCAATTGCCTTCTTTATGAGGAAAACTAATTCTGCAGTGGTGACTTTCACTGGCAGTAGGTTAATGTAAGGGGAGCATTTTGGGGTCTCAACTGGTATCTCATGTCCTACGTGTCCTCTTCACCCTCATCCACTTAGTTTCTGGAGCTGTATTTTGTGCTGTGCTTGTCCACTAATGCGTCATGTAAGAATCCACGTAGCCTAGGAAATAGCCAAAAAAACCCTACATGGGGTGGAAAAGCGTCAGCAGAAATTAATGTGCCGGCTTTGCCAGCTTTTTTTGTGTGCTAGCATTATCGTGACTGGACTCCCATCAGTAGGTTTTGTACAGAAACAGTTTCAAATTGGGTAAATATCAAAGTTTTGCAAATTGGGACTTGACAGAAGAAGAAATATAACATCTCCTCTTAGCAATCATATAGCAGTGGGCAGACATTGCATTTTCATGTAGGATTAAATACTTGTTCTGGCTGTTTTCTTCCCAAATAATCAAACCTACCCACCAGATTGTATTTGGAAGCATTTACTAATGTGGCATGCTTTGTTTTAACTGTTGAGAAAAATGACTGAAAGTTTCAAGATGAGGCAACATGAATCATAATCTTCAGCAGCTGTTCACTTTTGTGATTGACTTGCCTTCTTCCTACGTTTCTTTTAGTCACCCTGGGAATCGTTGAAGCTGTTTCGTGCAGGAGGCACTGCTGAGATTCCCCTTGCAGCAATGGACTTGGATAAACCATCCGTCTGGGGATCCCTGAAACAGAAAACTAGACCGTTCCTGCAAAACCTAAGTGTGAAGAAGCCAAAGAAGAGGTCTAGCAAAATGGTGGAGGGGAAGGTCCACTCCTTGGACCGACGCCTCAGCGTGTCAGTACCTGACATGCTAGAGGTAGAGACTCTTACAGAAGAAGAAACAACTTACTCGAGTACTCAGGTGTTGTCGAGCTGCTCCCCCAAGAGCTTCTCCAGGTCTGTGGTGTCACTGAAAAGCAGAAGTACTTCAGCGAGGCCGGTGGGAGAGGACTGGCTGTGGGCATCGCAGCAGGTGACACACACAGAGGTGACAGTAGCCCACCCAGATGTGCAAGTTTCAGGCAGCCCTGTGTCTGAGGGGAAGAGGAAAACCAGCGATGACCTCTTTGAGCTGCTGCAGAGCGACCGCCTGAGTGCTGCTCTGACGGACGAGGGGGCAGAGGTAGGTGGCTTGGGCATCAGCCGGGCTCAGTGGCTGCCTTGGGCTCGTTGGGCTTCTTAATTGTCTGGGTTATAAAGGGATGGAGAAGGGGGCCCAACTCAAGGAATGCTTGGGTGATAAAAATAAGGATAAACCGTACATGATATACAAATTATTGGAGACCAATTCGATTATCCTTTCTGTCAGTCTGGAGCTGCAAAATAAAACCCTGCTTAGGTTTTTTTTTTTAATTCTGGCAAGGTTATGATACTTCAGATTTTTTTTTAGATTTGTTGGAATTACTTGCTTAAATCAAAAGTTGTTGCAGCCCTCTGTGCTCTGAAATGTGCTGCTGAAGCATTTGCTGTAGTTACCCTTTTTAGTTACTATAGCTTACCAGGATTGCTATATAGCAAAATCAATTTACCATCCACCCACTCAAGACCCAGTTGAAGGCAAGAGGTGAAAGGTGATGGGTGAGTGAGGTGAACTCTGCCTGTACCTGGAATTAACCAAAATAAGCACATGATGGAGAACAGTGAACATGTAGCATCATGCTCAGGGCTGTCCTTTGGGTTCGCACTGTGATATTTAGAGGAAGTGCAAAAGGAAAATGTTTCCTCTGCATTCCCTGTTTTGTCCCCTTTCTTCACCACCACCACCTCTGCAGTCAGTATTTTTGTGACTGATCATAATGGCCCATGAACAGGAGGATCAGAAAATGATGTGCTTCAAATCTAACATGAAACTAGTTCCTGCCTGGCCTGAGCAAGGTGGGGAATCCTGTGGAGTTACACGATAGCTTTGTAATACGAACAGCAGGTGAAGATTGTGGCTGCTTGAAACATGTTAGGCAAAATTTGTTTTATTTATGTTTTGTGGAAGTGTATCTCCTCCTGTTGAGTTTTCACTGGGAAGGCTAGATTTTTAATTTAGTTTTGAGGCCTTTTTCGTGTTACTTAGTTGTTGCAGTTATGGTAGCTGCTTTCCTTAGTCATCCGAGGTGCAAAAATGGGAAACAGACATCTTGGTTTAAAGTCCTCCTTTGGGAGTGCTGATTTCACAGGTTAATTAACATTTCTTAACTGCATGTTCAAAGTGATGGTTAGTGCTGCCATGGGGAAAATGGTCCTTTCTGATAAAAACTACCTGTTCTGCATCTCAAAGGCCTATGTATTCGTATCAAATCAGTGTTGGCTCCTAGTCAGTTGTGACGCAAAGTGTCACACCGGTAGTTACTGACTGTCACTTCCAGTTTAGTGTTGCTAAATTGTTAACACATTGGATTCAACTTACTGGAGTGTACTATTTTCCAGAGGTCAAAGTAAGAAAAATAGCTGAAATAGTATCTCACTTTGTTTCTGTGCTTAAACTTTACTCAAAAGTTGTAGCAATTCACTGGGTATATGGTAGATTGGACATTATGAAGGTGTCATAATTTTAGGAGTTTTTCCAGGTTATTTTAATGATAGAAGCAGTTCTTTCATTCTGTTGTAGCCCAGAAACGCTAACCTAAAATTTACCACAGCACCACCAAAATTAATCCCAAATCTTGCTCTGACTTTGGGCAAACTAAATGCTTTAGGAGAAGGAGGTACCTGTGTAGTGATGAATAGCTTAACTTAAGTCAAGTTTCCTCCAGATGTGCAGTCTGAGTCTGGATTGTTCTCTGCAGCATTTGTATCTTTCCCAAAATGTGTATTTGTATATGTGCTTGTGTGTGTAAATCATTTTAGTGTTTACTTTTATGGCAAATCACCTCGCTATGTGGATACCCTGCCTGCCTTCCTCTAACCTGCCTCCAATTACAACTTTTAAATGCAGAAAGATTTTTTTTCTCAATACATAGGAGAGAGTGAAGCAAAGGAAAGTAGAAACAGATAAGGAATATAGAACAAATTTAATTATCTTTCAGTTGAATTTAGTGCAAACCTCAATACCCAGCTTTTCTTGTACTTCATCGAACAGCTGCAGAAGCTGTACTCGCTGTGCCTCGGATGGGAACAGTTTATTGCAGAGGTTGTTGGCTGCCGTGTACTGGGTGGGGTTGCTGTGAGGAGCACGACAATAGTTCGCATCATTCTTTTGTGAGCAGCATTGAGGATCAATCAGTGAGGTAAATCAGAAGGAAAGCAGATCCCTGGAACAAAACAAACTGAAAAAAGCAAAAATGTAGGTTGAGCTTTTTTTCCTCCTGAATTGCTTGTCACATGCCACCTACTCATTTCCTGGTTATCTTTGGTCACCCAGTATCATGAGATACTTTCTGAGCCTCATGCATGAGCTCAGTGTGGGCTGTGGTTTTTATGCTTGTCTAAGCTCTCAGTGCAGACCTGCCAGTGCTCAGAGCGTGCCATCTTCAGTAAAGGCTCTTGTCACAGGTACTGTATTTCCATGCTCGGAGATTTACTTTATCCGTTCTCTGTTGCAGCCCAGCTAGGCAAATTAAAAGGTGAAGAAGCAACTGAACTTGATTGATTCAGGTTGCGAAGAGCACAGCTAATGCCACTTTTTGCAGCTGGGTTTTGTCCATGGTCACGTGTAATTGCTGAAGTGCTGTGACACCACTTCTTTGTCTTCTTACTGACACCTTGCAGTGAGTCACTGGCAACCCAAAGCCTCATCCCATTGCTGGTGCACTCAGTGCCCTTGTATTTTGAATCATTCTTCCACAGAAAGCAAGAGGACATAGAGGTTGTAAATCTTATCAGTAGGAACATTTGATTAATTTTTTTATATACATATATATATTCATATATATACTTTTGTTTTATTTGTTTTTACACAGATACATTTAGGATTATGATCTGCTGGATGGATGTGGCCACTTCTGTGTATACTTTAAAATTCAGAAACATCACTGCAGTCAGATTAAAAATCAAGATTTCAGGATCACATGTTCAGCAAGGTTTTTGTCTATATTCAGTGATCTCATTGCAATTAGCTATCTAGAATAAAAGCAATTTACGTTACGTGGAGCCAAAATGAATACACAACCTTTTTAACTTAAAATTATGATCTTTGGTCAAAATCTGTTGATGTAATGCAAGTAATCAAAAAGCAGAATAAAAACAAAATCATAACTTTGAGGCTAATTTTTTAATTATAAATTCTATCAAGCTAAGAGAGAGGGTACTTTTTATTATTATAATTTCAATACAGTTCTTTGATTCTGTGTTTATGCCATGTAAAATAAGCTGTGAAGAGAAACCATTATCAGTGCCAGTGATGGTGCCTGAAGGAGACTCCTGTGAAGCCAGAGACTATGAGAAATACTAGGTTTAATGCACACAAGTGAGATTTTATGCATACTAGTCAGGAAATTCAAAGTTAGGGTTCCCCTAGCAGCTGTAACTCAGCTCTGTTGTGCGAGAAAACTCTTCTGCTGCTCTTTATGATGATAATTTTTCTACTTTTAATGTGTTTTTGCAAGGTGGCCAAGTTACGATTACTGTGGGAACCATAATGTTAAATTTCGTCTGTCATGCAAGTGAAATTTTACTTGCAATGCTGGATTACTGTACTTCCTGATATGTAATATATGTATTTAGGGGGAGGAGGAGGAGGAGAATTACACAAAACTGTATTTATATTTATTTCAGCATTGCAGTATCTCTAAGATTTATGATCTTTGGTGCAGGAGCTGATTCTTTTTTTTAATGTTTCTATAGTGCTCCACACAATGCAGCTCTCATCTGAGAGACCTGGATGTTACCACGCTATACGTAACATTTTCACATGAGGATCGAATTCCACCTTGTGTGCATTTCTGTGGACTGAGGTTATTCTTACCATAAATCTTTGTATTTGAATGGGCTGTGATTGCCCTGCATTAGACCAAAAGAGTTGCCCAGGCACGTAGGTTTTCTTCAGCTAAAATGATGATCATAGACTGTTCTAGCAGTCAAAATAGCATCAGAGGTGCCTCGACCCATGAATCCCTTCTGTGCGTCCAGGCAGTCTAGACACTGTGCCACCATAGCCTCAAGTTTTTGGATGAGTCAGTATTTAAGAAGAAATATTTAACTTCCTCTCTAATGCTGGGCACTAGATAAAAATCCTTTGGATCTTCCAGTTACTGTAGAAAGTGGGGGGAAGTACATGTCCAATATATATATTTATTTTTTTCCCCCTTTTGTTGTGGCTTAACCCAGCAGGCAGCTAAACACCACACACTGTTTGTTTCCTTCCTCCCGCCCTGCAACTGGGAGCCATCATCCTCCATACCAGAGAGGCTTTACCCGCTTGGCTTGCTTGGTTGCAGCCCATGTTTCACATTTACACATAACCCCTGCAACAGTGTCCATGGTCAAGTCCAACCCTTGACCACAAGCCCATCTATATATTGCATCTCTTCCTTGGTGGCCTGAGGTGTCGTGGGCACATCGGGCTATAAGTAATTCACCCTTATATTGCCTGTTCAGATCCACCCGAGCCACTTCAATCTTAGCAGCCTGATTTACCTGCTTGTTTTGATGTTCTTCAGTGGCCTGACTCTTGGATAATGCATCTGCGTGACATACTTTTATAACCAGATTCTCTATCTGAGCAGCAATATCTTGCTGTAATTCAGCAGCCCATGCTAGTTTACCTCTGTGTTGCCAGTTGCTCAGCTTCCATTGCTGTAGCCACCCCCACAGAGCATTTGCCACCATCTATGAATCAGTGTAGAGATGAAGCACTGTTTTTCTTGTTCAGCAGTGTCTAAAGCCAAGTGGATAGCTTTCACCTTGTCCTTCAGCAATTTCTGCAACTTGTCGTGTAGGATTCCACACAGCAACTTTCCACCTTCGATGTTTTTCTACAATACGACAGGACCCATCAGTGAATAGCGCATATTGCTTTTAATTTTCTCTAGTTCATTATACAGGGGCTTCTTCAGCATGCATCACCTCCTCCTCTAGTGATATTCTTAAATCTTTGCCTTTTGGCCAGTCCATGATCACTTCCAAAATTACTAGGCAACTGGGGTTTCCTGTTCAAGCCCATTGTGTGATTGATATGACCCACTTAATCCACATAGTATCAGTTGCATAATGTGTAAAGGGGATCCTCCCTTTGAACGTCCAGCCCAGCACCAGTAGTCAGGGTGCCAGAGGAGCTGTGCTTCAGTACCAATTACTTTTGAAGCACCTCGAACCCCTTCATAAGCCACCAATATCTCTTTTTTAGCTGGAGTATAGTGGGTCTCAGATCCTCTGTATCCCCTACTCCAAAACCCTAAGGGCTGACCTTGAGTCTCCCCTGGTGCTTTCTGCCAGAGGCTCTGGGTGGGGCCATTCGCTCTGGCTGTGGCATAGAGCACATTTTTAACATCTTGTCCTGCCCAGACTGGCCCAAGAGCTACTGCATGAACTATTTGCTGTTGAATTTGTTCAAAAGCTTGTTGTTGTTCAGGGTCCTATTTGAAATCATTCTTCTTCTGGGTCACTTGATAAGGGAGAGCTTCCAATCAGACTGTAATTTGGAATGTGGATTCTCCAAAACCCCACAATGCCTAGGAAAGCTTATGTTTCCTTTTTGCTACTTGGTGGAGACATAGCTGTTATTTTGTTGATCACATCCGCTGGGATCTGATGATGTCCATCTTGCCATTTTATTCCTAAAAACTGGATCTCCCGTGCAGGTCCCTTGACTTTACTTTGTTTCATGGCAAAACCAGCTTTCAGAAGGATTCAGACTACTTTATTCCTGTTCTCAAAAACTTTGGCTGTGTTGCCCTACACAAAGATGTCATCAATGTATTACAGGTGTTCTAGAGCTTCACCCTGTTCCAGTGCAGTCTGGATCAGCCCATGTTCCAGGTGTACTGGACGCCCCTCCAAGTGAAGGCAAACTGTGCCTGCACTCTGCTGCCAAAGGGATTGAGAAAAACGCATTAGTGAGATCAATTGTAGCAAACCACTTGGCTGCCTTTGACACCAGTTCGTATTGAAGTTCTAGCATGTCTGGCACGGCAGCACTCAGCAGTGGTGTGACTTCATTCAGGCCATGACGGTCTACTGATAGTCTCCACTCTCCATTAGACTTTCACACTGGCCACATGGGACTGTTAAAGGGTGAGGGAGTCTTGCTCGTCACTCCTTGGCTCTCCAGTCGATGAATCAGCTTATGGATGGGAATCAGGGAGTCTTGGTTGGTGCGATATTGCCACCGGTGCACTGTTGTGGTAGTGATTGGCACCTGTTGTTCTTCAACTTTCAGCAGCCCCACAACAGAAGGGAGAAGCCACGTGACAACGGGCTTTCCTGGGTGACAGCTGGAATTTTTCCGCACATCTCACAGCTCACTCAGGTAGGGATTGGGTGGTTACCGCCTCGTTTATGAGTTCTGCCTCTTCCTCCTCCTGTTCTCATGGTGGCCCTGCCTCGGAGTAGTCTGCCTGATCCACTTCTTCCCTTAGTAAGGGAAGAATTTCTTCCTTTACTAGATGAGTTGACTTCTGCTTCCAACATTTCTTCTTCTGTATAGGGGCAACTGATACCGGCATGGGTTGGTTTTCTGGTTCAGCTGCAGTGCCGGTCATGGGGGTTGGAGAGTCTGCAGTGCCCATCGCTTTGGTGTCAGATCCAGAGGCCTTCCTTCTCTCCCCTTGAGGGTACTGAATGTAGTGTTGAGCAGGGCTTGGTAGGTATGGGTGAGGCCCTAGGACATTGCAGTGATTTGTGTCTCTGCTGCTGCTGGGGTGACAACATACTTTTTCCAAATATTTCACTAGTTTGTCAGGATTCTGCACTTGTTCAGGGATGAAGCACAAAACATTGGAGGTGCCCACTGTCCTAGGTACTTGTCCATGCTATCCCCCACACCCTGCTACTCATAACTGTCCCACCTCAGGATAGATTTCTGGGTGATATTCTTAAATCGTTGTTTAACTTTAAGCAAGACCTGAAACACATTCAGGAGCAGGAGACATATCAACGGGAACGTGCTGGTCTGAACATCCCAAGGATATTAAAAGTTCTCAAGAGCTATTGTAACTAGGCTGGAGGAGAAGGGGGGAGGTGAAGGAGAAAGGGAGGGTGGAGGAGCAGGGGAAAGTGTTCCCCCTTGTCTCCCCCATAGGTTGGCTCTCCGAGGAGAAAAGGCAAAGAGTGTAATTATTAATAGTTTCCAAGAGATGGCTCCTGAAGTATGGAGATGATGGCAATGCTGAGTACAAATACAAGATTAGTCTCACAACCAGCAATTTTATCATATAAGGCAGTGTTACAAAGTACAACGCAATGATAACCTTAGCCCTGCCCCCAGAGATGATAAACAGCACAACAAGCAAGTAAGGTGTCATATAATGCAACTCACACCAAGCGCAACATCTCTGAGAGCAAAGAAATCAGCACTGGGACCAGCGACTATTTAGTATAATGAATGCTTGTAACCAATTTGTTTTAACATGCTCTGGTCAGATCTACCCATGTTGGGCACCAAAATGGACTGTTGTGGTTTAAACAGCACACAGCCATTTGCTCACGCCCCAGCCCTGCAGTGGGATGGGGGAGGGAATCGGGGGTTAAAAAAAAAAAAAAAAAAAAATTAAAATCCATGGGTTAAGATAAAGATGGTTAAGACAGTTTAATAGAACAGAAAAGGAAGAAGAAATAATAATAATGATAATAGAATTGGAATGTACAAACAAACGATGTACAATGCACTTGCTCGCCACCCGTTGACCGATGCCCAGCCAGTTCCCGAGCAGCGGCCCCTGGCCAGCTTTCACTCTAGTTTACATACTGAGCATGACATCATATGGTATGGAATATCCCTTTGGCCAGTTTGGGTCAGCTGTCCTGGCTGTGTCTCCTCCCAGCTCCTTGTGCACCCCAGCTTCCTTGGTGGAGTGGGGTGAGAAGCTGAAAAGTCCTTAACAATGTAATCGATACTATTCTCATCCTAAATCCAAAAAACAGCACTATACCAGCTACTAGGAAGAAAAGTAACTCTATTCCAGCTGAAACCAGGGCATCTTTCCCTTTGTTTGTTTCTAACTTTTCCCCTGAGCTTTTTTTTTTTTTTAAAAAGACCCAAACAAAACAAACCAAAACTTTGTGGACCTTGCCATTTGGGTGATAAAAGAGACATTGTAGTCAAATGGAAGAACAGCTAGAACAGCTGGCTCTCCAACCTCAGGATATTACTGCTACTGCTGCCACCACTTCTGACATTTTTTATTTCATCTTAGTGAGGAAACCTGGAGATTCAGCAAATAAAATTGTGCTCAGGAATAGGGATCAGCATTGCAATGCTGACTGATAAGTCACCAGATGCAATAACCTTCAGGCATCCGGAGAGTTTGTGGTAAGAACCTTCAGGACTGAAAACACAGGTCTCTACTGGGGAAGAGAAGAATTTATTCCATTAGCTGGAAGCAGGCACTTAGTTTTTTAGATTAAACTCAAGAGACTAAGTGCATTTACTGTCTAGCAAGAAAAAGAAATGTATAACTAAATTATGGAGAGGAAGGTTCTATAAAGCAGAAGTAAAAAAGTTTCACTGGTTACACATATATATGAGTACTTTTTTGACTGATACTAGGAGTATTTGCTTGATCCCTGCATTACTGTTGTCGAATTCATTGTATCTTTTTTTTTTTTATAGTATCCGTGTGGAGACATGGATCTAGACTCTTCCATATCATCTCAAATTTTTGATGATCCGATGGTAAGTCCTTTCATTTTAAAGCATTTTGAAACTTTTTATAAACTTTTTAAAGCACAATTTAGATTTAGATTCTTTGCTTCTTACAAATTTAAAACCC
Organism: Ibycter americanus; assembly: GCA_035590275.1. Taxonomy (NCBI): domain Eukaryota; kingdom Metazoa; phylum Chordata; class Aves; order Falconiformes; family Falconidae; genus Ibycter; species Ibycter americanus. The sequence continues at coordinate 9,519,750 of JAVJGI010000063.1, read as the reverse complement.
CAGCAGGTGAAGAAGCCTTCCATAGATTTCTCCAGTGTGGTTTTTTTGGTTTGTTGGGTTTTTTGTTTTAGTGGTGGGTTTGTGTTTTTGTTCTTGGATTGGTTGTGTTTTGTTTTTGTGGTTTTGCGTTGTCTTTTTAGTAGTGCAAAGCAGTTGCTAATGTTTTAAATAGACCCAAATATTCTGGATTTATTTAAAGTATTCTGTAATTTCTATGTTGTACTGGTAAGTGGTGAAAGCATCAGCGTAAATGCTCAATTAGCAGCCCAGGAACAAACTAGATTAAAATAAAGACAGCAGATACCTTAACACAGTTGTAAGGCTTGACGGACAACAAAAACAGTTTTAAGGCAGTGCGAGAAGACATTGGCAGTTTGGACATGTGCTGTTCTCATGTAAAGCATATTTGCCTATTCCGGGTGAACTCCTCTACCTTTGCCCTCTGATAACCTCTCAAGTGCTGTCCAGAGGCTGTTTTCACTGAACATGCCAGCTGGGTGATGCTGCTGCCGAGGTGTGTAACCCTGGCAGCATCTCTGCTGAACAAGAATCCTCTGGAGTTTGCTACTGCAGGACCTCACAACTAGTGTTGCCCACTGCTGTGTTTCTCTCTTATAACTGTGTAAAGGAATGCTGTTCTCTCAGTAGCTGTGTGAAATGTGTACTTCCTCATGAGGTCATCAGATGAGTGCTAATGGACTCAATCCTTGTGGGTCCCTTCCAATTTGAGATATTCTACACATGCATGTGAAACAGCTAGGGAAAAAAATGCAGTAAGTTGGCAGGATTTGGAAAACATGTGCATGTATTTATGATTATTACTACTCATTTTCAGATATAACCCTCCTTGTGTTACTCCTTGCTTTGCTGAATGTACCTGAAGCTGATAATTAGCTATTTGCATAATGAAACAAAGCCAGGGAAAGATTTTTTTTTCTTTCTGTAACAGATCGCCCTAAGGAAAGACGAGAACTTTGCCTCTGCAAAACCGAGAGAACACCTGCTTCATTCACGGTCCGCTTCAGGAGGTGTGCAATGGTGACTGGTTTCTTTGTTCTCCTTAGGCTCTAGAGGAAGCAAGCGATTGCCTGAGTGACCTGCCCAGCCCCTTTGCCTACCTGCTGACCATCCACCTGAAGGAGGGCCGGAACCTGGTTATCAGAGACCGCTGTGGTGAGCCCCACCTTTCAGCTGATTTCATTCAAAAGTTACATGGCTTTCCTCTCACTGACTTCAGTTTGGCAGCAGTTGGCTTCTTTTCTCGTTTTTGATGCAACAAGTCATTGATTTGTATCCCTTGCCCAAGTCAGAGCACTCAACAACTGGTTTTATCCACCTTAGGTACACAGGGGAGGGCACTGCCCTCTGCTTGCTGTTCCTCCTGTCTGACTGTGAAGCTGCAGGCTGGCCTTAGCATCCGTACCCATTCTGGAACTGCAGAGTCATTAACCTTGAGATATTCTATTTAGGCTTAAAAAAAAAAAGCCAAAGAATACTTTGAAATTTATAAAATGAAAATTATAAAATATAAAAAATTTTTATATTTATTAAAAAATAAATTTATAATTTATAAAATTTCATTAACCTTGAGATATTCTATTTAGGCTTAAAAAAAAAAAGCCAAAGAATACTTTGAAATTTATAAAATGATGGAGCTGCTTTAGGAGTGCTTTTGGGGTTATCTGCAAAGATTTTAAGAAAAGGGAAACGATAGAGGCAGGGCTGTAAACCAAAAATCCCCTCTCTAATCTGGGACGCAATTTAAGGATGACAATATGAAAAAAACCCCCACACCAGCCCCAAGCCCCAGCCCAAATGACATATTAAATAAATTAGAAAAGTTGTGGGGAATTCCTGGAAAAACTGTGTGAAAGTGCCTGCTGTTACCCTGGCTCTTCTTCAGGCTTTTGCAACAGGGAGTAAAAGTGCTTATAAGCAGCCAGTTGGTAGCTTCTCTGCTTGCAGCAGAGGGAAGAGCTGTGCTGCCAGAGGCTCTGCAGAGGCTTGTAGGGCTCTGCAGCAGCAGCTGCTCCAGGACCTTTGATCTGAACCTGTCAGAGAGCTCTTCCATATGTCCAATCTTTATGCATTTTAGATTTATTCTTTATTTCCCTTTTTCCCCCCCTGCATGTGGAAACAGTTCTGATACTTTTGCATTGCAAAATCTATAAGCAGTTTCTTTCTTTTGAGATGAAGCAAGAGAGCTTATTTATACAGTTTTAAAGAAAATGAGCTTGCACAGCCTAAAGGCCTGTGAAGGTTCGCATGTGGAGGGACCTGTCTGGATTAGAAAACTTCTCACATGGGGTGCTTGTTGTAGGGGTTTCTATTATCTCAGTTAACTTTTTCCACGCTGGTTTTTTATGTCTTCATGAAACAGTAACTCTTGGCCAAGTGCATGCTTGTTTTTCCTCCCAGTTTTTGGAAGGAGTGAATGAGTGCTTAGATTAAGATCTTTTCTCGTTAAACAGAAGCATGTATTTCCTAACAGTGTAGCAGTTTATCAGATTTACTAGGAAGCTGCACAAGCCAGGACACATCCAATTGCTTCTATGGAAAAGATACTAGAAATGAGCAATTCTAGCAGAGTAGTATGTCTAAAGAAGACAAAGCATAGTTTGCTCCAGGCTGTGTTTTGCTGTGTAAGAAAGCAAATGCTTGTCTTAGTGAAGCATGAGACAACACAGTGAAACGACATAAGCAAGGTGGGGAAAAAGCATTCTTCTGGGTGTCTGTTGCTTTGTGGCAGATGACCATTCATTTAGTAAACTAAGTATGTGAGGTGATGCATGATTCAATAAAAATCCTGGTTTTTTTTTGCATAGGCACTGGGAGGGGGTAAAATAGTGACTTAATGATTATTCTTCAGTCACCATCATGTTGCAGTGGTGACTCCTTAAAAAGAAAAAGCATGCTGCTGATGTCCAGGTGCATGTCTTTATAGGTCTCTGCTGTTGTACTGGTTACTTGGGATCTTTGTGTGACACTGAGGCATGGCCTGCTTTTTGCAATGTGCTTTTCAAGTTGTTAGCTTTGCTCATCTCTCCAATGTGACAAAACCTCAGGGAAAACTTGTGGGCTGGGAGAATGCAACTTCTCTCCTCATCACCATCCCCCCTGCCCCTGATGCTGCACTGGCGTATACCAGCTTACTCTGAATAATCTGAATATAGGAACACATTCACAGCTGCATATTGTGCTAGTCAGACTGTGGCTTGGGCTGAAGGCCAAGTCATCCTCATTCACTTCTTGGGAAGGGCAAACCCCTAGAGCTAACAAAGTGATGCTGCCTGATGTAGCTGGGAGAGGGTTTCAGTCCCTCTTCCCTGTGGTTTTCTCTACGCTGAGAGGTGCTGGAGCTCTCCAGTGGGTAATGCCGAGGTGTTGGTCCTGTGTTTTATGCGTGTGTTGGGAGTTTGAAACCTCCTTCGGTCAGCCTTGTGTGAGCAACTGCAAAAATACTCTGGTTAGAGAGGAGTGGTGGCTGAGTGCTGGAGTCCGTAGGGAGGAGTAGCAATGTCCTGCTTTTATTCAAATAAGGAGGTCATAGCTAGTGATCAGTGCTTGACTGGTCATTGATGGAGACCAACTCCAAATACTGCATGGAGTGTGCTATACATTGAACACGAAAACCACAGACCGAGTGAAGAATGTATGCCAGCATCTTTAGCCTACATCAGGTTTAACGTAAGTTTTGTAAATTTCCTAAATCTTAATATTCAGTTCATAGAGTCACAGCATGGTTTGGCTTGGAAGGGACCCTAAAGATCACCTCGTTCCACCCCCCGCCACGGGCAGGGACACCTCCCCTGGCCC
>JAVJGI010000063.1:9485309-9508605 GCA_035590275.1 Ibycter americanus | reverse complement strand
TCTTTCTTTTTCTCTTTCTTTCTTTTTCTCTTTCTTTCTTTTTCTCTTTCTTTCTTTTTCTCTTTCTTTCTTTTTCTCTTTCTTTCTTTTTCTTTCTTTTTCTCTTTCTTTTTCTCTTTCTTTCTTTTTAAAGGAGCTGGAAGAAACTAACATCGAAGAGCTCAGTGCTGTTATTTTTTAACTTCTGCATCCTCTGAGGGCTACTGCCCACCTTGTAGGGCTACGATTTATCTCTGTGTTCCCACTCTTTGTGGAAAGTGTTCTGGTTTTAAGCTGTACACTTTATATAGGAGTATAATCATAGTTCTGAGAAGTATTCTAGGGAAAGGTCTATTCCCAACCCATTGAAAACAATGAGAAGCTGCCCTCTGACTTCCCTGGCTTTGGATCAGGCCCTTATTATTCTCCCTTAGAGAAGAAGGAAAAGAAGCTTCTTTTTAAGTTTGGAGCATTTTTTCACAGAAGGGGGTTGATTTCAACAATTACTACTTAGGAAAAGCATCAGCTGCCGATACTATTTGAAAACCAACTGATATTTTCCTTCTGTGAATGAAAGACCCTTCACATGCAGAACTGGCCAGGGCTCTACAACCCTTCCCTTTTGAAATTACAGCCATAAAAACTCTCTATAATTCTTAAAAATAAGTCTGTATGTCCCAGGAGCACAGTTCTTTACAGTACTACCTAATTCCAAATAAATGCTAACACATAGCTATTTTTTTTCACGAATCTAACTCTATCTTCACATAACACTGACCAGAGCTTTGGATGTTTAAATATGTTTTTTTCACATTCTCACTGTTCCACCAAACTACTGGCAAGACTGAGTATTGGTCTTACACTGGGTTATGCTGAGCTGCTGTGTGTTCATCGGCCGGTATCCCAGTGGGAACCAGGGAGAACAGGTTCAGATTATTTCTGCATGTGAAGTCTGATGGAGGAGCCGATCTTTTCCTGCCGGCAGCCCACACTGCAGGCTGGGGGGCAGCCAGGACCATTGCGTTAGCTGTTCTTCTAATGAAATTGAACTGTTAGGAGAGAAGTTTAATTCCAAATATAAGGTATAATACAGACAATATTGAATATGGCAGAAGAATGGCACCTGGGATCAGTTAATTGTATATGCTGCTACACCTCAGTTTTATTCTTCCCCTTATTTGCCGCTTTTGAGATTATTATTTTTTTTTTCTCAAAGTCTGTATGCATTACTAAATCAGCTATCTAATTAAATCCTTCATGTACCTTGTTCGCCCTTTGGTATGGTGTCCTGCACAGCGGTTGGTGTTAGTGCAGATGCCGCTGGTTTAATAACAATGATAAAAAGTTGATTCCCTCTTCTGTTTTCCTTTGACAGCTGCAAGTCTTTCTATTGCTGCTGAGTGGCACGAGCGTCACGCTCTGTCCATGGACATCTGCTCCATAAAAATATGGGACATTATTGCCATGGCAAATTGTACCACTTGGATTAAAAAATGTGTTACCTGAATATTGTTTGTTGCCTTTATGGAGTCTATTCTGTGTGTGGTTTTTATCCTGAGCTGGTGAATAATGTCAGTATTTCTTTCACTGAAACTTCAAATTTGGTTTTAAGTAAATTGGCAAGTGACTCCAGTGATGAAATCCTGATGGGTATTTTAGCTATTGTTACTGGTTTCCTTGGAGCTCCTATCCATGTTACGATGCTTTTGAGTTTTGGTCTTTTTATATATTCATAGTCACAGGATCACATTTTCTGTCTTCCACTGTCTGTGTTGTGAGTTGGCCTGTAAACAGTTGTTCATCCCTGCTGCTGTTTCCTCTTTTCCCAAATTAAAATGTTAACTAAGTTACTAAAGGTTACTAAAGAATAATTAATGTTCTTTAAAAATAACACAGCAGAGATTAAGCGAATGATGAAGAATTTTTGTTGCCTGCTTTCAAACAGCTTTCTGTTCTATAGAGTTCCTGTATGAATTAGCAATTTTTCTACAGGTAATTACGTATATGCATGTATATGTAAAATTACTCATTACCATTTATTATTGTTATGTATTATTTTATGAAAATATAATGTTGTGGGTTTATGTGGGGACATGCTAATCTATTCTTTATTAATTATCACAGGTACAAGTGACCCATATGTGAAGTTTAAACTGAATGGGAAAACTCTATACAAAAGTAAGGTAGTCTACAAGAACCTCAACCCAGTTTGGGATGAAACTGTAGTGCTGCCTGTACAGACCCTCAATCAAAAACTCTGGATCAAGGTAGGTTTTGGGGTTAGATTTTTGAAAGATGGGTCAATATTTTTTTAGGCAATTATTTTCAACTTTAGAAATGTATTGATTTTTATTCGCTGTAGCAGCGTAACATAAAACACAATCCGGTTTAAGAGTTTCAGCAATTTCAAATTAAAATGCACATATGTCTTTTCCAGACTTTACTCGCATGTTTTGCTTTCCGTCTGCAAAAACCCAAGTTGAAATAAAACTCCTTGACTGGGTACGTTTAAAGCCATGGAACTAAATTCTACTCGCTCTTACCGTGCTTGTGCAAACTCAGTGAAACCAATAGCGGTTTCATAAGCACGTTTTAAGAGTGTAATTTGGCTGGGTTGAACAGAATTATTACCTGGGATGCAGCTGTGACAAGTAGCAAAGCCTTTTCTCATTATGAGTAACGTTACAGTTACCAGAACCGCAAGCTACCAGTTGTGAGCACTAATTGCTAAAACATCTGTAACCAGAAGTACCTGATTTTTGTGCAGCATTTCATTACGCTGTTGCGCAGAGCATAAAGGAACAGGCACAATCCATAGCAGCACACATGTCTGTGTTTACATAATATTAAGAAGATACTTCCAAAATGCTGTTTAAATATTTAGTTAAAAATACAAATTAAAGCAGAGAGATAGAAAATTATCCCTGAATTGTATCTAAGCTTTGATCTTTCAAATACAAAATTGAACTGAAAGGGCTTAAAATATCTGTTCTTTTATCGGCTGGGATAAAACTGGCTTATGATGTGAAAATCAGAAATATTTATTTTATTTTGCTACCAGGTGTACGATCGAGATTTAACCTCTTCAGACTTCATGGGTTCGGCATTTGTAGCACTCGCTGAACTTGAACTCAATAGGTAATATGCTGATTTAATTAAAGGTTAATAATGCAGCTTAATTGAGAAACAGGAAAATAATTAAAAGCTTGTGCTCTAGCTTGGAATTTGTTTGTTCATGAAAACTTATTTTGATAGAAGGGTGGGGAGCACATTTTAAAAGAAATGGCTTGAGATAAATCCTGTACATGCACATGTTTATCCGGCGTTATGTACTGGATTCAAATCCAACCTGGATGGAGCCCAGTTCAGCAGAAGGCACCCTTTCCTTTTCGTGTCTAGGAATAAGAGTTTCTATATGCGGCATTGTTTAGGGAGCGCTACGTGAGAATAATTTATGGAGGTGGAAGAAGAAAGCAGGGAGAAGGTTGAGACCCCCCCTTAGCCCCACGTAGCGTGGGGTGCCTTTTTCTGTGTGTAATTGGGCTGGGGAGCGGATTGCCTGGCTGGCTGCGAGCGCCCCGTTTCCAGCCTCCCCCCGCAGCCATGCGTTCCCGTGGCAGCTGCATCTGGCCCTGATTTAGTGCAGAGGCAAGCCCTGCGCCTTTTGTCTGCTGCTGCTTCATCTCAATGTGGAGCTGGAAGCCAGGAATTCAAGTTTTAGTTCTCTTTTATACTCTCTTGCTGTGCGACTTTTTTCTCAAAAAAAAAAAAACAAACCCAAAAAACCAACCAACCAAAAAAAAAACCACCCCAAAAAAACCCCAAATTCTCCCTGTGTGGGTATGTTATACCTCCCATGGCTGCTGTATCTGTATTTCTAGAAACGTTAAATGAATTTATCCATGAGATAGTGCCACCAGATAAATGCCAGCATTCCTGTTTTCAGAGAGGAAACTGAGTCACGGAGGGAGATTAAACACAGGCAGAGATCAGGCAGAAAAAATATCTCCAGTGTCAAATCCCAGAAAATGTTAGAAAATTCACTTGGATGAATTTCCCTGTCACTCTTCTTCCCTGTGAAGTGGAGGTAGTACTAACTTAATTCGGCATGTGCCTGCGTGTAGAGAGTTACAAGTATTAAGCAATGCTATATAAACACTATGCTGTGTTATTAAAAGGGGGAAGGTGGGGGGTGTTTTTCGTTAGAAGGAACCCTCCAGGTTTCCCATTTTAACATTTAAACTCAATATTGGGAATTTCAGACAAGAAGCTGAAATTTGCACAGCTCACAGTGACCTTTAATAATCAACTCGAGTTAACTGGAGTCAATAAATGCATGTCTGTTTTTTGCTTGTAGAACTACTGAACAGGTTTTAAAACTGGAAGATCCCAACAGTTTAGAAGATGACATGGGAGTGATTGTATTAAACTTGAGTCTAGCAGTGAAGCAAGGAGACTTCAAGAGAAATGTAAGTGCCTTAGGAAATCAAATTTATAGCTGGGTTGGGGGGGTGGGGAGTGGGGTGGGGGGAAGAGCTGGCATAATCCGATTTACTGGGAAATGCCACCTTTATTTTCATCCTCTGAGACTCAATATTGAAATAGAGTTAGATCATAACTTAAAAAAACCCCCACCTGTATTTTTAACGAGGTAAAAGTTGCATAGACATCTGTAGCTGGATGCTTCTGGTCTGGTAGCTGTGATGCGCGCTGTGGCAGCGCTTTCCGTGTGCCAGGCATGTGGTATCTGCCACAGCACTGTGCAGCCTGCTGAAGTGAATGCATGAACCGTGGTGTGGTTGCTATTCCAGAGCATACTGCTTTCTGATTTCTACCTAGGAAAAATATTTTTTCTTTTTCTTTCTTTTTTTCTTTTTCTTTTTTCTTATTTTTTTTCATGACAATGAAAAAATGTATCCATATGAAATCTAAAAGCAGAGATTTGATGTTAAGACTTAAACTGCACCAATCCTGCAGAGGAGCACACTGGCTGAGAGGAAGAGACTGCTTGTAAAAACCCTGATCTTGCCACTGACAGTTTCTTGACAGAGTTCAACTGAACTTGGCTCCTGATGCTGAAATATGGTGCATTCAGTGATGCTAGCAACCCAGGAGAACCTGGGCAGAGACTGGGAACACCACAACCGAAGCTGTTAGTTTTCAAATTTCGGGTCCTGCATGTGTTTTGTTTTTTTTTTTTGCTTTGGTTTTTATCTTTTAAGATTCCTACTAGTGTTTTACACAGAATGTGGAGTATACCTGTGTTGGTGAACTCATCCTGCTTCTGGCCAGCAAGGGATGGGGAAAAGCCAAGATCAGGCATTTACTTGGACTGACTTGAAAGCAGAGCTAATTTTAAATATGTGTAACACCTATGTAAAGAGAAAATATCCCTATATTCTTCTATATAGTCCAGTATGAAATTTGCTGTTTACAGCAAGTTATTGAATTACAGGTATGAAATTCTAGTCTAAATAGAATTATTTATAGAAACATAAATGTTTCAAGGGGTTGGAACACAAAATAAGAAAAAGCTAATGTGGGACGTCTGCTGTTCGTTATTTATTTTGCAAATAGTTGCCTTTTTGAGAATTGTGAAATCTCAATATTAAGATAATTGTAGAGTTCTTTCTACCTCCATATGTGATTATTTAAAAGCTTAATGACAACATTCAAAACACTGCTGGCTGTATTTATATATCTATATTGTGAGATGGCTTTGGTGTGGGATTTTGAATTCCCCCTCTAACTTGTGCGAGAGTGTGTTGTTGGCACACATGTCACTGGGTTGCAGGAAAGGATGAAGCAAAGACATAAAGTTACTTCAGCAAAAAAGCAGTTCAGCCAAAAGAACCTCAGGAATTCTTCTGGGATTTTTAGGAAGGCATGTACTAAAGTGGACCTAGCCAGTGAGACAGAAAATACATTGGTTTAAAGTAGCAGCTTTTGGTACTCTTGGGTGCTTAGTTAACATTCAGAGTGCAGATGATAGAAGAGTTGGTGCACTGTAATTTTTTTTAAAGACGATGTTTTAAGCCCTCATATTTCAAATGCAGATTGCTCAGCCATTTCCAGTGGAATCAGAATAGTGAAATGGCTCTGTCCACATTAGCACTTAACAGCAAGATGATTTTTTTTTTTCTCCTTTTTAAATTAGCTTACTGTAGAACCAGATGGCACCAAAAGTATAAGCCATGTTTCTTACTAATGGCTCTGGGTCCCTCCACTTTTTATTCTTTATTACTTTTTTTAATTTTCTCTTTTTTTGGTGCAATGCAGGTATTTTGAGTTTGTTGATTGTTATGTTCCCTGAGGGAGGGGAGGTAGATGAATGCAGTCGTAGATCCAGCCCCATACTTAGTAATAAGCTTTTCTAACACATTTGACAAGGTGCTGTTTGAATTATTTTACTAAACGCTTTCTCCATTTTACTCCTCTGTTTCCTCTCTCTGGGTTCTCTTTGATACAATGGTGGGGACTCATGAATAGAGATGGTCAAGTCGGAAGAAGCGAACTTCATCCAAGGTAATCCATATTTTTTTTCTCTTAAAAAGAAAAAAGTCCCCTCCCAAAATCTGTGCCCTTCACTGAAATGGAAAGGGTAAACAGGAAAACCCTGAAGTATAGAAGCAACCTGCCTTAATGTAGTGGCTGTGATACCCTTCGCTTTTTTGTTTTGGTTTTTTTTTTCGATGTGATGAGAAATTGCTGCCTTTTTCTTATTGTAGGTGGAATGGTGGGATCTAGTGGCAAGTGAGAGTAAGACCCCTTTCAGCAAAGAGCTGTCGAAAGAGAAAAAAACTGTCTGTACTAAGGAAATGGGTGTCAATTCAACCAGAAATAGGAGCTGTGGAGGATTTGAGTTGTTTAAGGATACCCAAAAGGTGACTGGTAGTTGGCCCTGGAGTTGAACATGGGCCTGTTGGATCCCAGGCTACTCGTTTGGGTTGCCTCTTGCCACAGGAGGAATTTTGTGAGGCTGTATTTTTTCTGGGCACTCCTGTGGGGTTTGAAATTCCTTTTATTTTTGGGATGGAGACCAAGCAGGGAGTTTTCATTACCAGCTATGTAACAGGATTTCCAAGATTTGTGTGTTGTTACATATCTGTGTAACTTGCTTCCCTTGGTCTTCTGCAGTATCCTTGCAGGCTTCCGTTACTATTATATTCCCGTACTGTCCCATTTTTGCATTAGATTTTAACTTGTTCGGGAAACAGACTGTGGCTTTTTATTTGTTCTGTAAAGCTTTAATTTGCTATTGAGTAAATAACAATGATATAGAAACTGCAGGCCCCAGTACCCAGCTCGAGAGCTATACAACCTAACTTTCTGAAAAGCTGCATTTGGCTCTTACGAGAACGCATATGCATCTTGATATTTTCCCTATATAACTATAGGTTTGTACCTAAATAAATTGAATAATGAACGTCCTCTTGTTTCATTCATTATAACTGTGGTGTGCTATGTAGAGGAGCCAGCCCTCTCAGGTATTGTGCCAGCAAGTGTATTTTTGTCGATAGAAGAACTGCAAAGTACAGCCCTTGGAGCTGGACGGCAGCTCGGTGAGCCCCGGTTCCAGGGATATCGCAGCCCTTTGCTCGGTGCAGAGAGCTGCCAGGCATCCCCGAATGCCGTATGACAGAAAGCGATGGAATAATTGAAGAGCTCAGCATTTTAGTTTTTAACTAAAGCTCGGGAAATTACTGTGCCCTCACTCAATCAGTGTAGCTTGATCCCCCTTTTTCTCACGCGTGCACACACAGCTGTCTCTTGATGCTGGTTGGCTTTGGGTCCTGGGAAAGGGAGCCAGGTTTTTAAACTCTGCTCCTTTTTGTCCAGAATAGCCAAACTTCTGTCTTGGTTGCTGTCACTGGATTTTATTTTATTTTTTTTTTTTTTGGTTGTACACTATATCTTATTGCATTTTTTTTTTTTTTTACATACAAGTATTTGGACCTTTAGCTGTAAGCCATGCTGTTAGGTGGTTTAGTTCTCAAGACTCTGGCTCGAGCCTTAGCATCTTTTCAAATAAAATCAGGAGATGCTGAAGCATGGTACTGATTCAGAAGATGTGAAACTATTGTTTAAAAGAGGAGGGGAAAAAAAAAAAGCTGCAACCCCATGCTCTATTCTGTTCCAGTCACTAGAGGGTAGGAGAGCTTCAGTTCTTCCTAGGGAAGACACAGTTCATGCTCCAGTGTGATCTCTAAAGAAAAGCTCTGTGACCATCCAAAGGCAGTAAAAAATATTTCCCAGCATGCGCTGGAAAAATCTGACAAAGCAGTATTTCCTAGTTTATTGATTCTGCTACTGCACTAAAACACTAGTACTGTACATCAATAACCATCTTTAGTTAGGAAACTCTGGTCTGTGGAAGCAGTACTAGCAGTTTGTGGCAGAACATAAAGGCTAGAAAGAAAAATTGTGTGCATAGGGAATATAGGTGTCTAGGGAAGGCACAAGAGGTTACGGAAGAATAGCCAGAGAGTATGATGGGGTAGAAAACAATGTTGCTGGACGAGATAAAGATACAGGCATAAGGGGGGGGCAGGGGAAGTGGAGAGCGCTGTTTTTGGCTATAGAGCTGGCTCTAGTTGGCTGTTGCAGGGGGAAAAGGCCGTATACCTGCCACCTGAGCAGCTGAACCAAGACAGGTCTAAATTTCATCTCTGTAGATTTAGGCAAATAAAAGTTTTCTATTTCAAATAGTTTTCCTGGTGTTTTTTTTTTTGTGCTGAACCATAGCTGACCTCTATTGTAATATTTAGCTTTTCTTCTACAAATACAGGGAAAATGACTTATTTTAAGGATGGACAAAATGAGTATAACTTTCACAGCTTTTTAAATCTGTATTGCCTGTACGAAAGAAATCTGATTATTCTCCAATTTGACCACTTTGTTATCTTCATGCAGATTTGGCACATCGGTGTCCTAAATGAGTCTTTTTTCATGTTAATCACTGGATTCTTTCTGGCTTCCCAAATTCACCCCAGATGATCAGTACCCTTGTTGGTGGCATTAATACCTGATGCAACTCCGTGTCAGACTGGTGAAGGGGTTCACATGGGCTGTTGAGGATACTGTACACTCTTCATGTGTGTTCTCTGGACTCCCTTGCTTTTTGGAGGAAAAGCCACATTTCAGACAGCAACGAAAGCAGCGGAACAAGATCTCCAGTCTAGCTATGGTTGCCTCACGGTCATTAGAGATAGTATGCAGGAAGGATTTCAGCAACTGAATATTGTCTTTTAAATCATTTCGGTGCAAGAGCTGTTGAACTGGATGATTTAGGTGTCTGTTGATTACACAGTATATATTTCTCACTGCTGCTAGAAGGGAATCATTGCACATTTGGGCGGACTCCCAAGACATGGGCAGCACATCCAGATCCCTCATTTTTCATGGGAGCTGAGAACACCATTGTCCTCTGTGGGAGCTGTCTTGAAGAGCACAGCTTTCTTCTTTTTCTCATGGAGGGTGGCATCGCAAAGGGAAGCGGGTATACGAGGCAGTATTAATACATGCACTCATATCTGTGTGTTGGCAAGCTCTCCTCTCTTTTCTGTTTTTCCTCCTGGGGCGCAGAGGGAGTTGGTAGCTGTCTCTGCTGGCGCCCCACATGCTGATGCTCAGTAGCCTTGTTTGTCCCAGGTGGCTTGAGTCTCACCCTGAGTGCCCTGCATGCTATTTCCAGCATTTGTACAGCTGAATAACCTTTAAGCATTGAACATCTATGAACCAAATAAGCAGGTTTGCTTGGGGTGGATTGACCCGCAGCAGTTCAGTCCTGAAACAAAAGCGACACAATTGCCACCTTGATAGCCTAAGCTGATTGAATAAATTGGCTGAAAGGCTGACCGGACCGAAGTGCTCCTCAGCATCTCATCGCAGGGGAAAATCCCTCACTCTTCTTCTTTTTTTTTTTTTTTTTCCTTCTGCGTGGGCTGTTAGATTTCATTTTTGCCTGCCTCATTGTATTTGGCTTTATCCCACAATACCCCGTGGGCAGTGACGCGCTCCAAGCATTTCACGGAGCGGAGGGACTCGGTTGCCACAGGGTCACGCATCGTGGCGGCAATCTCATGTCGGTTCACTTGCCTTTCTCGCTGCCCTCTCCTCTTTCCCAAGGGGAGGCTGCCTCTGCAAAATAGTTTCCCTGCCTAATGAGGAGAGGTCCAAAGAGTCTTCCTATTTGTGTGTTGTTGTTTTCTCAAATGGCAAATTACGTGGCCCAGTTTCAATGTTGACCTCTTCACAGGGATTGCAGCAGGCTTTCTGTTGTCCTGTCTCATCCTTTTAAATGAAAGATGTGAGAGATGGGCTCACTTCACACTTGGCCACCTCGCTGTGTCATTTAAATGTACAATTTTTCTGCATCTCTTTATTGCTTCAAAAACAAGTTTGAACTTGGGGCATGGATGTGTGTGTCAGGAAAAGAGACAGATTTGAAAGCAGCCCTGATGCACCGGAGGGGATTTGCTGGGTGCCTATAGAGGGAGATTATATACAAATGGTGTTATCAGGGAGACTCGAGCTCCTAAAGGATTTTGTGAAGCTGGGTCAATGAGCCAGTTCTTTCCCCTCCAAAGCTCCGCAATTCTTTCTCATTGCCTGTATTTGGCTCTGTGAAGGCAGAATATGGCCCACCTGCTCGTTCTTGTCCAGCTTTCTTCTTTAAACCAGAACCAGAAAGTAATTAAAAAATTGGGGATTGGTGTGAGAAGCTTTTATGTACATTTTGAAACCAGGAACTGGATTCTGAAAATGGTATTGTGAGCACTGAGTTTGAATTTTTCTGTTCAGAGTTGTGGGAAGTTTTCTGGGCAAATGTTCTTTCAAAGCAATAGGGAGAACCACCATCTTCTGTTCCTGACGTGGCAAGGTCCTGCTCTTTGACCAGGCCATACTTTTGCTTCAGAGAAGATTACTCATTACTTATCTGATGTTGCACAGTGCCTAAATCTGCTGTAAACATGGGCTTTTAGACTGGAAAAACACCTAGTTTGTTTTAAAAAGTAAAGCATTCTGGATAGTCTTGCACTTACTGTTTTCCTGCTGGCTGACTTGTTAAAGGGATGCTTTTTGTTCAAGTTATTATCCATTTTATGGCAGGGAACTGCTCATAAAGGTGACCTTTGTGGTATCACCGGTTATTTGCATGCAGAGCCCAGCCAAAACCAGAGCTCTGTCTGAAGGCAACCCCTCCAATTCCAGTCTCAAGGCTATCTCAATTTCAGAAGCGATGAGGGGGCAGGAAGGAATAAGCAAACTTGTCCTGTGTCTTGTGCTTGGGGCATGTGCCAACTTCCATCACAAGGCGTGTGTTTCCTCATTTCCAGCCCTACAGCCTGATCCTAGCTTCAGCCAGCTTTTCTGTACCTCTGCAAGGCACCTTTACTTTGAGCTGGGATGTAGCCAGAGTGTGAGCTGGCTGGCTGCAGAGAGTTTACAGGAAAATATAGCAGGAGAGGCTTGAAGGACCTGGCACCCGGTCTGGGAGCACAGCTGGAGGGAGCTGGGGTTCAGCAGCCGGAGAAGTGAAGTACCCAAGTGCGGAGGCGTCTTTAGCCTGGGAGGTAGCAGGGAAAGGGAAGAGCTGAATAGATGAAAACACTTCAAAATTGTCACTGATTAAGCAGTTATGTCCTCCTTTTCTGGCCAGTACATACAGAGGCTTTGACTTTTCCAGTCTCATTGTGAAGGCTTGTTAGTGTAGTGGTGGCTGGAGGGAGGGAAAGTGTTTGGAGTGTTTTTTTCAGTGCTTGTTTTGCCCCTGAGTAACTTTGTGGGACTAATGGCTGTACTTCTCTGTGCTCCGCTCTGTAGTAGTTTTGCCAACTCAGAGGGAGGCTGTGAAGTTTAATCAATTAACTCTGTGTAAATCAGCTTGAAACAAGTAGGTGCAGAGTATCAGAGAGGAGGTGAGACTTTTAAAATAAATAATGCAATATCATTTTCTTGTCACCTGGGAGGCATTTTCCATAGCGCAGACTTCCCCAGGCAACACTAAAGTTGACGCATTGATGGTCCAGGTCTGTGGGTCTCCCACACATCTGGGTTACCCCAGACGTGCTTCCTTCCAGAAACTGAGAGTGGAATCTGAGACACTGCCTGTTTGGCTGGGATTTCCATCAGGGTGGTCAGAGGAACAGCCTGCCAAATACCCGGGGAGGCTGGAGAGGTGGCCACAGAGCATGCACAGAGCGGTTCTTCGGTGTGTGCGTACATGATACGAGGCACAGGAGACCTGCCAGACCTGCTGAGCACACACTGTTGGAATGACCTGGGCAGGTCCAGGAAACCCAAAGCATTCCTAACGTGATGGGCTGTCTTGCAGGGGCACTAGGCGAGCAGCCTTCTTGGGCTCTGTGCTGCTACGTTTGGAGAGAAGCTTGTGGCACTGGTGAGGCTGCCTTGGGGGAGGTTGGACGCAGACTGTGGTCACCGAGCCGGTGTCGAGGTGCTGCAGATCAGCACTATCCCCTAAACCAGCTGCAAACATCCTGGCTTCTCTATCCAGCGTGATGCTCTAAAGTGATGCTAGATCTCATCCAGACAGTAGCCAGGTCCTCTTAGCCTCTTAGCTGGAGACCAGTGCACCCCTTTTCTGAGATGAGCACAGAGCGCTTTTGCAGCCGTGCAGCCATCAGGGACCAAGGCACGAGGCCATTTGCACGGGGCCACCTGTTCTGGGAGGTCAGAGTTGAATTGCAATGTGCTCTAGTAATACTGAGCTGCAGGCGCTGATATTTCTCGGGGCTGCGTGGAATCTGGGCTGGTTTGGGTACTTCCCAACAGTCCTTTGAACTGTCAAGTCAGTGGTTACAAGGGTGGGGTTGTGTATGCTGCAGAACTTGGGTAGGGAGCCCCCCAATGCTGAGTGACTCCCTAAAATACTGGCCTGGTTAAAGAATGAAAAGAATCCAAATTGATTCGAAAACTGAGTGTTAACAACTGTCTTTCGTGTTCAGCCTGGAAGCTGTGAAGAGAACTGGATGCTTTGGTTTTAAAAGAAATTGTAATGTGGATAATAAACTTCGTCTGTTTTTTTCTTTTTTCTTTTTCTGGTGAACTAACTTCAAATACCTCTTCTTCCTCTGAGGAAGGCGCGGTGGGAAGGGAAAATCCTTGGTCCTAAAAGCAGCAAGTACATCACATCAAACATGACTATGTTAAATACTAAAATGTTCAAAGTACAACCGAGATAGATAAAGGCTTTGATGGGAAGTGGATATTTCCCAGGGACATTACAAGCAATAATCCAGATGTTATGGTGTAATGCAACGAGTGTCCATGGATAGATGGGGAGCTCCAGCCAAGCAGCGCCTGCTGTAGGCCTTAGCCCTCCACTCCCATGCTGTTACGCCATATGGAAGCAATCTCCAGGCCCCCTTAATAGCCAGCTTTGGATTCCATTTTCACAGGGCTCATAGAGCTAAGTGGAGCTGTTTTATGGACAAGTTAGATAGAAGCCTTTCCAAGATAAACATCCAATTCGAAATTAGGACATACCAAGCTGCAAAATTATTTTAGGGCATATTTCATGGAAGCACTGCCATTTTTCTAAGGCGATTGCCAGACTGTAGAATGCCCTTTGATCCCTTGTGGACATTACTCCCTTTTTTATAAAAAGGATTTTGAAATAGTTGCAGTGTTTAGGGAGGAATATATCTGCTGGGACTTTGAAGTATGTCCATGGGAACAGTCATGCTTTAGCTTTTTGGCCTAAATGATGAACTTAAAAAAAAAAAAAAAAAAAAAGAAAGAAATTACATTGCAGCTGGATTTATGAATCAAAATCTTGTTTTCTTTTTAAAGGTAGGAATTTTTAACCAGTTTGCCAGGAAAGCCAAACGGGGTGTTTAAATAAAAATATATTAATATGCTGGTGGGATTCAAAGAGTTGGGTATTTTAACCAGTAAAAAGCGAGTAAAAAAATTTGTGAGTTCACCACCCGTGATTTAAGAATTTTGTTGCTGGGTAATTGATCCATAAAAAGTAATCTTCAGACATCAGGTGCTTTTGCAATCGTTTTATTTAGCAACAACATGTCTTACTTGCTTTTAAAGCTAACACGTTCTGTTTTAAAGTGACTTGTGAAATCTTCTTCTCCATCTTGCTCCCACCTGTATATGACATGATTGAAGCTCCGAAGTGTGACAAGTTAAAAGTTGCTTCACAAGAATAAAATATGGCAGGATTTTTACTGTGAGAAGAAAAGTATAGCCTTGAGTTTTAATGTTTCCAGCTCACTCCCCCCAAATAAAGGCCTATTTAATCATCCTCTGTCCAATAAAATATTGCCAGTTAGCAAACTGTTAGCGTAGCTATGCTATGTAGGATGCAGCTGCAAAGGTAACAAATGTGGCTACCAGGTAACCATAACTCCAGATAAAGAGCCCGGTGGTGTCAGTGTTTTTTTCAGCAGGCATCAGTATTTTTGATTCGTGAGCTTGGTTGCTGGAAGCAGGAGCTGCAAAGGCAGCAGGCAAAGAGCTAACGCGGACGACAGGCAGTTGAGTGATTGAGGAGGTGGAAGATGCGTGTTCAGCCTTTCACCTGGCCATAGTCTTCATGATTGTGGGCTGTCTCCCTGGAAAGGACAGACCTACGTTTTGATGGATGTAGCTGGAGACGTTTAAGAGTTTACTTTAGTTTCTCCCCTCTTCCACCTCTCCTCCCCATCGCTCTCCTGTGTCTTTCCCTGAGCCGAGGTAACAGATTGCTCTCAATGCTCAAGGTCTCGTTATCAAAGCTCAGCCAGGTTATCTGAAGTCAACTTCCCTGGTGGTTTAAGCAAAACCTGCTGATTTTTGCTCTCATGCTGAGCATCATCCCTTCACAGGACCAGCTGTAGTACGGTACAGGCAGAACATCCATAGCATCCTACTGCTCTCCATTCTGTGCTGACTCCTAGGGGATGGTGGTACCTCTCTCACTGCTGGTGCTTTCACATCACAGTCAGTTTGAGCATAAAAATGCAGGTCTGAATGTGTGTTTCATGTTGCTGACTTCTTTTCAGTCGAGTTTCATGAGGAGCGTGCGACTCTCCGACTCTTTGCGCAAGAACCAGTTGTGGAACGGGCTGGTCACCATCACTCTTTTGGAGGGGAAGAACATCCCTGGGGGAGGCTTGGCAGAGATTTTTATTCTTCTCAAACTGGGAGATCAAAGATACAAGAGCAAGGTAAGTATTAAGGATTTCCTTAAGTTTACTGAAGCCGATATGGTACTTTGTGTTTCTTTTACTGGTGTTGCTACCTCAGATGGAACTTTTCTCGAATCTCTTTTATATAAGTGAGATCAAAACCAGACGACCAGATCAGGGACATTAACATTTGACTAATATACGTTTTACATGCCAACACAGAAATAGTATGTTAGGAGTATTGTGTGTATCTGGTTTTGTACATTTAAATACTCATCATATTGATGGATGTTTGACATTAATATGAAATGAAATAAAGCTAAGTACATCACACATACGTTTTGCTCTCTGCCAGTACAGAATTTAGGTTTGCAATGTTAGGTATGCTGGAAAAGCAGACCTAAAGTCGTTCCTAGTGCAGAGGAATTATTATTAATTTTTTTTTAAAACACCTTTCTTGAAGAATGTTATATATAGCAGAACCTGCCCCCCTCCTCCCCAAATGTACATAATATTCTATGGTTTTGATTTGAATTTTTATTCTTCTAAGGCTCTGTTTATTTGTATCTAGTACCATTTCATGGGAATCTAAGAAAGGAGTGGGGTTCACAAAGACATAAATTTCATCTTTAATGTCTAACAAAGAGAGAGGCTGTAATTAAAATAATATTCTGTTGAGAAAATAAGAGCTCTGCGTGTCATGAACTGGAAGTACGGAGAGAGTGGTAGGAGGAAACAAATCCTCTCCTGTACAAAATGTACAGAGCAAGTTTACAGAACATAACGTTCAGATGTGCGCGCATCTCAAACCTGCACTCTGTCCCTGACATCGGACCTCAAACCAAGGTCATGATATAAAGTTTTTGTTTAGAAAAGCAGCTTTGAAAAATAACAAATGGCTTAGTTATTTTAGAATAAATATGTGTTATTCGAGTTGAGATCCCTTTTTATGTTTCTCTTTAATGGTCCATAGCGTGTGTCACGAATCTGCACGACTGCACTGTTTGCAGTCACAGAAAATTAAGAAGTTCAAAAAGGGGAGGCAAGTACCTTGTTGCCTGCAGTGAGTTAATTGCTTAGTATTTCTGTCTGGGGTCCAGCAAAAGTTGGGGACCACTGCTTTTGCACCCTAGCAAGACTTCAAATTGGCAGTGCTTCACGTTCTCTCCTGGAGTTTATTTAGTTTATGAAGTACAATCTCTCATGGTCCAGAAAAGCAGACAAGGTGGGAGAAATTTCAGTCATGGCTGAGCTAATCTTATCTCCTGTTCTCTCAGTGGCCATGCTGATATTGATGGTGGGTAGTGTAGTGTGACATGAATTGTAAGTGATTTAAGTCCCAGTCCTCTGAATCAATCCTCAGGTTACTCTGAATACTCAGAGTAACCTGAACTCATGAACAATCTCACCAAACTCAGAGGGACAATTTACAGGCATGAAATTAACTGGATGTTAATAATTTCAAGGCTGCTCTTCTTTGCCTATATCTTAACACAGAAGGGTAAAAAGTACTGGTTTGGGTTCCTTAATTCCTTCAGACCTGTTTTCAGGTGATTGTTCTCAAAGGGTTTATTCTTGATTTCTTCCAGTGTGTGATGTTGAATGATGACCACAGTCCACTGAAACAGAGCTGGTGCATCCACCTTGCATTTCAGAATTTCTCCAGCCATTCATTCATGTCAGGCTTGCATTATTTATCATTATTGTGAGAGAGGAAAGAGAGGTTTTAAGGAAGATGAGGCTGTGCATGATGGGCTGGGGAGCTTTGGTTGGAATGACCTTAGTACCTGGTGCCCTAACATCTGTCTGCCCTTGTTCTTGTGGAAAAATTGATGTGTGCTTTACTGTGGAAATAAGTACTGTTTAAGAAAAGTAAATACTATAACTGCATGTTTTCTAGACACTGTGTAAGAGTGCAAATCCTCAGTGGAGGGAACAGTTTGATTTTCACTACTTCTCTGACAGGAAGGATATGTTGGACATTGAGGTCTGGAGAAAGGATAACAAAAAGCATGAAGAGCTTTTAGGAACGTAAGTTGTGGGGTTTTTTTTTGCGGGGGGCGTAAGTACAGAAGATAATGTGATTTTTATTATTATTTTTTAAATTGATCAATTTATTTTCATTACCAGCATCATACTGTGTGTTTCTCTCCTTATTCTGGTTGTGTCCAGATGCCTCTGTAAGGGTATATTTATTAAAACCTATTAATGGGTAGTTGATTAGCCACAGCCTGAATGCAGAGACACCCAAGCTGACCCTACACATGCTGACTGTGAAATCCAAACTACTGTGGGAGCTCAGTGCAGCCATTTTTGGGAGGGCTGGTGGGAGGGAGGAGGCAGTATCTGTCTGTGTTTGCTTGGTGTTATTGCTCCAGATCCCCTTCTGCTCTGCAGAGCCCATTTGTACCTTCAGGCTGGTGCCAGCTCAGGGATCTTTGTGCTCTCTTTGAGAGTGGCGCTGGTGTCCCTGCTTTCTGTTTGCACGTTGGTGTGTTCTTGTAGCCTCGTTCACGTATGGGTCCTGTTACTTGGGTTTGCTTTGTCTGGGTAATCTCTTCCCAGCTGCCACAGAGGACTGATCTCTGTGGGTTTGGTGCCCCACACTATTGCACAGGCTCATGTTGTTTAAAACATTGTTTTCAGGGGCAGCCTCAGAGGTGATTTACCCGTCTCCTGACTGACACCAGATTTTGTCCCGCTGTGTTATTCCATTATAGCTTCAAATTCTCAAGTAATGATTTCATGCCACGGTAGCAGATGAGACTTTTTGTGGGATAGCAGTCAACCTTGTATTTTACTTTTTAAGTAGGAATAGAATATGGTTCCTACGCCTATGTTGTGCTCTTTCCCTTCCACTCTGACTTCTTATTTTGTGCAGTGTTAGTACAGTCTTGGTTTCCTAGTAGTAACTGTGTCTTGTTCCTTCTTTTGGCTTGCAGCATTGTCATCTAGACCCATCTCCCCAGACTGCATCTGTGCAGTTGGCTACATGCAGCAGCACCAAGAACCATTTAATTTACTGGAGCCCCTCTTGGGTCTGCCCGTGCTTACCTGCTTGCAGGACCAGTGCCACAGCCTCTAAATTCTTAGGGACAGGGATGCTGTCCACAATTGTTTGCTGTTCTTACCTGGCGAGGGTTTCACAACTTGCTAAGTACAGTAACTCATAAGAACATTCTCTTACTTCAAGCATTCAAATAGTTTGAAACTATTCACAGAAAAGAACAATGCCCTTTGGCTCGACAAATGCTTGTGGTTTTGCGGAGCAGGAAATGCTTTCTGGCTGAATGCTGTTGCTCATCACATGGAGAAGCGGCTGAAGATGAATCTGTTTCTTCCATTCTCACAGTTACTTTTATTACTTCTGATATTCTGTTTAGAGTTGAGAAATGTAGCAGTGTTTGTGGCTTGCCTCTGTTCAGTCTCCCTAATGCTGGAACAATTCTTCTTTAGATTTTTCCCTCCTCTTTTTTTTTTTCTTTTTTTTTTTTTCCTACTGGTTTTTGGCAGGTGGAGTTCAGTGTGGCAAAAAAATATCAGCAAAACACTTATTCTATTATTAAAGATTTCAGGACTGGGAAAACCTGTGTGTGTTAGATTTTCCTTGGTTATTTTTGCTGTCTATGTGGAGAGAAAATTATTGCTGGTGTTGCCTTAAGCACAGCAAACTCACTGCAGCATCAAAACAGGAAAAAATTATACTAGATTTTAAAAAGTGATTGCAAGAATAGGTAAACACCAAATGCATAACAAGTCTTGTTTTTACAGAGTAGAAACTTTTGATACTCAATAAATAGTATATTATGAAGGGTTCAAATGCAGCCTAATCTGGAAAAAGATTCTGTAGGAGAAACAGCGTTATAAAGTACCGTGTTTATTGGCTCCATGACTTCCAAGTGGAGTTTTGAGATTTCTGGTTTTCACAATATCATTGTAAGAAAGATTCTTTAGTAAAATGTTTGTGGGTTATATTCGGTCATTGCACATAGCAGTACACCCCAACTGCCCTCAAATAATTTGCATAACTTCCAAGGAAAATGCAAAATTTGCTGTATCTGAATTAATAATTCTGTGGTTAATTTGCAGGGAGAGTTAGGATTCATTACACTCCCCTCAAGGTTGTGTAGGTTGGACTGTGTTGGTTAGACCTTTAAATATATGTATATTTTTAATATTTAGAGGAAGTTGAGAAGGTGCACAAGGTAGAGTCATGTCTGATAAGCAAGAGTGCTGAACTTCTGTGGAAAAAAGGCTTCTGTTAATTCCTTTAGACCCAGGGTTTCATGTAGGATGGATGCCTTAAGCCCATGAAACATGGCTCTTCTCCCAGGCATAATTTGATTTCAAGGTAAAATATTGTTGTTGAAATAGGACATGAAGTGCCTGTGGAGACTGTGGAACGTGTAGGATAGGAAATGCTTTGGACCTCCAGTACTAAACACTAACACCTGGAGTGTTTATCTGCTTCCAAATTAGTGAGGAAACATTTGGCGCAATTTCATTTCACCCTTCTAATATCCAAAATGAACCCTCACTGTCAGTGCACATCGCAAGCTAAGTTATTACATTCAGCCTACCTGTGTTCTCCTTAGTTTTTCAACCGGGTCCAGTTTCTCTTCCTTGCTTAAAATACTGCACCTTCGAGTGGTTCAGCTGCCAGGGTCCGACCTGGAGGGGTGGCTATGTTTTGGTGCCGGATGAAATAATCCCTCTATTCAGCCTGTGCAGAACTGTTAGTAACATTTATTGAGTGCTTTTTGTGTCCTTTGGAATAAGAGGCATGCTATGAACAGGAGACCATGTTAATATATATTAATAAACAAAGGTGTTAACGTGTGCAGAATTTGTCCAGGCAGAGTTACATTGTTTATGCCAGGTTGTGAGTGTTTCTGCATTAAGGGATATGTTTTGAAAAAGAGATGCTGCAGAATGTTGGCGGTTTTTTCTTCACATATTTACCTCAAGAAAGAGGTTTTACGAAAAACGCTAGACTTAATAGCGTGATCCAAGAGATTGGAGTGCATCCAATATCTTTCTGATTAATGCCTCCGGGAAACAGTGTCTTTTGCAACAAGAAACGATCCTTATTTGAAAGTCCATGCTGTTGCGATGGAGCAGTAAAATCTACTATGGCTGCGTCCAAACCTTTCATTTAAATTTCACCAAGGTATAGAAAGAATCAGACAAGCAAAATTTATCTGTAGAGTAAGTCTGAATAAGACCTTATTAATGTCTCCCTTACACCTGTGGCATTTGAAATTCCTTTTCAAATACTAATCATAGATGCATCTTACTCTGTGTACTGTGATAATGATTCTGACCTCTTCTGTGAAGGGCTTTCAAGAATTCTGCAGGGGAAAAAAATGGCAATGTTGTGTGCAGACTTTTTATATGTATTTATTTATATTTAAGGATACTTATCATAATTTGGTGAACTATGAATTGGGTAATAAAATACAACTCCATGACTACTGGTAAGAGGCTAAGCTCAGCACCTTTTAGTGAAATTTTAACATTTGATTCCCTGATAAAGTTAAACAAATAATTTAAGCCAAATTTTCTCTGTAGTGTTCTCAAATAATACTTCTCTGAAAAATGGCAGCTGAGGATGAGGGCTGTAAGTCAAAAGAACTGTCTTAAATGAAAACTAAAGCTGTGGTGTAATCCTCTACAGGACTAAAGGTTAATATAGAGGTGTAGACCTTGATATTGATCAGGAGGAGGAAGGAAAACATTTAATTAATTGTGGTTTAAAAAAAAGTGATACATTTGTGTGCACAATGCACTCTTAACTTACAGAACTGTATCCCCTATAGATCATACATATAGCCAGGTGTGTGAAAGATTATACCTGAATTTAATATGTAATGTAGCAAAAGATGACAACAAGCAGAGCTATCCTATTCTGAGATACAATTACTATGCTGAGAATTTAACTCAGGAGATAGTTTGCATCACCTGAAATACAAATAGTCTGAGAGTTTTGCCCTTTGCATTCAGACGAGGCAACTTTTGAGCAAGAAGTGGATTGCCTCCATTAGGTTTATACTGTGCCCATCATGATAGTCTCTTACCACTTTCCTGTGAAATAATTATCTGTAATAAGGTCTTGCAGATAGAAAGCAGAGAAAGAAGGAAAAGGAGAGTTTCTGTTTCAGGAGGCTGGGGGAAGTAGTTTGGAAATCATTAGACTCGTTTTAATAGTGTAGAAGCATTTGTGTGGAAACTGCTGAATTTATATAGTAAATTGAATGTCTAATTGTTTTACCAAGCTGCATTCTTTGCCGTTTAATCAATTATGGTGTATAACCTAAATGAAACAGATTGTCTTTTTTTTTTCTTAAGCCTTTTGCCATTTGCAAGTGTAAATGTGGATTTTCTTTTCACTTCCTCAAAAGCAAATACAGAGGCATACCATCACCTTGAGTGAACACAGATGTTTTAAGGAAGTTAGTTTGCACGGAAATCAGACATGATTTGAGGAAGAAAAGCTTATACTCCACCTCCTGCTGTTTTCCCCTCCACATGTGCATCCCTCCTATCCCCACGCCCTTATACTCGATCTTTTTTTTCCTGACCTTTGGCTAATCCAATTCTTTTAATAAGAGAAACAATTCCAATTTGCCAAAACAAGCTAGAATTATATTTAACTTTGCCTTTGAGATATGAGAGATTTCTGAGGTTACCTATTTGTGGGAGATGCACAGCTGTCTGAATGAGTTGTCTGTTCTCTCTTACCCCATGAGAAGTTCTTAACATAAAAAAAAGCCAATGCAGCTTTTCCTGGTTGTGGACTTGTGAGTGGGTGGTGTATGAAATGCTGATGTGGGAGATGTGGCCTCTATTGCCAGTTGAACCACAGACCAGCTGGGTGACCCTGAGTTTTCCCCTCTCCTTCCTTCAGTTTCTTCATCTGTAAAAAAAAAAATAAAATAAAACCCAAGATAAGGGTACATTCCCCCTTTTGCACTGATACCTAAAGTATCAGTAAAAACTGCTGCAGTCTGAGAAGCCACTGTGTTAATGCAGCCAAGGTGATGTTGACCTCCAGTGTGGAAGTGATAAGGTCTTTTTCTCAAATACTTGCCTTTTTTGTTGTTTTGTTTCCCCTTCTGCTGTAACTTCTCTTGTCATATCTTTCTGAAGAGTCTAGGCGTAGCGATGAGCTTTAAAGGCAACCTCTTGCACTTGGAAACTGCGTTGAGAGGCAGCCTACATGCCGAACAGTGTTGGTACTCTGCCTGGTTTATTTTCTTTCTTTTTAAAAGCACTTGAAAGCAGTTAATAAGAGTAAACTTGCAACCTGTTGTATGTTTAGTGCAGTGAATAGCAAAGAGGACACTTAAGGCAAAGTCATCCCCATGGATTCTGGTCAGAAGAAGCTTACACAAAGAGCTGTGTTTTAATACACGGAGCTACTGGATGACTTACAAACTCATCAGAGCAATGACTTTTACTTCATAACATAGCTTCTTGGGTTTTCAGGCTGAAATGTTTGGGGATTTTATTTTTTTTTCGCCCCCTTTAGCATTCACAGAAAATAGGCTGTTAAGAAGCGGAAAGCATGCAATTTATAGCAGATGGGTATAAACCGCTCCAGCTCTACTACTGGAATGGGATCAATCAGGAACACTACATGCACCATTTACCCAGAAGAAACCCACCTGGGGGAACCCTGTGGAATTTTAGCCTATTAAGACAACACCTTAACAAGTTTAGTTTAAATAAAAACTTGTCGGCAGGCATTAAGCGGAGCGAAAGCTCTCGCTCTCCATCATCCGCTCACCATCCCTTGGAGAAATGTGACTCCCCTTGCACTGTGGCAACAAAGCTTTTGCTTCCTTATTTTTGTTTTTTTCCTTTTTCATCTGTAACTTTTGTTCAGCCTGTTCTTAAAAGCCAAGCCCTACGGAGGTTCAAAAAAGTTCCACTCCATTTACTGGACTTCTAAATAGAAGGCATTTAGCCAAGCCGAGTGATTAGGCTTGCTGTTGTGTTTAACCGCTCCCTTCGCGTGTGACTGGCTGACTAGTGATCGCTCCCTGCTTTAGTCCATACTCATCTTTTATTATTTTCTCTTTAGAAATGTTTCTCTTCTTTCCTCCTTATTTTTATTTTTTGGGGGGAAGTATCAGGTTAATGATACATATTATGTGCAGGGGGTT
>JAVJGI010000063.1:9365651-9485209 GCA_035590275.1 Ibycter americanus | reverse complement strand
GGGGGCCGGGGGGGGGGGGGGGGGGGGGGGGGTGGTGGCGGTGACTTTTAAGACAATCCTTCCCTTTGGGAAATATAACAGTACACTGAAAATGTGCTCTAGTAAGGCTTGTAAAAGAGATTGGGGCATACAGTATAATGTAGCATAAAATGGAGTATGTGACTTTAAAGAAACTAATCTATTTTAGGCTAATGTTTTAAATTTTGCATTTGCCCCTTTTCTTTTCCCCGAGGTGAAATAAAACTGTGTTTCAAATCCATCACAAAACACAGGGGGATTTCAGAGGGGAAGTGAGGCAGGCCAGAGTTAAGTTTTCCTACTGTACTTGCAGCCCAAACCTTTTACCTCTGCTTACCAGTAGGTGAACCAGAAAGCAAAACTTGACAGTAAGTGCAATAGAAACTGGCTAATTGGTTTCCCATGTTTAATTTTGAGATGCTTTTTTTTTTTGCGTTCTTTCCATCCTGAGCAAGCAATAAGTTTTGGTGCCTGCTTGCTACTGAAATCAATATAAATGTTGCTTTATTATTTATTTCCCCCCCGCCCCAGCTCCTTTTCCTTATTTACCCTTGACAATGTTGTTCTAGGTGCCAAGTTGACATTAATGCCCTGCCGATGAAGCAGACCAATTGCTTAGAGCTGCCTCTGGAAAAACATCCAGGGTCCCTGCTAATGTTGATTGCTGTTGCCCCGTGTACAGGAGTGTCTATCTCTGATCTGTGTGTCTGCCCTTTGGGAGACCCCAGCGAACGGCAACAGATTTCACAGCGCTATGTGAGTTTGCATTTTTTTTTTCTTCTTCTATTTTTTCTCCTTTAGTTTTGAAAGTAGTCAAAATTGCAGGGAGGGGGGAATTGTCCACTCATAATGGCATGTCTCTTACCAGAGAAAACTATTACATGGAATAGTTATTATGTTTAGGATGACTAGGATATTAGCAGGGCATAGACCCAAGCAATTTGCATGCGTGTATTTGAGTTTTAAACTAATACTTTTCTTTGCAAACTGGAGTTGTATTAAGAGATTATCATGGGGAAAGAGACAAAGTGAATATCATGGAGAGACTGTAGTATTCTTAGCTTTCTTTCCTCCTTTGGGAAGGATGTGTTCTGGACTTTCAACTGTTGGAAGATAAAGCCTTATGATGGCTTTCACACCACAATCCTCAAAACCTGGGCAAGCAGCAATATGTGTATCTGTCTGAAATGGGGTGCGAGACTGAGGCATGAGGAACTTGAACCACCTATGCCGATGTTTTTGAGGACAGATTCCTTGCTGCTGATGGAGTGTGCTGCCTTCCCAACCCATGCTGCTTTTCCAGGTCTGCCTATGTCCCATTTTCTGTTTTAATTGGCAGATGATACTTGCATAAACATGCAGGGTCCTTCCAACCTCCACCATAACATTAACATGTAACTTCTGTGAATGGAGAATTAGGAGCAGGTAGTGTGTGATGTCTTGAACCTCAGGGTCATGATGCAGTGAGACTGAGATAGTGGATGTGTATTTATGGGTATATCAGCTGTTGAACTGAAACAAAGCAGAAATAAGATGGATCTAAAAATGTAAGTCATTTAGTAGTTCAATAATTTCTGTTTCTTACTGAATTACAAATGAAATATATCTTTAGTAGTTCAGTAATTTCTGTTTCTTACTGAATGACAAACAAAATGTATCTTCATGCTTTCCTCTTTGCAGTGTATAAAGAATTCCTTTCGGGATGTGAAAGACATTGGCTTCTTACAAGTCAAGGTTTTAAAGGCAGTGGACCTGTTGGCAGCAGATTTTGCAGGTATTTTTTTTCTATTTTGCAGCATTTGATGCTATAATGTTTTGTGAGTGCTACTTAGACTTTGTGCAGTACTGTCAGTTGATCAAGAAAAAGTAAATCTTCCCATAGTTTCTCAGCGGTGAAACCTGCCTCAGGGAACTGAGGTACAAAATGGTTTTGACTCCCAAAATTATGTGGGAAGGTCCAGTGGATGGAGATGTGAGTGGTGTGACCAGTAACTTAGCATGGTGTGCTGTTGTATTTTCCAGCAGGGATATGTAAAATAAAAAGTAAGGAATATGTAAAATAAAGTGATGGTGCCTGCAAAGCAGTCTCTCCACCTTTTATCAGGTGCCTTGTGAGCTTGTGAGCAAGACTGAAAGATTTTGGGGATGTCTGACACGGTGCTGAGTGTGTGGGTTGGGCTGGTGCTGCAGGCTGTCACCCGAAAAAGAAAGCTTGCCAGCAGTGGGGATGCAAGTGCGATGGTTTCTCTTACAGCTCATTTGAGGCTTCAATTTAGGATGACCTTTTTGGTGCTCTTACTCCAAGAAAAGGATGGATTTTCCACTGAGCTGTACCTCAGATTGTGCTTGGTTCTGACAGCAATGGGCACTAACACCTTTTAAAAATACAACTTTATATTGTTTCTCCAGGGAAGGTCTAGGGGATTAATACTTCTCTGTAACGACTGCCTGGATATGATTATTTTTATTACCATCTTCTCCAGGATTCTGGAGACCTTTTAATTCCCCTCTGTATCTTGCCGCAGCCAGTAATTCACAGCCACAGCATTGTGTGTTGTGTACTTGCTGACACAGTCATTTTTTAAGATAACTTGTTGATAAAGGCAGGAAAGATGCTAGAGAGAAAACACTCTTGCCCCACTCCCTGGTATTCATGAAGACATTATAACATAAGAGAACGTTGCTCCTAATGTAAGGATCAAAGGAGAAAGCCCAAGATTAATCAAGATATTATTTCAGTTTCAATTCACTGCTTAACGCTGCAGTGGAAAAAAAGGTTTCTGCAGAGAGCAGTACTTTAAAGAACTGAAGAACTTAATTTGAAAGCATACAAAAAACCTGCCAATAATGAAAGGTAGCTTGTACAGAACTGCATTTCTAGATTGACATAATGTATACATCTGTATGGAATTAGGAGTGTAACTGCACCTTCCTAACAAATTTAATAGGAAGTGTACCACAGCAAAGCAGAACCCTTGGCAAATGGCAAGGCTAGGGCTGTCTAGAAATATGTGAGGTTTTAATATAGACAGTGTACAGGGAAAGAGCTGAGCCCAGAAGGTTACTTACCCTTTGGAAAACTTCAGTGATGCTAATGCAGTTGCATCAGTGATGGATTTGGCCCCCTTTCCCTCAATACTTAAACAGGAGCATGTGGGTGGATAATGAACATTGGAAGAGACACGCAGGTTCTTGATTCTGCAATTCAAAGACTTTTCATACAGAGTATGTGACACACATTCCTTGTGCATAGCACAGAATGAAATTCTGCTTAAGTAAAAGGTTACTCAGTCTGTCATTATATTCAAAATAACCCAGGCTTTGAGCCTGATTCATGAAGCAAATGACAAATTGTTTTTCAATGGCAGTGCTGAAAATATCCTAGTATTATGCTGTAATAGACCCACCAAATTGCAAAAGGATGCAGCCATTTTAGGTAAAAATAGCATAATTTCTGATCGTGAAATGAGAGACATAAAGATTAATTATCTGTTCTGAGCCATTCATAAATGATTAGTGCAGCAATTATGGGCTTCCATAATAGAGCCCTCCTAGAGCAGTGCCATATTTCCTGCATTGCCAGGGAGACTGCTCAGATTTATTGTTATTGATAAAAGTAAATTCAAAGTCCAGCTAAAAATCTGATAAAGCAAAAATTGCAGAGACAACAAGAGGTACAAAGATTTCCAAGGGTTAATAGAGGAGCAGTATGAGCAGGAGATGTTCCCTCCCTGTCCTGTTCCGTCCCATAGCAGTCACGAGTCTTGTGTGGGTGAACATCTGCAGACCAGTCATGTGCTGTCAGGTATGATGTCACCTTTTACCTTCTTCCCATAGTAAAGATTGGATTTTGGTGTGATTGGGATTTCTGTTGTCCATTGATTATATGTTGGCATTATAGATTTTAATTGCAAGTTTTTAGCCTACTGTAATAATAGCTCTCAGAAAACAACATAGAATCTGCTTTGGTTTTGAACAGTGTTTAGAAAATCCATATTTCACCATTTGACATAAATTTTAGGCTAGTTTCCACACAGCTATATCAAATATGTAGAAGATCTTCAGCCACAGCTAGCCCAGTTTGAGCCTTCCATAGTTTTATATTCCTAGATAATAGTTTTGTTGACGTGAAAATGACTTTTTCTGCTTTGTTGGGTGTTTTCTGTGTACGCATTGAGAGTTCTTCTCAAACACTGCATTTGCTCACTGACCAAAAAATAGCATTCAAAATACCAAATTATACAGTGGGATTGTTTTTGGCATATGCCCGTTTGCATTTCAAGCAGTTTCTCTGAAGGGCTGCATGCATTTTCCACACTTATCAGGGAATGGCCACGTAAGGTGAAAAGAAGACAGAGAGATTCCAGTAATACACATGATCTTTAAACTTTACCAATATTGACTGGTTAATACCCACTGTTTACATACTGAAAAGATTCCTGTTTAGTTTATAAACTTCTCAGAGTAAGAGCCTTAAGAGCTCTGCATTAATAATGCCAAAAATAAGTATTAAGAAAAAGACAACTTTTGCTTAAATATCTTGTTTGTCTGCTATCTAAATCCTTGCATTGCTGACACATTTAGTTGCCTCCATAAAAGTTAGGCTGGAGTGTCTGTGGCTGAGTTATACGTGAACACTGAAGATGAGATTAAAACAGATATTGAGCCAGACGTGCTGATAAAGGGTGCTCTGTTCATGATGGAAACTGCAGAGCTGCAATAAGTTGTGAAAGCTACAAATGCATGTAATGTGAATTACCAAAAAAAAAACCCCCATTAGCAAACATGTCTTCACTATAACAGTTTCCACGCTGACATCCTTCTTTTGAGAGGAGGTTGGGTTTTTTTGTTGGTGGTTGGTGGGTTTTTTTTGTTTTTTTTGGTTTTGAGGGGTTTGTTTTGTTTGTTTGCTTTAAGTACGATACCTCTTTCATGCATTGGATTCTCCAGCTGATGTTGGGTTTTGTTTAAACTGCGGCGCTGTGTAGGTTCTTCATAGCTTCCAGGACTTGCTTACGTGGAACTAATTGAAGAAATGCTGCTGATAAAGACAGTGCCTTTTTTTCTCATGGTGTGGGTACTTAATCCTGTAATCAACAGAAGAGGACCACAGACTCTAAGCAGAGGATAAAACGGAGCGCTGTAACTGCAGCACTGATGCTTACCTGGGTCAGAATGATGGTTCTGCTTTTGAAATGTCACCTGAGTGATTGTCAACATAAACAGATTTTTCTTGCTATAAAGACTTAGAGATAATTCACTGTAAGTCTCAGGTTTCAGGCATTAGAGTGAAGCCACCTGAGTGAGTTGTAAGGTAAGTGTTAGAGTTTCTAGAACTGAGGATGCATCGGAGATATTTTTTGTTTAGCAAGCCGTTCCAACAGAATGAGGCAATTTGCAGTTGTCTTAATGGATCTAATTTTATTTGACCAATCACTTCCTCGTCCCTACTGCAAAGAAACAGTGTGCACACTAAATACAGTAACTGGTCCACTTCATTTTTTTGTTGTTGTTGTTTCTTTTTTTTTTTTTTATCTATCTTTTTTCCCTAGGTAAAAGTGATCCTTTCTGTGTATTAGAGCTGGGAAATGACATGCTTCAAACACACACAGTTTACAAGAACCTCAATCCAGAGTGGAACAAAGTTTTCACATTGTAAGTGGATTGCTTTTGAAAACATGCGGCAACACCAAACAGTTAACAGCTTAACTATATAAGCTATCGACTTTGGGAAAATGCAAAGGTCAAGTTTAAGATATGTCAGTTTTTCATAGTCAGAGAGGATGTTGGAGAAATATCAAATATAACTCAATTAAAGCCTCTTGCCTTTTACTAGTTCTTGCATGGAGTTTATTAATAGAAGTCATTAAAAGAAAAATTACTGTGATATTTATAGGAAGAATCATGACTAGACATAATGGAGTCATAGCTGGATCCAAGAGATAATGTAACAGAAAGTAGAGACCAAATACTCACGCCTACATTTTCCATAATTTAAAATGAAATATGTTTCATTGAACCATAGTAGAATCCTTGTTTAATGTGTAAGTAAGCAGAAAATGAGAGCTCATGTTGTTCCTGGTACATCTTCTGAATTTAAACTAGTCAAACATAGCTTACCCCAAATTAGAAGCTTAAATTTTTATGGAAATCAAAGTATTCTTTTTGGTGACTTTATTAATAACAAAAGTGGTAATTTAGGTATTACTAACTTTAGGCAGCATAATTTTTCAGTCTTGCTTTATGCTGACAAAGATTTTTGTGGATATCCTAGTGAGATACATGTCTCTAAGGCTGTAGCAGCCTGTGGCAAGGAGGGCAACCATGAGGGCTGGCAGTGGAGCATTTCTGACACTTGCACCTGTCCAGTGGAAGAGCAGTTTGAGAATGACAGACTTCTCGCAAAAGCAGGATTCATAAACACTGGGATAGAGGAGAACACAGTAAAAAGTATCTGATCTCTTTGACAGAAGTACCTTGCTGGATTTCTGTTTAATTCATGGATGCAGCTGAATGCATGTCTCTTGGAGTCCTTCTCTTACTTTGTCTGTTCTCAGGAAGCTCCCACTCATCACTATTTATTCTGAGATTGTGCCAGCAGTTGAGTCTTGTCGGGTGTTCAGCCCACAAAATAAATCTAATAAGAATCTGAAGTTATTTTATTTAAAATGAAAGTTTGTGTCTGTAGTTCCCATGGGTCTCAGAAATGTCAGCTACAAACTATCTCTAACTTTCTTACTTCCGTTGCATGACTAATCCAAGCACCAAATCCGCAAAGCCAGTCAGGTGTTCACTTCTCCCCTAGATTTCTGGCCATTTTTAAAATTTTGTATTAAGCACCTTAAAAGCTATTGAAGATTTAGATTCATTTTGGAGCAGAGTGGATTGTTTTCAGTGGATGAATCCATTTCGGCTGGAGTGTTCAAAACCACCACTTGGTATTGAGAGTGGTGAGAGCCCTTCCCATCAGAGTCAGATTTTCTGCAACACACTTCTCTGTGTGTCGCTGTGAGGTTATACTGTTTTATAGCACTGGTAGCTATATCATATGGAAAATGATAGTGGCTTGGAGAGGAATATGGAAGTATGGTTGCAGAAGTGGCAGGTTTCAATGTATTTTAAAGCCATAATGTCTTGAAAACAGTGCGTTTCATGGTGGGTTAGCTGCCCCTAGGTCACATCACAGAACATGCTGTGGCAGCTAGCTGGAGAGACAGCCGGGGAGGTGGCTTTTAGGTTCAGACTCTGCTCCATGAGGAGCAACTCCACCGTGTTGCAGGTGGAGGTTTTGGGAGCAGGATTGCTCTGAAACAACCTTCTTTTAGGCAGAATGGCTACACTTAGTTAAATAACAAACACAGACTGTACCACATACTTTTTCTTTAATACTTGCACGTGGGAAAAGAAAAATAGGAGATAATAAATGCAACCCGTAAGTTGTCTCCACTTACCCATGCTTTTGCAGGTCCACAGATATAACTTTTCTCAAATGAGACTCTGATTTGTTAATGATAGGATAAATACTTAGGATCGCGTGCCTGCTGCCACATCAGAAAAACATTTGCACTGAATAGAACAGAAATATTGTACATTTGGCCTTTAATTAGGGTTGATAGGGTTTTTTTGTGGTGTTTTTCTTTCTTTTTTTTTTTTAAGTAATTGTATTTGTTAGCACCTTAAAAGGGAGAGAATTGTTCAATAATTGGTCAAGTGAAATGAAGTTACGTAAGTTTTGTTTCCTGGATTATTCCTTTAATGTCCCAAGGCCTGGCTTTGAATTCAGCCCTTAAGCTGTCCCAGTCACCAGCTTGTTCTGTTGGAGAGCTGAGTTTTACACGGGTAGCATCATCAATGCACAGAAAATGTCACCGTCTGATAGTTATTTCCTTCACCTAGTTCTGGGACTGAAACATGAGGGGAAAGCTTGGGGAATACCCATCATTTGATTCATTTTGGGGGGAATTTAATTAAAAGCTAGTTTTATACTCCAAGGTAATACAAACTTAATTAGTAAAACAATATTCTCAGATCTTTGTGGAGGAGACTGTGGGCATGTGTATGAATATTATTTTTTTATGTGTCTGCACTTTTTTGTTCCAGCCCTATTAGAGATATTCATGATGTTCTGGAAGTGACAGTGTTTGATGAAGATGGAGATAAACCCCCTGATTTTCTTGGAAAAGTTGCCATCCCTTTGCTGTCTGTAAGTTACCTTTGCCATGTATATCATTCAAACGTTGATGGTTTTGCTGGGAACGAGTTGCATTTCTTTTCCCTGTAGCACAAAGCAACACAGATTTAGAGATAAACAGGTTTTGTGATCTATATATGCCTTAGTTGGCAGTGTTTATAGTTCTCCTTAGTGTAACGAGCATTGCCAACCCATTTTAGTACAAATTTGGTTGATTGGAAGGAAAATTGCAGAAGTGTCTGTACTTCATCAGTACTATATGCCACGTAGGTCTGAAAACATAATTGAGTTGTTCTGTGTGTTTCCACATCATCTTCTGAAGGTAACGTTTTAAGCATGCCTTTATTCTGTCTTGCTTCTTTTTACTCCAAGAAAGTAATTGCATATCACAGTAGGATTGACTAGAGATAGCTGTTGTTACTGGCACAGCTGAATAAAATTACCTAAAAGGGGTGTTTTCTACTCCAAAGTGCTTTTAAAGACTGGTGGCTTTTGTTCGGTAAACAAATATGTGAAGAGTGAGCCCTACCATGGGAGTATAAAATCAAAACTGGAAACAAAGTGAGCTCAGGGGAAAGTGGTTGTTCTGGAGATTAAGGAGAGTTGAAGCTTTTTCAGAAATGGCCAAAAAAGGCCAAGCTAAAGAGAGTGGAACATAAAAGGGTCATTAAAAGACATTAATAGAGAAATGGGGGAAAGCAGTTTTGTGTTTGGTAAGCCTGATTTAATTTTGGAACAAGGCTGGTGGTAATAGAGTGAGTGAACCAGATCAAGAGGATGTAAACAGCTCCATGTGTATGTGCAGTATCACAGAAGATTCTGGTAACTTTTGCAGTACCCTTTGGGAAGAACTTTCTAGGCTGTGACTTTTATTAAATCAGTGAGTAGATGAGGCTTGAAACATCATGGGACTGTTGTGCTCATGTCAGTCAAGTCATGTAAACACATTTAACTAAGCATGGAGGCTTCCTTGAGTTTTGAGACACTGATGCTTTGCAGTATGTTCTCTGCGCAAAGGAGAGGGTGTGACAGGTATTTATGCAGCGAGTACTGCATTGAGCTCTGTACAAACACTCATGCTTGCAATATATAATGTGATTCAGGTGATACATGCAGTAGTGAGATGCTTTCGGTAATGCACAGTGTGATGCTGTGGGTAATAGCACTCTCGAATAGGCAGACGGCGCATCCTGATTGAAATTATAGAGTACAAAATTGCAGTATTGTTTTGAAACATGCCTGTGAAAGCATATTCACCTCTGCAGAAAGGCTGGCACGCATCTTTCGCAGTTAAGGCAAGAGCCTGTCTTTAAGAGGCGGGCTGCTGCAGGAAAGGCAGTATTGCAACAGCGGGTTAGTGGGGCTCTGTCCTAGCAGAGACTGGAGAAATGGGAGGTTTCTAGAGGGAAAGCAAAGGTCCCATCTGATGAAAGCAGGTCATATAAGCCCCACAGAGTCAGCGCAGTTTAGGTAAGGGACCAATCAAGATCAGAGAGGGGAACTGCAAATATTTGATGTTTCCAAATAAATAATGAACTGCCCGGAAAACTCTTGAACTGGTGTAAAGGATATGATCCCAACCTAAGGAATGCTTTATAGTGGTAAAGTAATAGGCCAATGTGCTCCAGTTTTGTTATTATTTTGTCTAAATAAGTGTATTTCTTGTGTATGCGAATTAAAAGCAGTGTGGCTTCTGAAGTTCTTCATGAAAGTGTGTTGGTTTTCATCCACTGTGCGCTCTTTCCAAGTTATATGTTCCCTACGTATAACGTAACGTGCCATTTGGGGATATAAAGAGCCTAAACTATAGAAGCTGAGAAGTAAATACTGAGCTTTTGGTGCCCCACACACTGTTGTGTGCTTTGCAGTCCTCTTCCCTGTGTGGCTCGGACTGCAAGTTCTTTTTGAGGCTGGGGATATTTTAGATTGTTTGTCTATTGTAGTGGCTTGAGTTGTCGATATCTCTGGTTTTAGAACAGTATTAGAGTCAGTTGGACATGGACGATGATTTGATGTTTACAGGGAAGAAAAAAACCTCTTAACATCTTTTATTCCATTTTTGATCACTTTGTTAATTTTTCCCCAAGTCCTCGTATCTCTGATGTTACTGGAAGAGAGTGGCTGGAGCAGCTGCTCTCCTGCAGATCCAGTGCTTGCCAAATGGTCTGCATGATCGGCAGCAGGCTGTGTGGGCTCACAGTGAGAAGATGTTAGATTTGGATTTTTTGTTGATTTTATAGACATTTGTCAAGTATCCCTTAGGAAGCATGTAACAAGGCAGAGGAGGGGAGTGCATGTGTGTGGTAATGTCCAAACTATTCAGCGTAGGTTTTTTGTCCAAGGTTTGAGACAAAAAAATAAAATAAAAATTGTTTATGCTTTCTCTTGCCAACCGATCTTCTTCCTTCCCGTCCAAACTTCTCTGCCTCCTATTTCAGTCAAATCTAGTGTAAATATATTCGTCTCTGCTTCTGATTAAAAAACATTTTGCACCTATTAACTTAGTCTGCTCAGACAGAGCACTGCAATTTTCTAAGCTCTTTTTCTTGAAATGGGAATGTTGATGTATGTTTTCATTTTGACTATAAATTTGAATGTATCCTTTCAACCATTCAGATAAATATACTGAAAGATAACAATAGTTAGAGATTCAAGGAAGCCTCGCAGATCATATAGGTTTAATTTCTCTAGGTAATCAGGCCTAATATTTCCTTGCATTAAGTTATCTTTTGAAAATACAAGTGCGTTTGCCATTTTATTTTCCTGTTAAAAATGTGCAAGTTTGACTTTTAAGCTGTCAGCACATGAATTAAGTTTACTTAAGGAATTGTTCATGGATGAGTAGACTCTTTTCTTAATGAAAAATTGCCTTGAATAAAGTGTATGTTGGAAGGATGTGAAATGTTTAATTAATTTGACAATGAATTTTGGTTTAAATGTGTCCAGGAGTCTTACACTGACATTTTGCAAACATGCGTACACCTTCATCATCACGTTAACACACGAATGGCCTTACTGCACAAAAATTCAGAGATAGTGAAATTACTTCTGCTTCCCATGCATCCTTGACTGTGATCTAGGTTTATTGCAGGCACCAAATAACAAACATAAAAAACTGGGCAGCATGAGAAGAGTTTTAAGGTGTCAGATGACGAATAAAGCTGCAGACCTCACGTTCTTCTGATAGATGTGATGAAGCAGTATTGGGCGAATACCCGTTTGGCTTTGTTTCTCATACAGCTCTATTAATAATGCACTGTAGAGACATTGATTTTGGCAGCAGTACACTGAATTTGGGGGACAGAGGAAGAGATGTTGTAATTTGCTTGCATTTTACCTTTAGCTTTTCCATGTTAATCAACCTACTGTACTTTTTTTCTCCCACCTTTCTTTTGGTCAAACTACTGTCCCCTACTAAAGCGTGTATGAGAGACCTCATCTCAAATACAGCTCTGGTCAGCCACATTCACAGAAACAGGTTTTAAACTGGAAAAGACACTGATTAGTGCTACCAGGATATTCAGGAAAATGAATCGCTCTCTTGCCAGAGGTGACCTCTGGAGTCTGGCTTGCCTAACCTTTGGGCTGAGAGGGAGATTGCTTTCTAGAGCCTGGGGAATGAAAGAGAAGACCATTTACACCACTGGGCAGAGCAGGCTTTTGTGCTAGAAACTGAAGAAGATCCTGGGGACCAGAGAAGTAGGGCAAAAACTTTGTTGCTTCAGGAAAGAAGTTGGATAGGTTTAGAAGTTTTGTGGGTTTGGGGGGACTTGAACTAATTATCAAAGAAGTCCTTTACATCTCTGTGTTCCTTTGTGCTCTAGATCTTAGTAAAAGCAACCATGTTTCTCTTTGTGAGGGTCTGCCTTTTTTGTTTTGCTTCAAGAGACTCCTATCTCCTAGAAGGTTGCAAGTTATTAGAGACATGGGAGCATGTAGTGTGCTTCAATGAATTTGAAAGCAGGGTATATCAAATATCCTCATGTAGAAAGACCTTTGAGTGAAGAGTTGTATCGCAGAGTGGAACGGTTCTTATCTGCTGGATTATCAGCTGAGTAGTCTTCAGCTGCACCCTTTTTTCAGCAAACAGGAAGAGGTCTATGAAATATTTTCAAGTGCCGAGCAAGGTCGGCAGCCAATGATACACTGAAAACAAATAGTATGCCTTTCGCAAGCTTAATTATCTAAAACACGCCCTGGATTCAGAGAGCAGACACCCGACGATTGCAGTTACTTAGCACTTGACAATAACTGCACAGCCTTTTCCAGGAGAAAGCTTTAGAGTTTGAGAAAAGTGAAAATGCAGCATTTATGTGACAGAGGCAGCTGTGAAGTGTATCGTCTGTTCTGCCTTTTATCCCTGTCATGAACTAGAAGTTTTGGAATGGGGGAAAAACTGCCACATCTCTTCCAGAAAAAATGGCACCTTGTTTCTGAAATTAAATTCTTCCCCAGCCATGCACTATTCACTTAAATGGTACCAACAAGAATGTTTTCCTCAAGTACCGCCTAGGATCCTTGTGCTGCCAGGGTTTTCATCTCCCCCTCAGCCTGCCTGGAAGCCCTCATGGGGCTGCCTGCTTTCTTTCAGTCCATCAGCTCAATATCTATTTGGTCTTTGGCTATCAATCCTCTGCCAAGAACCCAAATCTCTGTGCTATTTTGGATCCCCCAGAAGGCTGTCACAAGTGAAATGTTTGGGGCAAAGAGTGTTGGGATGAATGAATGGGCATTTTGTACAAAATCAAATCAACGTATATTGCAAGACTTGGGAAGAAAGAAGTAACTCTTTATTCGTCTCCAGGTGGATCAAATAATGTGGCTTGCTTTCCTCTTTTCCTGGGGAAATAGGTCCTTTGATAAGGGTAGGTGTGTGTCTATTACAAGACAGCTTTATGTTATTCAGGGCAAATGGTATGACACTGTGCATCAGCAATGAGCTCAAGCAGGAATATCAGAGGTCCCAAATGCTTTAGATGAATTACCCTTGGAGAGTAGCCATTACCCTTTCCACACGTCACGGGTGTTGATGTACAGAGGTTTAACCTAGCGTTCTTCTGTCAGGTCATCAATATATGACATTGAATCTGCATCAAAGCTGGATACAGCGTGAAGTTTTCTTAAAATCAATGTAAAAAAAAAAAGCCACTAAACCATATTTCTTTGAGACGAGCAATGAAAAAACATGCTTTGCTGCGTAAGGGTCCTGTCTTCTCCGTGTTTGGTGTCATATCAATCTCGGCTTTTGCTATTTCATTAAAATTCCCAAGCGGTCAGAAGGTTGTTGTTTAATAGATTTAGCATTGGCTGGCTACATCAATACTGTGTTTAGTCACATTTGTTTTACTGGGGACATCTGTGGGAAGAGTTTAGCAAATACATCCATTCATTTGAAAGGAACCCGGTGCACTTTGGGCCTTGACTGTACGGTGGTCTCGCGTACCCGAACGATTCCTTCAGTTAGAGGCAGCTCCTGGCAGTGCTTTGTCTGAAGTGCGTCTGTAGGTCGAAATACCCAATGCACAAAGGATTTTGGCTTTTCTTCCAACCGATAATTTCCTTAGCATGGTCCTGTATGGAGAAAGGACTGTGATACAGAATATACAATTTGTTTCTGTGACAATATTTTGTCTTTCCGTGTTGATTCAAAACAGGGAAATGCCCCAAATATCAGAAATTCCCATGGGATGCAAATCCTGACCTTTTTTTCTTCTGATGGACACCTTGCAAAATGAAGCATGTCAGTGGGGCAGGCACTACTGTCCTCATGTTAATCACATGGTTATGGGCGGTCTTCGTTGGTGATTGAACCCTGGTATGTTGTATGCTGTTAAAAAGCTTTCAGAAAATGCAGGCATTAGTATTCAGTGAGGATAGAAAACGTCATCAATAAAGGAATAATATTGGTTATGTCTCTTTAGGGACCTCACCTGCAGATATTTTCACATTTAATTTGAATATCCTTTTCCTTCCCTTTTCTCATCAGTAGATGTAAACATTCATAGGAAAGATAACCTATTTTAGACACAGCTATCAGGAATATACATCAAGTGAAATCCGTGTGAGATCATCAGGTATGTAGAAAAAAGGTGCTTGGGTGATAGAAGAAATCTGATCGTTCTGTCATTGAGGTTCATCCTAGGACCCCAGCCCTAGCCGCTCACCTTTTCCACAGCTGGAGAGGGTATTTAAGCAGTCTTCGCGAACAGCAGAGACTGGGGGAAAAGTACCCAGGGAGGAGAAAGAAATAGATCCAAAATGAAATTAATATGACTGGCTGTCTCTTGAGATGAGGGAGACGTTGAACAGAATCTGAACTCTGGCCCAAGAACAGCATGCAATGAAAATGTAGAGCATTAAAAGCTATTTTGCATGTTTTCTTCTGGGCACAGTTGAGACATGCCACCGATCTAATCTCCATGCAGTCATGGGTGTTAGAATTACCCTATACCTTTTGTTGAACCGCACGGGCTTAGCACGTTGCCAAAACTGTAAGAGAGACTTTTGTTTGACATTTTTTCAGGGTTTTTTCCTTTTATCCAAATGAAAATGCAATGGAGACATGCCATTTCGTAGCCAGTTGTTCTTCTGTCTCGTGCTTTTTTTTTTTTCCCCCCCTCTGAAGGTCAAAAGCTAGGAGATCTGTATGAATGTTTAGTCTTAGGCTGAGTTATAATTGCACATCTAAGTCAAACACTTAGAATTAAAGATGCCAAATGAAGCCAATGGTACAACTCTGTTTGCACTGCATTACTTTCTGCCCTGCTCCATTTCAGAATAGCAGCAACAACAATAAAGACACCATTTAAAAAAGCTTCCCAAGCAACAAACAACCCCTATTTCCAAAAACAGTCAGAGATGGAAGTTATTTGTTGCTGATTTGAAACTTACTGTGCGAACACACCTGCAGACACACCCAAAATGTTTGATTCAGCTCCAGCTCTTAAAATGCAGTCTTTTCCCCAAAGCCAGAGGCATTTTTTGAGTGCAGAATACCACAATATCAGACTGGGACCTTCTCAGTAGTGACAGCATTTCTTTTCCTTTTTCTGTCAGTTTAGCAGCGTGTGACATTTTATCCTTGTTGGTTATGCTCATGAAAGGTAGAAGAAAGTAGTATATCCCCAGAAGTACGAAGAGAACGTCCCACTGGGTGTTGCTCCTAGGGTGATAGGATGAAATGTTATGAGAAATACGTGTAACTGAAATACATGGAAATTCAGACTCCAAATTAATAACTATGGAGAATCCAGAATTATGATATTGTGGTATGTATTGGACACCTACATCTCTGCAGACATACTGGGAACAAAGTACATTCTATCCCGTTGCAGGAGAGTCCATGAATCAAAGCTAAACCTGCTGCTGATGGCATCCCCTTGCACCGAAGGGCTAACAACCTCAAACAAAGTCCTTCTGGCCCTGTATCTACTATCAGTAAATCCATTTTTCACTTAATTTGTGAAATTGAACAAAATTTCTAATTTCCAAATAAATGTTTGTTTTGTTTTCATTCAGTAGCTTTTAAAATTATTTTTTTGCCCTTGCTTGAGGAGGCAGGGAGAGGGGAACAAACTCATGAAATAGCAGAATCCTTTATGATGGGCTGACACTATACTGTATGTGGTGGCATTTGGCCGAGGACCTTCTGATGCCAGTCCGTTTGGCCCTAGAAGAGTGGCTAGCCAATTCAGCAGCTCTTCTGTTTTGGGGCTGCAGGTCATCTGAACCTGCTGGTCTGAAAAAGTTCTTTGCCTGCCCCTTTCTCGGGAGCTGCAGCATCCTTTGCTGCCAGCTCCAGCCCTCTGTGCACTCTCTTGCAGTGAGAGCAGAGGTGCTTTGTGATCAGTTTAGTGCAGGTCCTATTATTGATATTATTTATTGTTATTAATTAAATTCCACATATGCCTGCATAACTGCCAGCTTCCTGTTAAGCAGAGCTTTGGATGAGAACATAGGTAAAAACTGGAGTTCCTGGTTAGACACTACTGAGGATGCAAAGTTGGTCCTTGTGAAAGCCTTCTTCCCGTTCAACCATTTCCCAGAAAACCCATCTGCCCTTTGACGAGGTATTTGGTACAGAAAGGGTGGAGCGACATTGGGAAGGAAAGTGACCTTTCCCTTGTCTCGTGAAATCACTTGGTTCCCATTATACCTTTTTTTTTTTTTTTTTTTTTTTTGTGTCCCCCCCTTACTTATTTCTGCCATGGTTTATATGAGTGCCTCTTCTAAATGCCAGAGCAGCAATAGCCATTTTAAATATGGTTGCAATTTCATGCCCCCAAATTTCCTCCGTTATCTTTAATCTTTGATCATTACAGTCCCTGAATGTAGCTTTTTGGTAAGCTGCAGTTTTTTATGTTACTGCTGTTTAGAATTAACTGGTCTGCTTCCTAAAAAGCCAAATGTTTAATCAATACATATCCTACTGTGTATAATAAATACATTTCTGCCATCACTTTTTGAAGAGAGAATGCTTTTGATTTGAGCCAAATAGTTTACAAAATGGTGAAGGAGGGTTTTTTTGTTGGTTGTTGTTTTTTTTTAATAGACGTTTAATGAGATAGGGCCAACCGGTGGATTAGAGCATAGAAATGCTATTGAAATTCAGGGGTGGGGTGGGGGGAGAAGTCTTTTACAGGAATTAGTTAATTTTGAACATTTGTTACATTAGCATTCGCTCCACTTAAGCTGATTAATTTCTTTGGGTTGCGTTTGTTTCCTGGGTAATAATTTGACAACCTTGCAATAAACTAAGCATTAAGAAGTGGATTCGTGTACTGGAGTGCGCAATAGGTAGGTAAGTTGTTGTTTGTGGCTCTTTTCCTGAACTTTGGAAGAAAAATCCCATTTTAAACCTGTAATAACAGAGGCTGATTACTTCCCATCAACTCACTGGCTTCCAGGGCAGAATTTTCAGACTGGTTATTGCGTGCACTGCTCTACTATAAAGTACAAGGTCTGTAAATTAAAGT
The DNA here is from genome assembly GCA_035590275.1 of Ibycter americanus. Lineage (NCBI taxonomy): Eukaryota > Metazoa > Chordata > Aves > Falconiformes > Falconidae > Ibycter > Ibycter americanus. The sequence goes on along the minus strand of JAVJGI010000063.1, from coordinate 9,468,025 downwards.
TGGACCATAAGAGATTTAATCTGCAATTTTATAGGTCTCTAATCCAACGGTCGTTTTGTATTTCAGGCTCTGAGTGTATTGTCAGGGTTTGGGGAGGGCTTTTTTGTGTTTGGGATTTATTTATTTATTTGTTTGTAGTGTCTTTAAATTATATTGTGAATTACAGCCAGGAAAGTGTTGATGCTTCTTCTTCTCCCCCCCCCCCCCAGATTAGAAATGGTAAGAAAAGTTGTTACACACTGAAGAATAAAGACTTGGATCGTGCTTCAAAAGGAGTAATTTACTTGGAGCTAGATGTCCTATTTAACCCTGTAAGTTGAAATATTTTCTCTTTGCTTATCGCTCTTGTCAGAAATGTGGGAATCTGCAAGAATGAGGCTGGGGGGGTGATGCTTTAAAATCCAGGAACCAAGCGGGAGAAGTCGTGACTTGGCTGCATGTGGTGGTGGAGGGTGTTTCACGCCATGAGTGAAGAAGTATTGAGACATCAGAGCTCTGTGATGGCCCTTCCAGGTGGATGGGACAGTGCAGGGGCATTTTTGGACTGACGAGAGACCACAAGCGCCTTAAGAAGGAGGTGCCGATTACTGTACCACCATGGCTTCATTTGCAACAGCCAAAAAAGGGCTTTATGTTTAGATTTATACATTACTTTTAACACCTACTTCCTCCTCAAAAAGCTGACCCATGATGTTCTGTTCCCAGGGTGTTGACAGGAAAATTAATGAGGCATGGACACGGTGCACTTAGTTTTTAGGTGGCTGAGTCAGTCTCAATTGTTTATGCCCTACAGCCTTTTACTGAGTTAAATCCTATTTATTAAGGCCATCGTGGGCTGCACCACAGCTCTGCTCTTGCTGAAGTGAGTCCAGCCTTGCCCAATTTAACTCATCCACATTTTTCCTAGCAGCTCCTCCTAAGTCACTTAGAGGCTGAAAAGAGTGAAAGATCCTGAAATTCCTAATTGCTAGTGATACAAAGCTGAAATAATGCACTTAAAACTACATGATGTTTTAAAATTTTATTCTATTTTATTTTTAGGTAAAAGCAAGTATTAGAACATTCAAGCCCCGAGAAAAGCGCTTTACTGAGGAGAACCGCAAATTTTCTAAAAAGGTGAAAATTGTGTCTGAGTTAAGCTTTCGCATCTGTTTTAGAAAGATTTGAATTGCTGTAGCGTGGTTGCAAGGACAAAACCTATTTACGCATAAAATGCGGAACACATGTAAATTCTGCGTATTTCTGTATATATTAAAAGGTCTGTTTGTGTTAACATGAAATTGCTTTCTGATCTAGTTTGCATCAGTAGTTCTGATTCAGGCTTCAGAGTGGGGAAAATGATAGCAGTGGATGTTGCACAGTTCGCAGCACCTAAAGCTCAATGAGAGCCTTATTCCCTTCTTTGGGAAGGAGGAAACCAGGTCTACGTTAGTTATTTTAAAAGTCCAAAGGAGTTTAGAACAATGGCCATTATCCTTTTCTTTTAAATAAAGGTGCCTTATAATAAGGCTAAAATTCCATATTTATTTCTGTGGACAAAACCATGTAGAGAAGAGGTTCAGCGTTTTGATTAGAATCTCTCTGGCCCTTTTCCTGAGACATTGCTATATTTTGAGACTTGCAGGGGAATGAAGATAGGTTTGTGTTACTGTCTTATTTAGTTTTGGCATCAAGACATGCTATTTTTTTTTTTTTCTTTTCTTTTTTTCTAAGGGATGAGGGAAATCTGGAAGGTTTGGGTGTAATCAGAAAGCAGACAAGAGCTGGAGCGTGTCTCTGAAATAGAGGCTTTATTTGTAATATGTGCCCTGGCATGCATTTGTAGCTTAAATTATCCCTGTTTCTGAAGCAATAGTAGGATATTAGAGTGTTTGATTAAACTCTTCTTCTCCTCCCCTCCTCCCACTCAATATTTATCAGATCTTATCAAGAAATGTTGATCGTGTGAAAAAAATCACCATGGCAATATGGAATACAATACAATTCCTTTGGAGCTGCTTTCTCTGGGAGTCCACGGCAAAGAGCGTGATAGCGTTTGTGGTAAGTGGATTTCTTCTTTTATTGCATGAGGCTAAGTGATATAAGATCTGGAGTGTTACCATGCCTTCCTCTCCACCAGTGTAAAGCCCTTTATTGTTTGCTGTTATTGGTATTTTGTAGCTATGTGGCTGCAGGGCTGTGGGTTTCAAGGTAACTTGGGCCACATTGTGCCTGATGAGCATGGAAATTAGACCTTCAGGAATAGCCTTTCTTCACTTGGTGCAGAGGTGTTCGCCAGCCTGCTCCAAGCTCCGAGGATGGCCATGTCCATGGTGGGTGATGCCACCCTATGAAGGCTGTGACTGTGTGGTGAATGTTTGGGTTGTTTTGTTTTTTTTTTTAAAAAACATGGCAACTGGATGGTAGGAAAGGAGGGAGGTGGTGATGGCCAAGAGGATGATGCTGGGAGATGCCTGTGATTTGAGTGATGCAGGGAGATGCCTTTGATTTGAGTGATGCAGTGAGCTGGTGGGTCTTGTCCCTTCCATCTTCCATTGCAATGAGATGACACTTTGCTGCAGGTTATCAATGCCTGCTATGCCCATGTCCCTACGGCACATAAGCAGCTCTGCTGACATTGCCTGTCGCAAATCTATTCTCTGGATGGTAATAATATATTGCTTTAAAAAAAAAGAAGAAAAAAAAAGAGAGAGAGAAAAGGAAAAGGCTGTTCAGTGAGTTCTGCTGTGCTCTGCAAACAAACAGCCAAGTTCTCCACCTGCCTGTCCCACTTTTCAGCTCTCTCCTTTTCCCTCTTGGTAGTAAACACCCCATTTGCAGTTTTCTCATAATCCACTCAAGCACAAAAAGGTTTTGCCTGCTTTTTATTCTGCGGTGTGACATTTTCTTCATGCTTGAAATGTTTGGCATGCCATTAAAGGTTGCAAAATTGTTTTGTGGTAGTCCAGCATGCAGAAAGAAAGTTTTCAAGTTGAGTGTTTATTAAGCAATGTAACAGTTACTTCTCCAAGATTTTCTTCCCCTTTTACTATCTCTGAATTATAAATCGCTTAAAGGTCCTTCTAAGGAAAACACTTCAGTGTATTTGCTACAGATGAGTAAAGTAGACCATCCCTGATTGAAAGAATCTCCAGAGCAAAGACAGAGGAGCTGTCTTTTACCCTGCATGTTTGAGGGATGACTATCACGTGAGAGTGGGTAGGATGAGAGGGTCTTTTTTCTGTATTTTTTTTTCTTCCTGTTGCTCAAAGCTTATTTAGATCATATCTAAAGTTAATGGTTCAAGAGCTGGTGGAGAGCAGAGCAGCTGGTGCCTTGCTGAAGCAGGTATGGCTGTGCAAGAGAACTCTATGGTTGTGCACAAGGGAATCGGATAGTCATGCACATTGAGGCTGGGAAGGGAGGGACATATGTAAAATCCCAGTGCTGATGTCCTACCATCACCGTACAGCAAGAATCTAAGCATGTGTTTAAGAGATTCGTACTTAAGAGATTTTGCATCAAAATACTTGCAAAGTTACGGCTGTGCAGGTCAGTTTTCTAGAGAGGAAAAGTTTGGAAGTGGTGGAGAGGCAGAAAAGTAAGAAGGTGGGAAAGCGGGTCTACAGAAAAAGGAATTGATTCTTAAAGAGAAGGAGGATAGCAGGTTACAAGTTACAGATTATTAACATCTTTACTTGATACCGTAATACTCCTGTTTCCTGAAGGACAGTGAGTAATAGGAAGGGACTAAAAACACGTGATTAAGACTAATTACCACAGGTTTCTTCTACAAACCAAAATTTAAGTCTATCTGATATTTTTCCACATGGAAATAATTCAGCTCTGGCGCTTAAAATGAAGTGCTGATGATGTATCTCTCTCTCACTATTTCCAGCGTATGTTTTCATAGTATTGAAAATACCCATGCAGCGTGGTAGGTACAGCATCCCTCCCTGCCCCAATCTTTACAATCCACTCCTTACAGGTTAAATAAAAGAGGTACCAAATACCACATATTTAAGAACATCATTCTCCAGCCAGCAACATCCGTATACCTTCAGTACCTGGCTTTCTGTCAGTTTAGCCTGTACCAAATTTGTCCTTATTGACGATGTGCTTGTGGCTGACACTGAATGCCAGAGGTGACGAAGATGCACAAAGCTGCTCACCCATTTTTCAGCTGGAGTCGTGAAACCATAGCTGGTAGCTTAAGTGCCAGCCAGGCCCTTAAACCACAAAATACCTTTTTTTTTCCTTACAGATGTTGTCCCTTCAGCCATTGGCAGTAACTGTTGTGACCATATTCTGCGTATTCCACATATCTTCACTGTGAGAATCCCAGAAACTGGGTGGACCCCTCTCCCCTGTTGTATTGCTCTTGGTTTTCCTCTGCAGGGAGCCCATGCGCCTTCCTCTAAGGGGGAATAAAGGGAGGGAGGAGGAGGACGACGAGCAGGCAGTATAATCATGTGAACCTTGTTTTCTTAAGCAATCAGACGAACACCACTGCCAGGCAGAAGAAAATATTTTTTAGATCATCAGAGCATGGCAATAGGCGAGGACGTGGTATCTTCCACCTTCCTGTTTTAGTCTTCATTACAGCGCGGCTCCCTCCCTATTAGTGGTGGCAGTTTCTGTCTGTGAGAAGGACATTAGCTGCTACTTCTGGGTGTGCAAGAGAAAAAGGGGGACAGATAAAGAGGGAGGAAACAGAGAACAGCACAGGCAGGACACAAGTGAAGGAGAAAATTGCTGTCACCATGTTTTCTCATTTATGAGATACATCATCCCAAGCTAAATTTCTTTATTAGTTTGTAATGGTGAGAGGAGACAATCCAAGGACATATGAGTAGGTTAATTTTTTGTGCTATAAAAATGAAATCATATTTTTCATCAGCGTTGTGTGATTTTAATCTGATGAATTTTAATCTGAGTTAATCATATCAGCACACGGGACACTGATCAGGCCTGCTCAGGCACAAGCAACATCACAAATTTTTCAGGTTTAGAGGATTTGGAAAGAGGGTTGAAAGGGAGATGAGCAAAATTTCACTTTTGGTGATGTTTGCCCTGTGCACAAGGGATTTGGTGCAAATTGCGTTATACAAATGGGAGAAAAAACATCCCTGGTCAGAGAAAGAGTCACACAAAGGTTTTCTGGATTCTTTACAGTGTACATTTCATCTTTGGTCTGGTGTGAAGAATGGACACACAGGTTTGTGTGTGCCTGGGAATATCAGGAATATTCCCACATGTGGAAAACGTTGCTTGTAGAAGTAATAGTGTTCCTATACCAGGAGAGACCTTAAAAGACTTTGTCCGTCTGTTGTCCTCCATCAGTTCAGGATTTGAGGCCATTTGTAGATTTTTAAGACCAAAAAGATCTCCAAGCATTCTACTGTGTTTAATTTTGATATAGTTATCTCTGTATTCAGCTTATTACGTTGCATTTTGAGAGAAACATGCCTCAGAAAGGTCTTTATTTTGAAGATACCCAAAGACATAATCTAGTACATCCCTGTAGGGTTCTGCTCATGTGCCTGACACTCTTCATATCCTACCCTGGACAGTTTGCTCCCAGTTTGCAGGGTGAATATTTTGTTTTTAGCCTGGTCCTCATCACTCCTTCGTCTTGTCACACCTCTTTCCATTGAGAACATTATTTCCACGCTGCATTACTGGTGTCCAAAAAGCTGCAGCTGGTGAAATGTGCCTAGGGGAATGTCTGCTCACAAGTCATCTTGTATGTCTGTGTGATTATAAGCTGTTTGTTTTTCCCACTTGTGCATGCAAAAAACTTGTGTGTTTACCTTTTTGGTGTCCTTTTAAACCAAATTTCTGGTCCGTTTTCCACGTGTGTGCAAATATTCCCTGCCTGCTCTGCTCCCCCTTCTTCGCTGGTTGTGGAAGCTAAGTCCATAATAACTGAATTATTCTTACTGTACAATATGTATTTTAAAAATATTTTAAAAGTTAATTTTAGTCATAGAATGATTTCATGAGGAATTATGCATCATTGCACATTGTGCTTGTGATTTTATACAACGTAATTACACCTTCTATTGACAGTTTTCTCTGCATTAATGGTAATTATGTCATTTAATGAAATTACAGTAATTGCATTAAAAAAACTATAATCTGGTGCAAATTAAAAGGATATATTGACTGGAATTTTTGCTATTTTTTTTTTTTTTTTTTTTTTTTTTTTAAAGTTTGCATGATAGTTGCAAGAGACGTTGACAGGATCAGGCAAACGACAGGAAACCAGCCACCATAGCACCTCTGGTGTGACTGGCAGCGCTCGCTACTGATTTGCTTCAGGGTCCCTGCACACTCACCCATGCCAGCATACTTCATTTTTACTGGCAGCATTTCCCACTATATCAGGTTTAGGCTTCTTGCTAATCAAGGCTGCTGCCAGGGTGGGTACAGGTGGGAGCTATTTTTCAGGCTCAGCCCTAGCTGGCAGCCTGGGCTGGCCAGACAAGGAATACAGCATGCACAGGCAGCATTTATTTATTTTGCAGTGACATTGCAGTGTGTCTGATAATTATTTTATGATGGGTTAGTACAGGGAGGAAAGGAAGGAATATGTGGTGATGCAATGTAACGCATTGGAAACGTGGAGTTTCTGGTCAAACTGGCTGCAGTTATTTAATGGTGGGCAGCTGGGAAAATGACAGGCGTGGGATCATTTTGGAGCAGTTTGGGCTGCCCAAAAAGCCAGCTGATGCAAGAGTAGGGAAGCCCTGGGGGCTGTCGATGCCCAGCAGAGCTGCCGGGGATTGTAAATGCAGCAGGAAACCCAAACGTAAGCTTTTGAGCTCCTTGCTGCAGGGGTGAGATTTTGGCATCCTTCTCCATTAAGGTCTCCAAAGCTTTTTAAATCCAGAGAGAGCTGGAGGATGCCCTGTTTTTTGGCACTGGCCTCTCAGGCTGTGGGAACTGGAAGCCTGAGGAGTCACACGACAAGCCGGGTGAGGCTGCACAGATGTGCATTGCTGCGCCAGTTTGCTTCAGTCCTGATCTGGGATAGCAGCAGAGCGGTAGGTCAGACTCTGCAGACCATGAACTTCTGGGCATCTCTACTGAGTGTGCAGTTTAACATGCTGCCACTTAAGCTTGTGATACGGGAGCTGGATCTGAGCCCAGTGAAACTCATCTCATAGAAAAGACACCAACCATCTTATTAGACATTTAATCCCTGTTGAGCTGAGCTATATTTATACTGATGACCTACAGGCAAAAGGCCATTAGCTTGTTGACAGTGTCCTCTAAAATTTCTAATTGCATATCAGTAAGATGGAAATGTTCTTTTCCCTCAGGGAAGATGGTTGTTAACTCAAAACCTAAGCCTTCTGGAGTTTAATTGGGGTAAATCTTTAGTTCTGCATGTGGACAAGTGTCTCCTGCATGTTATGGTTAGACTTTCCCAAGCAAAATACAAAATGTTCCAGTCCTGTTTGTACTAAGCATAATTCAGTCCTGGACACGACAACAATATACGGGTAAAACATCCAGTTTAACTGGTGCATTGTTTTGCAACACTGATTTTTTTTTTTTTTTTTTTTTTTCTTCTTTCTCCCTTGATGAGAGGGGAGTTATAGATCAATAAAGGGAGATTCTTGGGACAAAAGTTTAACAGGGAACATGAGGAACCCATGGAGAAGGGAGACTAGTAACAGCTATGAAATCCAAACAACTCAGGATAAAGACTGAGTCCCCAAGCATCTCTTGGACATCTGGCCAACCAAGCAGAGGACAGAGCTTAATTTTAACTGAGACTTTGCTTGTGATTTACCAGTAGATGGTAATAATTTCCTCTTCTATAGGGTGGGGAAGGAAGATGTGCTCTCACATGAGCTTCCCTGAAATCTTTCTGATTTTCCCCATGAAATGTCTGCTAATTTTGAACAAGCAGTTTCCTGATACAAAGCACAAACCACCCTGCCATGGACTACGTGTGTAACTGATGAGATGGGTATAGTCTTTTTTCTCCCCATCCCCATCCCCGCCTCCACCACCCACCACCCCCTGCCTTTTTTTTTTCATCCTCATAGCTGAAGACAAAATATAAATCATTGCTCCCAAACTATTCGGGAACAACATTAAAGTAATGGTAGATTAAAATGTCTCCACATTAAAAAGCTAAATAAAATGAATAGATGTAATCCTAAAGAGAGAAGAATGAGTATTCTTCAAACGCTGAATAGGGAACTTGGAAAAAGAAAAAGCTTAAAAAAAAGTATTAATGCAAAAGAGATGGTCTGTACTTCCGTTTTACTGTAGAGCTTTTGCTAAGGGCTTTTCTCAGCCCATTTGCAGCTTGTGTTTTTGCTACAGTTTTAAAGAAGCAGTCGGCAAAGGGACAAATGCAGTTCCTATTTAAATAGGGAAGCTGTGAAATAACGCTCTGGTACAAAAATTTGTTCGTATTTAAGGCTAGAGCTAGTGCTGGAGGAGCAGTGAAAGGCAAGGTTTCAGGAATTTGACCTAGTAAGTCATTCTTCAGAGCCCCTAACATTTCCTCCCCTCTTTCCCTCTAAATCCCTGGCAAAGGCACATCTTAAAAATTATTGTCTTGAACTCCAGTGAAAAGGCTGGATCAGAGGTATGTTTTTATTTCAAGCTATTATATCCCAGTAAGAGCATTTTCCTAATGACGGAGGAAACGTTTACATCCTGCTTCTTCCACGCTGCTCACGGCAGCGCCTGTGAAAATGCACCGTTTGTGCGTGCAAAGCCGTTAGGAGCACGTTACCTGACACATGCAAGTAACTGCTCAGATGAGAAACAGGCTTCTCTAGGCAATTGAAGGAGATGGCTTTACCCTTCTCGCAGCAATTTTTACATTTCCAGTATTATTCTTCTGTGGTTGAGGGGAATACGATTTAAGCTTGAGATCCCAGGCTTTGCTGCAGCAGTTAAAATTCCTGGAATAGCAACTGTGATATTGATGATGCTGAGAGACACACAGCAAAGTAAACACATGTTATTTCCAGCTCTTTCAAAAATGCAAGAACAAACAAGGACAAAGTTAATAGGGAAATAACCACTTAGAAGCTTGACAACATGATAAACAAGATTTAAAAAGCAAAGTTTGAAGCTTTGGAGTCGGGGTGAGATAGAGCTGAGCAGAGACCAGTACAAATACCCCTTTTAACTTTGAAAAGGATAGATGGTCTTATGTTTCCAGCTCAGGGGTTTTGGGGATTTGCTTTGTACCAGGGAAATGTTCCAAAATAAAAATAAAAACAAAAGTCTGTTTTGCATCTGAGGAGCGATACTCATTTCCTATGGGCCTGCTTTAATAAGGCACTTACCCCATAGAGAGAGCCCCTTGCTTTTGGGGTCGGGCAGCTGCTTCTTAAGTCTATGCTGTGCTCGTGTTTTTGAGCAATAGTAGAGCTTTCTGTGCCATGTACTCAAAACTTGTATGCATCCCATAGGAGTGGTTCCCTCAGCCCTGGTAATGAGAGACACCTAAATCACTGCCTCTCCCTCTTTAAATGCATTATGTTGGTTTTAGTTTATGATAAAGCCTTTGCATATATTGGCTGTGTGTGTTAAAGTCTGTGGTCAAAGCATTCAGGTAGAAGCCCGGTCCTGCCAGGGGCTAAGCCTCTGCACAGCTGGGCAGCAGGAATGTGTGTGCAGGCACCTGGTAGAGAATTAAGGCAATGGGAAAGAAATTCTGCTTTGTTATAGTATGTAAGTGTATTCCTAGAAGGTGCCTGCGTTAAGGTACACGGTATCTGTGTGTCTCCAGAAGTGGATAGAAAGATACAGTTTACACCTCTATGGCTATCTAATGACAGCCTACAAAGCCAAGCCTAAATGTGCAAACATTTTATCTAATAATAACAATAATAATAATAAAAAAAACCCTAATGAAAAAGGGCTCTTTACAGCTCAAACCTCAACTGAATGCATCCGCAAACAGTTCCGACTGCCTTTGTGCTCAAGTTGTGACCTGTTGAGGAACTCCGCTCAGTGCTTGCATTTCCAGCTAATTTGATATCGCTTTTTTTTTTTTTTTTTTTTTTTTTTTTTTTTTTTTTTTTTTTTTTTTTTTATGTGGTTGAAGCTTTGTCATTTGTTTTGAAGCTGTCATTTTTATTAGTCTCCCTGGCTGATCTTTTTGGGCTCTCGTCAGGTGGTGTATGTTCTCCATTGTCTGCCTGGTCTTGGCAAGCTGTAGGTCCTTTTATTGCCATATGACGTGGGCGTGCTTGCAGCAGTAGCCTGTAATTATACCCACCACAGGTGACAGTTACAAGAGAGCTTTGGTAATAATTTTAGCTGCCTGATCTGATGTTTATGAAGAGCGAACCCTCTTTGTGGTCTGGCTGGAGTTTGCTATATTGTTTTGTACTTTAGCTGTTTGATTTATGAAGCCCATTTTTTTCCCCCCTAATGTATAACATCTTGTGTCTTTTGAAGTTCTGAGGTTTTATAAGAGGTTATTGTTGATCTTAAGCCATCTTGTACATTTACTATTTATTTTTGCATATCTTGTATTTATTCCACTTTGTCCGGCAGGGTAAAATAGTACTCTTGCCTTTTGCTGGTTTTATTTGTCAATTTAACATTGCCGAACTCCTGTTTCTAACCTCTCGTTAGCAGATATGCTGTGTTCTCCTAGCTGTGAGACTAATCACAGATTAGCATTTAATTATGTTTTTTTGTCTTTGACTGTTATTTAATTGTTTTATAAAAGATCAAATTTGCTATCCATGAAGGCAGCACTGGTTCCTTCATTCCCGATGGAATTACAAAACTTGCATATGCTGAAGGTGAATTTAGCTCATGATTCTTACTGTTCCCTTACAAACCTACATGCCGATGTTAGGAATTTGCTACAAAAAATGGGGGAAAGACTGAAGCAGACACTACCTGGAAGGTGGCTTTTCCTTTGTGGTGTATTTCTTTTTGCAATTTTTTAGAGGATCCTTTAGAGGAACTTCAGATTAAATGTCTTGAACATCTTCTGAATTTGGTAGAAAGCAGTAATTTTATCAATTGACTGTTAGGTTGAAAAATTTATTTGTAACCATTTTCTGGCTTATCTGGTCCTAAACAGACAGTATTACGTATCAGTATCCATCATTTTTATCTTCCCAATTTGCCTGTTGCTTTTCCTGAAAGTTGACTCTATTCATAGATTAGAAATTGCATAAACAAAGACGAAATTAGTATTCTAAGTTTAATGAGTGCTGCATCTGTGAGAGACTCATTAAACAGAAGCATAAGAGAGAAACTACTTACCCACCACTATTGGAAATATTGGAATTTGAGAAGCTTATGTATAAAATTCCCAAAGTTTGGCATGGATTTGCACTATGCAAGCTGGATAGAAAAAGGCATACAGCTCAGCCCAAACAAACAAACAAAGAGGTAGGAAACCCATGGTTGCTGTTATGAAAAAGGTATGTATTAGGAAGTGAAATTGTCATTAAAAGTAAAAACTCCTTTACTTAGTGTGCTCTTTTTCCCCCAGAACCCCAGGTGTATTGATTATCTTTCAGTCAGGATCTGCTTGGGTTGGTCTCATTATTCACATTACTTTGACCTGGCACCTCTTAGAAAGTACTTTAAAGCACTTAGTTTTATAGAAAGATTGTAGACATTGACTATTACCTCCCTTGTCACTGGTGGAGCAACGCTATCAGTATTTTGTGATGTTTTTCTTTTTTTTTTTTTTTTTATTTTTAAAAAGGCAAATTATTTCTTTTTAACACAGAAGTAAGTTCGTTCCCTTGAAACGTATAGGCAGGTTTTATTCTTCTAAAATGAGGGAGTAAGTAGAGGCATGTTTGTAGGTGGTTTAAATCACTGAAACTTCATTAACTTTAGCAAACCTATGCTACTTAACATCAGTTAAAAATCTCCATCCTCATTTTGGGGCAAATCCTGTGTAAATAGGAGCAGCAGGTTTTCTGAAGAGGAGGAAAATCCTGTAGGTGGCGATGGACCCTCATGAATAAGCCAGCTCTGGCGTGCCGCCTTTTGACAGATTTTTCTGGCAGGTTTTCTTTCTCTTGCTTGAACTATTTTATTTTTAATTTAATTCACCCGTTCTCTCAGCGCTAATCTAACACTAGTTGCAGAAATCTTGACAACTGGAAGAAATTTCCAATTTGAAGGTAATGCAACATTTTGGGTTTATGATGGAGACAGATGTACCTGGAGAGGTTTCTCTTAAGGCATGCTACTTCTTGTGGGGCTGCTTTTGCCTTTTTTTTTTTTTTTTTTTTTTTTAAATAAGAAAGAGTTGGATCCTTTACAAGATCTGAAGTAAAAGGGGATTAGCATAGAAGCTACAGAGCAAATACATCTTTTATGTTTTACAGCCGATTCTTTTTTGGTTTTAACTTTTCTTCACTAGCGACTTAAGAAGTGCTTTGATTTAGAGGTTAGTCTTAAGCAACCAGGAAGTTCTCAGGTTGTTTAAGGATAGCAATAATAATAAAAATACCCTAAATCAGGATATGTCCCTTCCTTTTTTTTTTTTTTTTACCATTCATTGGGAAATAAAGCTGGAGAAATGGGATGACTGCAAATTCCCAGAAATCTGATTTATAAAAAAAATATCTGTACTATTAATTATTAATAAATTTGACTACTGCCACAGTAAAGAATCACACTGGTACCAATAGCATCAAAAGAGTTTTGATCACTTCCCCCCCCACTTCATGAAAATTAAAACTATTATGCTTAAATGTGACATCCACACTGTATTCAAGCTTAGTTTGATTTCAGGTGTTGGGGTTTTTTTTGTTTTGTTTTGGTTTTGGTTTTTGTTTTTGTTTTTTCTGTTTTAAAGGCAGTGCTGTGATTTTGAGAAGTGTTAGTAAATATGTAGAATGGGGAGTGTTTTATACTAGTCTAATATGCTGATTTATTTTAGCCTTAACTTTATCCATGTAAAGTCAGCTTGTTTACTGAAAGATAAGTGTCATATGTGAGCAAAAGTCTCCACTGAAACAGCCTTTATCTACTAGCTCAGGTTCCGAACTTTCTCCTTGCTTTTTGGAGAACTTGCTGTCTTCTGTGCTTTCCTTCAGCTTTCATCTTTTAATGGAAGAGAGGAGCTGCACAGCTCTGTATCAAAGGCAATTGTCAACTTTCATTAGATGTATTCTATTGTTTGTTCAGATTAGAAATAACTGCATTACACTTTGACTTTGAAGGCTTGTTTGTTTTTAAATATACTAGGTATATGTGACCTTTTTGTCATTTGTGATGCACTTGGCTTGACAAATTTGAGATACCCATTTAAACAGCAGCAAAAACTATTTGTAATGCAGGTATTTCACCAAAGGTACTTTCTGGAGGTCTAGAAGAGTAAACCGAAATCCTGTAGCTAATACAAAGCATTAATAGATTCACATGAAGTATTGTTAGCTAGCACTGTACCTCAAATACATTGCATGGGGGGAAACCCCCCACTGCTTAGTGAGACTGCAGCACCCTTAGCAGTGGGTGACAATCCAGTTAGCTGGTTTTAAAACCCCATTACGCCTTGTCCATATGAGAACGGTTCAGATGTGGCCTCTGTCAGAACATGATGGCAGGGAAGTCTAATTCCATTAAAAAATTACACTAGGCAAATTTTCTTAAAATGTTTAGAATATTAAATGGGAAATGCATAATTGATACAGTGATATTATCTTTTTTTTTTTTTAATCGAACATGCCCATCAGGAATTAGATGATGACTTGTTCTAGCAGTTAAGAAAAGTTCCCCAGATACTTCCATATACACATTTGGGAAAATTATTTGCAATGATGTATTTCAATTTCCTTAATAAACTAGACCTGTCTTCCTAATTCCCTTTCCCTCAAGTCCCTCCACAGGGGTTAAGAAATGAAGTATTTTGAAATTATTATCAGATAACTGTTTCTATGAATAAAAAACTAATCTGTTCTTTTTTAAAAATAGATTTATATTCCAAAGCTGGGAAATAAACAGTGGCGGTAGAAAGGAACGGCAAGATTAATAAAAACAAAGACATTTTGCAGGGCTACTCTGGATTGATTTAAATTTTTTTCTTTTTTTTTTTTTCTGACAAGTAGTGCTTCTGTAACAGCATGCATTGCAGTGGCTTTCCTGCTTTCTATTTTAAAAGTTATGTGAATATTAGCAGAGATAGTGGTCCTTTAGAGCCCAATGAATACTGTCTTACACACTGATACCTATAGTAACACATACAGAGTGACTATGAGATCAAATGCTCTGGTTAAAAAGCCTTAGGGAAGCATTATGTGTCTGAGGTCTGATCTATTGTCTGGGAGGTCGGAGAGTGTTAATGCACTCTGCAAAGATTAGACTCCCTCTCTAATTGCTCCAACACTTCCTTAAAGGATTTAAACAGTCAGAAAAGGTGATGCTCCTTGTCAATTTTTGTCTTCTGACAGCCGTTGAAGTTTATCTGTCTTTCCGCGGAGACCACTAGATCACGTAAACCAGGCAATGTCAAAAGCATGAACCCTGAATTAGGACGGAGAGCAACGAATGCCATTATTTACAACTTCGTTATTTCAGCTTTTAAATACCTTAAGGGCTGGGGACAGGGTTGCTTTTACATGCCGTGCCATGCCATTTACTTTTGGTGATGGGAACTCCCAAAGTCCCACGAAAAGTTTAACTCACCGAGTTTGATGAAAAGTCACCCTTTTAATTCTGGAGTGGCTCACGTTATTGTCTGCATCCCTCAGAGCACAGCTGGTGCTTCCCCACCACATCTCTGCGGCACCGAGTCAGGGCGTGTAGCAGCCACTGCTGTTGTATGTGTGTAGTACTGGTTGTTTATCTAAGTGCAGTGCTAAGTCTGAGCTACTGTGAGGCACTCTTTGCTATTTACCCAAAAATTTTCCTTTCCCTCACTAAGTCTGCTAAGGATTTGATTTCCCTTGCTTCATAGAGCCTGAATCATGTACAAAAAAATGACTCAGAAATGTGATAAAGCTCACGCTGGAAAGTTTTTTCTGCTGGTTAACCAGCACGTCCGCGCTGACAAGTACCTGACCCCTGGCACTGGTTTCACTAAGAAAAATAGAAATTTGTCTAATGGATCAGAACCACTTAATAGAACCAGAGTTTTATTTTGCAGTCTAGCTATTTGCAAATCAGCACCAAATAGTTTTGCTGCTGGTTTAGAGGACTTACCTGTTATAATGGCTTATGTTTGCAAAGGATACTTCTTTTGCTTGGAAAAGCACTTAAAGAGCAAGGGATGAAAAAAGGTGAATGTTACTGAGAAATGACAAGCATGGCCCAACCTCAGGAGAATTTGTAATATTTAATATTTCTGCAAAAAGGCTACGGTATCCTCATGTTCGCAGTAGGGTAACATTATTGTAACAAAAGTGGAATTTGACCCATTTTTAAAAAATGTCTGTTCCTGTTTCACAGACAGATGTGAGTGTGTCCAGTTTCACTGCAGCTCACACAACATGACAAGTCCTGCTGAACAGAGAGCCATCCTGGAGCTATTTTTTCTGGTGGATCAGAAGCTTTTGAATTTGATAGTGTCTGTGTTTTTGCTAGTCTTGCAGCATCTAAATGTGTTGGTGTATATAATCCATTTCACACATATAGATGTATAAATATGACCTATATAAATATACATATATTTAATGTCTCTTTTCGAGACTCTGAGCAGATGACTAATACAGCTGTTCAAAGGAGAAAAGGATTTTTTTTCTTAAAAAAAAAAAAAAAAAAGCCCTCTTGGCTCTGAATCGGAAATTGAGGAGCAGAATTCATCAAGTGTATTCTGATCATTCTCACATGGGTAGTTCCTCCTTCCCTTCCTGCATAGCATGTTCCTTTGCACTGTTGCTATATTACATGAAATGTTTCATCTGTATATAAAAATTAAAAATTCAAACAAAAATCTGGCCCACATGAAGAACAGGCCCTTTGGGCATATGGTTCATTATGCATATTCGTTTAATTACTAAAACACTTGGGATGTCTCTACTGCCCTTGCTTTCAACTTGTAAAGTTGGATCTGTTCTGCAGCATAGAATATGTTGAACAGGCATGTGTCATAAAGGACTTCAGTTTTTTCCTACTTAAAACTATATAATGTTCTTGGCTGGATTGTTAGAATTTACTGAATGTTAGTTCAACCCACTGCATCAAAACAGCAGTTCGGGATCTCTTTTCCCTTAACACCCTCTCTAACCCCAAAGAGGCAAGTTTTACAGTGGTTAGTTCAGAGTTGTGTTTAGTATCGAAGTAACGTGAAACTAAGGATTTAGATTTCAGGCACATTGCCACAAAGCACCTAAAGTCGCACGTTGAAGCTGTATAACTTTTATTAGCTAAGAAGGGATTGCTGTGATAGTGTGACTTTAATTGATTTTCAGGGCAAACAGGTGGTGATGGTTTAGGCATCCCCTAGTCTCCTGCCATTCCTAATTTGGAGCTGCACATATAATAGCTTTATTAAAATAAACAATCTTCTGGCTTTAGTTTTACCTGAACAGCTGCCTGAAATTGCAACAGTCTTGCAACTTTTTTTTTAGATTGTTCTGTGTTTTGGAAAGCAAGATGCTATAGGTCTGCTAGTGGAAAATCTCTATTACATAGTCATGCTGTCAATACTTCGGAATTTTTTTGCCTCACTGCTGTTGTTGCTAGCTTACAATAGTAACATATTTAGGGTATAATTACAGTGAGTCTCCCAGTCATCTTTGTGTTCTTTAATGCAGCAATTCTGTCAAACTGCAGATTACTGCTGAAATTGTGTGTGCCGTAATCACTCTCGCTGTTCTTGGTGTCCGGTGTGTGTCAGGTGTGGGGAGGGCTGGGGTTCGGTTGTGGTTTTTGCTCTCCTCTTGACCGTGGGAAGTAGATCTCAGATGAAGAGACCACCTGGACTCTGCCGTGGGGCTGTGGTGGGGAATCCCATGTACGGCATCAGGAAAGAGTGTCATCTGAAATTCTTTGCCTGAAAGGGTGTTGTCCTACTGCTTTGTAGGTGCTTTATAGGTGTTCTTAGAATTATGGTTTTGTGATCTGCGTTTACTGGATTTTTTTTATTATTTTAAATTTTTTTTTCATTTAATTATTTCACTCCTTATGCTCTGTTTCAGTCTGGAATAATTTCTTTAGGACTGGAGGTTCTGGAACAGAGGGTACCAGGCAGTTTTGCAGCATTAGTGTGTACAAGCATCTATTTCTCGTTTATGTGAGTTTACTACAACCTGATCTTTTTGTTTTGTTTTAATACCATAGCTGGAGACTGCCAGGGAAGTCACCTTATGTGGGATCCTCCTGCCACTGAACACTGAATTAAGTCGAAGTAAACATACTTGCTTTATTAGAGAGCCCTTTTTCCTTTACTCATTCAGCTCTAATATACACTATGAATGTGAAGGAGGAAGTCAGTAGTTTAAACGTATCGTGTAAGCTTCCCATTTGCTACCAATTGGAACCCAACGTTGAGAGCCCGAAGTTAAAGAATACTTCACCAAATACTCCTTCCACTGCTGTACAATTACGTCACCATCTGACCCTCGCTGCTGATGTTTCTCACAATATTAACAAATATGTCTCCAAAGTACGTGAACATTTATCAGCTCAGCTAATGATAAATTTTTTCATGACCCTTTTAAGGTGTTCATCTTATCCCAGAATAAATAAAATTAACCTACATTTTTACCTCCTTTTAAATAACACAGATATTTTTTTCTGATGCTTTTTGGAAGAATTATTTACTATATGACCAGGCTTTTAACTTGCATAATGCCTATCTTCCTTGCAAACAGATCATAACTTTCTGTATGAGAGTAATTCCAAAACTGTGACCCTGCTGATAAACTAAAACATTAGAGATAAAAATGACCATTTAATTTAGCAACGATGTAAAACAACTTTTTTTTTTTTTTTTTTTTTTTTGGCATGCCACCCCCTCTTTGTTTTAGGATCTTCCCCCATTGCCTTTGTCTGTGCTAGTTACCCCTTTAGAAATAACATGCAGATTTATTCCCCTGACCCACTCCCAGCGGATTGTCCCAAAAGATAGAAAACTGTTGTAATATTTTTTTCCCTGTTTTTTCAATTTTAAGCTTTATTGCTTGAGGGTCTTAACTGTATTTTACTTGGCACAGGAAATGTAAAATATGTTAGATAAAAGCATGAGGGAAAAATTAGACCAGTCAGCAGGCTAGGAAACAGCTATTTCTTCAGTGTCTACAGCCTAAAAGGACTGGAAATCTTTAAATCTGTTGTACATACATAAATACAGAACCCAAACTTGTGGTGTGGTAGTTGGGTTTGTTTTGATTAACCTCTTTTGGGGTTAGGGATAAAGAGAACGTAGCAGCCACAAGCAAGCTGGGTAGAGGCACCCCGTTAGACTTGCGGTGGCTGGTAGGCTTTGGGGTTTAAATGTGTGTGTCTTAAAGGACAAAGACACCCCCAGGCACACACCCTTTTGTGTTGACAATTAACACCCACACTCACCAATTTGGCTGATAATCTTCGAATAGCTGAAATGCAACATATAAGTCTTATCTTGCATATGAACTTAACAGGTGACAAGTTCAGTAAAAAAAAACTTGAAGCAAGCGGCTCTTCCCTGACCTCTCGTTAAAGAAAGATCTCTAAGGGTCTTGTTTTTAATTTTCTAGGCTGGCTAATCTCATTAATGTAACCAAAATAATCAGAATAAAGGAAAACCCTCGCTTCTTTCTTTGATTTTATTTTATTGTTATTTGTCTCTTTCTGATTCCAGGCATTGTTATCAATCGAGAATAGATCCATTGAACAGGTTAATGGCAAAAGTGATTCAGGATCAGTGTGTTGACATCTTGTTACTGTTTGCAGTCTTAAGCATAGCATCCCAACCTTCCCTGGTGAAGTTACCGACGGCAGTGTCCCAGGAGGATGGTGGAGAACAGATTGTAATACTGTCAACTCTTCTGATTTCTCTGCGACTTTTGCAGAACAACATGCTTTTTCTTAAAGCGCCATTTCTTAGATTCCTGTGATTGCACGTGAATCACAGCTTTCATTTAAAACACAAATGAGTTTCTACTTCCTAGCAGTGGCAAAGAAAATGAGATCCCCCTGAAAAGTCTAAAACAGTGGTAAAAATGGCCCTAACATGTGTTGGCTTGAACAGTACGAGATGTGTCATGTATTCTTCGGGGATTGTTTTGTTGTTTTATGTCTTATTTTGTTGGGAGTGGGGAAAATTGTTTGGTTTTTTTTTCTTTTCTTTTTGAATGTTGCAACTGGTGTTAGAATTGTGACCATGGTGACAACAGTTTGTATCCTTTGAAGGCTTTATTCTATCACTCCTTTTCCTTATTGCATCCTCACGTGTAATGTAAATTGTCAAGCACAAGTTGGGTGCCTTGTGTTCCTCCCCCCACCCCTGAACCTCGTCCTGGGCCACTTTCTCAGCAAGCTGGAGCTGGGACTTGCAGAGATGGGACACACGGTACGACAGCAGGGCAAGGCTTTGCCGCTGTGTCATTTAGCCTACGCAGACACCTGAAGTGGGCAAACGTGGCCACATTACTCAAAACATCTTCTGCAAAAAAATCAGGTAGTTCTACATGGCAGCAAATTCTACAGGCATATCCTTTATTCCTCATTCTCAATTCTGTGCAGTCACACATGTAATACAGAGTTATTTTGGGGCACAATTTGATGTTTAGGTTTGGCTTTAGGGTCTTTAGGTGGATTTTTGTGTGTGTCCGTCTTTGTTTTTAGATTCCAATTGTGTTTGCACTTGGAACAGAGAGCTCGTGTGGAAGAGCCAAGCTTTTTGCTTGTGGTACGCCCTTAAAAAATTAGTAAGTTGTACGCTATGCGTGGAGCAATGCAGAGATAATTTGTAATGTGGCATAAATATTTAAAGACCTCTATTCCTTCAGGTCATTTTTGATTTTGGTCATCGGTGTTCAATACAGCGCACGTTTCCTGCTGCCATTGAGATGCTCTGTGTTCTTTTGCTGGGGACACAAAAAGCAAACTGAATCTAAAGTAAATAGGTTTCTTCTGACAGTGCTGGTTTATTTAAGTATAATTTCTCTTCCTGCCACGTTCTTTGTTATTGCATTGCAATGAGGGAGCGACTCTGCTCATAACTGACCCCTCCTTGAGCTCCAGCTTAGTGGCTATGAAGTGGCATAGGAGCGCTCTCAGCTGGCCACAGCACGGTGGGAGAGCATCACAGGGATGCGGGAAGGAGAGTATTAGTAAGGGAATTCCGGAATGCATCTTTGGAAGAGGATCTGTTCTTAAAAAAGAAAAAAAAGGTCTTTGGGAGAGGACCTTTAGTGGGAAATACATACTACATGACTGTCTCAACCTTTATTTGCTGTGCCCTGAGGTGGAGCTATATTAGACTAATTTCTGTAATTGTTACAGACTTCTTTTTTAAAGTATTGTCACTAGTCCACTGCACAGGCCAGTCCAAGAGCACAAGCCTTATGCTACACTCACAACAGGCTAAGCCCATACTGTGTACCCTGGTTTTCATTACCATGGGCTCAGCACCACTGTGTTGATGCATCCACATTGCCTGTATCTGGAAGAGATACCTCTGTATATACAGATATGTATACACATATGCACAAATGTACTGCTCAATGTGAGTGTTCTCATTCATTCCTCTTTTACTCTCCCTTTCTAAGGGCAGGAATAAGTATCTGTCAGAAATAATTCGTTGTCGACAGGCTTATTGCCTCCAAGGGATTTGAGTGCCCTTTTGGGGAACCAGTATCTTACATTATTGGCTAATATCCTGAATTTTATTTGGGGCAGAGGGACTGAAAGCTTAAGAAAAATAATGCTAGAGAGTTTGTTCCTGAACATTTAGCTGCAGAAATTTCTCCTTTTTTATAGAGTCCATTTGTGCATACATGGCACCTTGAGAATACATAATCCAGAGATAAGTTAAAAAAATCTGTAATTCCTCTCCCCTGTAAATAAAGGGAAGCATGTCTTTGTGTCTCAAATAAAAACCAGTGTTTTGGTTTATCTCAAAACATAACTTGGACATTCACAACAGGATCAGCTCAGGTTTTTCTCCTGGCTTCGTGAATTGCACAGACCATGTTTATAAATTGCAAGGAAACTTTTGACAAAGCTGTTAGTAGTTTAGAGTTCAGTTAAATAGTGTGTGGTTTTGAAACTTGGAGTTTCAAATAATATTTTTCACAGCTCTGCTGATGAGGCATTTCATTAGCATTGGAGCCTACACTGGCTGAGAAAATAACATTTTACCATAGGTTCCTTGTGTGCATTTAATCTCCTTTCACTTTTATTTTTTCCATCTGATGGAATGTATCCCTCTACTTCTCCCATCACTGTTGTTTTCCAAGAATTATTGTCACACAACACAGCATCTTTTACTTCTCCACAAAGACTTACCAGGTCAAAAAGAGCCTGATTTTTAGAGTTAAAAAAATTATAATTACTGTGTAGAAAAACTACACAGAAAATCCTTCCTAATACTAGGTTTCTAAACCCCTTCTGTCCCATGACTGTGGGTTTGCTGGTGACAAATGTTTTATGGGCATACTTTAGTAGACACCCGTCTAAAATCTGTTCTTAATAGTCAGATCCTAAATTGGAACCAGAGGGGCAGAAAAACCAGATTTGAAACGTGTTTCTAAGGGTTTGTTTTTACTTTCAGTTGAGACTGCCTTCTCTCATCTTTTGTGCTGCTGTCAAAAGGGCCGTTCTCATGGTTGTTCAAACTCCATGCTTCTTGACAGGAACAGTTGGACCCCTCTTCAATGATTTTCAGATGAAACGTCTTCCAAACCTCCAGAGCTTTAACTTGTAGTTATTAGGCCCTTTGAAATAGCAACACATTAATCAGTTGAAATCAAGTGGTCCTTTCTCCAAGGCTGTGATATTGCTGTTCTCTTCTAGGTAGAACTGTAGTCTAAATATTAGTTTCAAGAGCTCTTTTTCTTTTCTTTCCTCCAGATATGTCTATCCTATTTCAGTTTCTATTTTGATCATTGTTTTATAATGCTGGGACTTAAATTGCTCAGTTCCATAATAGGCTTTTATATTCTCAAATTGCATTAAAAGAAGTAATGCAGAAAGCTAGCTTCCACTTGTTTGCCTTTTATTTTAGAAATTGGCTACTGTCCTCTTAACTTCTCTCAGGCACAGTATGAAGCCCACCAGAAAAGGTATCGATGATGTGATGGATTGTGTCTGACAGGACTTGGTCTGATGATGGTGTGAAACATTGAAAAAAGTATGGTTTGTTAAAATGGGATCATTTGAAACAGGGGCTTGGTTTCTGTCCCTGTCCTCTGTGATACTGAGCAAGTGATCCGAACCTGTTAATGACTTCCCTTACCAGTCTATGTATTAGGCAAAAGATAGACTAGGGCTTGCAAGAAATGAAGATACTTTTCCTTGCAATAGCCATTATGTACATCAGGAGCTGAACTGGTCTTGAGTTTTGGCAAAAAGTATTGCTAGGAAAATAATTTAGGGAGGATAACGCAGGAGCTTGTCCCAGGCACAAGGTATCGCTGGGGAAAAAATAAGAACATGCATGATTGAGAACCTTGTAACTGGAGGAGTGGGTGTCTGTATCACAGGGCTGCTGATGCTGTAGTCAGTGTCAGGGAGCTGCATGAGAGCTGATAAAATAGGACATGGACCTGTTTGGGAACTGCTCTGAAAATTGATGCTACAGAACTACTCAAAAGGCTGTTAGAATGCAGAAATGTTTCTGTTCGCTTTATAAACACCCTCTGAACTTTTATTATGTACTGCATGTTCACAGCAACCATTTCCCATACCTCCGAGACTAAATAATTTCTGAATAGCTAAATCAATTTGTCTTGTGTCTGTGTTGTGTCACAGTAATGAAAGTTCCCTTTACTGCAGCGGGAGCAGTAAAGCAACTCTTCTGAAGGAGACGTGGGAGCTCTATCAAAGCATCGCTGTCTGAGTTATAACTCAGCAACTGATTAACCAGTCGGCATTAGAAAGGAAGCGGCAACATGCCTCAGCTATCAATTGAGACTACAGTGAGATTTTGTAATTAAGTTTTAAGTTTTATTTAAGGTCTGAAACTTAATAATACACAGAATGTACTGTTGGACCTAAAATCACCAAGGTCTTGATTTTGTATCTTGCCTAAATGACCTGTGATTGCAAGGTTGTATTATACTTGCAACTGAGCAGAGTGGTGTTCATACAGGATGGTGACAGATGCACTAAAATTGGTTCAAGTCCTGCAATTGAATGAATGGAGGTTCTTCAAGAGCTTCATTGACTCCTGTAGGACTTTGCCTAGCTGACGACTGGTGGAGTCTTTTTGCTGCGTTAAGAGAAGACTGAGTTTGCGAATACCCCAGGGTGATGATGAAAATGCAGCCTCCTCCGACAGGCTGAAGCAAATGTTTTGAATTAATACCTGGCAATATGAATTTCCATGAAGAAGTTTACGTAAGGATCAGATCTGTATTTCTATGTATGTCTCTGTTTTTATCTGTCTATATATACCTGAGACAGATACCTGTATAGATATGTATAGTAACAGGTCCTTGCTCATTAGAGTGACATTTGAGGCAGGATAGGAGCTGGTATCACCTTCACTTTGTCTTACAAAGCAAGCAGAGATTCATCCAAGGGAACTGGAACAGCTTCAGAGGAACTTGTTCAGGTTAGAACTTTTCATTTGTGGAAGACTTTTTAGCTTGGAATACCAGTTTTTGAAGTGTTTATTAACTAGAGCCATGCAAGACTCGTGTAAGGCAGATCAAGTACTGTGCCTTCTTGGCCAGGGTTCTTGTGTTTCTGTTGCTTTGCTTACATACGAAACGTGGCTGTTGGAATAATTATCACTTCGAATTTTTTAGTATGTTGAAAAGCAGGATCAAAAAGAAAATATAATCAAAACCAAATCCTCTTCTGCATTCCTATGTTGCAAATCAATAGTATGGGGGTATTTTGTCTGGTTGTCAGCCCATTTTATAAATGAATATATCTCAAAGTTCATTTTACTGGCCTACAAATGCCAAGAACAGGATGACAGTCTAATTCCTTGCATAGCAACAGCTAACATAAAATCAGGTTCACTCCAGAAAATGCAACTGCTGTTTGGGCAGGGTTACGGATACAGACATAGTTTCTTGGTTTATGCTTGGCCCCTGGTAGACATTAACCGGCCATTTGTCTGGTGTCAGACAAGTCTTTTTGTTTAGAAGTTACAACAGCTGCTGTTTTCTAGGGGTATAAATTCTCACCCCGCTGAATGCAGTGGGAAGTGCTTCTTTGGTGCAGTGTGGTTAGACTTTCAGGTCCATAACACAAAATCCATTGCCATAAATATCCCATTCTGCAAGTGCCAGCATTGCCTTTATGTGTAGTATCTGACAGGCCAAGGATGAAGAGAGGTAGAGATTTAGCTTTCTGATCACCCTTAGAATTTTCACTTCGTTGCAGTTTGGGACACATTCACTGGCTCTGACTCATTTTCACCTACCTGTATTATTCTAAAAATGTGATTTTTCTTTCTGATCATTCCAGGTTCCTTTGGGGGAAGGAGAATCAGATAAATGTGTTTGTGCCTTGTCTTTAGAGCAGATTGTTTAAAATAGCTTCAAGTTACTACCAGCATTAGGCAGTACTTCTGGAAACACTGTGTATGAGTAGAAAAGGAAATGGGATCACAATATCCATTTTACGGCAGTTCTGGATTTAGTTTATTAACTTTGTATTGCCAGCCACTCCAAGTTTGCAGTCCGTTCATGTTATCGTTGGTACTTGTAAGATAGGATTACAGTTTATCGTGGTATCATTTAAAAAAAAAAAATAATCCTAAGTGTTTTTTAAATATCCATTGTGTTAGTTATGTGTTTTGCTGATCCAGTTTGCAGAACAGAACCTCAAAATTTGGCTTCTGGTTTTGCTGTTAATGGATACCACTCCAAATGCACAAACTCATGCCTTTTCTGGGCAGAGGCTCCAAGTAACCAGTGAAATCAGAATATGCTGTGCTGAAAAATGGCAAGACTATGAGAATGGAGACTAGGCTTACTGGATCCTTTTCCAAAATAATATATCACATGCAACCTAGAGCCTTGCCTCCGGGAAGGGGATGGTCCTTTCTCTGTGGTGCCATGACAAGAATATAGGTGGATTGATGGTGAAGATGCATTTGCATCCCCTGTGGAGTGATGAGGGAGCTGGATGGCTCCTGTTGCACAAGAGGAAGAAACTCTCCTCTAGCCTGGCAATTAGGGTTTGATGAAGTGGAACAGGTTTACCTCTATAAGTGGGTCTGTTATGCACCAGCACTAAGGACAAAAGGTTTTCAGGCTTGAGGAGGTCCCAGAAAGGAGCAGATAAAGCCTTCGGACTAACCTTATATTTGTGGCCTTGTACTTCACCACACACAGGGGAGGAGAAGCTAACAAATGGCAGCCTGATGGACTCAAGCAGATTAAAAAGAGAGCACGCTTTGCAAGCAGACTTTCTTTGCCAAAATAATAATATGAATGAAGTTAACAGAGACTCAAGGATGAATGTGCATAGCGATAATGACTGAAAGGCTTTCTTATGTCTTTCTTTTTAAATGCTTGTATGTATTCCCTTCTGCTGCTTTATTTCTCCCAGGTATTCGTGGTCACCGTCTGGAGCGTGGAACTGTACATGGTGCCCCTGGCTCTGCTGGTGCTCTTTGCCTACAACTTCTCCCTCGTCGCAACCGGGAAGGTCAACAACACCCAAGATGCCCAGGCAAGTAAAGTGACAGTAACATTTCTTGCAGCCCCAGCTTGAATTTGCCCTTGAGCAAAATGTCATGCGTTTTAGTGGTATTAAGCTAGCTGTGTAGCTAAACAGCATTTTGATTTCAAAGTTACTGAAAAGAAACCTCAACCCTCTCACTTTTCGTGACTGAACTCAAGCAATAAACCATTCAGAGTAGTAGGAGAGGACGACAAGAATATGTAGGAGGGAGATTTCACTTACTAAGTAACTACAGACATTCTTAACTAAGTCGAATTAAGAAAGACTTACAAAGCAACAAGTACCTAAACATCATGCCCCTACTGCTGTTACACTTGCATCACACTGATGAGTCATGATTCACAGAAGAGGAAGGTCAATAGAAGTTGTTTTTAAACCTTGTCCTGTGATCTGAGACTTTAAGAAGCCCTTATTCCTCCTCCCCAGCGCCCCCCTTTTAAACGACAGATGCATATTTTTCCCCAGAAACTTAGCCTTCAGCTTTTTAACTTCATCTGAGAGAAAAAATGATTTAAATACAAAAATATTTACAACGTGTGGCGAAGTGCTACTGTGCAAATGCTGCTTGATGTTGACCATTAATTGCAGTTAGAAACGAGAGTAAATTCATAGAAGTACATAATACTCTGGTTTTTAAATGTGTAATAAGTACAGTAGTGAAATACAGGCTGAATTATAGCTTCCTTCTAACTTTTGATAGCAAGATGATTGACACTTGTACCCATGAAGAATATCTTTTCCCAAATGAATCAAGTGGATTTTATACAAAGAAATAATATCCTAGAATTAGAAAGGTCAATAGCAGGTATATTAGCTTTTGCAAGAAGAAGTTGCTCCTAGTTCAGTTTTCATCCATTCCCAAGTGGAAATATTGTTAGAAAATATGGGAGTTGCATTATCCAGACCAGAATGTAGACTTGATTTGAGAATGTGGTAAAAGAAATGCTTTTCTCCAGTTTCAGCCAAGTCCAGAATAATGTAGAAGACATTGAGTGTCTTCAGTGACTCTATTTCATCAGGAAAATGAGAACTTCCCATGTAGGAGAATTCCAGGCAAACAGGTGTTTTGGTTTTAATACAAAAGACAATATAAAATAGTAGTAACTTACTCAGGAAAAACTATACAAGGAATACCTTCCAGCACCCATCAGTCATCCTGTGGTGAGCTTGTTGTGTGTTCAAGTGATGAGAGTCTCGCACAGGTCAGCTAAACTGAGCAGTACGTCATTTAGATGAAAACTACAATAAGGCTATATCTGAAAATACAGGTTAATTGTAGTAATACTGAGGAAAGGTGCATCAGAAAGATGGCCCTGTTCCTGTCACACATCCTGCAAGCCACGCGATGCTGTGAAATTCAGGGGTGCATTTTGCGTAAGCAAAGTTACACATCTGCCTAAGTGCTTTGCAGGAGTGGGATCATATGGAACAAGTAGTCAAAGTGCCTTTAATATTACCTGATTTCTTTTTTATGCGTGTCTATGATTCTAACCATCTGTAGGTCAAAAATAGACAATCGGGTGCTACCCTTAGTCACATCTGTCCTGCAGATGAGAAAAGGTTTTCTTCAAAATAGCAATGCTTTTTGCACAACCATTTATTTATTTTTTTGCTTCTTCAGACTTTGGCTGCATGCGCACTACCTTTGGTTTTTGTGAGCCAGCATGCACATTTCACATATACAGAGGAATGCAAACAACAGTCTGCAAAAGTAGACGTCAAATTTTCTCTGATTTCGGTGCTATAAAATGTGAACAATAGTATTAACCTTGTACGCATGATCCAGTTGCCAGGAAGCTAAATTTGTGAATATTGGTAAAATGGTTTTTGTTTTACACATGAGGAGCTTCTACAGAAATGTAAAAGATCATCAGTGTTAATTCTGCTGCCTGGGGTATTCCAGAAAGTTAAAGAGTAAATGTGGGTATCTGAGTTCTCAGTACCTTCTGCATACTGGGTGCAACTGCTTTTAACTGCTTTTCTGGGGGAAAACGAAAGAAAAAAAACCCCAAAACAAAACCACCTAACCTCCCCCCAAAACCCCAAATCCAAAACATTTATTGTGATTCTTCACATTCGTTGCATGTTTGCTGTACATAAACCTGTAGTACGCCAATTCAAATGTATCTATTAAATAACCACGAATAACTCAGAGGACCCAGTTAAAAGCTCAGCTTATTAAATACCTGAATTGAAAGCCAAGTGCTCCTAATTTCAAGCCTTAGCCTAGTCTTTTGTTTTCTCCCCTACCTGTCAGCACAGAAGCTAAAGGGAGGAAATAATGCTGCATAGAAATCTGACTGTGATTTGTGAGATTGATTATGTTCATACTAATGTATTTTCTAAAGTCTAATGTTTCAGTAATGGCCCTAAAGGGAGGGAGCAGTCATTGTAGTAGTGAGGATGGAACAAGTTGAGTATAGAGTCCTCAGCCTTGACATACCGGCTGGTTCATTTGTCAGACTAAGAACAAAGCTGTTTACAGACAGTAAAAGTTGGCAATGAATCTGAAAGCTTGTTGCCTTCAAACTACTGGACACAGCCACTAATGCTTTATTTAGACTTAAAATTTGTATAGGGTATTGCATGCTTTGTTCAGGATATCTCACACACACACACACACACACACACAAAAGTCCTTGAATACAAAACATTATTTCTGAAAGGTGAAAGTGGTGGGTTTTTTTGATGACTTGCAATAGAAGTGGGAGAAAACTGTGTAATGAAATGTTGTAGGAGTATCATAAGCTTTTTGAACACTGCCTGTCACTGGAAAAAAACACACAAACAAGTAGTGTTTTGTAACATAGACATCTGCTTTTTCAGGAACTTATGGGCTTGGATGAAGATGAGGATGAAGATGATAAGGTAAGCATATCTCATGACTGTGTTAGCTAGAATCAGAAGGAATGTGGGAGAGCACAAACCCACCATCCTACCTCTGTGAGATCCTCATTTATTATCTGTATTAACTGGGAGACCAATTGTTACCAGTTTACTGATTGACAGATTTGAAAGTATGGGAAGATTGGTTTGTGTAACATTCCATAGTGGTGTTACCTGCACGAGACCTCTGAACGTTAGTGGGATCTGAGCAGTCTCGTCTGTGCTTGAAATCATAACAGGCACGTGTTCATGTATGTGCACTTATAGATATGAGTATGGGTGGACAAGGTGCAAAGACAAGCATGAGCGTGTAAAATCCCCCATCGCTTCCATTCTGAGTGTTAGTTGACATTCTATACTAATGGCTTTCCCCAAATGATTTGGCATTTCCATTTCTGTAGGCCAGAATTGGTACGATTCGTGGAGGACTGGTTAGAATTTTCTCAACATTTCTTTCAGAGGCTGGAAAAAAACCCATTTTAGTTCATCGGCTGAAATGTAGAAAGAATTGGAATTGGCAAGGTCTGGTTTTTATTTTATTAGAGCGTACTTACTCATTCTACTTGCTATGAAAAATTCATTGGATTTTTTTTTCAAGTTTATCAAACCACAGTGACAAATGATAAAAGGATTAGAGGGCATGACATATGAAGAAAGATTAAGAGAACTTAATGTATACAGCTTGAAAAAACATAAGCAAGTGAAGGAGGATCTGATAATCTATAAATACTTTAAAGCTAAAAGGTGAGGAATTATTTAACGAGCAACAGCATGCAAAGGAACATTAGCTGTTAGGAAGAAAATGTTCAGAAGGCGATGTGAAACTTTCAAATTGCATACTAAGTTAATAAGACTCTTCTTGAATATTCTATGTTTTAAGAGTGTTACAGTGAAATTGTTGATCATTGAGAAGTAAATCAATACCACAGCCAGCAAGTGCACCTTAACTCTTCTCAGTCACAGACACTAGAACTGAAGCTCAGCAGACTAATTCATGGGAATAGTTATTTAAATTTAACCTGCTCTTCTGTAGTGGTTATATTTTAATGAGCAACCAGAAATTCATTAAAGTTATAAAGTGAACTTTAGACAATTTAGTTGAATTACAGGTTTCTTGCAACACACAATAATTGCTTAAATGTTCTCATTTATTATTCACCCTTTACATCGTAAAATTGGTCAGCTAAATGGACCAATATCTGGAACTCATCAGAAGTTGGTAAATGAAAGTTGCATCTTTTTCAAAGGAATACTGTGTATCTCTAAAAGTCGATAATTTCTATTTTGTGGGTACCCAAAGCTAGACACCTGTGAGTATTGACCCTACATCTTATTTGTGTGATGCCTGAAGGTGTAACTTATTCATTGGAACCAATCACATTTACTTTCTCCTTTTTTAATATTCCTCTTTTTTCATTTGCAATTGCTGAGTTGGGGGGGGCAGGAAGGTATTAAATAGGTATTTAATCCTCTGTTTCATGTGCAGTGCCACAGGTTCATTGCTGCAGAGCCAAAATATTCTAGGTTACCTTTACCTTAGATTTAACTTCAGTGACTTTGGTTCTCTCTATAAATACAACTGGGTCACTTAAATGTGGATGTAATCACTTTGCATTTTTGGTCCCCGCTCAACAACTTCACTGTCATTCTCTTTCTTGGTTTCTTTCAACTACATATGCAGGTTTGGGAAAACTCCTGACAGTCAGTGTTGAGCTGCTGATGATTTGGCCATACCATTTTGTAATCAGTGTTGCCTCTACCTCCATTCCATGCATACACAGGGACTCTGAAGTGGAGAACTGGTAGCACTGGCTAAAGCTACTCAAAGTAGACACCTCCAGCAGGCTTTCTCATCAAGATAACACTTTATATCCCAACATTACAGCAGTAATAATTCATAACTTTAATTAATTGATATGCTAGTGTTATGGGTATATGGAATTCTGACACGGAATTGCCCGTCACTCCGTGTGTCCTATGTCAAGTGCTGTACAGCATTGCCCTAATGTCTCTGTCCTGTCCGGGCTGCGTCCCCTTTGCATCAGTGACGGACCATGCTTGCACTCTGACAAGTTGCATCTTTAAGTACATTAGGTTATTCTAAGTGACTTCCAAGTCTGAGGGTGGCCAATGCTCTCTAGGGAGTGTAAGAAGAATGTAGTCTTATGACATTATCTCATGGCAATGTCAACATTTAAACAGACAACTATACTTTCAGAAGTCTGTGTATTTTATTTTTTTTCCTCCTTAATACAAGACCTCCTAAAGTTGAAATCTGCTAGTTGGGTTGTGCCATACAAGGTCACTGTTTCTGTTTCCTATCATCGTGCTGTATCAAAATACTCACACACGTAGCCTTTCTGGGTTCTGCTGCATGTTAGACATAACAGACCATGCTTCTGGGAACTGTAACACACCCTCTAAGAGATGAACTGTTTACAAATTATAAATACACAGACACTTAGTTCAAAAACCCAAGAGCAGATTAACTCCCTCCACCTAAACTATCTGTCTTAGATGACAGGGCTTAATTGCCAGCTCCCCCTTTCTTTCCTCCCCTGCCCTCTGCAAATACCAGCATGGAGGACTGTAAAAGATAAGAGAGCTCTGTCCCTTTGGCACAAGCTGTTCGGTGGATGAATGCCTTCTCGGATTTGTGCCATCTTGGACACTGAGCTCAGGCTGCATCATGTCAGCTCTGGGGTCTGTCAGGCTGTCTGAATAAGGATTGTTTTAAAATTGCGTCACTGAAACATCTTTTGCCTGGCAGTAGAAAGGTATAGACAAGTTATGTGCAGCTCAATGTAAGTTGTCTGATTGTTGACCATTTCTATTTATTTTAGGGGTTGTTTTTTTCTTTTCATTTTTGACAATGTCTGTAGAGCTTCAAGAGTAAACGGTTACCCTGTTGAATGAGTGTATCATAGCACCCGTCTGGAAAGAGTCTTGGAATCTTCTCATGATCGTATGTTGTCTGGATAAAAGTTTGCATCTCCTCCAAAACAGACAAAACTTAAATTACTACTGTTTCCAAGTCTGGTAACTGATTCAACAGAAAATCAGAGACAAAGTAAATCAACAACAATTCCTGGTTTGATTTTTGTTGGGTTTTTTTTTTTCTTGGAGGGTTTCTATCCAGCGGTGAGCTGATGTAGCCCTGCTTGGGTAGTGGGATGTAATAGGGGAGGATCAGATGACACTGTGGCTTTAAGCCAAGTTATTTGGCAACTTCCAAGAAATGTTTAGTATCTCATGTATTGGAAAAAAGAAGAGTGGGAAAAAGTCCCCAAAGAAGAAAAATCTAATGTTTCTAATGTAGAAAATTCTCTGACAAAAATAGGTACCAAAAATATAGAAAGTTTTATGAACACAATTCAAAAAGACTCCAGCCGAACAAATTAAAGTCAAATTCATCCAGTAGCAAACAGCTGACATTTTCCATTTGAGTTAGATTCAGCATGTGGAAACCTTCCATATGGATCTTATTTGTACGGGTGGATTACGATGAAAATTGCATTAATTTTCTCCACAGTAAAGGTCAGTAATTGAAACATGAACCAAGAGTCTATTGTGTAAGATGCTATATCCCCATACTTAGGAAAGGTCATTCGAGACAATATCATCTCATTGTTTTCTTCTTTGGAAGTATAAATAATTTCATTAGTTTTTCTTTTTCTCTTCAGTACAACAATTGCAATATAATATTTCAGCATCTCCCATTAAGATTGCTGAAGAGAAATGATGGTTAAGACTTGAAAATACCCCGTGATGCATAGGGTATGTTGAGACTAGCAAGGAACACCCACCTTCTCCACAACATTATGGGCAAGACTGTGTCCTGAAACCCCCACAAGGTGTGTGTTTCTATAGGAATGGACTCCCTTAAATTTCTGTTCATTCTTCTTTTGGCTCTTTGTGGCTTTTCTCTTAGTGCTTCGCAATGAGTCTATACACAGACCATGAATACACGTTAGTGATGGAGAAACCTGAGGGACAGATTCTGCTACTTGCCTGAGCTATGCTCAGTGCAAAGCTGGAGGATGGGACACTTCTAAGCACACGTAATCGTCTGGTCTTGCAACCATCTTGACTAAAGTGTAATACAAGTTTCCAGGTATCAGTTAAGACACAGTTATCGCTTCTGTAAGTTTTCTCCAAACTTCTTATTAACCTAATCAACTTCTGGTTAAGACAGAGTACAGGGGTTGCCTTGCTTGTGCTTTGCTCTTTGCTTGGGAGCCTCCTGTGTATGAGAAACTGGAAGATAAATGGTCTGCTGTTATTTCTTATTTACACTGTATCGTTGTTTAGGACTGCTCTTATCCATCAGTATCCCATAAATTGGCACAAGCCTTGTCTCAGCATCATGACCCACCTATTCATAGGTTTAGGCGTGATGGGAGAGAGGAGCTGAGAGGAGGGACTCACAGAGGACTTTTAGATATCCTGGGGACTGTGATATGGCTCTTCTCACATAGAAACCTTAGCAGCCCTATGGCAGTCTAAAATTCTCCCTCTTGCCCCTGGGGGTAGGTGAGCCAACTCTGTAACTTCTCTAAGTCTCTGGGAGACGTATTGAGTAGTGCTAGGCAGGTCACTGGACTGAGCACATTAACCTCACAGTTCCTGTCCCTTAAATTCCAACTATTTAAAATTTATTTCGAATTGGCCAGATGTATGAATAGGTCTGTCTTTTTCCTGTACCCCAAATTGCTAAAGATCATTGCCTAGATTATAGGTGATGATCCAGTAGTTTAAGTTTAATCACATATAATTGATCTTAGGTCTTCTGTATTTCCAGGTGAAAACACTTATTTGAGCAAAGTTGTTTTCTTTCTCCTTCCCTTTTTTAAATCAAAGATGACTGATGACTTTTTATCTTCATTCAGACTTCTTTCTTTTTGCTTCTTATGCACATGTTCTTCACCTGAATGGTGTTTTATTCTGTTGTGACTACCAGTATTGCTCTAAAACTTGTAGCAGTACCACCAGATGTTGCATCACATGTCTATGAAAATTACGGAAAATGCCTCTTAAACCCCCAGCATTTTATGCCTGTGCGGAGAGAAAGCAACAGAGTTATGACCTAAGCCTCTCCATACAAGCTTTTTCTTGGATTGGGCTTGGGGGACTTGTGCTGGTCCTCTGTGTACAGATGAAATTTGTCTAATGTAAGCGAAGAAAGTGTAAGCCTGGCTGAACAAGGCGTGAAGTGGTCATCTTCTGCCTTTTAGCCAGTGTTCCCCCAGCCTTAGCTGTAGGCTGATGTGCCATTGCTTTTAAAATGTGTCCCTTGTAAGGCCGATGGCGCTCTCCTTCACATCAATCTGGAGTGATTCTATTGGCTCTGGTGGAATTATTCCAGATTTCACACCTTTTTAACTGAGAGCATAAATTGACCTGTATGTGTTGCATTTCCTCTATTTGGTAATTATTTCAAGTACACTCAGTTTCGCTAAATTTCCGCAGCCAGGCAGGCACATTTGCAGCACGGTGTTAATAAACAAAAAGATCCTGTGATGCACAGTTTCAGGACTGCACGAGGCAATTGCTCAGAGTTTGGCAGCCGTCCTCTCCGGGTACCCATCCTCCTGGAAGTGCTGAGAAGCTCGCCTTGACACGCAGCAGACATTGCAGTGCAGGACAAGGCAGTGACTCAGCAAGGCAGATTGCTGGGTTCGTTTCAGCCGCCTTTGGCTCCCACCAAAGGCGGGATCCAGTTCAAGGTTGCTGTGGTGACTATTTTCAAAGCTCTGCCTGGAATTCATTTTAGCTACCAAGAGACTGTCTGTCACTCCATGGCTACCACCTCCCACAAGAGCTTCATTCTGCTGTTAGACTGAAGCTGTTAGTGAAGTGTTCCCTGCAAACAATAAAGGCGAGTGGTCTGCTGTTTATACCCAATAAAATCTTTTTGGTTTCTGAAGTTCTTCATCTATGAGCATTTTGGCCTTAAGATGTTGTTTGGCACAGGTTTTGCTGGACACCGGTATGGTCAGAGTTTGGTAGTCTTGCAAGTTAAATCCAACTTTGGCTAAGTCTGCTTTTCTCTAAATAACTACAGCATGTTTGGTTTTTTTTAAAAAAACCCACCAGAATAATAGTGGAGCAAAAAGGCATGCATGCCTGAGCTTTTATTCCTTTCTTTCCCCTTTCCATCAATCTTGGTTTTGCTAATACACTGGGGAATTTATATCTGGTACATGGGATAAATCCTGGTAAAACATTGCCCTAATGCGCTTGTAGCAGCAGTGGCATAATGAGACAGCCACTGTAAAAAGCTAATCCTGAAAGTTAGGCCAGCCCAGGGCTAGGCAGACTAACTCTTTGAATTCCTGAAGATATTCCAGTTTTTAATTCCTGACTTAGTTGCCTATGTCCTGTTTTCTTCCTTCTTTTGCATTAATCCCTATTTATTTTTTCTCCTCCCCTTTTCCTCATCCTTGCCCCCAAGTGTTCCTCAGCTTTATATATTGAGTTTCCCTTGGCATGCCAAGAATCTGCTGATGAATACCACTTGTTAGAAAGTTGCATGCAAGATTTCTTTTTCTGTGAGTGTTTTGTATGAAATCCAAGTGACCAAGTATTTAGAACTTGCTCGTGGCTTCGAGACTAAGTTTTCAGTTGTGTGCATATGATATTTGTGGTATACATCAGAAATACACTTAGAGAACAACATAAAAATTGTCTGTGTTTGAAGTGGTGCTTACTGGTTTGGATGTATCTAGAGGAAAAATATTGGAAGGATAGATTTAAAAGATAGGGAACAGCTTTTTGTAAAGATGAAAGCTGTTAATCATTGTAACGGACGATCACAAGAAGTTAGATGATCTCCACCATCCAAGTTTTCAATTTGCTAACGGATGCTTTGCTAGAGCAGAAGCAGCAACTAAAGTTATTTGGTCTTTGTTGCAGAGCAGACGATTGATAATCTTTGCCTTCAATCTCTTCCTCCATAGCTCTTACGATTTTTCCCTTGCAAGCCCAGCTCTGACAATCGTAGCTCACCTGTTGGGAATTGCCATGTTAATGCTGGAGACATTGTCTCCTGGCCTGCCCTGTATTTCACACGCTTTTAAAGTCTTCGGCATTGGAAGTACCTCAGTTTTGGGGTTGCGTGACCGTTTATTTTGCAACTGTCCCTGAATGTCTGGGAGCAGCATAACATAGTAGGGAAGGGAAGGAAGATCACAGAGCCATAGTAACCCTTTGAGTGCATTTACATGTCCTGTTACATATTTCAGAAATAGAAAAATCTAGAAGCACCTTTCATTCAGCATGGCAGGCGTTTGGTGTCTTCATTTACAAGTTTAAGTTGATGTGCATTAGCTGGACACAAAAGGTAATTGCTGAATTTGCTGTTGTTTTTTGGTTTTGTTTTTTTTTCTCCCCTTCCCCTGACATGCTTAATCTTTTGTAAGATCCCTTTTGTGTTTTTGTTCAGGCAATTAATGTAGAAATGAAGGTTTCTTAAATCAGGATATGCAAGGAAGATTTGAAGTAACACACTGATTATATAATTAATTCTC
This sequence comes from Ibycter americanus, assembly GCA_035590275.1. Taxonomy (NCBI): domain Eukaryota; kingdom Metazoa; phylum Chordata; class Aves; order Falconiformes; family Falconidae; genus Ibycter; species Ibycter americanus. The sequence goes on along the minus strand of JAVJGI010000063.1, from coordinate 9,431,867 downwards.
AGTTGTAAATTCATTTTGATGGAGTTAATTCTTTCCCAGAGGCTCAAGACTAGTTTTAGTCCACCCACAGTGCTGTAATCAGCTAAGAAATAAAGAAGAAAAGGCCATGAAGGAATGGAAGTTTCACGACTGGTTTTAGGAAAAAAATGCCAGAAACAAGCAGGATATTTTATTTTTAATTCAAGCAAAAGCTTCTGAGATATGATTTTGAACCATGGGTATCCAAATCATGTTTTCAAGCAGCATAATATGTTGAGCCCAAAAGAAATCAGAAAGGAATGGTACCTGAGGAGGATGTAGAAAAATTGTCTGGCTGGTGGGATCTTGCACAGATGGGAAAGTGCGTTTAGTGGAAGATGTATTTAGGATTATTTTTTTCATCTTCCACAAATATGGCAACATTCAAATACAGCTTTCTGTATGACAGTTTCCCCATTACTAATAAATATGGACCAGTGACTGTCATCTCGATGGACTATGAACTCTCTTACTGCTTCCAACAGTGTTTTGTGAGGTGCTGACTTCAGGAAGCGTAAACAGCATTCCAAAACCTAAATAATTTGGAAAATCCTGATTGTTGTATTTCATTTTTCTGCCTCTCTCCTGCTTAACCAGTGAGCTAATCATCCCGTACATGTGTTTAGACTGCAGGTTTCCAGAACAAAATGGATAATAACAAAGAAAAGACATTGACAAATTTTCAGGATTTTCAAATGATTCTGCACACATTGCAGTGCATACTGCAAGGGCGCTTGCTAGCCTGTTTTACTCTCTAATAACTGATTGCATTTACAAGGCTTTCTAATTCCAGTCTGCTTTGCCTTTTCCTTGGTTGGGCATATTTTATATGATAAATTGAAAATGCTGTTGTCTAGGGGTGATTTTAGCATGCATGCTAGGTAAGAACATGCATGCAGTTGTCGTTATATCCTAGGGACTGGTAGTTTCTGTTTTATTTACTTAGTCTGCTTGGTGACTGCAACAGAAGTTATGTTGTACTGGTTAAACTGCATTATCACCACATTTCTAAGCCCAATTGAAGATGTGTAAATGAAGTCAGCATGATGCAGATAGAGCTGACAGATGATGTTCCTTGCAGCTCTGGGCAGCAAGAGTAGGCTTGCCCTGGAATATCACTTCATCTAAAGTGGTTTCTTTACCCCTCTGAATTTGGACAGAATGAAATTCCCACTGGCTGGTTCTCCATGAACTGCTCCCTGACCTCCTCTTTCCAAATTTGGTGCAAAAAAGCCAACTATGGCTAAGGGACCATTGTACCATTCTAGTGAGTGAATAGTTAAATATAATCTTAATGTGTCATTTACATTTAAGCCTAACGAGGTTATAACTGGAGTTGTGTGAAAATGACTTTTTGGTGCTATTTTCACATAAACTGACTATTTATTTATTTATTTTGTTCTGGGGTTATTTCACACCCCAAGGGTTTCATTTTTGTTGGTTGTTTTATTAATGTAAAAATACTCATTTTCACACCCAAATGTGTGATTATTTAAAATGCTGCTTCTATTCATTGTGCACTCACTTGCAACCTAAAGGCAAATATTCAAATGTCTGGAGCTTGATAACTCCGTGGTGGTTTTGGCTGGCTTTTTAAACTCAACAATTACTGGGAAGATAAATGGGCAGTAAGTAATTCAAAGGGTTGCGAGGGCTGTACCGTCATGTCTGCCTCTCAGCATCCAAGGACGGGGCATATGTTATTCCAGCACACAACCATGTAGCGCAGTGCTCTGTCTCAGATGCATGCAAGCCCTCTCGCAGCACAGTAGTGCCAAAAGGCTGTAGCCATGAGCCTTCACCTCTCTGGCCCACTGCAACTTTAACTAGCCTCTGACCCTCTCTCCAGCGAGAAATAATGTGGGTTCACAACACAGAAGCAGAATTGCAGCCGTGTTGATCCGAGTGTCTGGCCCTTGCTGACTTCTGCCCACCCTTTCCCCTGCCCTGGCCGGTGGGGACCATGGAGAAGATGGATGCAATTTGTGTTTTACCAGCATCTTCCCTCTCTGGGCACTGACTGGTTAAAACACAACTTTAAATGTCTTTTTTCTAAATTGGGCTGATTTTGAAGTGTCTAAATGTGATGTAAAATCAGTGTCCAGGGCTCTGCATTTTGTAATAAGTGAATGTTTTGCTGATTTCTTGCTAGAATATCTGCAACCACACCAATTTGCATGCCTGTATGTGTGTTAGATTGCTGGCAAAGAAATGCTGAATGCTGATAATTGTATACTGATTTCCAAAGCTGATTTAAGTCATTTTGATTTTTAATTCATTCTGTGCTTCCTTTTTATTTCTGCACATGTGTAGTAATGTCCTGTAATGTTGTTGCCTAAAATAAGCAGTAAGAAATGAAGTTGTGAAATGGCTGCTGTAAAAGGAAAATGACATTTTTTCCTTTGATTCTTTTTTTTTTTTTTTTTTTTCAGTAAAAGAATAGGTCTCTGTATACAGAATGTTCAAAAAAATATTGCATTCACTATCTTGCTGCTAATTTATATACAGAAAACAGTGTGGCTGTTGGGAGCCTACAAAGCTCAGAAAAGTGATATTCAGAAGTTCTGCACAAGAATGTTCTTGTTCTTGAGAAGCACTGAGCACCCAGCACTCCCTACAGGGCAGCTCAGGGGTGCTCAGCATCTCTTCTGCTTTGGCATGCAACTGGGCTCTTCAGCGAAAGCCTGGTTTGAGATCCTGAAGTCGATTTGTGTTAGAAGATGAAGAAACCTCTGCCCAAGTGCTAAGAAACAAGAAGAAAATACCTATATTTTCCTCCTTTTCTTTAGTATGTGGGCAGAGGTTCTCTATGTGTTCATGTTAATTGTATGTGGTAAACCCAGAGTGTGCGTTCTCTCCTTCCTTTGGTGGTATACCTGAGTTCATGGATGCATCAGCAATACTGGGACTCTTTATTTTCTTCGCATATCTGTGAACATGTTAGCAAATACTGAATGTATAAAAAGTTTTGGTTTTCTTTTTTTGTTATTAGGAATCCGAGAAAAAGGGGTTAATTGAGAGAATCCAAATGGTCCAAGAGATCATCATAGCTGTTCAAAGCATCCTAGAAGAAATAGCGTCATTTGGAGAGAGGATTAAAAAGTAAGTGATAAATTTTTCTTGCTTAGCCATGATTTGCAATGAAGCAGAGCCAGGAGAATTAAGGTGGTGGGAATGTCTTGCTCCAAAACTGACTGCAAGGTGCAACAGGAGAACTTGGCCAGTCCTACCATTGCTTCTTCTGGAGTCTTTTATTCAAAAACCTTTCCAAAGCATAGAGAAGAGGAGAAGCCATGTGCTCTACTGATGTAGCTCTCACATCTGCCTAGACTTCTGGTCTTGTCTGTTTGTGACAGTGCAGGGAGTCATGATGCCGCACAAGGGATAATAATTGCTGAAGATGTGGGCGCAGAAGTATCAAGCATTTCTTTTCATTTCCTTTATAGAAAGTAGGTAGGAATTGATGGCTGGTGTTGCCTTTCCCATGCCCTCCCCGTCCTGGCCTGGTTGCAGGGGTCACTTATTTCCCTGTCCAATGCATTGATGTTCTTCTCTACCATTCTGAGCTGTCTGTTTCCTGCTGGTGCCACCAGGAAGCCCAAAGGGGTTTTTCTGGGTCGTCTTGCAAGGGGGAGGCACACAGGGTATTCCTGACCTTACAAAAGAGGGAGGTGAAGAGCCTAAAAAAAAAAAAAATCCCCCACACAAACACATACAAACTTTTATAACTCAGTCTTTATTGGAGCTTAATTGACTCACATTGTTTTCTGTTTTGAACACAAAGTGATGATTTGTGATCGAGCCACACTTTAATGAGGAGCTGGGTTCAAGCTAAAAATACAGCAAACGCATGTGCTGTGGTTCCACGCCGGACACCCCAGCTGGGGTGGAAGTGGCCCAAAGACGTATTCCAGTCTATGAACAGGACACTGTTCTGCCCAGCTGCATGGCAGGAAGACTCAGAGTGCTTGAACACTATTAATTCTTGTATTCATTTTGGTAACAATGGTCTTAAAGAACACATTGGTATTAATGTGGATGCCCGATGTAATTTCAGAAGAATTCCGTTGTAACTCAACAGTAATGTACCATTAAAAAATTGCTACCAAAGTTTTTTTGTAAGTGACAGACTGAATTGTGCTACAGTTTCCGTCTGTCACTCTAGTTATACAATCGCAGGGAGTTTTAATAGTTTAACTGAATTGAGCTGTTTTGCTATTTTTTTTTACTTTGACTTAAGCTACGTTGATTGATAACGACGGGTCCTCTCCCACCTATCTTTACTTAATATTTAATACATCTATTGAAGCTTAAAAGTAATTCTTTTAGCATCCTATTAATTTTATCTGTCAAGGGAAGTTAGTCTTATTTTATAGCCTGATAAGTGGTCCACATTCGTTCTCTCTTCTTCCTACTCCCCGTCATCGTGATGTGATGAAGTTAGTAGGCAAATTGCATGAAAAAGAGATACCCAGATCCGTAAATCCACCTATAGACTGACTGGCATTCGTGTAGGCCAGGTATCTCAATGTTTGGTGCGTGATGTAGAGATATGTCTTACCAGGACACGGGGGAACAAAGTAACTTCAAAGGCGTAAGCGATAGCTACTCATCTGAAGTCCATTGTGGGCTTACAGATGAGGGGTCTGAGTGAAAGTCCTGTTTTGCACTAAAATGCTGCAAAAGTCTGAAAGACCGTAGTAACTGAGCCTCTTGAGAGTGCTCCTCTTGGGAAAAATCTGATGCAGATTGATGGTGTGCAGAAGCTTGGACTGCTGCTGGCATACTATAGCTTACCCAAGACAGCCTCCTATATACAATGTAGTAAGGTATTGCTGAAAATGTAAGGAAATAGAAGCAAGAAGCGTGTGTGTGTGTGTGTGTACATATGGAGAGATTTCTACAGAATGTTATCCCCTGATATTATACAGAGAAAGGACTCTAAATGCTCTTTTAAGGTTTAACATCCGTTATGGCTAATCCATTCCAAGTTATTGGTGGGGTAGAATCTGGCTACCTGCCACAATTGAGTCGTACACTGACATGCATCCCATGTCATCTCCGCTGTGGCCCAGTGGAGCCAGCTCAGATGGCTCGCACCTGCAGCATGGCCTTGTCTCCAGATCAGATAATCTGCCCATGAATAATGGAGAGCTGACTGGTGAGCAGAGATGTGTAACAAGTGCAACATGTATAAGAAGAAACAAAAACAACTCGCCACATGCCTAACAACTCCACTGGGCTCCCCAGAGACTATATCTTCTCTTTCCTTATCATGATATCTGCCTCTCAGATATCTCCCTTAATCCTTTATAGCATCCAGATGCAGGAATCTGCTTATCCACCTTCCAAAGGGTCTGCAATTTACAGTGTATCTGAATGCGCCGAGCACCGCAAAGAGGTCATTAAATTATTATTGGTAGCAGAATACAAGCAGTGTCCAAGAGCAGAAATGTTGAGAAGGATTTTTTTTTTTTCTTTTTTTTTCTTTACAGCACATTCAACTGGACAGTGCCTTTCCTCTCTGTCCTGGCCTGCTTAGTCCTGGCAGCAGCAACAGTTATTTTGTATTTTATACCACTGAGGTACATTGTTTTAATCTGGGGTAAGTATTCCACCATGTCTCATTTGCATGCGATGAATACAATATATATCAGCAGGATTAAATCAAACAAGCATTAAACGACCTCTTACACAGACAACCAAGTGCTGTTGCTTAGAGGTGAATAAATATGCGATGAACTTCTTAAAATTACCATTTTTCCCCCCTGGGTGATTCGATGATTTGCTTTTCTTAAGGTTCTTTGTAAGTTTCCAACAGCACCACAAGAAGAGCATTAGCCTAGATAAGCTACTTTCAATGTTGTTATTATTCTGCAGGAGAGTAATTAGCTTCCTGGTGCTGGAGCCCCCCAGTTGGGAAGTGGTAGGGAGTGGACAAGATGTGTTTGCAGAGCTGGACCATGGAGGTCTGGACCCGGCAGCCTTTTGGGTCTTAACACCCCCGCAATCAGGAGAGGCAGCGTGCCCAGCACCCTGATCCAACGGGAGGCATGGAGCATCTCTTTGTGCCACGGGTTGGTAAATACTTGTATGAAGGTGCATCAAGAAGTAAAAGAGGAGCTTTTAGAAGTGAAAACTTTCCTGGTAGTGTTATGAAGAGAGTAAGTTGGTCTTGCACAAAAGGAGATGGCATTCCAGCTGCTGAAGACTTTCTTCATCTCAAAACAGCCTTCTGTCTAATTTAGGGTCATAACTTTTATCTCAACCTGGAGGTAAAACAGCTGGGAGCACAGTGCAGGTGATCCTCACCGAGCTGCTGAAGCTCAACCCTGGTGTGGCTCTGGGCTGTAGCGACCCCCCGTCACCTTTCCAGGGCTGAGCCATCTGCTGCTGTCCTGGCTCTCCTGGATGCAGAAGAAGGAGGGAATGGGAAGGAGGCAGTACAAGAAACCACTCTTGGGCAAAAAAATAAATGAAATAAAGGATTAAATCAAACAAAAGAAAGGGCAAAAGGGAAGGAGAGAAATTGCTAGGAGTAAAAAGTTCAGAAACAAAATATTGCTGTTCTTGTGTGGAAGACATGGTGAGTACATGAAAACTATACATCCATTCAACATCATCTAGACTGACAGGGCCTTCAAATATGATACATGTTAAACAACTACCCTGTGGCAAGGCCTCAAAAGACCTTATGGTATTTTCTGTTTTTTAAAAATCAGGTACACAGAAAATTGTGTTGGCATTTTGCTGTAAGTATGTAGCTTAAAAGCTGAATCTTAGATGTGAAACAGGTACATTTCAGGGAGAGGAGAAGGCTGGAACAGCCATCACATTTGAAATCACTTTCAGGGAAACTACTATGAGGTTTTGGACAGGTGCATGATGGAATTCAGTGCTGTGTTATGATCCTCAGAGGCAACCAACATTTTTAATTTTTTTGCTGTTCTTTAAAATGTGTTAGTTGATTTTCTTCGCCTAATGATCCTTTGCTTTTCTACCACTCCTTTACACAGCCGCACTACTAGTTGCTATTTCTCCGTTGGGAAGTGGTGGCAGTAAGGTGTTAGGTGGCTGCGTTGGCACAAAGGGAGAGCTGGGAAGGGTACCCGGGTCTATCACTTTCTCATTCTGGTCCATGCAATAGAGATGGCTGGCTGAGGACTGCTCATCACACCCTTTCCTCAAAGGAAGGAGAAGAGAAGACCTCATGAACTCCACAATAATATGAACATTACAGTCCCATGGATCCTCTGTCTGGACTAGGGATCACCTCTGACAGCTGAAGCATAACTAAGTCTGTGGAGACAGGGAGTGCTGTTGCAGTTAATAGGCCAAATTATTCACCCTAAGATCAAAAAAAAGTAAAGCTTGTGATAAGTTTTACAGTTTCCCACGGCATCATAATCTGGTTCTGCAAAGAGAGGATAAGTTATGAGGCATGATGGGGAAGGGAAGCTTTCATTTTCAGAAGAAATGGCAGGAAAAAAGCCTTTATCCTGCCCAGTTATTTTCAGAGCCCTCCAGTTCCCTGGGCAAGAGGAGAGGAAATGTCTTTGGTCATGTAGCATAGCAGATTTAACAGCAGTCTTGGCTGCAAGTTTGGTATTCTCCCCACAGTATTCCCCAGAATGAACACGTGCTGCAATCTCCTTTTTGCCATGTAGCTGCCAACAGGTGATCCCCAAAGTGGAGAAATACCTTTATAAATAACACCCTCTGCTTCCTTCAGGAGACACTTGTGAATGATTCCACATGACAGGGGACATGTGCATGGCTTTAAGTCCAAGGCACTGTTTTCACACTAAGTTTTACTTGTGAATTCCTCTTCCCTTTTTCACCTTGCCTGAACAATTTAGGAGGGAGGGAACAGAAAACGGTTGTATTATTTTGTTTGCTTTTTTTTTTTTTTCCTAGGCATAAATAAATTTACTAAGAGGCTTAGAAATCCCTACGCCATTGACAATAATGAGCTACTAGATTTCCTCTCCAGGGTACCATCTGATGTTCAAAAGGTAGGTAATGAATGGCCACCGCCGACAGAGGCAACAAGCGGCACTGAGAGCGGCTGGGTGCTCTGCTCGGGGACTGCGATGCCAGTGCAGTTTTGAATAATGGAGATAAGGAATTGGGGAAAATCCATGAAAACTGGCACGTAGGGTGTGGGGGGTGTTAGAAGAGACGGGAGCCAAAATCCTTTGTTAGAAGGATAAAATGATTGCAGAAAAATTATCCTGAAAAGACCTACTTAAAAATGATCTGGAAAATCACCCAGCGTGGTTACTGAGCTATGGTTTCTGTCACCTTTCTGCTCCGGTATTTGTACAGAGGGAAGAGAAAAATAGTCTCTTTGATAAGAGATAACCATCCAAAAGGATTTGCTGAATTCTCCCTTTTCTCAAGATGGAGGGGGGAGCGGGTATTATTTCCATGACTTTGTGCTTGCTGTGGTTTTTTTCACATCAGCTGTCCCTCAGAATTCTTCCTCCCCACCCACCTTGAGCTCCAGGCCTCCCTTGGACAATGCTCCGCTCATCTTTTTCTTAAAAAAAAGCCTCAAGATGTGTATAAAATACTCCACGGTTGATCAGATCAATCTTCTACCATTATGGAATTATAACTTTTAATCTAACCAGAATCCATCCTCCCTCAATTTCAGTCAAGTCTCGTTTCTTCTCCTATTTCTTTTAAACAACAACACTGTCTTCAGTAATCTCGCCTATCTTCCTGGAAATTATTTGAACAATAAGTCCTTTAGAATGTCAAGATCTGTTTATTTCTGTTGGAGGAAGGAAAATAGCCTCGCTGGGTAACGAAGCCACACAGTATAAAGGATTCTTTCTTTTGTTTTAATCAACTGGAATCTCTGTCCTCAGCCCCTGATCCTGATGCCCTGGATCGCACTGACATTGTGCCTTCCTCTGTGCATCGTGGTACTTGCACAGGGAGATGCTGCTCACTGGGAATAAGGGGATCACAATCTCGCCTATAGTGGTTTTACTCTGTTGGAGACAGAAAAATAAATGCTCACATGCAGTGTCAAGGCATCTGGTAGAAATAAGGTTGGAAAACGCTTCTGGTGACATTTATCTCAAGAGGCCACCAGATTGGTTGGTGGCAGCACTAATAACTTGAGAGAAATCTCACCATAGACGGGTGGGAGGAAAAAAGCTGAACAGAAATGATCGTAAGAGACATTAAGCTTCAGTGTATTTTTATTTTTTGCCATTGCTCTTGTAGAGCACACTAGATTTGCAGTGATGGTTTGCATATGCCCTTTTAGTGTTTATGTTTAAAGATAAGCTGCTTTTCTATTTATGCTTTATTTAACATTTAGATTTATAACATCTCCTTGAGTGGTTTCTGTCATTCTGGGATCCTTTGAGCTCTCCACAGAAAATGATAGCCATTTTCTATGGGAGGAATGATAAAAGTACCTAGGATGGGACAAAACTTGTCAGAGTTTTCCACTAGTGCTACAAATAGCGAGCCTGTGTGACAGCCACACGCTCTCATGAAGTCATCCATGGCAGCTCCAAAGTCTGTCTGCTTCGTTTTACGTGCTATCAATGCATCATCATTTCGCTGTGGTACTGCAACGAGTTAGAAATTACCTCTGTCTGTACCTTAGCCATTTACAACACATGTGTTGGACGAAAGACAGAGGAGTGAAAAAGAAGGCACATTCAGCAAAAGTTTCCCCGTGATTTCAATGGGAATACTCTTCTGTAGCACAACAGACAATTTGGAGATTATACCATCCTTGTCAGTTTATCACACATGTTTTAACCATTATATTTTATAAGAAATCGTTTTGAAAGGTGGAGGCAGCTTTGTCCAGGTTCTGTTTGGGAAAATATTTTCCTATTTAGAAATGATTAAAGATGTCAGCATCCCAAGGTCTGTGTACGGTTTTGACAACTGTCATCTTACTGCATATTGGGATCCACTTGAAACTCCTGAGAGAAGTTTATTAAACTTATAGGTTAATGCCAGAAAGATAAGAAAAACAACTCGCAAACCAAAACAAACCCAAAAGATCTAGCCTACATTGCTGAAATCAGGTAGAACCCCATGTATCTCATTAGAAAAATCTGCTTTTAATATTTTCGTTTCAAGAAATGATGCATGACTTCTCAAATCCTTCCTGCAATTAATCCCCCATGTTCCTGTGTTTAGAAAATGATTCATTACTTTTGAACCTTCCTTAGTTTCCCTTGGTTTGTCCTTGGGGAGCCATTAACACACACTGTAGTGAGCTAGAGTTACCTAACTGCAAACGTCATGTCTATTTGTTTTTACAGGTGCAGCATGCTGAATTGAAACCATACAGCAGCTCCAGTCCCATTAGGAAGAAGCGGAGTGCGCTATAGGATGCAGCGCGATTTCGGAATGCAGCATCTCCCTCCATACCCACTATGTGTGTACACGTGCTTCTCCCCCTCCCTTCTTCTTGCTTCAGAACAACACTATAATCACCACCACAGACTGTGGGTTTTTTTCCTTCTTTTTTTTTGAAGACATGGTTTTTGACAAACACCTATCTTGGGTTGTCTTTTTTGGGTTGTCTTTTCGGCATGGAGCTGTAGCCCAGAAAACTCAAGGTGGAATGTATTAACTAGTTTGTGGGGTGGGGAGGAGAATGGGAGAGGATGGTGCAACTGCACTTTTTTTCTTACTTTTTTCTTTTTTTTAATTTTTCTTTTTTTTTTTTTCCCCTTTCCCTTCGATTGCAGAAGCAAGGCTGGATGTGGCAGCACTCCCTGTTTTATGTAGGAAGAGATAATTCCGCTTAGTGTAGCAGATCAGCTGAGCTGATGTGAGGAGATGCTCTGAACCAGTTTTTAACATATCCAACAGATTTACATTAAGATATGAAAGCTATTCTTTTCTGAGTTAAATCACTGTGCCTAGAAAGGTTTAAGCTCTGAATTAACGAGTCTTTGATACCCATCTTCTGTTCAAGCAGTGTACATTTTAAAAAGTTTTTTATCATAATTAGCAGAAAGAGCTAGGAGCTCCAACAGTATCTCAATATTTCATCCAGCACTTGTGGGTTTTTCTTTTTCCTTTTTTTTTTATTTTCCCCTTCTTTTTTTAAAGCCCACCCTGTGGTTAACTCTTTGGATACTGGATTCTTCAGAGATCCATTGCTGGCAATGGATGCATGAGAACCTTCTGCTGTGAAAGGATTAAGAGACTGTAGAAAATCCTAACTCACTGACCTGAAAAAGACACTGTTGACTTGCCTTTTATAATTCCATCTCATCAGATATTTTCAGCATAGCTGTTGTTTTCCTGTCTAAGTCCAGAGGGGTCAACACTACAGATCCAAGAGAAAAAAACACTTTATAGCCTTAAAGAAACAATTGCTTGTGCAGAAAGAGAGCACGGTGCCCAAAGACAGGGTTGTGCAATAGTGTGCGGGCTTTGATCCACCACTGGTGTCTTGTTGGAGTCTTTCCTGGTGGCTCACAAGGAGAGGATCAGAAAGTGCAGACATATGGAAACCGAGCAATGAAGAGACAGAAGAAAGGACTCTGTTTTCTATTCAAGGAGAATGTGATTTCTTGCTTGCTTACCAGTCTTTTAGCTATTGTGCTTTTTCTTTTATGTAATTCAGATAAACAGCATTATTCATGTTATTTGACTGGGGAAACTGAAACACAGAATTATATGTCAATATGCTTAACTTTGGTGACAGTGTAGCCCTCGGTCCTTTAGCTGCTGTAGGACACTGGGGGAGTGACTTGCCACCACCACAAGTCACTGGCAGTGTGAAAGCTGGAGTTGCTTCTTGTGATTCCCAAGCTGGGGTTACCACCAGCATCCCCTGGGGTAAGTCACTGTACAAAGAAATTGAGAATCCTGAGAGACAGGTGTTTTTTTAAAAAAAAGACTTTGGAAGTCATCTAATTGAAGGTAAAATGGGTAAAACCTTGCTTCTGGGTTGGCGATCCAAATGGAGTCACGCTGTGTGTGTTCAGTAATGCAATTTTGCGGGCCTGTTGCATGAAGCTGAAGAAGGAAAAGTAACACCCGAGTATCATCCACTGGATTATTAGCCAGATTCAGTGATTTTTCAGGAAGTTTATTTTTCAAAGTAACAAGCCCCACCATGCCTTTGACTAAGGAGAGGCACGTTTTCATAGACTTTATTAGATAAAGAATATATTTTGCTCATGCAAAGCTGTGTGTAGCTGCAAATGAAAAGATAGAAAAAACATTATCCTGGTTTAAAAAGCCACAAAAATGCCTCTCTGTGTGCACGTGTGCTTGCGTATCCATGCGTATATGGGGTTGTGTATAAAGAAGAGTACATGTATAATGTATTTATAGGCATGTGTGGGGGGGAAAATGGGTGAATATACAGATTTAAAAACCTTGAAAATGTTTATGAAAAATGCCAAAGATTTTAAAGCTTATCAGCTTGCGTCTGTTCTTCTTCATTTTGTATCTTTCCCGGCATGTCTCTCTGGCTGAGCCAGATCTCTGCATGATTTGATTTACTTCAAGTTAATGAAGCTGGTTGGAAAAAGCCTTGTAGAAATTATAAAATCTCCAGTAAATCTCCTTCTTGTACATACAATAGATGTCCGCGGACCCCTTTTGTTAAACCAGTTTCTCAATCTTCTGTGTAAACAATGCCTCATTGTCTCGCTTTAAACTATCATCTGGTTTATCATACTGCAGTCTTGTCATTTTGTAAGGACCAAAGGCAGACATATTTAAGCAGCCATGTGAGATCTGATCTTTGATTTGAGTGAAAACATTCAACTGCAGGGAAAATTGTTTATTTATTCAGAAGTTGGGACTGATACTTTAATAGGTTTTTTTTTTTTTCTTGTAGATTTTTCCATGTGGAACTGATATCTGTTCAGGAGAATACGGTGTTTTGTTTTTTTTTTTTAAGTGTAGATTTGTTGTGTTTCAGAAAAATTTGTATTTGATTGTTATGCTGGAGACATACCAAATGAAGGGGTTTGGATGGTCCAGTACCTATATATGTTGTAATGAGCTCTTTGTTTTGATAAATGCTGTTTGAAATACAATAAACATTTAAGGTTAAGCTGATACTTTTAATTTATCTGGATTAGGAGATATGTTTCCCATTCTTTGCAAAATGCTTACTGTTCTGTAATAGTATCTGGCTAGGTAAGCAAGAACATCACTTGACAAAGCAGTGTAACAACTAATGCTGGAGGTTACTTGAGATGGAGACTGTGCTGCAGCAGACGAGGTAAAGCCTTACCCCACCTGCTTACAACAATTTAGTGGAATTTCCTAGCTCCTACCTAAAGGAAAGGAGGGTTATGCACATTTACCGCATATTCCAGTAATCAAACTCTTTATTCAGATTTTTCATTTCATTCTTAAAGCAAGAGTATGAGTTGATACGTATCTCTGTGTGTCTGTCTGCCCATGCAAATGATCAGTTTTTACATTGTTAATCTATTCAAAGTATAGCACGGTAATTATAAACTTACATTTTTTAATTTAAGGTAGTCATTTCAGTGCAACAATATGTACATTTGCAGTCTAAAACCTCTAAGACCAGAAGGCATTCAGAAATTTAAATCTAATTATGGCTCTTCTGGATGACTGTGGATTACAGAATCATGGAGATATTGGAATATGACTGAATATGTCCACTAACTGTACAGTGTGTAAATAACTGGATTTGTCATACATGTGCAAATACAGTATGTACTCATGTTTGCCCAAACATAAGCTGCTGCTGAAGGTTGATTTCTTGAATAATCATGAACAGGACTGAGGACTCAGCTCCCCTACAGATCACTGTCAGTAAAACTCAGTCACTGAAATGTACCTTGTGGAAAGCAAGCAAACAACTAAATAAAGCAAAGTCAGTGGAAATGTCAGGCACCTTTTCATTTTTTTTCTGCTTGCAAAGCTCTGATTTTAACCTTCAGCCGCAGCCGTCCCTCTGCTTCCCCCCACATCCTCTCCTGAGCCACCCCCAGGGCTGTGGAGATGTGGGGCTCTGCCCCAGTGACTGGGGGCTCCCCCGAGCGCACTGCCCGGCCACCCCGCACCCCTTTGCGTGGGAAAGGGAAAGTGCTTGTCCCCTAGAAATTAGACTGGCTGCTGCTAATTCACTGCCTGAGTAAGAGTACTAACAACTCCCTGAATTGGGCTGGAAAACCGACGCTTGCCATTTAATTTCCTGTACTCTACATGGGGCTACGGGTTTTTTTGTTGTTGTTGGTTTGTTTTGGTTTTGTTTTTTTTTTTAATTTGGAGGGCCTGATCCTGCAAGCATTACCACAAGTGAAACTGGAGTTGCTTTCCCATCAGACTGGTAGGTTCACACCAGGAAGGAGTTTGGCGGCTCTGATGTGTTGAGAAAATATTGACAACGTACATTGTAATTAAACCTTAATCTTTAGATTCTCCATCCTTTAAAGTAAGCTGATAGACTATTTGGGAAATGCTGGCTTTGACTTTAGAGGTTATGGCATGTGTTATAAGTGAATCCTGTTCTGACTTTTTATTATATATATATATATATATAATATTATGTGTATTTTATCTGTAAAGCTACATGTGTCAGGGCTCTGATGCCTCTACCCCTTCAAATCACACTGGGACATGATAAGAATATTTGGGTTTTAGCATTCTTAAAGTTAGCAACTTGGAAGGAAGCTGAGATACTAAAAATGATTGTTAATCTGCTATATTGCAGATAGAATGTTTTAATCAATCTCAAATTGGGGTAAGTTAAGCCAGGTGAAATTCCATCATTTTGGGACAAAGTATCTGCCAGACAATTTATCAGTGGGGAAGATCTGTAGCAGCAACAGTAATTATATAGTTCAAGGAACATGTGAGCAAAAGATATGTTTATGATTAATGTAAATATTCACAGGCATTTAGAAATAATATTGGAGTGGAAAAAAACAGCCTCTTGAGATTATACCATCTTTAATCTACTCTTCTCTGTGATGTTTTGACTTAAAACGGCGCAGCATTTCAAGAGAATTTAGAAGGTCATTTTGTTTTGAATAAAAGACATGCTCTTCCGACATGAATCATGAAACTAAGCATGGGGAAGCAGGAGGCGGCTTTCACGTCTCGGTGTTTGCAACAGCAGCGGCACCTGGGCGGGCATGAGTTCAAGTTCTCAGTGTGGTTTTAACCCGAGGGCTGGTGATTCTTGTTAAATTTTACGTGAAGGAGCATTGCCAATCAGTTCCTGCGTGTTGGATTGAACACCTGCAATTTCCCTCTTGGCTGAACAAGATGATATGCCTCTTACAGTGGAAGAAAGTAAGAACTGGAAGACATGCTGGTATAAACCTCGTTTGCACTGATGTCCTAGTGCAACCAGCCTTCTAACTGCTTGAGGGCTTCCTTGCACAAGGAAGGTAGGACAGGCTCATAGACCTGGTGCGTACATCTGATTCTGGGTCTTCCAGAGCCAACCATGGTCAGATTTAGATGGTCAACAGATTGTGCCTGGCACCAGTGATTATTAGGTGCTAGAATGGCTCCGTGAAGCCATGTGCTCCGCTAGCACATTTAAAGAGTTGCCTTCAGTCCATGAAGGAAAGATAAGGCACTGGGCTTCAATGATTTGAGGGACAGATGGATGGGTATGAGTAGGAACCTGTGCTAGGGACTGCTTCCCCTGGGGAACTAGGGACTGCTTAGCTGGGATTTCATCAACACCTGATCTGTTGTGCTCAAATTTCTAGCAGATGAATGAAGATTTTTTTTTTTCTGCTCTTGATCACCGCATTTTTGGTAAGTTACTTTTATGATAGGAAGAATGTTAAATATTTAACTGTCATCTACCAACTGCAGATGAAAAATCCTAAAAACTTGGGCCTTAAACTTCCAAATGCATGGTCAACCTGGATTCTCCTTCAGTCCCAAATAGATGTGGGGATAAAATGATGCTGGATCCAAACTCCTTCAGGGAAGTGCGGAGTCTGCTCACCAGTATTGTTACAGTGACTTCACAGATGCTGGCAAATACTTCAGTTGCACCCTTGGCAGGGGTAAGTGAATAAAAGGGGATTTTCCTTAGTGACACTAGGCTTTATTCCTACTGTGGGTATTTCTTTTTAAGGAGATCACCTGAAAAGAAGCAAAACAATTTTTTTTGCAAAAATGCAAAAAAATGCAAAAGTATTATTTTTATTTCTTGAGCAACACACACTTGCTGCTACTTCTATTCTAGCTACTGTACGTGGAGGATGAGATTTGACTGATCTTTGCTCTCTCACTATCCCATAGGGCAGCTGCTTCTAAGGGCCTGAGTCTGTGCACAGCAAAACCATGTGTTACTCACTCGCTCGGTACTGCCACCTCCCAAAGTAGGGAAAATATCTCGTCTTTGTTTTCAAGTGGAGATACACAGTGGAAAGAGCATATGTTCCTACAGACAAAAAAAGACAGTTAGTTTCATTGACTTGCGTGCTAAATTTTGCTTTGATCATGGCTGTCTGATTCCTCCCCCCACCTTCTGTCTGCCTGTGGTTGGCTCACTCCACAGAGTGAGTATCTGGAGCCACACAGCAGCTACAACCTTAGAAGAAGAGGTGGAGAGGGGGGTGAAGTCTCCCTCCATCTCTGGCAATAGATGACTTTACTGAAAGTCAATGCCATTCCCCTGCATTTATCACTGCCACTCTTGCTCTGCATATTTTTGGTATTCGCCATGCATTGTTAGCAGTGATTGTCATGTAATTAAATCACTGCTCATCACAAGAGCCTATTTTTATGCTGAGATAAGCATCAGAAGTCTGCTGCAGCGTCCCCCAGATCAATAAAGATGTTCCCTGTAGGATTACAAATAGTCTGGGGTTGTACAGGGCACTAGAATTAATTAGGAATGATTTCTCTTTTTCTTTCTTCTTTCAATACATTTTTAATTGTTTATCCATTTTCGATGGGCTCGTTTTTAACTCTGCCGTGATGGCCCAGATGCTGCTGTTCAGACCTTTTGAGTGTGATATGATATCAATTTGGGCAATACCATTTGCTGTAAGCAGTCACTATTATCATCATCCTTCCGTAGTCATATGTGGCTATTGCTTCAAAATATGTTTCTGAATGAGGTATTTGCATCTCAGGCTTTGCACTTGAGATTACGGTTAAATGGTTTTATTAAGGGGTTGAACTAGGAGATCCAAATACAATGTGTAACCTTCAGGTGCCATCCTGAAGATTTTGGCATTTTGATTGGAAGACCAGAAGGCAAGTGAAGAAACCTGAGCCACGTACTGAGGAAGGATTTGCCCAAGGTCACAGAGCCAGTCTGTGGCAGAAAAAGGACTAGCACCCTGCATGATTTTGGTTTAGACTTTCCTAGCCTCAGCTGTCCACTTTGCCTTATCATCCTCCATGGGGCATTGATCCAACACCACTATCTGCTGCTCCTCCCTGCCTGCTGACCCGTCCGGTAGGAAGGAGAAGGAAGTCCAGGATTAGCAACAGCCTCATGACGGAGTCCTGCCGAGAGATGCGTGTGCGGAGTCTGGGAAGGCCCTTGAGTGCCGTCGCTTGGTGTAAGGTAAGAGCAGGTAAAAGTTGCAATGGGTTGTCAAGGATAGGATTATTCAAAAGAGTTCTTTAAAAAGAGGCTAACCAGAGCAAAGTCAATTCAGCTGTCTGTTTGGGAGCTGGGTAAACTGGCAGCACAGTGTCAGGATTATATAGGATTGACCGGGTTTACAAATAGAAGCTGTGGACTGTCTCTGTAGGACTCTGTATGGTGTCCTACACAGAAATTTCTAGAGAGTTTCTAAAAACAGAGTGGTGATGTCCATGAATGGATGACGCATAGGGAAGGTGAAGGTCTTCATTTTCATTGCCCTTCCGTCAGACAGCTGAGTGCCGTGTCCTTCTGATCTGGCATCATCACAAATGGAAATGGCTTCTTCAGCTGTGCTGGGGAGGGAGCGTGTGCTCAGGGAAAAGGTAAATTTCTCTTAGGGAATAGAAGCAGTGTCAGGTAGCAAAATACAGCCACTTCACATGAAAAAGAAATGGACGTTGAGCGTTTTGCACTTGCATTGCTATACTAAACTGTCATTCTTCATGACCTGCACCTGAGTTGCACTGAAGTCAAATACCTGCTGAGCTCAAAGGCTTTGGATCAGACTGGTCACCTCTATGATAAACTGATAGAGGCCAAATTTTCTGCTGATAGACTAGGTGCACCTAACGCAGAGAAGATGGTGATGCCCTGGAAGAGCTCTTCTAAATGTAACAGGGTGCTCCTTGGAAATGATTCTTCTAATTGGGTCACTCCCACTGCCAAATGAGGGAGTAGCTGCAAACATTGCTGTAAGCAGCTCTCACCTGATTGTGCATGCTCTGTGTTTGCACCACCTTGTAGGAGAGGGTTGGAGCTCATGTTCTGCGCTCAGCAAGTCTGTCCATCTTACTGCTTCATGGTGGTGAAGATTAACTGGCTCTCAGTGGCCAGCCCTGCTGACCTTGGTCCAGGGTGTCCTCACTTTGAGCAGAAAAACTTCACCTTGATTCAGTGGCAAAGAAAGGGGCAGCAACTGTGTTTCAAAAAGCACAAGGATCCTCAAGAGCTCCAAGCTGGTGCAAAGATGCTGGTTTAGTTGCAGCTTCGCCCAAAGGTAGTGTAGGACAATCCATGCCCAGATCTGCTATAGCCAAGTTGAAACAATTTAATTAGGACCCATCAAGATCCAAGGCCACGTGAACTCAGCGCCTGCCTTCCCCTTGCATCACAAACCAGCAGAACCTAATGTCTCTGTAGGTGGTGGCTTTTGGGGAGCACAAAACTCAGCCAATGCCCCTGCCACCCCAGGTAGCCTGGAGTTAGGAAGGCAAGCTTTGCATGGCACATGTATGTGACCATGCCCACACAGAGGCAGTAGCTGCTGCCAAAAGCGTGATGCCCAGATGTGCCCAGAACGTGATGCGATGCAGGCTCCTGTCAGCCAGCCAAAGCCAATCTGCCCAGGATGTGTATGTGGCAGCACAGGAGAAGAGCTGGCAGCCCCACAATGTCTCTGGGTTAAAAGCTTGCTGTGAATCTTCTGAGTGAGCCTCTTCTCATACGATCAGCTAGGAGGGAGCTCCTGCACAGCTCACATTCTGCAAAAATGGCATGTATACTGCAGTGTAGTAGGAAGGACTGCATCCTTCTTGCTTGTGCCAGCAGAGCCCTTGCAATTTCGGCACTCGGTCCTGGCCTACCCCTGTCCGACAGAGAATTCAGGCTTGCTGCTTTTCCAGTTGTCAACTCCCTCCTTCCTGGGAAGGGGCTCTGAGGGATTTCACTTGTCCCCCGAAGCAATGCAGAACTGCTGCTCACCAGGAGCAGCACCCACGGCTGCAGCGTACAAACCTGCTCAGAGACCGAGGAGCCTGGGGATGTGAGTGGGGTTTCTGCAGCTTTTCTATTGCCCATGCATAGCATTAGACTTCTTTACAGGGACTTTCTTTCCAAATACTTTCTGTTTTCTCATGTGGTCAGTCTTTTCCATCATCACGGTGTGACTTGGATTAAGGTAATTCAGAACAGGACACTCCTCCTGTAAAATATCTGCTTGCCCCAGAAATTTTTACAAGAAATAATTCTTCCCATTGCCAGTTCTTGAGGTCAA
The DNA here is from genome assembly GCA_035590275.1 of Ibycter americanus. Taxonomy (NCBI): domain Eukaryota; kingdom Metazoa; phylum Chordata; class Aves; order Falconiformes; family Falconidae; genus Ibycter; species Ibycter americanus. The sequence goes on along the minus strand of JAVJGI010000063.1, from coordinate 9,412,230 downwards.
TTTGCTTGCCATCAGCCTTCCTATATTTTTTAGTATTTTTGTTATTATTATTAGAGTTCAAGCATGTATAAGATAAATTTAACCTTGCTACACATTTTGGTTGACTGCAGTGTTTGGGGAATGATTGACATTTATGCTACACCAAAACACGTGGTGTTGTGGAAAACTGAACTACTTAACCAAAGGGGGAAGTATACTGAGATTTCCAGTGGGCAGTTGCCTGAAATTCAGCAGGCACCATTCCAGTCCTGCTGAAGTCAATGCAACTCTGCGGCTGTTCTGCAATCAGCCCTGGACAGCATCGCTGGGCGGTCACCTCTGTGGCAGTTGCACAGTTGCCTCATAGATAATTTGCAAATTGTCCATGAACTGTGTGTACAAACGTGTCTGGTACGGTGCTAATTTACTGGCAAGGTCTGGGTACGCAGATCCAATGCCCTGCTCAGGGGGAGCTTCAGCCATGCCCAGCAGCCAGTTTAGAGGTTTGATTTCTATGCAGCATGTCAGGGATATCTGATGGATGGGCTCAGCCTCCCCTTCACATGTGTTTAGAGATCTCCAGCCAGGCCGGGATTTGCCAGATGACCACAGTGGGGAAGGCATCAGAAATATTTCCGTAAAAATAACCCCTCCACACCCCCCAGGATTTATCTAGTTCATGCATGGGTGTTACAAAACCCTTGTTCAGGGCTACAGGACGTGGCTGGACATTATCTACCCTGTGTTCCGGCTGGGTTTATTTTGAGGTGGACAGAAAGGAAATCCCAGTGTCGAGGCGGGTGGAACATTTTTGTTGAACTGATGTGAAAAAGAAAAATACCTGGCCATTTGGAAGGGTCTGAACTCTTAGCATAAGGCTCTGGGAGATGGATGAATGGTCAGAGGGGAGGTGACGGCGGGGGTCGAAGGTCCTACGGCATAACTCATCACTGCGAGAAGTCCCCATCTCACAGTAAAAGTGTAAGAACTGGCTGGCAGCAGCATGACCCGTAGCAGTCAACTCATCAGAAGGATTTCCCGTCTGAATATGCAGATGTGTGCACGATTATTTTACCTATCTTTGTAAATACGGTCCATGTCCCTGCACGCTTAAATAAATCTTGGCGCTGTCCCTTTTAGAAGGCATTTCAGGTTCAGTCTCGTTGCCTGCATCCTGCATAGTTTTGTTCAGCAGAGTCCTTGCAAACAGCCCGTCTCCTCTTCCCTTTCCGCTTCCCCTTCCTCCTCCTCCCATCCCACCGCAATCACTGCTGCCCAGACCCATCCTTCACTTGCACAAAACTGATTTCTGTTTATGGAGCAGCTGGCAGCAGCAACGCTCAAGCACTGAGCGATGACTAAGAAACAAGCCCACTTTTCCCTTAGCTGTCAGGAGCTTTTAGAAATAACACCCTCCTCTGAGGAAGTCAGAATAGCAACAGGAAAATAAGTAAAACCTATTATAAAACAGTTGTCCAAGAACTTAGGCACGGCGCGGGGTAGAGATCAATATGCTGTGAAGGTTAAATCTATTTTCACACTGTGTTCTATTTCACAGTTTAATGGTGTTTTAATGTGTCTGTCACTGAGCCCCCTTCATGTTATGCAGGTAGAGCCTTTACAAAGGAGAAATAACGTTGGCTTTACAAGCTTCACAGTAACATCTTATTTACCAGCTGAGATCTGAAGCTTTCCTCTCTGGAGATATGCCAGGGTTTGACTATTTTATTTTATTTTATTTTATTTTATTTTATTTTATTTTATTTTATTTTTTAGAGGACATAATGTGGTGTTGCATTTACAATAATTTTTAGATGGCTTTTGGGGAATGCCTGTAGGGATGGGAGCAGCAGGAGCGTGTGTGTGCCTGCGTAGAAGGGACAGAAATATCTACTGCTGTTTGTACAAGCTAAGTACATGAAGGATATGCAGAATTCCCAAGCTTGAGTTTGTATCCAGCCCAAAACGGTATCTTTGAATGCTTTAGCTTGAACTCAGCTGATACTGGGATGTTGCATCTGGCTTGGGGAGAGCATGGAGGACAAAAGCCCTTGGACAAAAAGAAGTAATCACAGCCCAAAGACAAGATGCTGAGAGAGAGCAGGGAAGGAGGAAAGCTGATTTCAGCCTGTGCCAGTGGAAAGGATGAAAGGGAAGGGAGAGGCAGAGAGGGAGCAAAAGCAAAGAAAGAGGTGTGGTATAAAATCCAGGGTATGTGCAGTGCTAAAGCACACATACGGGCCTGTCCTCAGTGTTTGGGATGAAGCATTTTATGCCTCCACAGCTTAGCTCACAACCTTTGCTTAGAAGATGAAGAAGGAAAAAAAATCCTGGTTTGCTTTAATTATCTCTCTTGAGCTTCAGCTAGGGAAGGGGGAGGTTAGGATAGCCTAGTCAAAGAGTATTGCTGGTTCAGGGCTTCAGACGTGTAACCGGGTGTGCAAATGCCGTGTGTTGGTGTGCTGACCTGCTTGGTGAGGATGCTCTGACAAACCTCCCACTGCCTGTGGCAGAGCCAGCACCCGGACACAGGCTCTGGCCCTTTACACCTCCCTGCATCGAGCCGGGGCTACGCACAGCTACATTTTCTCACACTGACAAGGCTGGGTAAGCTGCAGTTGAGTAGCTCCTCTGGTTTTGCCATGAGTGAATCTGAGTGCCTGTGTTATCGGGAGGGACTTGGTCCAGACATCCTCACATTGTAATTGATGTGTGGAGTCAGGGGAGGACGACCTGCTTATGCCAGTGGCTTCTCTTGTGCGCTCTCTCTCCCTCCCGCCTGTGCCCCCAGCAGCTCCCTCGCAGGGCTGGGAGAGCGCTCTCCTTTGCAGCTGCGCTGCCTTCCCATCTCTCTCATCTCCTGCTCCCTCCCTTGCTCTTTACCCTCCTCTTCCTTTGTCTCGCAGCCAAATGACTTAACTCCGCACAACCTCCTGGGAGGGGTAGCCTGTAGGAAGGGAACGCATCAGAGAAGGAGATATAGTATTAAGCCTTCTTAGGAACAACTTGTTAAAAACCTCAAGCTTCCCCTCTACTGGTTGCTTTGCCAGAGTAATATGTCTTTGCTCTGTCAGGGTCCGCTGAGGGCTGGTGCTTGCAGAGTGTGAGTTTTTAGACTTGCAGAGCCTTGACTTGGCTTAACCTGCGTATCCCACTGTAGCAGAAATGTCTGCAATGTGTGTTTTGGCTTTGGTGCGCTGTGTGCTCCGAGTTCATCTCTTCCCCCCTTCCGTTTTCCATTGTTGGAACAACAATCTTCTGCTGGATGCAGAGCGCAACCAGCCCTGTATTGTGGGGCCAAAACAAACTCTCTGCTAGCATGTTTTCCATCCTCCACAAGGTAAAATACCAGGGCTGAGAGCAGCTGACCCCCTGGTGGGAGTTTGTTGTCTGGAAATCCAATGACTGACTTCTCAGGGCAAAACTTTGGCTCAAACAATACTGCTGAGAAATGAATTTGTGCCCTTTGGAGCTGAGGGATCAAAGGGTTTAGATCCTTGAGTGAGGGTGACTTGGCTTCAGAGGGCTGCAACGGTTCCCTCCCCAACCACTGCTGCCACCAAAGTGCAGCCTGTTGCATTAAAACATCACCAGCGTTGCAGACTGCAAACCGCAGCGCTGCAGGACTTGTTTTAACTGTACTTGCCAAATGGATGGAAACCTCTGAGAAGGTCAGAGCTGAGGACAGAAAACCTTGGGGAGCCAGAGTCCCAAGGAGCTGCCAAAAATAGATTCGCCCCATTTTTCTGACCCAGTTTTGCAAATCTAAAATAATCCAGGAAGGTTGTCACCCAACAGCCCTTGCTTAAAATCTGTAACATGTTTACACCTGCCTTTGCTTGAAATGGTTAGAAAATATTTGCTGATCCAGAACAGAGCCTGGAGTTTGAATCTTGTGTCTTTGGATTTTGTTCTGATTTTAGTTTGGTTTAATTTTTTCACTTGTCTTTACTTTTTGAGGGCTATTTCTCCCACTTCGACCATTAGACCAAGTCCATGAATGTTTGAATTACAAGCTTGGATGTATGCCTTGACGAACATTTGCCCAAGTAAGGCCACCTTTCTGAAAAGAGGACTGGAAACCTGTTAATGGGCCTAACATTCAGGGACCAAATTTATGCAAGTTTGCCACCTTAATTGTAGAGTTACAGATTAAACTTCAAAGCTGTTTAATCAGGTAGCTTTCGCAAATTTCCAGTTTAATGTCAGGTTTTTGGAAGTAAAACTCCAATGCCCTTGGCAATCCACAGCCAGGTGCCTTATATCAGGCATTGGAGTTTTGGAAAAGTGACAAAAGCACCACTAAAGCAGAAAAATGTTTCATTATTATAAACTCATTTTCTTTCCTGCTTTATAGAGGAGACCTGGGGAAAAAGATATTTGTTTGGCTTTTGTCTTACCTAAAAAATAAACATTTGCTGAGGTCATTAATGCAATAATATAACTTGTTTAAAACCTCAGATTTACCATGCGTTTCCTTGTGAAATATTAAAACATTGAAATCAAAAACCAGAGGAAAATAAAAAGTTAGAGACAGGAAGGTATCCAAAATGATGTGATTTTTAAAGAAATGTTTAGCACACAGGCAGATGATAGTTTGGTGTTGGCTAATTCTTACAGAAACTAATGGAAGATTTTCTAGTGCAAGAGAGTCAATGCTTCTGGCAGCTGAGACACGGAAGGGGTTTGCACCTCTTGCTGTGAGAAATCCAGCATTCCCTTTGGATTAGAGAGTTTCTCTACAGTTGGGTGTTGTCTGCCTTCCTTAGTTATGTACTATGCTGTGTACTTGCTGTGGCTCATCAGCAAGGTTGCACTGGGAGCAGATGATGGTGGCAGAGAGAGACTTCAGAGACCTGAACAGCTCCTTGAAAAGAAATGGATCTGGATGCTCATGGATAGAAGGACAAGAAAATTACCGAGCATCAGCCAGGGCAGAAGTTGCGTTACTGTTTAGGGAGAGAGAATGATGCAGGTTTGCTGGCGTGGTCCATAGAAATGAATAGTTCTTAGAACATAATTTAGATTTTTTTTCTTCTACATATTCTGTTCATAAAGCTTGGAAAATATTGTTCAGAACTTTTTCAGATGAGCATTTGAAAATGCTGAATGATGTCACATGGAGACCTTGTCCTGGTGGATTGTCGTTAGCAACCTGAGAGGAGGTCATGGTCCTGGACTCCGAGGTAATGAAGTTCTTCAGAAGTTCATAGCCAGTTCCACTTGCATTTCATATCATTTCCAGTGGACTCTTACCTGTGGAGATTTTCAGCTGCTTGAGCATATTTTTTAAGTCACGTTTCTGATACTGATGTGCACTTATGGCTGCCCATAGTTCCCAAGTATCTTAAATTTCTTTACTTCACATGAAATTCTTTCCTTGTAAAACTGACCCTACAAAACACCAAAGAAGCATCAGCACCACTGAAGCAATTCAAGTGAATTGAAATATCTGCAAAACATAATTTAAAATCCTTACCTAGGTCTAATACTTTGTGAAATTTAATGGAGAATAAACATTATCAAGAAATCTCATAGCCTGCTACTCAGTAAGAAGTTTCTTTTAAGGAGCTCCTAGTAATGCAGCTCTGACGTAGAGGTACATGCTGCTCGATGTTATCTCTGTGCCTTTATAGTCACAGGGCTCAACTTCATATCACATAGTTTTGTCAGTAATGCTTACAGTTTTTTCTCTCTTCCAGTCTTAAATTTGCAGATGCCCAGTCAGTTACATATGAGGAGCAAATCAGTTCATAACCTGACAGTAAGTACAGTCACACAAATACAAATTTATACATCGCTCTGAAATGCCAAGACCTTTTTACCATTTTCAAAATGGAAAGTGGCAAGCTTAGTTAAAACTTCTAACCACGTTTCATATGTTTCATTTAAATCTCCAACGATGTTATATTACAAGACTTTGGAAAATATTTAGTAACACTGCAATAGTTCCGATAATAAGTCAACATAAAATATCATAGAAAAAAAAATCTCAACAATTATCCTTCCCACCCAAACCTTTTCTTAGAAGCAGTATTAGAAATTTTTAATGGCATTTTACTCCCACTATTGCCAAAGAGAGTTTTATCATTGACTTGAAGGGAAGCAATGTTTAACCCTTTAATTTTTGCATAAGCAGAGAAAGAGTAGTTCAGTTGTTAGTGAACCTTGGACTGAAATGTAGCTGTTATAAATAAGCCTAGTTCCTTTTAACCTCAATTGAGCAGCTCCCAGTTCACCTCAGCTGAGGTTCTCATGCTCTGCTTGCACTGCCCCTCCCCCCAAAAATCTCTTCTTAGGTGCCATCATGATGCAATGAAAAAAAAATATCCACTGATGATAAAGAAATTGCTACACTCTGCTGCAGGCAATGCACCGGCTGAAATGCGATAGTCACGGCCCTGACACAATGCCGACGGGAAGCCACAAGCTGTCAGAAAGGTCAGAATTTCAACAACATGTCTGTGCATTTCCAGTGCTCACTGCATTCCCTTCTCCTGGTCTGTTCTTTCCTTTGCATACCCCTCTGGAGCAAATGCATCCTCTCAACAAACTTTTTAGACAAAAAATGTAATAAATAAATAAATAAGGTAAGTTCCAAAGGTAGAAATCTCCTTCAAAACCTTACGGAAGGAGATACATTTTGGAGCATGAAGACCACTCTGGACCATTAAGCTTTCTCAAACAACTCTCCTTTCTACTCTGAAAGGTTTGTACCTTTCCTTTTTCTGAAATGATTTGCTAATGCCCTTCCCGTCCTCTGTGTTCCTGCCAGTTCTTCTCACAGATGTTGCTTAAAACGAAGCATTTGCAAAGTGTGATTGACTAGGTTTAGGTCTGAAATTTAGTCCACTGCATCTAAAAAAGTTAAGGGTTGTGCTCTGATTTGTGCCTGCAAAATTATATCAACTCAAGTGCAAATTAGATAAACTCAGGACACCAGTTCTCATCGGAATTTCAGCATCACCTGAAAACATCAAATCATCATCCACACTTCTGCTGTGGGACATTGGTGTAGGCTGCAATACCTGTCTGAGGAGCTGAATACGTAGCAGGGTTAACTCCTCCTGAGCTGGGTCTGACCAACGTGCCTGTAGTCACGCAAGGGGGCTGTAGCATGTCTAGGGATCGAGTTGTGGTCTCCTGACAGTCAGTCCAGTGTAATCCTTTTGAGCAGATTGCTAGTCTTTTTTCCACTTATGGACCCATAAAACATTATCAGTAGAGATGAGGACTTCTGTATAAATGTGAGCCTGTGAGAATGGGCTTGATCTTTGCAACAACCTTTGCAGTCTTTTTGGATGTGTATCCATAGCTCACTTCAGCTTTAAACATTCAATGATTTATTTGAAACGAAACCAGTTCATACTTTTTACCTTTGTCTTAAAGGAAGTGTTTACCTTTCTTCAGTGAACACAACATGACAAAAATTAAGAAACACTTAAGAAAAGCAAAAATATCCCCAAAATTTGCATCCATAGCCAGTCACTCCAAGCAACTTTTTCTTTTAGACATACCATTTCTACAGCATCTTTACTAAGGTGTTTTTTTCCCCAGATTCAGTCTTCGGATTAAGCCAGGACTCTGCTGTGTCGTGGTCCCACCTTGCAGCTCTGCCACATGGTGTGTGCAAATGCAATGGCGAGCAGCTTCTGCCTGGAAACACGCAGACCTCCCTTTGACTGGAGCAATTTTTATTCTGCAGGTGAGTGCCCTGTATAATGATGTATGTATGGCAGAGTGAAACATCTTACTTTCATCCCTTTTATCCGTTTTTGCTTGCTTCAGAACTTGATAATGATTGCAAAGCAGCAGCTGGGGAAACAGATACATCTCTTGAGTAATACCAGGAGGATTTTAAGCATCGCTAAATTCAAAAGAAGCTATGGGTCAATCTCAAAGCACTCTTCTGCAAAACTGCAAATGGCCAGTAGGAATTAAAATGGTCATCTCTTCCAACCACACGCAGCCCTGCTTGTGTATCGTTGTGCTTACACATATCGTCATGCTCAGACGGAGAAGTCCCACTCGGAGGAGGTGTGTTAGTAAACCAAGTAAGCCAAGGGGTGTGGAGAAAGCTAATATCTTTTATTTAACAAACTAGTCCCGGTTGTGGGTGGGGAGACAAGCTTTCAGGTATTCAAGCCTGTTGTCAGGTCTGAGACAGTACACTGGTTTTCTGGTTGCAGCTCTTCAGTTCAGCATTGATCATGTCTGATCCTACCTCAGGGGATAAAACCACTACCAGAAGCTGCACGTCTCTTTTAGTGGGGCTTTCTACTGGAAATGCAGTTCTTTTCTTCCATTAAATTCTTTAAGAATGAGGAATTATTCACAGCTGCTGGATTTGTGCACTGGGCACAGCAACTGCATGCACTGTATAGGCTAAAAACGAAGCTAACTTTGACTTTCAGTTTGTTTCTTAGCAAATTGGCCATGCGTATTCCCAGCAGGATTGCTGGAGAGAAACAGTGTCCACTGTATTCTGGCCCAGTGTAATCTGCATTTCTAATTAAGGCTATTGGTACGTCCACTTATCTGACATATGCAAAGAGCAAATAATAAAGCAATGAGAAAATAGCAATCTGCGATGAAACCTTTGTTTTAAAAATCTTTCTTTTATATCTCATATAAATGCCAAGTGCAGATAGCACAAAGGATGCCTTGACAATGGTACTTGCTGCTGCAGAGGGTTGTGGCACTTTTGGTTGTTCTGATCTGCTTTCCATCTGCAGACTCCATCTCTGGGGAGTTATGCATTTGAACACTGAGTGTTTGATCAGAAATGGCTCTGTGTGCTTCTAGATCCTATTGATTTGGGGTAGTTCAGCACCTTGCAGGGCTGGGTCTGCCGCTGCAACTTGGCATTCATTGAGCTTAATGATCCTTTCCTCTTGGAGCCCTCAATGGTTGGTTCAGGGGCTGAGCTAAAACACATCCATGTTCAAAACCAGAGCTTCCTAAATTGCTCACTTACGAGGTTTCCAGTCTTTGGTATCTCTTTATCTCTTTTGGAAGGAGACACGGATTTTGAAACTTCTAAAAGAGCTTTCTTCTGATCACTTGACACACTTTGCAAAAACACCCTCTGCTTTCCCCCAGCTGGAGCCTCACTCAGAAGCTGAGCTTCTTTCACCCGCCTTGCCACCATTCTGGCTTGGTACCTCATCAGTTGACCTTGGCTCTGGTGTTTGCTGACAAGGCACCGTGCTCTCGATGAAGTCCCCAGCTGGGTGGTGTAGTTGTCCAGTCTGTCCCACAGATTAGGCTGGTTACCTCTGATCTGGGAACTGCTCAGAAGATGGTAGAAAATGGAGTGGAAACCAAATCTCCAAAGGTATGAACTATCAAGGGAAAAGTTAAACCCATCTTCCTAGGGTGTGGGTTGCTGATAATTCCTCTGAGAGTTTATCAAAAGAAGCTGCTCTGGGCCAAAATTTAGTTTTATTGGAAAACAGTCTCCAGTGGCATTTTGTTTATCTTTCAAGTTTCAATACAGGAAAATACTTTAAGGAGTTTAAACACCACATTTCATCAGATTGCCTAGGGAAACTGAGGCTGTCTTTTCATTGGGTTTTGTGTACAAATTTAAACTGGAAGTAAATTTTATTGTTTCTTTTCAGATTTACATTTCCAGTGCTGAGCAAATGAAGCCTTGAAGGTGCATTGGCAGAGGAGTACTGAGGCACCACCACCTCCCTGCGCATCCGTTGGGTTTAGAGGAGGGTTAATTCTGAGGTTTGATTAGCTCTTGAGACTTCTGCTGTCGCTGCCAACAAAAGGCACAACCTGCAACATTAGATCATGGTTTCACTCCACAGAGCTTTCCTCCTATGACAGATTTTCCTCAAACCCACTACTCAGTCCTTCTCAAGTCCATAATCTAACATGGCGTATCCCCGGTGTTCAGAAGTTGCGACAGGTTTGCCTAAATCACAGATTGCTTTAAGAAAGGAAAATAATTTAAAGCTCTGTGGGGTTTTTTTTAGGCTCCCTCTCACTGCTGAACCTTTAGCAGTCCCTTTCTATTTTTCACAATTTCTCCACTGTTCTCATACTAAGATGTTCATAGTGTTTTTTGCTTTTAGAAGCCAGCGCTAAAAAAAAATAGGAAAAAAAATCAAAATATCATAAGAGTTGTGATATATAACCACAAGACTTGGCAATACTTCATTCCCTTCAAATTTAGCATCTTCTTTTCATATACAGGTTTTCTCAGATCTCTTTTGCTTGAGGAAGCAGCCTGGAACTTCAGTTTTGCTGGGCATAATATAGAAAAAAGAGGAGAGGAACGGCGGGCCATTGCTACAGTTGGGAAACCTGATTTTTATCGGGGTCCATCAATAAGTCGATGCTGGCTGGCTGGAGGAGCCCGCTCTTGTGACCAGATGGAGGAAAGCTGCAACTGGGATGTGTAATGCGAGAGCTCTTTTTGAAGAGACAGGAAACATAACTGGAGGGAAGTGTTCAGAAAAGAGGTAAATAATCTGTGAAGCGATTAATCTTTGTCCTGTTTGGGCTGTTTTGTCTATTCGTCATTGCATTGCTCTGCCCATCCTTCTTTTTTATTGGAACCAAGATGTACCGTGCACGTCGCCGTTTATACCTTCTGCAGTTTCCGCTACCTCTGGCCTTTTGCACTACAATTTGTAGAACCCCTTGGTGAACAGGATGAGAGACAGATCCATTTCAGCAATTTCTCGCTTTCTACCTCTTTCTGTGGGTTAAAATTCCGCAGGATTTTGACCATGGTATGATTCATAGCCTGGAAGACAAGAACAGAGGTGGGGGCTGCAGTATGCAACAGGTACGAGAAGGAAGGGACATGCTTTATGTTGCTGTTGTCACCAAAAATAGATCTGTAAGACTGATGATAGAAACCCTCAAGATTAAATACAAATAAGAAAGAGCAGAGGTGAGTCTTACTCTTTTGCTAGCCGCAGAGGAATAAATGTTACGGACATACATGAGCTTCACAGATAATCCCAGCCTGTGATATGCAGCTTTTATTTTCAATATAATCTTAAAACAACAGCATGTAAAATGAGAATTTTCTACTTCTCCCAGTCATTGCAGAGGCCCCACCAAGACACCCCACCTGTGACCCTTGGGCTAGGAAGATCAGACCCAAGCTAATCTCAACTTCTGTGTGAGAACTGTGACAACCCACCTCCCTCGCCCATCACAGGCTGTGAAAATGAATGCATGGGGGTGAAGCGCTTTGAGATCCTCAGATTGGGAAAGGTCAAGAGAGTGTCGCCGTCTCTTTCAGGAGCTCCAACACCAAGGGGAAAAATAAATCACACAAAGCTTAAATAGGAAACCGCAGCTGCTGTCAGATTAAATCTGTTACAAGTGCATTCCACTGCCTCGCTGAACAGTGTTTTATTTCACACCTCAAAATGTGAGGCCCCGTGCCACGGACTTGCTCCTTTTTCCCTATTCCCCCTAGATGACTTAACAAGCTGAAAGTGCAGCTGGAAATTAATGCTTCCTGTCTTTTTAAATAATGTGACATTGAAATCCCGGTATTTAATGCGTTGGCATTTAACATGCCACAATATTTCAGTTACTTTGCACTGGTTGGGGTGCCGAAGTGTTATTACAGCTGTTCTGAAATTCTGACAAAGAGGTGCATTTCTCTCTTCTTTTTTTTTTTTTTCCTTCTCCACTATGTCCCACCATAATTGCTTTTTGCCGCATCTCTGAACCGTAACCATGGCGATCCGCCACATTCATCAGAGGACCCTCTTGTTGTTTTGCTTGTGTGAATGTAAGAAGGGGAAAAAAATACAAAAAAAAGAAAGAAAAAAAAAAAGAGGGGACATGAAATATTTGCAGAACTTTCCAAAAAAACAGATTTTTTTTCTCCTCCTCCCCCTTTTTTTTTCTTTTCAGTTTTATTTTCCTAATGACAGAAGCTGTATTGGAGAAGTGGCCTGGCCAAAACACCAAGGACTTGTTCATAGACTAAAAAAGGGAAAGGAGGAGTCTGGTTCTGGAGGTGTTTCTCTTTGTGGAAAACAGACTTCGATAACTGGAGCTTTCAAGCCGTTCCCCCCTGAAAGCAGGAATTGTTATATGCTGAAGGGGCAGGAAAGGTTGACCTTTTTCCATTTCTGTCTGATGACAAACTGGTCCTTGTTTGGAGGACAAGTTAATGCAGAACATCATTACCATATTAAAGTCATGCCATTTCTGACTGGGGAAGGAGAAACTGCCTGGCTTTGGACAAAGATTTGGAGCTGTCCCTTTCTGGGTTTGCTGGCTCTATCATCTGCTACTCATGCCATGGGTGGTGAGGAAGGAGAGATGCTGAAACCACTGGCTGTGGTGGGACAGGCAAGAGATGAAGGGGAATGATAATGTTCTTCCTCTGAGATGTTTTTCAACATCTAGCACCTCAGTATACTTCTCTCTCACTGCTTCGAAAAGCTTTGTAAACTAGCCTGGAGGCTTTCATGTTGAGGGACCTGGGCAGTCATCTTTTCTCAGTCTGCTTCTGTCCTGGAGCTGCTTAGAAGGGATAGGAAAGCTGACTGGTGTTCAAAGTGTCCCTTGATTGGCTTTGCCCACCCAGAGTAGCAATTCCAATCCATCAGCCACTGTTGGTGGATTCTCCAGGGCACAAGGAAAGAAAGCCAGCGGTGGGTGTTGGAGGGTCTGCCTGGGAGCCCACAGTGCAGAGCATGGGCATGGCATGATTTCCACTGCCCAGTGAGGTGAGCTGGCTGGGGACCAGGGTTTGGTGCCCTGTAAAACTGGGCTGCTTTTTCTTGAGGAACTCTAGGAGTCACTCTACATGTATTCTTGCAGCGTGACTTCACTTTAGAAGAGATTTGTCCCCCTGTAGAAGTGATACAGCCTACTTCCATGGAGTAGAAACAACGACCTGATATTATTTTACTATCCTTTGACACAACAGCCAGGAATGGAATGATGAAGCAGCTGTGCTCTGGATCCTATGGCAGCACTCACCAGGTGATCTTGAGAGATTTCCCAAACGTCTTTGCTGTGGCAATCATCTGCGGCAGTACCTGATTGTCTTGCAAAGCAGCAGCTCTTGACGTAAAGCCTCATCTGAATGAATAATTATACGTCGCAAGGCTATAAGTTGTTATAATCAGGCACGAGGCTTTGTTTTGGCTTTACAGCATTTGGCACAGGGGCTCTGGTGTCTGGGACTTTGGTGCAGCAACAGGCTGATGCAATTCGCCCCAAAGTCCGGTTTGAAACTCCTTCATTTGGAGTCCTCTTGTGTTTCTGCTCTGCAATGGCTGGTAGCACTCATCAGCAACTATTGTGGAGCTGTGGCAATTAGGGGGGCTTCTGCTCTTCCCCATTTGCCCTCCCTCAGCCAGCTACACCTCTGCCCACTCTACCTTCCTCGGTAGCAGTTCTGGTGGATCAAAGCCCATGTGCATGCCGCCCATGTCCCAATTTGCAGGTTGGGATCTCAGCACACACCCAGCCTGTGTCAGTGGTTTCAGCCAGCTCGCTGGACCATGCATGGTGCTGGCCGAGGCAGGGGCATGTATCTCCTCCTGCCATCAGCACAGAAACCCTAGAGGAGGAAGGTTCCTCAGGCAAAGCTACTTACTGATGTGCCTCAGCATGGGCATTTACTGGCGAGGCAGAGCCACCAGAGCATTGCTCAGTGACCTGAGATGTATTTGGTTGGAAAATGTCTGGTTCTGTTCTCGTCTGGGAGCCATTTGATCCGTCCCCAAAGATGCAGCATAGCAACGGCCCTGGGGCCCTCCCATGGGTGACAATGGATATGCTAGGGTCTGTAGAGCAAACTGGGTTGTCTACAAGTCAAAAAGTCTTAGAGACCCGTTTCTAGGTGGGATTGTCAATATAGAATAACAAAGCAAAAAGCACTCCAGGGTAAATGTTATCAGTGATTATTTTTAACTTTGTTTTTACTGTTTCTGATGTGTTCTTCAATCTGTCTTCTTGATGTTTATTTTTCCATTTGTGATAAGGGTCATATGTCATGCCTCCCTTGCATCAGGTGCTATACAACCATGTAGTGTCCTTCCCCCAAACTGTTCACAAAGTCTTTCCCTGTGGATGAGTTCTCACTGGCACTGTGGTCACTGAGTTATTCATGCCCTTTACCAGGAGTTTCTTTAGAGGATGTAGAACTCCTTATTTCTCTTCCCAAAGCAATGAAGAGGTATGAACATCCTCACTGGAAATAAAACAGGACATTAAAAGCCCAATAAAGTCTCAAAATATTTTCCATAATCACAATTAATAATAATTAACAAACCCTCAAAATTCAGTGATTTGGATATTTAGTATAGTGAGGCTTATTTGTCCTTGGATTGTTTTCTTGTTTTCTGCTCTCTCTTCCCACATAAGGAAAACGTACTTCCTCTGCATTCCCTAAAAACCTGGGACAGAAATAGTAATCTCAAAATATTCTTTCCGATGGTTATCAGCCATAATGTACAACTTCCAAAATACTCAAAATTCCCTGCTAAATTCAAAAGAACTATCTATCTATGAAAAAATGTTGTGTATGCTGTCTGCAGTATGCAGTCAGAGGACAAAGATAGGACCTTTTCTATGAGTAGGACCTGCACTAAATCCTATTCCAACCACGTTTGATTAGGGATTCACTAAGTATATATCTGAAGCTGTAGAAACCTATCAGTCAAAATTTAATATAAAGCTGAAGTTACTCACATGAAATAAACTGAAACAAGGTAAATTAAGTAGTCCTTAATAAAATGTGAAACAGCAACTTTCTACTGAAGAACTGTCTTAACTTTTTCTTCAAGGAAAATAGCACAATGAAGGAACTAGGTAAGGTCCCCTGGACCATGTGAGGTCCAGCCTGTGAGGCTGCAAGAGCTCCAGGAATCCAACATCTCATCTCAAGGAAAAAGGGCCACAGTATCAGCTGGGCTCTGGATCTAGTTGTCAAACAGTGTATGCCACAACCCTGAGTTGCCAATTTAAACAGCTTTTTTTCCCCTAGATTTGAGCAATGCCCAGGATTTTCAGTCTCCTGTGGATGAAAAACAATAGATGTGTTCTCCAGGGATGTGTCTTGGTGGGGCTAGAAAGGTGCACTTTCCATATTGTTAATCTCTGTGTGAATTGCTCTAGTATAAGGTAGGTTCTGAGCCACAAATGACTTTTTCTTTCCTTTTTGCTCTATTTTGATTGTAATGGCTGAACACAAAATGGGATGCGATGGGGCCGTTTGGTGGAGCTGCCATTGGTGGAGGATGCTGCTTGAGGTTTCCTTGGAGCATCATTGCAGCGGTCTGTGTGATGAGCACCAGAAACCATAATGCCAGGTAGAGCAAATGGAACTCAGAGCTGAAAATTAAATATTTTTAATTAAAATCCACATCTGCAAGCCACTCGCTGGGAGCCAGGGTTTGGCTGCTAAATTATGCTGCCACTCTGGGATCACCAGTGTCAGAGACGGTATTCCCAGAGAGGCAACCAGCAGATCTCACTGGTTAATATTTAAAAAGCTGCTGGCGCCTGATGGAAACTGTTTTGTGAAATATTCTATCAAGGCTGATTGTTTCTGCTTGAGTAGTGTCATACGTGGGCAGCTTAGCTGTCACTTCTATCTACGGGGCACGCTTGGCTTTCACGCAGGTTCCAAGATGTCTTTAAGCTCTTTTGATGTGATGGCCACTGAATTTGGTGTTATGCCAGCAGTGTGCCATGAGCTCAGATCATGCCACCCAGAGTTCTAAATCGCTCCAGCTGCTCTTTCAGTGGCTGTGGATAGCATCTCTTGACCACTCCGTCTTCTGTCTCAAATATTTTCAGGCAGGAGGAGGATAAGGAGAGATGGCTAACATGCTGCTAGAGTTACTAAGCTGGGGCTTTGTCCCACATGCCCCACGCATCCCACTTGCTGCTGCCTCATGCCCCTCCGCTTTCCCAGCTGCTCCGTTGGCCACCTTGCAGCCACCACCACAGCATCCCCCTGAGCAGGGGTTTTGTCTCTGTGTGGTCTGAAGAGACACTCTGGAGCTGGAAACATGTGCCAGGAGAGGCTTCAGGTCACCATCTTCTTTTGCTGTTAACAGAATAACTCTGAATCAGTCTCATGCAATCCTTCCTAATGCGGCTACAGAGGCAGGGAAGAAGTGAGGTGGAGTTAATTACGTTCCTCTGCACCACTCTGTGTACGTTATAGGCCGTGAGAGAAAGGTTTTGAAGCTTTTTAGCAATGATTTCAAAGCCAGAGAGTAGAGAAGCACATTTATACCTGGTTAATATGCCTCAGCTCTCATCAACATTTAGCAACCCCCTACCCCGTCTTTACTGCTGTGTTGGTTTGCTATGCAAATGGATCTAACAGTATGTTTTTCATTAAAAACAAACAACAAAACTTGTATCCTAACATCTTTTAGCAGGAAAGGAGTAATGTCAAGTGGCAGATTAAGAAAGAGATGCCAGAAATGTTTTAGAAAGACTTTTGGGAAGAGAGAAGTTGGAGGTTTCTGTTCAGCTTCTGAATTTCAGATTCGGTGTTTAAGTTTGTGTCTACTTAAAGGGAGAAACGGTTGGGAAGAAAGAGTTGAGAATTTACAGACTTCAAACATAAAGATCTCTGCAAGACAAAAGCTTGTCACCCCCATATATCTTCCCAATCAGTTGGGAAACAAGACTTAATCGGTTGAGACAGTCTGAGCAAACAGGGTTATCTTTCAGCTTTCTCTAAAAGTGGCCAGATTAATACTTAATTTTGTCGAACGAGAAGTGAAGGTTGGAGAAGCCAGCCCATCTCGCAGAAGGGCTGCTGTCAGCGCCGCGAAGAAGGCGATGAAATGCGAATGGTCAGGTTCACTTTTGTTTAAAATCAATTTCATTTGCTCTAACACAACCTGGTTGTGTTTGTATTTTCGGTAATGGCTGGGAATAATTAATTCTCCTTCATTTAACGGATTCCTTGCTCTCTCATCACTTGAAAGAAACCCCCAAATTATATTAAAAAAATTACTTTGACAACAAATTAACTCAAGATTTTAAAGCAGTTGTCAGTGTCCCTTTAAGTCAAATCCTCTTTCCACTTATAGCACAGACGCATGAAAGAAGAGGCTGCTGTTCCGCAGCGAGCACGGAGGAAGATTGAGCTGTGCGTGGGAGGACAGAACAGGAGAACACTCCAGTTACTTGGGCCACTCCTCCAGCAAAATTAATAAGTATTGTTGTAAAGTACTTTGTAGAGGGGAAAAAAAAAGTTAATCTCCTAAGTGTAGTCGAATGATGGGGCTAAGCTGGCAATAACAAAAATTAAGGGGGAAAAAAAACTTTATTGAAAAAGTTGGCTAATTTTCTCCACCATTCAGACTTATTCTGGGGAAACAGGAGATAGCATTTTTGTCACTGTTTCCAAACTGGATAAATCACCCAATCTACAAGCCATAACAAATCCTTCTTCTGTTCCAGCTCTTTCTGAAGTTATTTTTCCCCCAGAGAGGGAGAATTGCAGCCCCAAACTTGATTCAGAAAGGTCCAGGATATTCAAGCCTTCAAAGGTCATTCAGACACAAACTAAGACAGACCATCTAGCAAGCACGTGGGGATTGAATTCAGAATCACATCTAGGTAGTACAAATACCCAGAAGAATTTTCTTTCCATTTTCTATTTTGCCCCATCACTCATATATTGTACTATTGAGTTATCTAAAGAAATAAAGCATGTTTATGTTATCTAGGTATATTCACCAAACTTTATTCCTCTCCCAAGAGTTCACCCATCAGTTCCAGCCTCCATCTAATCTGGGAACATGTGGATCTATAAGTATATCGCTGCATCTTTCTACACCCTCTTCCTTATAATGGCTGATCAGCAATACTTCAAAGAAAGGCCAAAACTGAACCCAGACAAACCCCATAAGCCTGCCAGAAGACAAAAAGGATGAGGAGGGGATAAATCCTTCCTGCTCTCCAGAAGTAACCACAGAAACCTGATGCATCAAATAAATACAATGCAAATAAGGAGCTATCCAGTCTCCTTTCAACACTTTGGGGCTAAACTGGCATGCAGAATTCATGTCTCCTTGGCAATACAATCCCCTTCAAAGGCTTACCAAATTCCGGTTCAGATTCCTTACTATAACTTCTTAATTTCATAAAATCACAACAGTTTCAATACTCAAATAATCAATACTCATACGTCCATTTTCATAGTAAGATGATTCACGGTCAATCTATAATTAACTGATCTAGTTCCAGTAGCGTCCTTCAACTTAAATAATCTCTTTCTTTACTGTTCCCCTGGCTTTCACCATTCTGAACCCTGAATACATTTAAGAAGTGTCATCATAACCTCTTTTAATCTTTAGCTGTTTAAGTAAGACAAACCTTAACCTCTTCATGAGGGAGTCATTGCATTCTTGCCATGTATTTATACTCTTCTCTGCACTCATCCCAGTAAGGTTTTTGTTCTTAAATACAGGTACCAGAACTAGATGAAATATTTCCACAAGTTTTTATCAGTGCTTTAAACATTGATTTTATTTATTTATTTATTACCAATAACAACTCTCCTAATGCAGTCTAGTCATTCCTTGGCTGAACAATAACCCAGATTTTTTCTTTCCTCTGTGGCACTTAATGGATTACTTTTTTCTCAAGGCTTTGACATTCCTTTCTCCAGGACTTGGTGGATATTTGGAAGAGTACAGCTGTGGCAATTCCAGTTTGAGGCAGAGTACCACTGACCATTGCTGGTTGATGAAATCTTATTATTCCATTTCTTCTTGGCATCTCTTCATCCATTTTCAGCACAACTTGCACTTGAAAGAAATCAGGGGTTGTTTCTGTGCCTGGATAGAGTTGGTAAGATGAAGAGAAGTGGCATTTCTAGAATAATAATAATAATAATAATAATAATAATAATAATAATAATAATAATAATACTTGCATAATGATACTCTAGGTGATTGCCTAGAGTTGTGTTCCTTATGTGGTTCCAAATTAGCAGATGAAAAGGGATTTTCAAACACACGAAGAGTGTTAGTCATGCTCTAAACATCTTTTGCGACAGAGTTTTGCAAAATCGCAGATAAATTTTTGTCGCCTATCTGGTTTCCTAGGAGCCACAAACCCAGTTGAAGTATATTATGGGGACTGTGTGGATTGCTCAGATGGTGCTTCAGCAGCTCCATGGTGGTTTCCTGTGTGCCACCAGTTTAGACCAGTAGAGACTGTCCCAAGTTATCATTCATTTTTGGATCAAAGATCATATTTTTAGATGAAGAATACAATTATAAATAGTTTATAAAGTGTTAATAAATTATTAATAGAGAGAATACTCAAGTCATGAATAACATGTTATAGATTATTTAAAGCGCATCAGTTCTAGTAGTGTAGATGAATATAAACCTGGCTAATAAGCACAGTATTGAACAGTCCGTAACAACTGATTTACTCATTATTAATATATCTGTTACTACCTTATTAACCTGTTGTTCACTATTTATGTGATACAGTCAATGACTCTAAACTGATATCTTTTGAAACAATGATTTGGAAAAGCAATTCTTCTAGATTCTGAATTTTGAATTTATTGAAGAAAATGCATAAGCATTCTTTTGTTCCTGTAGTAAATTAAAAACATGTGATTCATTGTTTTTCATAGCTTCCCTAAAGGTTCTATTCCCTCTGCCACCCCTATCAAAACTCTTTTCCATCAGCTAAATCAAGTTAATGTGGAGGCAAGGGAGTAAATGAAAATAATTATGTTCATCTAGGGCTTTGAATGGAAAAGACTTTACAACTTGACAAATGGCAGTTAATACGACTGGTGGAAGTGTGATCCATGTGCAAGTGCATTGGTGGGATGGATGGGATGTTCTGCTCTGGTCGTACAGAACGTTATGTGAGCGCAGCTACTGGAATGACACTGAGGAATGAGAAGGTATGGTGAATATCAGGAAGCATTTCCTGGCAGCGAGGTCTGTCAGGCAGTGGAATCATCTCCCGGGAGAAATGGAGGAAGTCCTGTCGCTAGAGTCAATTAAAGTGTAGTCTAGACAAAACCCCCATTAGGATATTCTCCTAAGGATGAGCCTTGTAGATGGGGAGGGAAATGACATGAGGGATGGGAAAATGACCTCATCCATCTCTGTCACCTTTAAAATGCAGAGGCTATGTTGATTGGCTACCCTTCCACAGAGGATGCCAGTAAAGATGTTAATCGTAGGGATGGTTTTGTGATATGGGTGGGAAGGAGTCAGCAAATATCAGTGACTCATAAGAACTGGAAAAAAACCCCTTACGACTCCTCTTCTGGTCACTATTTTTTGGTGAGGTCTGTAAAATAATTAGCTAAGCATATGACAAAAACTATTTTGTTCATTAACGGTGCCCCATCATTTAGTGTTTGGGTTTCATAATCTCAAAAGATAACAAAAGAAAAAAAGATTGAATTGCAGTACACCTAAAAACATTGGAGCATCCTATGCTGGAGACAGTCATCTTGGCTCCATCCATGGCTGCATTACTTTAAAATTAATGCTGGAGCATAATCAATTAAAGGAGCTCAACTACACCAGTGTAATTGCACCTGGCTTTATTTTATCTCTCATGACAGACCTTAGCCCTGTGGTCTATCACAGCAACGGCTGCTTGGTAGCCCTTGCCGACGCAGAGTAGCCGTGCTGGTGGGAGGGCTGGTTATCCAGGGCACCCACTGGCAGGGAGTTGCTGGTGCCACCAGCATCTCTGCCCTCTCCACCCTGGCATCTGGCAGATGGGACATAATCAAGGACCCCGTCTGCCTGCCTGGCTGGCTGTGAGGTATTGGAGCAGCTCCCTGTTGGTTTTGCAGGCAACAAATATGCGATCAGATTTAGGGTTGCTCCGATTTATACGGCGTTGGCACCTCCAAGACAGCTGGAAACCAAGAGTGGCTTTAAAACATCTCAGGGATGCACCTAATAAGTGCTTAGCTCAAAAACTAACCCTATGCCTCATGCAGACTGACAAGGGTCTGTCAAACTCTACATGTGCTGAAGAAAAGGGAGGAGATAATGACGGTTTTTACCTTACTGAGGCAGGAATTATTTTTGTCGTGTGCGATGAAAGTTTAATAGTGTACATCCGAGGCACAACTGTACAATTCATCTCATAGTCAGAATGTTATCCTGAAAAATACACTTTAGTTAACAAAGCACACAGCAATCCTCTCCTTGTCTAACAGCTAAGTCCTGAAAAATCAGGTAGGGAAGGCTAAAAGTAATTTTGCTCTCACACAATGTAAATTGCTTTTGACTGTTTGTTTTTGTTTAGGTATTTTTTTTTCTTAAATGAGTTTCCAAGGTCATTAAAAATGAATGCAGGCCTTTAAATTTCTAAATACCAGAGGAGCTCCCATTAGCTCTCATCCTCCTGTCAGTGTCTTTTCGGGAATATTGAAGCCACAGATGTGGAGGAAATGCACCCAGTCGGTAGATAACGCCTGACTGGCCTCTGACCCTGGGGTTAAACTGCTGTCTGGGCTGTGTGGGCCAGTATCCCCCTTCCCAGGGATGGAAAGCTGCCAGCCAGCTGTCAGCATGCCAGGGCATTGCATCCAGCGCAGGGACATGACGCTATGATATCTTTTTAATGTCCTTTCCTTTCATGCCCCTCTGCGTTAGCAAGGACGGGGGGGATTGTGCAAGCCAGCACCAAGCCTCCCATCGGTTGTGTTTTCATAGCTGCCAACTAAATCTGATTAGTTTGTCTGCATTCCCGGCAAAGTAAATCTACTGTTTATCGCTAGGTCCATCAAATCCTGCGTATTTCGACTGATGCTTGTTAAGGCACATTATTATTTTCCTTATTGTGCAATAGCCACAAGGATTTTTACAGTCTGTTGAATTATAGGTAAATGGGTGGTTTATCAAGCTAATACAATGAGACTGGTAAGCCAGAGCCAGCCTCTCTGAGCCTCTGGTGCAATAAGGAAGGGACAGAAAGACAGAGATTCATGCAGCTTTGATTTGGTCCTGAAGGCGCTAAGGAGGAAAGAGTGATTGTTGTTGTTGTTGTTAGAGCTGGGCCAGCCACCCAGGCAGTTTGCGTGTGGGCAGAGCCTTGCACAGCAAAGGGTCTCCTCTGATTGCCCTGCTCACAGAGGGAGTGCACAGAGAGCAGTGCATGCCTGAAATACTTGACCAGCATGTGCCCTTTCCAAAGCTGGGGTATGCTATAGCATCCTTAACACCGTCTTGAGCTGATTTGGGTTGGGTACCAGGATATGGGGAACACTCTCCTCCCAACCCATCATAAATGGTGGTGTTTGCTGCTGCGCTGGTGACTCGGCCCGTTTCAGGTTCCTCCCTGCCCTGGCAGTGTTTGCACTTGCAATAATAATGTGAGTTTACAGATGGGAAACTGAGTTTAAGTGGCTTGCCCCAAAGCCATGCACAGTCTGTGCAGAGCAAGGCGCTGAATAGGGGAAACAGGTCCTGAGCTAATCCGCTGCGCATCCCCACACTTACTTCCTCCAGCCTGAGATGGAAAACAGACGCCATGACCAGGCACGCTTTAAAGCACGTAAGCATATAAGCAAGAGTAGACATGGGACTGAACAGCTTCCAAACAGGATCTTCCTACCTAACACACATCAGGCAGTTCAGCTGCAGAAAAGGCTTTTCACTTCCCTCTGTTTTATACTTCAACTTTGCTGCTGCTTACCCCAGAAATGCCTGTATCTGTGTGGTGGGTGAAATGCCTCTTGGGAGGACACAATCTAGATGGCTTTTATTGGAGCGAGTTTTCCTCTACTTGGAGCTTCCCAAGCTCTGACTCAAAACTGACTATCAGTGGGATGCAAAGTGGTCTTCAAGGAATACACATGAACAGACAAACTCTTGGTGCTCATCAGTCACATGGGCAGTATCTCCTGCTCTCAACGTAGAAGCTTCTTTGTTTTCACCTCTTTAAAAATTATCATTATGTATTTTAAAAGTGGATTTTTATATATATATATATATATATTCCCATTGTTGCCATGAGTGAATCCTTCTTAGAAAAAAACCCGGAAGATATTTTCAGTGTGAGGGTAAAGCAGGGAGTATCATGACAAGGCTTAGCAGGTTCACAACAGATCTTTTCCTCAGGTGGTAAAGGAAGAGATTAGTTAAAAGGCAGTTAGTCTCAGTTTGAGTCTTGCCTAGCTATGCTTACACAGAAACTGGAAAATCAGACGCAAAATACAGCAAGTGCAGCAGGTTTGGTTAGCAGAGCCTCCAGTAAGAAAGTGGAGGACAGCACAAGTACAAATCACTCTGATTTGGGTGTAAACCATTGCATTTGGCTTAAACTCAGCAGTGCTTAACTCCATACTTCCCTTCCACCCCAAAGCCCCTCACACAGAGAAGTATTCAAGTCTATGCTCAAAACACATATTGACTTGGGAGAGCACATCTGCTGGCAGCAACAGCAGCTGTACAAAAGCATCCTCTGCTTGCTTTCATCTCCTTCCTAATGGAAAGGAAAATGGAGCATAAAGATATTCTACAGAAGGTTAAGTGCTCCCGTCTAAACGCGGTGGGTTTGGAGGAGTCAATGAAGCAAAGCCGGGGGGGCGGGAAGCGGGCGGGGGGGGGCCTGGAGGGGATGCACCGGTTTCTGTTGTTTGGCTGCAGATGTGTTATTCCAATTAACTTGAAAGTGGGAATGCGAGGGGTGAACAGGAGGGAAGGTGAGGAAGCATTTTTATGGCAGGAGGTAAAGGCTACGCCATAGACAGTGATGGAGATGGCCCTCCTGGTCTCTCTGAGGTCATCTGGTTTTATGTGAGGCGAGAGGTGTAAAACCAGTACGTGAAACCCAAACAGGAAGGGCCCGAATGGCACATGTGGAAGAGCTTAACAGGCACATGCTTGACCCGGGGCCCAGGTTGCTGCTCATCACTGCGTGGCCCTGTAATTGCAGGCTTTGCTGGACATGTCACTATAGTAAGTTACAGGATAACCCGCTTGCCTTAATTTGGTGACGAGCACTGTAGTTTGGCTGTGTGTGTATGGCAGGGTCTATGGGCTTGTTGGGTGGGTGGCTAGCATTAGGATGTAGATGGAAGACAAGATCTTTAAAATGTCCCTGCTGGACTGCAACGCTGAAAGTACCTATAATTGCACTGTGGTGAGAGTCTGGTGTGTTGAACAACATTCCAGGCTGGAAAAAGAGGAGGAAAGGAAGTGTGTGGGGGGAGGACATGATAATACTGAGAATAAAAGTTAATTAAAAAATAAAATCAAGAGAAATGTGTCTCTAAGGCCACTTCTTTCGCAGAGACCACCTGTCAAACACTTCCCTGTCTATAAACCCAAGATTGGCTTCCAATCTACTCTGCAGTTCTTTAATTTTTAATGCCTCTCCCCTGGTCTCACAGGTGGCTATTATAGACAGAAGCTGTCGCCTGTATAGATACAGATGCGTGATGCACGCACCGAACATGAGTGCTCAGGATTCAGGAACTGACACCAGCTGGGAGCAGGGGCTGCCAAAGGAGGTTGTTAAACTGCAGAGAGCAAGGTGCCTTGCCATTGTTAGGGACTGCCACGTCTCTTCTTCCTTCTCCGCTTTTTTTCTTGACTCTCCAAAATGTCATCTTGGTGAATTTGAATTGACAACAGCGCTGGATGGTGAACTGGAGGCAGGCAATTCAAGGTGTGGTTTGCGTATAGGATTTTGAGGCAAGAACCGCTGGTTTTAATCAAAGTCTCCTCTGTGTTAGAGTCCTTAGCTTCCCCGTCACCATGATTCCAGGTAAAAAAAATAGGGGAGTCATAATTCTTTCTTTACGTGACTCACAGGGGTGTTGTGAGGCTCAGTTAGTTAATTATAGTAAAGCTTCTGAATAATAATCATAATAACACTTAGCAAATGAAAAGCGGGTATTATTATCGTTAAAGTAATGACAAGGCACCCTGCTGAAAGAAGCAAATATAATGCTGATTATTAAAATCATTTGTATTTAGTGGCAAATGTTGCTGCTGCTTTATAAACGTAGAGATGTAATCTTGTCCCCAAGCCATAACAATAAGTAATTCTAAGTGCTTTGTTGTTAGGTTTCTCGGGATATAGGAACAAACAGGTACCTTCAGTCAGAAGGGCTTTTATTTTAAAAAATCAAGAGAACAATGAAAGGAAAGAAAAGAAAAGCAACATCTTGCTGAGATGAGGCCAAAGGTGTGTGTCTTATCTGAGCGCAAGCGGCTGCTCTGCCCTCTCCCTCTGGTGCTAGCACGCCCCGGGATCAAGGGGTGAATCTGGGAAAAGTTGCAAGGGCAAAGAAAGAAGGAGGGGAAGTTTGAGTTGGGAGGATATCTGAAGGCAAGATTTTGGTATGAATGACACACATTAATTAATTATTTCCACCAAGCCCAATGGTAACCTCTCAGATTTGCTGCTGTCCGTATAGCTCACACATCTTGGCTTTTACACCCATCACCTCCCCGAGCTCCCAGTGCCACAGCACAGCCCAGCTGCTCTGGCTCCTCTTTTTTTTTTACTTATGTATGCGGTTGAAAGTTTCTTCTAGAAAACTTTCCTGCCTTGCCCAGGGTATAGAAGGAATATGCCCCAAACCTGCCAGGGTGTAAACACAGCAGCGCTGTGAGGCTCTCCTGCCAGGGGGAGCAGCCGGGATGAGGAAAAAGAGGGAGAGTTTGGGTTAAACCTAGTGAAGGGAGAAAACTTGTGATTTTGAAGTAAACATCCATCTTATGGGTAATACTATTATTTTTTTTTTTTTCATACTTTTTTTGCCCTTTAACTACAGTTTAAGATTTGAGCAACTGGAAAGGGCCAGTCAAAAAGTCATTGCTGTCAACTGCCTCATGGAAAAAAACGCCTGCTCCCATCAGAAATATCCCCACCGCAGCTGGTCATAGCTGGCTGACACCGTAGACGTCGTCTCAGAAAAGGGTAAGAATATTGAACGGGCCTCTGGAGGATCTCGTCACTCTCCAGACGTGCTCTCTCCGAGTCCTGCGTTAAAACAAACAGTAGAGAGAAAAAAAAAATATAAAATCTGCAGAGTCACTTCTTGTGTTGTATATTTCGTGTTGATGGATGGTTTCAGTTACTGGGGCTATTAATCCAGCAATTTTTAGGAACACAAAATTAATTTTTAGAGGAAATAAACTACATAAATAAAATGAGTATAATTGGATATCACTCTGGTTCCACTGATTCTAGGGCTGTAAATTGCACTTGATGTTTGCAGTGTCAGGCTCCGAGGTCTTTAATTCTGTTCCTTAAGGATGACTTATGCAGTGAGGGGTGAGTGTTTGCTTTAGCAAGTTTGACTATCTCAAGGGAATCCCAAAACTGCTATAAAAGAAAAGGACTCACTTGTTAATACAACCTTTTTTCTTTTGGGCTGCAATATTTCACTTTAAAGTTGGCTTTTGATCCCAGAAATGGTTATTATTCATATAAATCTAAAGCATGTGAATGTGGCATAAATATTTAGGTTGACATTCAGGTATTTGTATTTTACTCTTGGTTGTATTGCGGTTCAGGTTGTACTGTACTCTTGGTCCTGTGACTGCACATCTCTACATCCAAGGTCTTTTGTGGCCTTTTGAAGGGTTGAATTTGTAAATGTTTTACATCCTGTGGTAAGAATCAGCTCGTGAGCCTTCAAGCTCGCAAATATGGTGCAAACAAGGACAAAATCAGCTTTATGGTACATTAGACAACTCTTCTCTCATCTTAGGAACCTGCCAGTGAGTTTTGATCCATTTCTGGAAGGGCCAGTTTTGAGACCCAGCAATTCATTGCCGTAACCGCAGCATCCTTAGACAGCACCGTGGGCTGCCAAGACCAGAAGACATATTCGATATATGAATTTCCTTTACCTCTTACAAGGGCTTGTCTTGAAGCTGGCACCTTCCTGGATGACTGGGTGGTAAAAAACCAGAATCCATGAAGGTATCTCTTCTGGTCCAGTCTGGCAGAGGCATTTAGGAACACTTCACTCCTTCGCTTTCTTTGTTTAATTTATTATACTGTCATGTATAAACATCTTCAGGAAAATATTAATTAGAGTGTGTATTCCTTGACAACTAACTCTAAATGGATTAAACATGCTTTACTCGATGAAGCAAAGAGGTGTTGATTAAGAGAAATTGAATTGTATCCCTGAGATAATTTTCTGTCTCTGTGTCTAGAGAATATAGGCAAACCAACGCGTGTGGGAGAAACTGAGCCACTACACTCCAAGTATCTCAAAAATAATATTCAGGACATACATATTAATTGATTTAATGTAAAAATGCTTAATGCAAACTTGTGTTGAGACTTTAAATTGAGGTCCTGACCATTCTCTGTGGTCACTAGAGGATCCCTCAAGAATGGGAACGACCTGGCAATTTCCAGTTTGGATAATTATGTTCTGCCTCCTTAATGTTTCCCATGCCCTTTCAATTAGTATGATAATCATCTTCACTTTGTGACCTACACTGAAGTATAAGTGACGGTACATGCTGTTAAATAGCTGCCGTGCTCCACCCCAGAATCAGCCGCTTTTCAGCAGTGATGCTGGAGCGGAGAGCTTTGTCGCCTGGTGGGACCAGGAAGGTGAGGGACTCCAGGACCATGGTGGGGTCAGACTTGCCCCTTCCCTGTCAGCTGCTTTGGAAACGCTTCTGGAGGAAAAATCTAAAAAGTGTAGAAGAGCTCAGTTTAAGTAAAAAAGGGACAAATAAATGAGCTGTATGGAAAGGGGGGGAAGTTATTGTAAATTCTGTGAAATAACGGCAGGTGAGCAGACCTCCGCTGCAGCTCAAGGGTGAATTTTTAGTACGACTAGTGCAGTCCATCAAGCAGCTGCGGAGGAATGAAGAGGTGCTGCAGCTCCTATCTCCCTGACAGTGTGATTTAAAGAACTGTTCTTTGCTGGCCTGGCCTTGTGTCTTTCAGTCGCCTTGAAAGGGAGAGAGAACTGTGTCTCTGCTCCCTCATTGGCATTTGTCTTAAAAATAATAGAGGGGAAAAAAAAGGGAAAGAAAGAAAACCAGGGGAGTGTGCGGTTGACTGTGGGAGAGACGGTTTTCCACACCGAAACCCCTGGCCAGCCATTAAGTAACAAGACAACAGGAATATTTCATTGTGCTTCACATTATTTGTTTACATTCACCTTAACGGTAAGGAGATTTTTACGCCAGCGTTACACCTTGTAACAGATACGGTTTGCACCAAGGCAGCGGTCCCAGCTGCCTTTTGGGTAGCAGAGTTTCCTTGCAAGAGATATGCTGCTATTTTATATGTTTTTTGATATGCAGTCTAAATGAAGTCTCTGAAGGAGGATCTGTCTTTTGCTAACAGCCATCATTTTTATATAGAGTCGAAGGTATTCATATTATGTCTTCATCTTCTATATCTCAACTAGTAACAATATCACAACTACTCCCTCCTGACAACTATATTCATTTCTCATTAAAGATATTTCATGTTTTATTCAGGAATTTAAATGAAGCTATCAGAGCCTGTAATAGCAACAGTTTGGGATAATTGTATCTCATTGATGGCAGCCTCAAGAGTTCTAATTAATATATATTTAGCTCCCTGGCTGTCTTTAGACCAAACGACTCAGTATGAAAGACAGGGAGAGGCGATAAGGGGAGGGGGAAGGGAACAGACTCCAAAATGACAGCCCCCTTTTGAAATTAGGATAGGAAAATCTGTGTTGCAAGAAGGAACTGCATGCTTTGGGATCCTTCCCCCACCCCATTCGATCCAAAATAACTTTTGAGATATAGAGTCCTACTCAAGAAGAGAAAATACAAGAACATAGATTTACTGCCCACTTGTTTTGGGGGGAAGGAAAGATGACAAATATGTATTTTTCTCCTCCGGTGATACACCTGATATCTGAGTTCAGCTTATCAGTGGTCTCTGCTTTTATTACCTCTTTCCCTGCCTCCTTCAGCCAGAGTGTTCCATTCAAAATTGCTCAGCTTCACAGATATGATCTGCAATGCAAACAGGCTCTCATTATACTTTTTCATACTAAAAAAAAGCAGCTTACTTCGTTGTATGCCTGATTAGCCCTCACCATACAGCTCTCAATTTTCTTATCCCCTTTGGGCGTTTTTATTGCCCCCCTCTTTCCTTCAACACTACCTTTCTCTCAGTTGTATGAAATGAGGCTAGGAAAAGATTTGGGGAGGGGGTATTATTCTGTCATTGGAATTCATAGCACTTGTATTCACTTACAAGCCTGAACTATTTTCTCAAATCACTTCAGTCTCTGTGACTTTCTCAGACTGTAGTTTATAAATCACTTTTGTGGTACACTATCTAGAGGGGATCAAGACCCCTGGAAGCTTGAGTCATATTGAATTGCATTGTGTAACGGAGAGTCATTAGGAGTTTACAGTCAGGGGGAAAAAAGAAGTCTTATAAATAGGCTAATTCAACTGGCACTTATATGTTTTAAAGGCATTATTGAGGAAGGAGGATGGTAGTATTATTTGCTCCCAATTTTGCTCTCATCAGCAGCAGCTAAGGGTGGCTCTTAAATAGGACAGGAACAGAGATTTTATAGACCTCCAGCTTTAAAACTTCTATTTTTCCTCCCCTTTATTATTTAAGCAAGTACTAAGGACTGTTTAGAGGTTTATTTAACTGGCTTCCAAGCTGGAAGCTAATCCAGCCTATACCAGCTCAAATTGGCTCAGTTTCTCCTGAATAAGAGTTGCTTTTCTCTTACTTCCACTGATTTTTTAAAAGGTGTTCATTTGAGAGAAGTATCTTGTGCAGAGCAGACCAGGGGCTTTCTGACAGTGAAAGGATTTTCGGTAGGAATTTTACAGTGAGGCTATTCCAGTAAAGCATCACTCTCTCTCTCTCTCTTTTTTTTTTTTTTTTTTAACTTTTTTTTAAACTTTTTTTTATCTCCTTTCTTTTAAAGTTAAAAAAAAAAAGTGATGATGTAATGAGAAGGTATTTATTTCATTTGGGTGTGTTTCACTTGCAGATTCATGACACAGAAGTGTCAACCCCTGGGCGTTGCCTTGCTGCGGACTGGATTTTCTTGGCTGAGATTGGAGTGTATCAAATACCTGGATATCCTCACGCTTACAGGTGTGGTAAAGGGAGAACAATGACCAGAAGCAGGTGCCTGGCCCTCAGGAACTCTGACTCGCTGCCAGCAAGCTTGCTCCTAGCCAAAATTGCTGTTTTTTTTTTAAAAAAAGAGATGACAATTTTCAGTATTGTCTGCAGATCTCAGTCCTGTGTCATCCACTTCCATGCCATCTGCAGGGTTGGCCGTGCTCGGAACGAACAGGATTTTCTCAGAAAAACAAAGCGGACCCAAAGCGAACCCTTGGTTAAAAACAAGAGTGGAGTCAGAAGTTCAAAGGGTGGAGAGTTGAGCAGGCTCGCGTGGCCGGCAGCAGCTCTACGTTAAGTGTCTCCTTGGGATTCGGTTGATGGGTTGCTTTGCAGCTCTGCCCCAGTGCTTCCATAACCTGGATTGGAATCCAGCCCAGCCCTGAGAGATGGAGGGTCAGTCCAGTTTGATAGTGTAAGGTCAGAAATGGAATGAAGCTGGGATATCTCAATTGAGATTCGAGTGTATAAAAGTATAAATCAAAAAAGCAAAATCCTCGAAGGGACACCTTGCAGCTGTCTCGGGAAATGAAAGACTTTAAAATAAGAAGACTTGAGAACAGGAGAATCCTGCAGCCAGTGCAACTAATAACGCTATTCAGTCTCGACTCTGAGAATAGCAAAGTCCTCTCTGTCATCTGGAAAAGTAAAGGGTGTACTGTCAAACCTGGGGAGAGATGCTGCTCCTTAACATAGTGAGCTGCCAGCATACTGGGGAGGTTATATGTGCACGTAAATACAAATCACATCATTTATACTGCTACTTTCCCATCAAATACATTGAAAAGGTTATTCTAAAATGGCTTTGCCAACTGTAGGGACCTTTCTGTGTCCTTGAGAACTCGCAATAGGCTCAAAGTTCACCACCAAAGTCATGGAAGGGGAAAAGAATGGGCTTTTTCATCCACGTTACTCCTGAACGCTGCTGTCTCATTTTGCTGCAGGATACTCATAATTTTATGCTTATTTAAACAGACACATATCTAGTTTATGGGCATATTCCAGGAAAAAAAAGTCATGTAGCTTAGAGTGCAGTTCTCATGGGCAAACACCTGATCCCCTTTAATAAGAGATAAAAGGGAAACTATTCCCTTGCCAAGCTGCTACATTACAGGGCTTTGCTCACAGTAGCACGCTGGTGGCTGCGCATCTGACTAGTGCATGGCACGGCTAAGGCTCAGCTTGCAGGTACGGTGCTTATCAGCAGCCTGTGCCAGTGCCACTTAAACCTGCTGGAGCAGAACCTGTGAGTAGCACTGAGTGCCACACAATGAGGATACAGGAGAGGGTTAAGGGTTCAGGATGTGCATATCTGCCAATCAAACACAGGTCAGAGGTGGACCTAATTGATGCTTCAAGCTGCATCAGCCAGGGTACTTACTGTTTTAAGTATTTAGTTGTTTTTTGGTTTATTTAGTTTTGGGGTTTTTTTTCCTTCAGTAGTTCCCAGTGGTTTGGTATTTTTATCGCTATTAGTATTTCCTTGAGGAAAGTGAGTTGAGTGCTCAGCTCCCATGTGCTAGCCTATTTCCCTCCTCCCAAGGATATTTATAAGTTTACATTTGTGGGTTTTCTTTGAAATCATCCATGCTGGTGCACTTTTATTCTCTGTAGTGTCTGTCATTAGTTAGTTGCAAGCTTTGGATTACCTCGTCTTGTCCACAGAGATGGCTGGAGCAGTTTGAAAAACCAGATGGCTCAGCTGTGTAAAGTGATAAAAGCTGTACAGGCTGAAACACTGGACCTGTCTTTATAGGGCCAGCCATAGGATGTCTCTTCACACAACTTTTAAGCTACTGCCCCTGCAGCACTGTCTTTAACTGGTAGCACAATGAGACATGCCAAAAGCAGGTGCCTGACACCTGCCTAGTTATCCGGGATCCTTGAGGACCCAAAAGAGAAAAGGTAGGCTGATCCTGTAAGTGTTACCCCACGTGTACATCAGAACCACCTGTGTTACAAAGAAAAGTGCCATGAAGACTTTTTTAAGGAGATGGAATATACAGAGTTTGGTACTCGGTATGACTTAAATAAGGAAGGCCGTAGGCTCGATTTTCTAGTTTGGATTTGTGAATCTGATCTCCCTTTTGGTCCCTGCTGAATGAAATTGTGCTGTTATTAACTGTTTTTCAGGATATTCAGGGGCTGATCTCTAAGCAAAGCATCACTTGGGCTCTCAGATTTCAAGAAAAGCCGGTGTAGGTGAGTTCAGTGGTTCTGGCATATTGAAGTCCAGCTAATCCTCACATTCATTTTAAAGCAGAAAGTAAATGTTGGGAGATGTTGACTGAGTAACTTTGCAGGCAAACTTTTATCTTCACTGAACCAGAAGGTGTCTCTTATTCACACCAATATGGACACACCAGGAACCCCGTAAGAAACTACATTTAGAAGAAGGTTCCATCGAGCAAACCCAATGTGCACTTAGTTCAGGTAAACCCTGGAGAGTCAACCAGTGAGACCTCAAAGTCCAGTGTAATTTGCGGTCTGATGTATCCCAGTCAAACTTCACTGCTCTCTTTCTACAAATCAAACGGAAAAAATCAAGCAAAATAATCAGGCATTCAGATGCGGCTCCAGAATAAGTGCATAGTCTGCTCCATGGTGTCTGGGTCTTGTCTGATTTCTGCTCATATGCCACTCAAGAAGTCAGTGTAGGTTTTAATTTGACATTTAACCTGTGCAGAAGCATCTACATGCTTAAAAAGAGAGTAAGTATTATTCAGGGGATTTAAAATTTTAACGATGTTGTAAATGAGTCGTTTTCAAAATCCTTTCTCTTAAACGTTGTTTGGATAATTGCCCTAACAAGCAGCAGCGCTAAATGGCTAACCTGCCTCTCTCCTCAAGTAGCTGGCAAAATACTTCTTCATCTAACAAAATTTCTTCCAGTTTTTCTGGCAGCCATGTAACACAGAGGGTTCCACTATGGAGGATGCATTGTCCCTCTGGGTAGGCAAAAGGGAACCTTGCAAGTTATTTTAAAAAATTGCTTAAAATAAGTAGATGCAATACTTAGTCCAAAAGTCTAGTAGCAAGTGGGAACTTGGCCTGAGAAAGGATGGAGCAAGCAGGTGTCCTCTCCGTGCTGATTGTGGTCTTCCCTAGCTTCACCACCTTCTTTTAGGATCTGATCAGTGCTATCGCAGCATTTCAAAATTCTCTGGTTTGAACTCATTAAAGTTTTTGTAGTGTCTGACAGCTCTTCTCTTTCTAAACAAGAACAGAAGACTGCACGCACTCAGAGAAACTAATGATATTGAAAATCTGCTGAAAGCAGAGTGAGGGAGAAAGAAGAGAGGATTAAGGAAAAACCCTGCTTTGAATCCATCCTTTTGTTTTATGGCCGACGCAGCCTCTCTTTGACATATCAACAAGAAACAAAGAATTGAAATCAAATGAAAGGGTCGGAGATTAGAAGAGAATTGTCTGCAGCATTTCAACAAAGCCACCGATCGCTTGTGCTGGCGTTGGCTACTCTCCCCCACCTCTCCCTCTCTGTTCCCCCTCGTTACACGATACTACTTGGGAACATGTTACCAAGGACTGAGAATCAGGCCAGTGGCTGCTGATGTTAAAAGGACATGACATGTGCACAAGGCAGGGCATAGGGGCTGGCTGCACATATTAAAGGCAAACACATCACGATCCAATTAGTAGAAATGGAGTGTGTGTGCTGGCCCTGGGAATTTTATTTTTTTTTAAGTAATACTTCTGTGCTTTTTCTATTGATTGATTTATTTTTGAAAGGAGTAATTCCCTTCTAGCTTTTCTCTCTCCTCTCCTCCCTCCTTCTCCCCACCTTCAATTCCTTCATCCCTGCATTTTCACCTCACCAGAGCTCCTGAGGAACAGGAGTTCAAAGGCATTTGGAGTAGAAAAAGAAAAAAAAAATTGCAAATGCAAAGAGCTCTCTAATCTCTTTTTGACCCGTCCTGTACAACAGGCAATTTCTGCAAATCTAACACAAACTTGTAAATCTTCAGTACTGGGAGGGATAAAAGCAACACACGATGTTTCATTAGAATTTAAGCTGACTAGCTAAATCTGTGTGTGCGTGTATACAAATTTTTGCTAGCTATATTTTTAAAGTTGTTTTAAGTGTGTCTCATCTTCCTTAATATGTTATTTATCCACCAGAGTTTTTATTATTCTACGAGAATGCAACTCCTGTAGCTTTCTTTCATTATTTTAGTAGGAATGAAAAGAAACAGAATCCTAAAGGAAGGACAGATTTTAAGATTCTGATACTTGAAAAAAATACAATTTTCATTAGATTCAGCATGTTTTATTGAATGCAGAATAAAGAATACAGTCTGTATTCAATACCTCTAATAACGCATTCAGGTTCTGACATAACGGGCAATACTGTGCTATTGGACTGCAATCTCCCTGTTTGTTTAGCTCCTAGTCTAACTGAATAATTAAACACGTGTAAATTTAAGTTTGCATATAATCCCATTGAGAATAAGGGAATTTCTTGTCTGCCTAAAGTTAGACTCACTGTGAGTAGTTTGCTGGTCGAGCCCCAAAGTTTCGTCTGAAGTCATTATGCTCAAAGGTATCCTTGCTCAGCAAATCGCTTAAAAGCCTGATCAATTTTAAGCATGTGCCCAAATCCCACTGCTTAGATTTCGTTTTGGTGAAACATGTGGTCATGAGGTTAGTCTAAGGGAAAGGTCAATCAGCAAAGAAATCAGACAGGCTTTTCTTTGCACTCAGGATGGTAAATACATAGAATTTAGTTAGAGGAAAACAAAATCATGGGGAAAAGGAGAAGTTCAAATGAGGTAGGTGGACCTACATGGGCATTCTCGCTTCCTTCCTTCCCACAGCTTCCTCTGTTCCTATAATCTCAGCACAGATGTTTCCTTTTTAATCCCTGGCTCCAGCTGGCAGTGCATCTCTGCTCTACCGTACTTAGTCGCAATTACTGCAGACATTAACTCTGCACATGCTTCGGAAATTGACTGCTTTTTCTTCCTTGGAAATGTTGCTCATCATCAGGTTTTTAACAGCCAGAAATAAAGGCCATTTGTGTACTGATGAATCCTATTCCCTTCAAGATTTGTAAGAGAGATAAAAGGCAAAAGAAGCAGGCTTAAAACAATTGCTGGCATGGTGGAAAATTTGGATATTTAATTTACAATACCTTCCTTTACTAGCATGGACATTCTTCATCATGTGATAAAGAAGGAATGGGGAAAATGTCAGGCACATGCCATATTCACCTGCCTGCTGTTAGTTTCACAAACTAACCACAAGTGCTCTATTTATTTATTTTGATCAGCAAAGCAGAGGCTGGGTATGCTAAACCCATCTCAGGGTATGTTTTGTTGTAGATGAACTTTCATTCACGAATGGAGCAGGGGTTGATCAAAGCATCTGGAGTCAAAATCACAAAATCTGTACCTGGTGGTCAGATCCACGCTTGTCCTCGCACCCAGGCATGAGGCTGTGTCACCTCATATTCACCCCTTTGTGTTGTGATGCTGCTGAAGTGCCATCAGAGCCTGGTCTGACCCAGGCCAGAGTCCTACTGAGAAAAATATAACTGTTCCTTTGGCTTGACAGCAATGCGGAGTCCTCCAGCTGCTGGATTCAGGGTTCCCGATTTACCCTGATTGTCCTGATAGTGTATCTTTTTTCCATGTGCATATCCAGCAACTTTCCATTGGATGTAGAAGCGATCTGAGACAGCCACACTGACACGATAGATGGGACTGATGGACAAAGGAACAGGGCAGAATCTGGAGACCCCACATGTCAGGTATGGCAGCTGATTTGCTTTGATGAAAACTCCTAAATAATCCAAATAGGCTATATGAAATATTTTTGAAGTGATAGGGAAATGCTTCAGTTGAGCTGAACCCTGTATTTTTATGCATGATACTCATGGATTCAGATTTTCTGTTCTTGATTCTTGAGAGTGAACTGATTTTGTGCACTAAAACCTATTAATGAAGTTGCTGTGTTGCTCACCTAGTTCTCCTCATTCCCCTTAGCACTTGCTGAAAGCACTAAACACATTCCCATTGCTTTCCACCCTGTTCCTGTGAAGGAGGCGAATGGATAGCACATCCAGCATTTCAAGTGGCTGCTAATATGACATGTACAGCTTCAGACGTTTATGCGAGCACCCAGAATAGGAGGATGAAGTTGGCAACAACCTGAGGTCATCTTGCCTGCAAACCACCTAACCACTGCCCTCCAGGTAAGAAACTGGAAACCTGTGCTTATCTCTACCAGTTAGTGTTCTTCAGTGAGCAGACCATCGCAGATTAGATAGATGTGCTGTTACAGACACAAAAACCTTTTAAAGCCCCTGGAGAGCTTTCAGTATGGGTTCATGCTACCTCTCAGTCAACAAGAAACACAGGATTTGTTTGACAATGACAGTTCTAGGACTAAAAAGAGAAAGTTCTGCCAAATGATAACAACTCTGTATGCTCCTATGGAAAACTTGCACAGACGTGTGTACCGTTTTCCCAGGAATGACCCATAAAATCTAGTTTATTATATAAAAGGAGAGGTTTATTTACACTGTATTGCCTAATACTTTATGCAGCATTCAGTATCATTACACTCCATGGAAAGGGCGCAATGGTTAAGTATTTTTGGCTTCTTGCTGCTATTGTATCCATTCACTGATGGGGAACAGGAAAGGAGAGTGAGAAGAAGAAAACAAAACTGAAAGTTCTTGAGGACAATTCAACTTTGAAATTGTTAAATACAGAAAGAGTGCAAAATAAAGCAGTCTTTGAAACTTGCTCAGCAAAAGCTGTTGTGAAAGCTTTCAATATTTTTTGTCCATCTTTGGCTCTTGCACTCTTCTAGCCAAGATGAAGTGTGTATATAGGCATCACTGAGATAAGCTATCGGTAAATTCCACCCAAGTGAAACTTGGCTATCGCAGGGAAACTAACTTTGCAAAATCTACTATGCAAGTAAAGCAGGAAGAAAAGAGAAAGTTAATGATTTTTTTTTTAGCTGTGGGACTTCTCTTTGCTCTTACCTCAGGCAGCATGCTCAGGAATGCCACAAATAGTGGGATATCTATGAGAAAAGAAACTAAAAACGGGTGGGGGCTTTTGCAATGGGGGGGTGCTTTGCAGGAAAAGCTAAGAACTTGTTTAAAAAAATAACACACTCAAACACACATACACCAAAAGGAAAGAAAAAACTCAACACAAAACAAAGCCCTGCAGACCTGTAGAACCCACTAAGGAGAACTAAGGTGGAGCTGCAGTGAGGCCAGATGCAGTAAGGCTTCTGCATTATAATACTTTATATTTGAAACCAGTTCCAGACAACTTACAAAATAGTTGGGCTTGTGAGAATGAGCATCAGTAAAACAATGTGACAGTAGTCACATTCCTTGAAGGATGAAGGCACTTCAAAGCAATGTCTCCTCACCCTCTCAGTTAATCTGCTTTAAATGATAGCAGTGATCATTATAGTTATTTTTCTCTGTTAAGGAAGTTTTGCAGTTTTTTCAGCTTTGGCTTTTATTAGTTGATCCAGTTTAGCTGGTAGTTTAAAATGTTTAAGAAGAACTAATATGCACTTGCTTGTTTTTTAATAAATCCACTGCATTTTACACACTGTATTTGTTGCATGTAAAGTCAACAAGGAAAAGGGACTTGGCTTCTGTGTGCAGCCACCTTTTTGAACTAATTTCCAGAGTCTCACAAGCCTGTTGAGTCTCTCACTACCTGAGCATGTTGACTGGTGCCATGTCAAGTTTGGAGCAGAGATCAAGCGTATGCTCTTGATGTGCTCTCTCTCTAATAAGACTTGGCTACTGTGGCGGAGCTGAATGAGAATTCAATTGCGGTGGAAGTTAATAGGATTTCCTTTTATCATAGAGGTGCTGGGAAGTGGATGAACCTTTGAGTTCACTTTGGCTCCCAAGCTATGTCAACTTGTCCTCAATGGTCTCACTGCCTTTCCCAGCCTTTCCCTAGACCTTTTTGCCTACAGCATGATTGCATCTATATCTATAAGTAGTGCAGCACCTTACAAGCTACTCCATGGAGGGCAGTAGTTGATGCTGTGGGCCTGATTTCTGTGCTATGGATATTTGGGGGAGGATTTGCTTTTGACTTCCTCTACTAAGGCCCCATAAAGTGAATTTCCGCTAACAGTTTGGGTGCAAGTTTTGTTATTTTTATCTGACCGTGTGTAACGTGCACCACAATGCAGACTGTGGGGGTGATTGGGAGATAAACGCATATTTCTAATTCAAACACACACACAGATATAGACACAGCCTACGTTTTCTTCTTCCCAGCTGCCTTATGAGGAAGAGGAGTTGGCTTAGAGAAGCGATCTTCCCTAAATCAGAAAGACTGGTGTAAGCAACAGGGGAAATAGAGAACAGAGGCCTTTTTCCCTTTCTGTTTTTGAGACATTTATGTGAAGGCCAAAGGTTCTTTGTATCAACTCATAATTTCAAATGGTCTTCACATAATTTCTGTAGGCGGTTCTGGATGTTGCCTATCTGGTTTAATTTGGATCAAGAGGTCACGTGGTATCTTTTGTTCTCTGACTAAACAGACTTGATGTTTAGATTCACATTTCTTGAACTGATATTCTTGTTATGAATTTGAGCCGGCTTCCCACAAACACTCCTAAATAATTGATACAAGTTGGCTATTTCCCTGGGAAAACGTATGTCTTAAAATATTTGCAAAATCCAAATTTGTATTAAGATTTAAATTTGAATTGACATTTCCTTGCACAATATTTGTCCATCTCCATTGTGTTTATAGGCAAAGGTTATGTTTTTGGCAAGTTGACATTTAATATTTTTTCTATAGTTCTCTCCAAAAGGAACAAGAATTGGCTCAGATTGCAAATTCAAATGGAGCTTTTCCAAGTGCTTGTATTACAAGTTCCCATTCACCATCTGAAAACTGAGCTATGGTCCTCATGCTATCGCTAAGCACTCGTGATAACAAAGCTAGTGAACATTTTTCATGGAGTTAGACTCATCAGTCCCATGTTATCACTAAAGGGAGTCCAGAAGCAAGGAAAAGGAGAGCCAAGAGACACGCAATACATTTGTCCCAAAGGAATGGGAAAAGTGTACCAATGTCTCTTCTAGCCTTCTAAGACAATGTTAGAAGAAAATCACCTTTTAAACTAAACCAAACAGGACAAAACTACAGAAAGAAAAGGATGACTCTAAGATAAGGGAGTACAGCAGGCACCAAACTATCTTCAGTACCATTTAAAATCAGACTTCCCCCCGACACAAAGTAATGCTATCCCACACACCCCCTTACCTCAAACTGTAGGGAGGGAAAAGAAAAAAGAAAAAGGGGAAAAATAATAAAAAAAAACCAACAAGGAAAAGCCTTTTAGGTCAGCTAGTCCATCCCTTGCTGATCCAGGCATGCTGCTGACAGTATTTTCACATCCATGAGTGCTTTGTCCAGGCTACTTTAACTCCATTGCTAGGGCTTCCATCCGCTCTCAGGAGAGATCATTCCATTTATTTGT
The DNA here is from genome assembly GCA_035590275.1 of Ibycter americanus. Classification (NCBI taxonomy): domain Eukaryota; kingdom Metazoa; phylum Chordata; class Aves; order Falconiformes; family Falconidae; genus Ibycter; species Ibycter americanus. Next base: position 9,372,633 of record JAVJGI010000063.1, on the reverse strand, counting down.
TATGAGTTGGCTGTATGGATTTTTTTTTAAGTTTTATTTTTATTTTCATTGACAAACCAAGCAATAAAGATTGGGTTGCCAGGCCCAAACTTCGCCACAGTACAGGTTGGGTGTTTTTTTTCTGAGAATGGGAAAAAGCTTTCAAAGTAAAATCACCTCCCCCTTGCCGCTCGCCATCACGAAACCCTGACTACAGAAGCATCTCATTCATCCCCTGAAGTGTATTCCCTTGAGAACTCAGAAATACTCCATAACCTGAAAACACTCTTTGTTTTGAAGGATAAGAAATAATGGACCGTTTCCACAGTAGGTTTTGTCTTGAATTAGTGTCAGCTTTTACTAGGACACAGGGTTTTATATGTATTTCTGAACTAGACATGTGTTATGATCCTGCGTGTGCTCTCTGCTGCGTTAGCTCTATTACTAAGCAGAGTCTGTCTGTCTAGGGGTCTGCTTTCCAGTATCAGACAGTTTTGAGCCTGATTCTAATTTGCTTTACACCACTGCTCTAAATCAGACAGTTGCTATCAGCAGGTTGATTGATGCCAGCATGAAGCAAAGGTGGGCGAGACTGACCTCATGCACTTTGCATTTCAGGGAGGAATCAAATTTTACTTCCCAACTTTCACCTTTGGTTATAGGCGAGCCATATCTAGCTTTGCAAAGGGAAACAGTTGGAGGAAGGCTATATGGGGGGCAAAATGCAGTTAGATTGTGTTCTGCCTGTGAATTTGCAGGCTGCTGTGCTAGGCATCCAGCTCTTTGTACTAACAGGAGTGCTAATATGATGTATTAAATGTCACACCAGCATCGCTGGGTATGCATATCTCTCCTGTTGTACTGCCTGTTTATGCTTATTCAGCTCTTTGAATAATTTAACACATTTCATACTCCAAATTACCCACAACAGTTTGACGGGGCTGCTGGCAGTTTACTTGAAACACTCAGTGTTAGGTCAAAGTAGGGCCCAAGCAGCTGCTAAATAGAAGGACATTTCATATTTAGCAAAGCATAATTAGATGTATTCCTGCACACTTTTAAAAAATAGGTAAATCCATGCTAATCCCAGTGATACCATAGAAATAAAGGGCTGTGCTTGACACTGCTATGTATAGCCCTACAGCAGGCATTATGTGGGCTGAAGAAGAAGAATTGTGGAGGCCAGTAGTTGTTGAGGACAGATAAAACTAAGCAAGATAACGCAGCTGTATCAGCGTGTCATTCATGCAGTTGCAGAGGAAAGGTGCCGATTGCCTGGGTGCAGTTAGGCTGGAATTAGGGATTCCACTGACAGCAGTGCAATAATCTGCATGCATTTATCTGAGATTTGTCTTAGAACAACTGGCTGAATGACGACCCTGGAAGCTAATGCTAAAGGTCCTTAAATTGCCAGCTGACTTGGGGAAGGAAAGAAAATCTTCATGCTGTTTTCTGTTCCATAGGGGATGTTAACATTTTTAGGCAGCAACCTTAACATCACCAAGGGAAGGAAAGACACGCTCTATGTGTCTGCCTGGACATGGAGCTGGCCACATGCAGCCAAATCCATCCAACTGCATCGATGCTGCATTGGGCCAGCACCTACCTCCTGACTTGACTGGAGATGGGATGCAGCTGGTGGATGCCTTAGTGAGCACATGGACCAAGCCCACAGTGGTCTGCTCTCACCCACCTCCATCCCCTGCGCTGCTGGAACCAGAGTCACGGGAGGTGCCCGTCTCAGACTGACACTGCAGATTCTCAGGCTTCACCTTTCTTTATGATTAATTAACTCAGGCCCTTGCCCTGAGAACGTTCCTGCTGGATGGGCGTAGAAGAGAAGCGGGAATGAAGAAAATGGGGCATGGTCCTCGGCTGAACAGCTGGGTCTGGACATCCTGCTCAGGATTAATGTAAGTGGTGGTCCATAAAGTGTCGCTGTTGTTTGGATTAAATTAGAAAGGAGATAGGGAGCTGAGGGAGACAGACAAGGTACCTGGTGCTTTGTATATGTGCTTGTCAGGGATGGGGGTCTGTTTAGCCACTAGGATTGTCATCTCTTTGTCTTTTTATTGTAAGTAAGATGTAAAATGATCATTTCTTCCACAGCAGTGCCTATCTGCTCCCCACCTCGGTGGGGTGAGGCTGTGTGATAGTCCACACCGGACCATTCACGCTTGAGACAGGCAGCCCAGCAATAACTCAGAGGACTTGGCATGGTGCTGCTCAAAATAATTTTGGGGTGTAGCTGGCAGGAGGTTTGAAACTGCCGACTGCTGGTTACGTATGCCTCCAAGCCATTCGTGATGCAGCGGGCTGGGGCTGGTAGGAGGACTGATCTCCCCCAGGGCCACCCAAGCCTCCATCAGTACCTCTCCACACACTTCTGCTTGGGCAGAAACCAGAGAAGGGGCAAGACAGGAAAAAGGTGAATGTTTTCAATTAAGGCTTAAAAATCTCAGCCCTCACGGTGCATCAGGTGGGAGGAATCTCTCCCCAGTCCGGCGGCTCACCCAGGGCCTCGCAAAGTGATGATGCAGGGCGCAGTCAGCGGAGATGTTTGCAAAGTGACAGCAGGGCTCTGATTGAGTGAACCTCCCAGGTCCAAAGCACCATGCTGCTCTGGAGGATATGCTGAAAATCTTTCTCAGGGATTTGCACATCCTTACAACAACTGAGGGTCTGTAATGAAATGTTTGCTTATCATCCATTTAACCCGCTTCGAAGCAGCCTGAGCCTGCATTGTAACCTCAGGTCAAAACTATTTTGGATAGCTGAAACTCATGATAAACACATGCTTTTGAAGGTTAGAAAGCCATCAGTGGGAGACATCAGATTCGCTTCTTTATTATTAGAAGAGGAGAAAATCCAGGAGTGTTCAGAGCAGCAAGTTTTGTATAAAACATGAAAAGCAGATGGGGGGAGGTGGCAGAAGGAAGGAGGAATCTTTTTTGATACCAAACAACATTGCTTCTGCAGCAAATCCTTTTTCCTTGTAATTTAAGATTGTGCTTGAAATAAGGAGCCAGCTGCACCCGGGGGGAGCAGAGGGCAGCCTGTCCTTTTGGGTGCTTGATTGGCTCTTTTGGGTATACCTGATAATTACCAGGGAGCTGGTAGGAATCCAGTTGTGCTATTTGAACACGCACTGAGCCGCGTCGTCTTCATGGCAGCCCTGTTTGCTCTGAGATCTCTGAAAGTGGGAAAGAAGATTGACACAGAGCACAAGTCTTTACTAATAGCAAGTTACGGTCTTACCTAAACTTCACTATAGCTGGATCTGCTAAAGGTCTATGCCTACTTTGGGGTTTTCAGCTGTATTAACCAGGCTAGATTAAGGTACTCCACTTGGGAAATACACCTTTATTTCTCAGCTCCACATAGTAATCCTGCTCCTCCCTCTGTGATATGGGAGGACTCCTGAAGCGTAATTTTGAGTGCAGTCTCATGGATGTGGCTTTTAACAACATCATCAGGGTCTGGGACTGATGAGTGTGATGAGGGGAGATGGGGGGAATTTCTTCACACATGCCAGCTCTGAGTTACAGCTGACTGCTTGAGTATTGCACAAGGAAACCAGAAACACTTTAATTACTTCTTAGTACAAATATTGATAGGTGTGTGCATGTGTGTCTGTATACATACACACACAGGCGTGCAAAAGTCGAAGTCTCATCCCTCAAAATCACAATCCTGTACATTTAAGCCACCTGCCTATGGATAGTTTTCTATGTAAAGAGCAGAGCTCTATGCTGTAACTTTTCCCTTTGTCCCCACAGCAGCCATATTGTGCCCAACCCAACAAACATTGCACCCTTGCAGAACTTCTGCCTCAGCCTAATAATCCTGTTGTACAAGGCTTTCTGCCACAGCAGCCAGCTACAGGTGTCATCAGCAAAGTGACGGCAAAGGAAGATTCCTCTACTGTGAGGACTCCACATTTCCTCTCTTCCCAGGACCTCCACGCCAAGTGGACTCAGCTTCCAAGCGAAAAGATGCTGTTTTGTTCTCTTTTCCCCTAATGGTCAAAGATGGCAAACTCCCTCTGGGATCTGTGCATTCAGCTTTGTTCTTCCTCCCTCCCCTGCTGTCGCCAGTAATTAAAACTGAGCGAAAAAACTGAACATGCTATTTTTTGAATAGATATTTGAAATTTAAAGTGGAAAAAAAAAAGTTGTGAAACTTGTCAGATCAATGATTTGACACATATTATTTAGCTGGCTCTAAATATTCTGGAGTGAGAACTTAGTTAACAACTTGTTAACAAAGCATAATTCGGAATAAAATCCAGCTCTCTCTTTGCTAGCTGCATTTGCAATATGGGGCTGATTCTAATAACTCTGTCTCTTAAATACCAATGTGGTCCTTTCTATGGCAGTTTCTAAGAGTTTTGCCATTGTAATGCACAGAACTAGGGTGGAAACAAAATACAGAGGCAATGCCCATCAAAGCTCAGTGCTGAAGATCCTGCTGAACACCCTGATGTGAGTAACTTCTCTGAGTCACGCGCAGGACACTGGTGTTGGGGAACTCAAGCCAGGACTCCTGATCAGCACTTAAAAGAAGGGTTTATCCTTCCAACTAAGCACTTGAGAATAAATGACACATGAAGAGCAATTTATCTGAGGAGAAAAAAAAAAGGTAATTTTTCTCATGCCTGCACTGTAGCCTGCTATCTGTGGCCAGATTAACACGTCTCACTCTAGCTTTGGGTTTCTTTTAAGGACTACTTTTTAATGAAGGATCAACGGGCCTGTTTTTCCCTGAAGTGCATCCCTTACACCCTCACACCTGTAAACAATGGATTTTTCCACACGAAATGAAAGGGCAAGCACATCTTGCTACCGATTTTGACTCTGTAGAGTGATGTAGCATGTAATCTCTATTACTTTTCCTGTGATTTGTTAGTGACTGTTGCTAGGTAATGCCTTTTCCACTAAGCATCAGTGAGCTAATGTGAGGGCTTCGAGAATGTTTCATTATATAATTAAGCCCTTGGTGGTGCTGACTTCTACTTTACAGAAGTCTCGTATCTCTTTCATGTGGGAAAAAATGTTGTGGCATTACACGGGGACAGAAAAAGCACTGTGAAGCCAACTTAATTTCCTGGTATCATTACTGCGTTCTGCTTGCTTTTAGTATTTGTCACACACAGCTATCGGCCACCCCTCACAGTGGCATCTAGCTAGACTCTGTGTTGTTTAAATGGAAAACATGACAAATACATGGAACATACGACCCACTGGAAGTATCACTAGATCCCAAACATCTCTCTGGACTCCATACTCCATTAAACAAATGTGGTCCCTTTGTTCTGACATCTGGACACTTAGTCTAACTGTGACCTTTGCTTCCCAGGGACAGGACTGAGATACAGAAGAGCTACTTCCAGAGGATGTGACTGGCTAGACTGAAAGTGAGAGTGGAGGTTTTCCCCAAGATCTACAGACACGTGAGTCTCAATGTGCTGTTAATTTTTTTCTAAGGATGAGAGGAAGAAAGGGGTGGAAGACGTGGAAGTGAGAAGATGTAAACAGAAAATAAAAACAAACCACAAAATATGATGTGAAGTGTTTGTATTTTGTCTGGCTTCACACTAAATTTCAAGACTGGTAACTTCCATTGGAGGGGGAATATTTGGACATCACAGTGTCCAGGACTGTGATGCATAAAGCAACCGTAATGCAAATTTGCTTAGCATCAAGGATGCCCAGCAAATAAGCAAGAAAAAAACTTTACAAGGCAGCTTTGATCGGCCCTGGCGCTGCGTGTGAAAGTCTAGCTTCGTTCTAAGACTGCCAGGGTAAGCGAAAGAAGAGCCTTTGTAATTTTTGTCTTACAATTATGTCAATCAGTGCTGTAGCCTTCATTCTCTCCGTGCAATTTGTAAGAGGCGACAAGTCATTCAAAGTACTTCTGTTTACAGAGAGTCTCAGTAATAGAACACCACGGTCGGGCAGATTCCATGAACTGCAGACCCCATGTTGACAGATGGGGTTTCTGGCTGATTGTTTGATGGGAATAGTGGGAGAAGAACAGGGCACTGGGTTTTTTGAGCTCCGAGGTCATGTCGGTTACCAGTGAGAACAGCTTCCAGTGTTTTTCTATTGCATTTTTATCTTGGTACTGGTGATGAAGTTTTAATTGGGGAAGGGCAAGGAGGATTCTGCTTTTGTCCTACACAGCTATACAGATGCTGCTGCTGCCGGCATCCTGGGGCAGGATTTCAGGAGCTGTTTGCTTTACACCAGACACGAGCCAGCAGAAAGGGAAAATGAATGAAGTGGGGATTGCTGCATTCGTGAGGAGTATCTCCCATAGATAAAACTGATCTGGGGACCAAAGCCAAAATGATATGCCTGAAGATACAAATGCCTTGCACAGAGAATAGACAGCAATACAAGTTCCCCTGCACACTGATAATACAGTTTAACCCAATTCAATCTTTTTTCTATGGATTTGTAAGTTTTAGGACTCTCTGCTGGAGCCACCTACTATCAAGTTGGCGGTTAAATGAAATGCATTTCCATTATGTAATTCAAAAAAATATCAAAAAAACCCCAACCCACAAGAAAACAAAAAAAACCCCCCTCCATGGTCTATTGCATGAGCACCACTCAATAGCAATTAGCTAATACCAGTTATCTTCTTGCTATGCAGGCTTCCTGATACTGCGAAGCATAGTTTGGGTATTTGAATGCTAACAATTATTTATTAGGTGCCTCAAAGCATTCAGGATCCCAGTTATAAGATCTCTTGTGTTTGAGGGCTGTAAAAACAAAGAACAAAAGAAAAGTCCCCAACTAACACACTCACAAAGTAACTACAAGGCAATTGGCAACAGATGAATACCGACAGAGGCAGAGTGGTATGCTGGGAGTGATTATAGCAGAACTGTCAGCATGAAAGGCAGTGCTCATGAAATACCTTTAATCTAGCCACCAGTGATTATTCTTTTTCTGGGCCATCAACTCTTCTCCCCGCGGGGGGGGGGGGGGGGGGG
>JAVJGI010000063.1:9318597-9365642 GCA_035590275.1 Ibycter americanus | reverse complement strand
CCCCAGTACCTTGCAGGATGTAGCAAGCATGCATTCAAAGGTGCTGTGCTCTTGCAGGAGACCAGCCTCTGTTCTTGCCTCCATCAGGTGAGAGACAGGGATTTTCAAACCTGTTAAAAGTCAGACCGAAGCAAGGGATAGATCCCCAGGATCCTGGCCCTGGGTTTCTCACCCTGAAGCAGAAGACAACGTTGTCATTCAGAACAGCAAGTTCCCATTCACAGTTATTTGTCATGTTAATTACTAAAGACAAAATTCTCCTTCATCTCAATTGTGCAGGTCAAAGCGGAGAAGTTTAGCACTTCAGAACATCAAACTTTGCTTTCATCTGCATGCAGGACATCATTCTGAAATTCCTTTTGATCAATTAGAAAAAAAAGAAAGGAAGACAATTTAAAAGTTTGCTAGTGACTGGGGTTGTCATCTTTTTGTTAAAATCAAGGGAAAAGGAGTCTCTCTAGTCATTAGCCACTGGCCGGGTGTGCCCATAAACACACATCCTCACCAGAGCAGGTAAAGCGTGAGTAAGAGCCACGAACAAATATTGACCATCGCTTCCCGCGGTAGTCATGCAGGATCCTTGTCACATTATTCTCACTTCATTAATTTAAATCCAAATTGTTAGCTCTGTTAGATCCCTATGTACTGTGCCATAGGAAATACCCCTGGCTCAAACCCCAACATTTTTCACAGAAGGTGGATGCATACCATGACTGTAATTTACTGCACAGTGTACCTACACGCTCCCACATTAGCTGTAATCTCTGTCGTGCTCACGCCAACATTCCAGCAGTATTTGGCATTTCACGAACACAGTATTTATCACTGAAGTTCATAAAAAGTTGCAAACCCTAACAAGGCTTATCAGCTTTTACAAACCATCTTTGTCCACCGGAGTGTGACATGCTGAGTATAATTCCACTCACTGTGCAGTCATCAGATGTGAAGGGGGAAGCGGGGGGCTTCAAAGCAGCATTTCGTATTGCTTTAAATGAATCATGAAATCAAATGTCCATATAGCCTCTAAGTTCCTGCAGGTGAGATGTAAACTGCAAGCTGGGCACTTTGAGCAGTCTCTCAGTCATATAAAATCTTCTCCTTGTTACTGATGTGGTAATTATGCCCTGAAGAAAAGCGGTGCAGTGGCTGTGCAAGGGGAGAGGGGCTCGGAGCTCAGCCCCTGCAGTTGCACTGGGTGGCTGGGGGCAGATCAGGTCAGTCAACCTCAGTTTACCTACAGTCAAGACAGAAATCATCACAGTTACTGGATTTATTTCAATGACATATCAGAAAATATAATTAAATATGTAAGTGTCTAAATCTTTGCCTCTGAAGTTCTAAAAGATTGTGGTATTTGTACGAAGGAGTTGGTAACCTGCTTTTCTGCTGGTCCAGCCCTACGTGTAGGGCAAGAACTGAGACAAGAAAGCTCTAAAAGGGGCTTGTAGCACCTGTATTTTTGTGTGTCTACATGACCCTGGGTATATAACACCCCATCACCACCCCTTGCCTGCTCATCAGGCACAAGTGTGACACACTGATGTGGGTGGAATTTGATTGAGAAATGAGCTACTGTTTGTATTGTCATCACAGAGCTCTCTAAAAGCATGAAGTCAGCCTGAAAAAATCAGGCTGTTGAAAATGAATGCTATTTTTTTTTGCCTTTTCTGCTGTGTTTTTTTGGTTCTTTAGTCCATTCACGTCACTTGTGTAAGGTGGTGTTGGGATTTTTGGTATGAGTAGAAGACAGAAACACCTCTTTCATAATAAGACCTCACAAATGCTTATTCTCTCTCTCATTTAATTCCATGATATTGTAAGTATGGTTGATAAGTTTAATGTATTGAGGTAATTCCTTAATTAGTGTGTAGGCTTTCGTAGTTCCATTGACTTCAGCTGAGATGTCAGAACTTACACCAACTGAAGGTATGTCCCCTAATATTTGGAATTTAAAAGAATAAGACCAGCCGAAGTTTGTATGCAGAGCACAGCAATGTATCCCCTGCCAGGGAAGCATTTGTAATGGCTGGGGAACCGGATGGGAGGTCTTACAGAGTATATGTAATGAAAAACTGATCCATTAATCGCATTTTTAAAGTGCAGCGCTTAGGTAGTTTTGTGTATACTGATGCACAGCTGTAAATGCATTCCCGTGCTAGCAAGTGCTTCAGAGGCTTAGGTGTGTCCATTGAACTGCCATCACCACATTTACTTGCTGTGCTCACCCTGGCCACCGCAGCCAGTGCCACCGTGCAGGCACCACCCCAAGCTGACTCCTTCAGTGGGCCATGGGAGCCACATTCAAGAGCATCCCAGCAATTAAAACAGATACAGTCACGCCTACAGGCAACATTTTCTTCGCCTGATTTTACCGTCCACTGTACTGTTTGCACCTATAGACCATGGTAAAATTTCCCATGGCAGCAGTTTGAACTGCTTCAATAAACGTTGTTCATGAAAACGGAACACTTGTTGCTTCCCCCTTCCCTGGGATCCTTTTTGGTGAGGTTTTTTGCAACGAGTGAAATCCAAGGCACAGGCGTTATGACTTGGAGCACAGAAGCAAGTTACCTGCTTGCCTCTGTGGCTGACTCATGCCCTAACCTTGGTCAGGTCACTTAAGTGGTGGTGTTTATTTCTTAGTCTTTAAAATATGTATTTTGTTCTCCTCACAATTCTGACATTGTAACATCTTTCTGGCTCCAGCGACAATCTGTATCATGTTAGATATACATTATCCTGTACAAAAATACCCACCCACACCTCATACCCTGAAAAATCACAGCAGCCAAAACTCCAAATTTAGATTGGAAAATGTAGAGCTGTGTAGACAAGAGGACGTTTTTCCAAATGTGAGTCGATAGCCTTTTTTTCTCAAAACAGTTTGAGTTATCAGAAATTCTTCGTCTTTAAGTTTACAACTCAGTCTCCCAGTGGGAGCTCCTGGACATGCTGGACCACCTAGCAGCCAGGGCTGGGACACATACTTCAGCAATATTTTTGCTTTGCCAAGGGTGAGGATGGATTCATTGCGGATGACAGATAGCTGTAGGCTGATGCCCTGTCCCTCTCGATCCTGACCCATTCCCTACATCCTCCCTGCCCTCTCCCCACAGCTGGTTTTTGCATTACTTCTGCTGCTGTCTCCTTGCTGCCTCACCTCCAGAATCTAAGAAAGAGGAAGAAGCAAGAACAGACAAAAAAGCCTTCCTACTGCATTTCAGCCTGGCTATGCAAACATTTGTAGCAGCTAAAACCAGCAGGTCATGAAAAGATTCCTGCACTAGACCTGTAATCCTGGACTGGAAAGAGCTCTGTTCAGATGCAGATCCTTCTGCCATCCTGTTAATCCCCTCTCCTTTCCCACCTCACACCTGCCAAAGCTGGAAGCCCATGGCCAGAGCAGCTTTACACCAAAAATATTCAATTCCTTCTTCTTTTTCATCCCTCAGATATTTTTGAGAGACCTGCAAGGAGAGAAGCAGTTAACAAAAAAATAAATAAAAGCAAGTTTTGCTGCATTTTGGGAGGAAATGAACTTGTGTATTTTGAAATGTTCTCACAAGGCTCAGATTTTAGAGAGTGATGAATCACTTGCTGAAGATGTCTGTTTTTCTCCTCTGACTGCACAAGGTGCCCAGACACCTTCTGTAGGCACTGTGCGAGAGCCCTGGCGTGTAGGCAGGCAGGATCCAGCCCCACCGCCAGGCAGTTAGTGCCTGTTGGCAAGCGGGTGGTGTCACCGTGCCCTCGGCTCTTGCCAAGGCCAGGTCCACACTGTCTTTTTGGCAGGCAGCCCCAGGTCCCTGTGCCAGCACACTAGGCTGGGACAGCCTTGGGTGTGTGCAATGCTGTTCTGGCGCTGCCCGAGCCAGTGTCTCCCAAGGATGCGTTGGTCCGGACCTCTCCTAATGTGGCAAAAGGCTGTTTGCACTGCAAGGGTTGCCCCAGCCCTGTTTGGTCAAAGTCCCTCAGCCTGCCTATGGAAGACCACGTGGACACACGCTAAAGATTATCCCAAGTGTTAGGTGTAGCTACTGCATGGCAAATGTATATCATTCTCATTTACTTAAGCACCTGTGTCCTGGGCTACCATGTCCTGATCTACTTGTCATCAGTTCCTCTGCTCCTCTGCCAACAGGCTGGTGGTGGCATCAAAGGGCACTTGACGTTTCTTGGGACTTGGATGCTCATGACTCACTGTGAGGAATAGATTATGGAGTCGAAGGACCTTCGCTGAGAAAGCCCTGACTCTGGATCCATAAATAAGTCACCCTCTATCCAACTTGCCTCCATCTGTTCTGTCTCAAGCCCAGGCAGAGGGGAGGCTGTCAGCCTGGGCACTCCAGCAGACCTTCACTGTCACAGAGAGGTGTGGAAGGGAAAGTAGTCGGTAAGATAGAGAAGGACACACATCATGCCTTTACTCTGTGCAGCAACTTCGATATTTTGTATGTACTTATTGCTCTGAGTTTGTATCCCTTTCCCACCTGTACTTACACTGTCTTTTTCCTGTGGCTTGTTATTATTTCTATTGAGCAATCTTCAGCCGAACTGGGAGATCTTGCAGTGACTCACTTACTTGAACATTATTGCCTAGTTCTTTACACAAGACAGATTCGATATGAATGAGATCTCTTGTCCTCATGAGCATTATATTTATTTCACAAGACATTTTCTTCAGAACTCTCCCTGCAATAAATTATGTGGTATATTTATTTTTTCTTCTACCATGCTATAGCTCTATGCCTTTTTTTGTTGTTTCTCATTTTTTAGACACTACTTCTTCTATGATCTGCTGTTGTTGTTTTCTGTTTTTTCTTCTCACAATCTTTTAGCTATATCCTTGGGATTTTTTCCCATGTGCATTTTTTAGCACAGTGCATGTATTTGATGTAGTCAAAATGAGAGCTTGAGATAAGTATTTAAAGTAACAAAATGATTTCCCTCTTTTATCTTTCAGATGTGGTGTAATGACTGGGAAAAAAGAAAGGGAAAAATAAAAGCAGGTGAAATGTTTTAAATGAGAGTGTAGAACTGCAAGGAACACATTCATATGTGTCGCTTTCTGATCTTCATAATGTCAGTCGAGTGAAAGACTTTGGAGGTGCTTTACTTCTAAAGAATCACTTGCCTGGATTTCAGCAGCTGCCTTTGGGAAGAGCCTGCAAAAATGCTGAAACCCCTTTGTAATCAAAGGGAAGGTGAGTATTTCTAAGGTAAATGACACTGAAATGGGACTTAAAGATAGCATGTGTCCACGGTATTTCTAGAAGTCCCATCTTAGTACTCACTACCGATGTGTCCATCAAAGCGTCATTACGTTCCCTTGGTTCCCAGCTCTCCTGCCTGATCTGTCATCCCCTCTCAACCTTTTACTCCCCCTTTGCTTGGTGGAGGTGTGCTAGAAGTCTGGATTTAGCCCATTCGTGGTCTTTCTGTGGGGGAGTGCTGGAGGGAAAGATGGTTGGAACTGAAGCTCAAATGTAAGTAATCCAATGGGTGACTTTGAAATCCAGGTACACACTGGGCTTTGAATATTGCTGTCTAGTCTCATTCCTGTTCTCCCAGCAACTTGACTATTCAGACAGAAAGCCCTGGTTTGGCCACTGCTCAGGGCAGATAGCTTCTTCTGAGGCAGGTGTAACCTATTTTACCCCAGCTCTGCCAGCTGTTTTTAACTTCAGTAGCATCTCTAGTTGACTAAATGGACAGGTTAGGAGGGGATTTGTCTCATATATGTCATATAAAATCTGAGTTGACTTGCAGATGATAGCAATTTATTTTTCTTTGTCTTCAAGTAAAAATTCAATTACCAAAGCACTGCTCACAAAGGAAGCCTGTGAGGACCTATACATTAAAATGCACTGAAGATTACTCTGTGGAGCAATGTCTGTCCCGGCTGAGACTAAGTGTCCAACACGGTTCATTAGACAGGAGTATAGTAAGATAGGAAAGACCAGCCAGACCATTCCTCCAAGTCTGTTGCTGTATCATGTTTAGCTACTAAGGATGACTGTTCCGCTTCAAGACTACTTTCATGTCTTATGTTTAAAAGTAGAACTGAACTTCTTTACCTGGAGTGCAGTACAATACTAGGACATGTCATTCAGGGAAGAGGTGGGATTTTTCTCCTTGGTGACTTTCAGGGATCATCTACACAAAACCATCCCCAATCTGATCTGGTGTTGATGTTAATGCAGCTTCAAGAAGCAGGAGGTTGGCCTAGAAACCTCCGGAGGTCCTTTTCAAATGTTTTTGCTATGATCTTACAGTTCTGGTAAGTGTGTTACAGTAAAATAACCAGATGGATTTTTTGGAAGTATAGAACAGATACCCTGAGGGCAGAAAACAGTATGTGGAGAAGACAACATGGGTGGGGGTGGGGGGAAAGACACTCACTTATTTCCATTTATGAGTTATAGAACCAGGACTCCTACAAAAAGTTGAGAAATTTGTCTTGATTTGGAGACAAGAAAAGCAAACACTTCTGAGTAGCTTTTCACAGTAAGACTGCCTGGCTTGTGATCCTCATCCTGTCTTGAGAAGGGTAGACATTGTTTCAAATACTAGGGTCAGGCTGGTTCCTGCTCTATCTAATCAGTTTGGTGTACATATCTTTCCAGTAGGGATTAAATATGTCTTGTCTCCTGTGGTTTTATTAAAGGGCAGAGAGGAGGCAAGGAGCCTTTTACTTTTGACAGCGTTTTGTCTGGTTGCCTGAGGTATCTACTGCTGGGGGAGAGGGAGGGAAGAACAGCTAAAGCTCATTGCCGTAGCCAAGACTAATGCAGGAGAACTTTGTGGTGAGGCTGAGTCCATACCTGAGGCTTGCTTCCTCCATGCACAGGGCCAAATCAGCAGGAGAGGAGTGCAGGAACAGTGTTGGAATGGGGGAGAGTCATAATGTACCCAGCACCACCCACCATTGCCTCCAGAAGCAACAGTCCTCTCACTCCTGTAATGGTTTTGCAGGCAGTTGCTCAGCTAAGGACACCCCACCCTGGGATGTGTTGTGTAGAAACTTCATTTTACCTTTGGGACAAGCCAGTGTCTTTTTTCCCGTTTTCCATTAGCATTCCTCTTACTAGATCAGTCAAAACCTTCTGCTGTCACTGAAACCGGTGGGGTTTTTGTGCAAAGCCAGACTTCTTGCACTCAGCAAGGGGAAGGGCAAGCTCCAGCTGTTCTGCCAGGAGATGTCCCTGCATGCACAGCTGTGGTGGATGGGCTGTGTCTTCCCTGGGAAAACTCGCTTCCAACACACTGAACTTCACATCATTCCTTGTAGGAATTGTTCATATGGATATTTTTTTTTTCCTCTCCCGTTTGGGCTTCTGGTGTAAAGTTTGATCAAGCCCAACAAATACAAAATGTGGCATTAAAAAGAAGGATTGTTCTTTCATTGCAAAGCACCCTTTCCACTATGTATAAATATTTTTGTGTTTATTTATAAACTACAGAGCAACCAGAGCACCGACACTAGACAAAACCCCTGAACTGCTTTACCCTGTTGTGCCCTTCGTTCCTGTTCTGCATCATGCATTCAAATAGCTTCCACATTCTTTCCCTTCCTTGGATTGCAGCATTTTCTTGAAGCAGACGTTGCTTTGGTGCACTGAATTGCACAAGACCACATGAAACCAAATAGAGCTGAGTACCGGGTCCTCGCTGCTTGGTAGAAGTCACTTGGCAATTTTACAGACGCTGAGAGTCTCAACCTTCAGCCCGTAAGGTGTCTTCTGTAATATGAGAATTTATCAGCTGGCTTTCATAGCCATGTAGGTGAGTTTTTAGTGTTTTCTGCAATGCTCTGTGCTCTGTATTATAATCCTGCAATTACATATTTGCATGCCTACTAAATTAGCACCAGAAAGTTATCTTCAAAAGTGCAAAGACTGTCACTGCTACTCTTCCTGGGAATACGGGAACGATAATTGTTACGGAGGAAAATTACCTTTACACGGTATTGATTTTTTTTCCCCCCACCGCCTGTCATTCCTCAGTAGGTTTTTCCCAGGGCAGGACAGCGAGCAGCTGTGCTGGCAGCCCCGGCACCGTGCGGCTCGTGGCCGGCAGTGGAGGGATGGGCAGCAGGCAGGGCTCCCCCCGCCACCCCTGGGGAGGCACCACCGACCCACCCTAGCAGCCTGTCCTTCTGGCTCTAAAGCAGGGGTAGCAAAAGCCTTCAAAAAGTTGAGACCTACAGCCACGAGTAGGGGAACGGCTCAGTAAACGATTGGAGGAATAGAAGTATTTATTGATTTAAGAGCATTCTTTTCTTTTGCCTTGCTTTTGTCTTCCGAGGCAACTTTCTTTTAAATTTATGTCCCACATTGTCACATCAGGAGGAAAATACATGAGGAATGTTTTGTTATTTCAAATTTATCGCGTATTACGTCAGCTGGCATTGTGGACTCACAATATGTAATGCTTCATAAATTATGAAAAATAAATGTTTTATGGGCTTACTACGCACTCTGTTTGAAAACCGTTGAGCTGGGGAGACTTGCTGACCCCTGTACAAATTAATGTGCACATTATTTTCATTATTGCAGCTCAGATGGGAAGTTTGAACATCTTTATATATTTATTTAAAGGAAAATGAGGACAGAAGTTGATTGAATACAGTTAGTCTTTCTGGCAAGAAGCAGGTATCGTTTCACCCAGCTCATAACCTATTGCTTCCCTCACAGTCATTGTTATTCCAGGCCAAAGCTTAAACTCCAGATCAGAACTGCAAGGACTTAGCACGAGCTTCCAGAGGTCAAATCCTGCAGTTTTTAGCCAGGCAAACTAAACCTTTAAGTTGGTAGGGTTTTATGTACGCAAGGACTGCAGCATTTGCAGAAAACTGGGAAAGCAGAAGTCAGGCTCCTGCAGGAGGGAAGGCAGTGAAAGGTATTTCCACCCAACTTTCCAGCCCTGCTTTCCCTGAGCGTGATGGAGAGAGACAATCAAATGAGAGCCGCACATCTCAGCCGTCAAGGGCCTCACCAGAAGCGAAAAGCTAAATCTCAAGGCACCGGAGATCTTAAACCTTATCGAACATGGCAGCCTTCAGCTTCCAGCCGCAGGAATCGGAGGGAGACGTCCTCACCCGCCTGCATGGGAAAAAGTGTGTCGTCCCATTTTCTGAGGAGCAAAAGTTCACTCCAACATGTGTTGCATGGGAGGTGCGTGTCTTTTTTGGGGGGAAAGGGCACAGTGACATGAGGTACGAGGAATGGTGAAGCTCTCTCAGCTTTTTTTTTTCTTTTTTCCCCTCGCACCCAAATATTTCTGATACTTGCAGAAGGAGGTCAGGTGTTGCGGCTCTCCCCTGGATGGTTTTATATCGCACAGATCCACCACTGTGTTTCTAATAAAACCATCAAGAGCATAACCAGGAGCTCCCTGCATGGGCTTATGCAATATAAGTCACTGCTTCAGAGGACTCTCTTAACTTGGGGCTGGATGGACTGAAAAATCTTCCAAGTTATTCTCTCTTAATTCAAATCAGCTGAGGCATCAAAATGTCAGGCAGATGGACAAAATCTTTGGCTGGAGCCAGCCTTTTTGCTGCTTCTGCTAGGGCTACTGCAGTCAATGCTTAGAAAGTTTAAAAAAAATTTTTATTTTTTTAAAAATCAGCAAGCTTTGGAGAAATTAGCCTTTACATAAGCACATTAAAGCAGATTCCTGTGTGCTTTCTAGTGTAGGAGCCCATGCTCTCAGGATCCTAACTTGTCCTAAACTGGATTAAACCATGCTACTTATCCCCAAAACATAATTTTCCTTCTCTCCTTTCCCTCTTTCTTTCTTTTCATGTTAATAATTATTTGATTTAAAGGCTGTGGCTAAAGGATAGACGTTACTACAGCCAGTTGGCCAAGACACAGTGAAAATAATTTTCTGGGAATCTGTATTTTCTCGGAGTTATTAACTCCAGTCGCGCTAACCGTCAGGACTCTGTGTTGGGGAAACGCAAGAGAACAGCTAAAACGAGCAAAGTACACCCCAAGTTCATACTTTTTTAATGTTTGCGGGGATTTCCACCGCCGAGCAGCTCCTGCCCTTGCCTCCGGCAGCCAGTGGAGGGCAGTTCAGCACCACGGTAGAGCGCGGCGCGGGCTTGCACCGCGGTGTAACGCTCTCAAGGAGGCAACCGATGATTGAAATTAGCTGCTCTTCGCCCATGTGAAATATCACTTGGAAGTACCTGAAGAATTAAAAAAAAAAAAAAAAAAAAAAAAAAAAAAAAAAAAAAGGAAAAGAAAGAAAGAAAAAGGAATGGAAAGCTTTTCAATTTAAAATGCTTTGTTAGTAGAGCTGGAGCAGATCTGAAAGTTTTCTTCAGCAGCTGAGGGGAAAAAAGACTCTTATATCCATATATACAAGTTTCAAGTGTTTCCTTTTATATGTTAATCGGAATTTCCAGTATATGGATGCTAATGAAAAATGTTCCTGATTTTCCTTTTGCTTCCTGACCTCTCAACAGCCTTTAGGTTTTAATACTATGCTCATAATTTCAGCATGAAGAATAATTTTTAAAGGCAAATTTTCCTTTCTTGATGTCTCAGCTGCACCAGAAAGAATAAGACAATTCTCAGAGACTGGGATTACAATGTAAATATAGCCATCATTGAAACAGTGACTAGGTTTGAAAGGTTCCCCTAAAAGAAAAGTTTAAAACAAACATTCCAATCAGAAACAGAAACCTAACCGTGTTCCTCTTAAAAACGGGTCTCCTCCAACTCCTCCAGTTTATAGCACATACCCTTGGGCTATTACAGTCTAGAAAAATCTGAAATAAAAACCACACTGTTTTCTGGGTCTGATCATGCATCACTCGGTCAAAAAAAAAAGTGTAGGGCCTCCCAAGAAATACAAGGTTTAGGCTTTCCTGACACATGTTGCTTCTTTTTAAAGAAAACAGTCTAGTGCATCTTTATTGCAAATACATCGTTTTAGTTTCATTCCCTTTAAAAGGAATTACAGGTGGATTGAAACAGAAAGCTTTACAAATGTGTGCAATGGCAGTTGCGTATTTTTGTGGTCAGCATCCTAGATGTTTTTCACATTAGTAGGGTTATTTACTTTTCAAATTTTATTTGCTTCCATTGCTGGTCTCGTGATGCTGTAGTATAAGAACAAACGCAAATAACTGCTTACACTGAAAATTAAGTTTCTGTAAGTAACTATTTTTAAATGGTTGCTTTTGTGTTTACTGCTGAAGGATGGTGAGCACTCCTGCCAGAAAGGAAAGTATTTATTATCTCTCTTTTACAGATGAGGAAACTGAGACACTGTGAAATTAAAAGCTTGGGGAAATTAGTACACAGTAAATTACGGTGTGAATTTACTGTGTACTAACCACCCTGCACGAACTCATCTTGTGGACTGGCAAAGAAAAAGGATTAAACTCCCTTAAATTATCTCACATTTGCCATGGACAAACAGTTACCATGGATCAGCTGACATGCAGCAACTTCTTAACCCACAGTCATTCGCACAGTGAATCCCCTTGGAGGAGAGGAGCAGATTCACAGGGCACTGTGCTGCGTAGCTAATCCACTGCAACTTTATGCAAGAGTTTATTAGTCGCTGATTTCCCCAGCTGGCCAGATCCTAACTGGTTTACCTAAAAATTGCAGAAGGAAATCTCTGGCAGAACTCAAAGTCAGCCTTGAGTATCCTCGCAGCCTTGAAAGCAGATGCAGATGTGAGTTAAAAGCAAAATATCAGGAGGAAATAAACTTTGTCCTTGCTGAAGGACGGAGCATCTGCAGGATGTGTCCAGGCAGCGTATGGGTTAAACCGGTGTGTTAGAGTGGTGGAATGAGAAGGTGAGTCCTCACATTTGTGAACCACCCTCATGTCTCAGGGGTTTTGGCATTAAAGCTGCTTCCAGCCTCACGGCAGCGCCTTCCAGGGGTTTGCTGTGCAAAGCCATGCCGCGTCTGTCTGTCCTGCGAATCCCATCGGACGCCCCTCAGCCCCACGGCTGGGTCGGGTCCCTGCGTGGGTGTGCGGGGCACCCTGCCTGCGTGAGGACCTGCTTGCCGAGTTCCCCTCCACCTCGGCAGTGCCACTTCTGGAGAGCAGAGCCACTGGACACAGCTGCCACAGCCCTGGTCACCGTTCCCTGGTGCCGGCGGTGACCTCTGGGCTTGGGAGGCCGCCGGCCAGGCTCCGGGAGTGACCTCCTCGCCCTGCAGCACACTGAACGGCTGATGTTGAAATGGCTTTGGCAGGAGTGCTCCCCATTGTGTCCGACCCAAGCTGGAGAGATCAGCGTGTAGGGAGCTGGGACAAGGGCTGGCTGGTGGGAAGACAGTTACTGACAAGTTCATTCCACTAATAAACAAAGACATAAATGATGACGCTGTAAAGAAGAAGCAGGATTCTCTGGAGAAAGCCCTAGAGAGACCTAGTAAGGAGAGATGTTTAGACGACAGTTTTACATTACACCACTTTGTAAAATATGTTCTATTTTAGCTCTAAGCTTGTGTCCAGTTAGAGCTACGTCAAGGCCTAGGAAACAGCATGTATTTTAATGCCCTGTGAACAGGAATAGCTGATAACTAGTACATTTAAATGTGAAAAGCAGAACTTTTCTCTGGGGGATGGTTTTTTGTTTGTTTTTTTTTTTTTACGGATTTCATCTTCGTAGTTTACATTGCAGCTATAGCATTCCACTGGCAGTCACTTATCTAATGACTTACATCTTTCAGGCTGTGGAAAACACAGGGTAACAGAGAGAGGGAGAAGGTGGTGGTGATGGGGAAGTTCTTTTTAATTTCCATTTCAGGGCTGAATCTAGGATCATAAATATACAGAAGTTAGCACCTTCTGAACAACCCTCCGCTATCTTATTTCCAGGGCATTACAATATGAAAACAATGGGATTAGGGCGATATATACTTCAATATATCTCACCCCCGATCCCCAAAGTAAGTCCAAATAGAGCTGGATTTGCTTCTGATATAGGTGAAATTAAGACAAAGGGGTATGTCTGAGATAATTTTATTTTCCCCCTGTAAAGCTTAATCTTAGGAAATGCCTGTCTGTGCTAGAGAAATGGCTTGCATGTAATATGACAACCACCTTTTACAGAGGCAAGCCAGACTCACTGGGCTCTGATGTAAAGGAAAAAGCTTTACAGGTATAATTAACCTGTGGAATGCCCTTCCACCAGATACTCTTGAAGTATTGGCACTAATACCATTTGTCTTCATAACTCAGGGCATCCGTGGCCTGCTAGCTGAGATCAAGAAGCAATCTACGGTGTCCCTTCATGATGTGGCTCCGCTGAATGAATTAAGAGGTCATGGTGACTCTTGTAGTCATGGTCACTGCTGGAGTTGGAGGAGGTTTTGGCTTCGAAGGGGAAATCTGCAGTTATTTCCAGACGTGAGCAAGAGGGTGCAGCAGGAGAGCTGTGACCAGGACACCCCGGGCTGCTGCTGTGTGCGATGAGGAGAGGAAGGTCTGCGCGCACCGGGGAGGCTGGCGGAGGAGAAAGGTAAATCATGGGCATGGGTTTGCTAATATTCTTCACAAAGCTTGAAGTTACTAACTGAGATGGTGGACAAGTGGGGGCATCTAGTGCCTCAGCGAGTACTGCTGGTTTGCAAAGGAGCAAAGTGAAGGTCTAGAAGGTCAGTGTCATCCCGTGGCTGGGACTGAGAGAGACCTTGGGTACAGAGCAGTTCTGTGTTCAGCACACCCCGTCTTCTGAAGCACGTGGGAGGCAGCAGTGCCTTCGTTCTGCTGGAACAGCTTGAGGGTTCATGCATAAAACCTTTGAGGGAGATGGCCCAGACACCAGCGTGTGTCTGGGGGCTGGTGAGTGCGCACGGGGTGGGGGGAAGGACCACCAAACCCCATCTGTTAAATCTGTTTCACTAAAAACTCATCTGTAAGGAGAGAAAAGCAGAAGCAAGGTTGTGTGAATGAAGGGTCTCCAGAGAGACGGTCCCTCATCTGAGGATAACAGTGTTCAGAGATGAGCTGAACTCCCGTTGTCTGGTGCTGTGAGGACCTTCTGTGGTGGTACCTGGGTCCAGAAACACTGGCGCTCAGAAACTTTCATACCAAAATAATGGGAAACATTTGAACTTTAGATGACTGCAGACTTCAGTTGCAGTTTAGTAGGATTTTAAGGCTGGCTCTTTATATATGTATAAGGTATATATAAATACACACACACACACACAAGTAATAGATATGTGTGTGTCTTTATTTATATATACGCCTCAGGTTTTTTTGATTCTGGCAAATAAATTCAGTAGCTTTCTCTTAAGCTGGAACTGGGGGAGACTCTTGCAGGAAGAGATTTGATGGAGGTGTACTAAGCTTTGGGGAATTTGCATTGGAGGTTCTTCAAATGTTTCATTCAAGGCCAGCTTGTCGTTAACCTGAATATTTGATTTGAAGTCATGCTGGTTTCACATGTCAGGCTACCCTGGCACTGCGTGAAAGTGGTGGGAGGAGAGACTGGACGGGGGAGAACAAGCAAGTAGGGAAGGATTTGGTTATCAAAGCATAGGACTTAGATTCAAAAGTAATTGACAGAAGGAGATTACTTCGGCTCATAGTCTAGACAAGGGCTCTATCCCAATAAATGAGGCCACCCCTTCATGCAAACACAAGCACCTCCATGTGCGTTACCAGCTTCATCCAGGGACAAGGAGACGATGCCATCTCTTTGCAGCCAACCTGGCTAAACAGCAGGTTTGCTAAAGCCCAACTCTCAAGAATATTAATAAAAATAAATTATTTTACCCTTTCTGGTCCTGCTTATAGCAGGCTGCTAATAATGCCTTATGAGATTGCTACATAGTTCAATCAATAGGTTGATTTTTCTGCCCTAGAGCTGCCACAAACACAAACCCCACACTAAAACAGCTGGGCAAGGAGCTTGCTGCAGAGACAGACAGAGATGGCGAAGGGGAAATACGGGACACAGGGCCTTGTGACTTCCTGGAAACTTGGGCATGGACCGGTCCTGCTGAGCCCCATCTGCTGCGGCTGCTGCTGCATCCTGCTGAACCCATGGATGCTCCTCATTGCCTGGTACTGGTTATTTATTTATTTCTGTATTGCCTATGGAACCATTCAGGTTTGACAAAGGGGAAAAGCGATTCAGCATCCTTTGACTGAGGAAGGTTGATTTTCATTCGAGACAGAATGGCTCATTTTTACCTTTTTAGCTCCTGGAAGAGTAAAAAGTGAGAGGTCAAACCTGCATCACCATGACAACCCCTGCAGTGAGGGTTTTTGAGCAGATGAAGGGGAGTGATAATGGAGCTGAAGTTTCTGTCCATTCTTGTAGTCGCTGGGCTTTTTGTTTTATTTTTCCTTGTTGCTTTTCTTTAGGCCCTGTAAGGTGTGGCCCCATACATTTTTCCGGGGCTGAAAGATAACACGGGCCAGTTTAAAACACTGTCATACTCTGAGAGCAGTCCTTGGTGCAGCACTGCTTGGATGCAGGTAGGATGTATATAAACTGTATAAAGAAGTGGATCGTAAGAGCTAGTCATGGAAGATCAAATATCCCCTTAGATGCATTCCCTACACTACTGTAGGTAGAATACACCATCAAGTGCAGTCATATTATCAGGTTTGCATCAAAGGGAACTGTCATCTCTGCCTTTCCTGACAGTGCCTTTGGAGTCCAAAAATAAGGTCAATAAAACAGCCATTCTCTGAGGAGAGGAGGCATTGTACTAATGAAGAAATTCAAAATGTGGTAGGGGTCTAAGGAGATACACTCAGGAGGGGTTGCAGAAGAAACTGGAGGCTTATTTGAGATGCTGAGCTCATGCCCTAGTTTCCTAGACCTGCACAAGAAGGAATGTGTAAGAACAGATTGCAGACAGCTGAGGTTACAGCTATGGAGCAAAACCAAGTCAAACTGAAGTCACACAAACAATCCCCCAAATTCTCTTCTACCTAGAAACTGAGCCTAGTCCAGGGAAAAACAAGCAAAAGAGCAGATTACTCATTTTTTGGATACCTCTGGTTATTCTATGTACCTATGAAATCTGGTGTTTTCCTGAGATGGGGAGCCCTCTCAGACTGGAATATGTCTCCTTTGGTGTGCAAATGTAACACCTAGGACAGGTTGTCCTCAAACCCCATCTAGAGCTTCCAGTTGTTGTCCTTTGAACATTATGCCTCTTCAGAAGTTTTGCAGCATCCTTTTTTACCTTGTTGTGCTTGCAACAAAAAATGAAACAGAAAAAGAAATACTAAATCAGGTATCAGAGTGTCAGAAAAGTTAATTTTGCTGGAAGATTTTGCCAGAGTCAGACTTTAGTGAGATCTATTCAGCCATCAGATGGTTAGGCAGAGAAGAGGGATAGTAAGAGTTAACACTAAAAAAGTTTTGAACTGCTGTGAAATCTTGAGTTGAGGCTGTTCTCTGTGCCCAAAGGATTAGGTTAAAGTTTTTGCAGTGGGAATGAATTATTCCGTTTTTGCCTAATGAGGAGTTTCTCATATCTTCTTCCAACGTGGTGGACATGTCCCTCATGTCAGTATGGAGCTATGCAGCCCATCATCCAGAAAGGCAAACTGCAAAGAAAGAGCACAGCTATGGTCTGTCTACCACCAGATTTGAAACAATAGCTGCATCAACACATCTACCCGGCGAGAAAGCAGAGCTGGGCTATTGGGATCAGCCTGCAGATAAATCAAAGTAAATCTGAGCGATACTGATATGATGTTGCAATAATAATTCACTCCTCATGATAGTTTAGAAGAGGAAGCCAATTCAGAGTTTCACAAGCACAAGGACCAGCACAGAGCCCTGTGGGACAGTATGAAGGAGAATAATCGGTTCATATGGAAAGAAAGTGTAGGTTATCAATTGCACAAAACAGAGATCTGGCAGAAAACAGCAAAGATAATTTCTGGAAAGGCCTTGGATTATAATCTAGTGCTTCAGACAACTGATTTATGAACTTCTGGATTTCTGTGTTTTAATCAACCAATCTGAAAAATGTTAAATATGAAGCCTCTGTATGTGAGAGGATTGCAGCAACATTAATTTCAACAGGATGTTAGAGTATGACAGAAAATACAATTCCATCCTTACAGCAACGGGCCAGGAACCTCAGCTTTCTTCTTCCTGTGGTGTGGCTGGGCTCTCCTGAGTCAGACTTGAACTTTAAGTAATGGTCTCAGAGAGGAGGAGATAGCCCGTGTGCTGGTGCAGCTCAGGACAAATGCATTTTGGAAGCTCATTCTTTGAGGATGAAATAATAAATGCCAATCACATTGGCATCAGACCATTTGGAGGCTTTAGTTACATTTATTTGATTTTTATTCCTCACTGCAACTCTGCTCAGCCATTTCCAGGCACAGTGGAGTCAATGAAACCTGATGTTGTTTTCAATTTACTAACATCTCCTTTAAAAACAGACTTATCTCACTGTCGAAATGTTCTGAAAACAAATTGCAGCCATTCCTCCTACCCCCCAGGAATAATCAAGTGCCAGAGCTTTATTTTATGCTTTGCTTGGATAATATTTGGATGTAAATGATACCTGGCAATTGTGCTTTCATTAAAATTATATCTTTAACATAGTGGGTGATTCAGCTGGAGCTCATAGAGTCTTAATTTTAAATTTTAAGAAAAAAACTTTCCCACAATAAAGCAATGAAGTGCTGAGTTGCAAGACGAAAGCCAGCCTAGGAAAGACCTACGGACTGGCACAGAAAGTATGAAATACCACATGAGCTCTGTAAGAACTCAGTATGGTATCACCTAACGCTTGGGAGAAGAAAACCACAAGCAACACGTGTTTCTCTCTCCAGAGCTGTTCCAGCATACCTTTCGTCCGTGAAAGACACTGGCGTGGTGAGCAAATATTGCTGTCCACGGGTTAAAGTTCAAACCCATCACTTGAGTAGATGAGGAGTTCAACCAGGGCGGAATGACCAGCCGTTTCCTTCGGGGAGTGGTGACCGTGGGGTGGGGTGGGGGGAGATGTGGGTGGGGGGAGTAGGATGCAGACAGCCACAGCCCTTGTACAGCAATTACCATAAAGATTAAATAAATACAATAGCCTAATTTCACATGGAAGTACACTTTAATTAAGTCTCTGCAGAACAATGAGCTGCTTCCATAAAAGCTGTGAAAATCATCACTAGGGACTGTCCAGAGGAAGAGAGAAACAAACAAGAGAAGGTCTCTTTGTATAGAAAATATGTACAGGAAGTATTTTGAAAAGCTGTTCCCAGTTAATTTACCTAGGAAGAATTAATAACGAACTCCAGTCTTTTGCTCTGTGTTTATATGAGTCTCATGGTTCTTACCAGACTAAGGGAAACTATTCATTTGCAGACTAATGCAAGAGCATCACAGTATATTGTGTATGATGTACGCCAATGGGCATAGCTAGACTGAAATGCAGTTGCTTCTGGGATGGAAACTTGTGCAAGATAAGCTCCAGGTGTATAGCAAAATACCTGTTCTTCCAACTAAGTTAATGATACGTTCTCTATGTTAACATGGTCAGGTATAGAGTTCAGTAGGAGGTGCCAGGAGAGCATCACCTATAAAACTTCTCTTCACTCAAAATGCATTTCCCATTATTTTCTTTACCTTCCTGTATGGTTGCAGTTCCTAATGCACAAGAAGTACTGCATGAAAACAGATTTGCTGTTAACGTTTCTACAAACACCTGGATGCATTGCTTGAGTGCAGGTAAGCTTGGCCAAGTTCATCATTATTTTCTTCCTGGGACTGGGATGTCAGAGAGAGGACAGTTCTGCTGCTGGTGATACATCAACACCCTAAGATTTGTGGTGGGTTTGAGCTCAATAACACCTGCAGAACAGGTACCTTCATTACAAAGACAGAGTTGAGATGTTCCCTAAACCCCAGCCAGATACAAGTCTTCTCAGTGCAGGTAACAGAGCAGTTTGATGAGCAGCTTGATATTTCTGAAGCATGACTTTGTCTTGAAGCCTGGATGGGTAGTGGGTATAAATTACTAATGGTCTGGGGTTTTTTTACTTTATATTATAGATTATTTTAAAAAAATATTATTATTTTTATTTTTTAAAACATTTTATTGCTTTAGAGACTGCCAGCAGATAGCTTTCAGCTATGCAAGGCTCCGGCAGGTTAGACCTAGGAAAGCACAAAATCACTTGACACTCGTTTTATATCAAGGTTGTAGAGGCTTTTGGTCTTTGTTTGCCTTTGTTTGCTTGCTTTGTTTTTATGCAGCTAGGCAACATTGTTGGGCCCAGCTCCATGGCTGTTGTCTTGGGCATGACTGCATTGCAACCAGAAAATCATTACGGCCAGACAATCAGCTTCTCAGTGCAAGCAAGTTTCTGCTGTCTGTTCAAAAGAGAGAAGCACTTGTGGAGGTTTAATCAAAATCTGAATACATGTGAGTGAAATTGGCTCTCTGATTATTTATACAAGTAAATCTCTGCTTCTCACAAGTTCCCAGAAATCAAATGCCAGCCTTGTATGATCATTTTTAAAAGGAGTAAATATTTGTTGAAAATTTTTTGCTGTATTAATTTTATTCTGCCTTCTCTCAGGCAGCCCTGATAGGGATGGAGAGATTCCTGGTGTGCATCAACCAACCTAGGGAAGAGTAACCAAAATAGCTGCTTATTTAGTCCATAAAATGTTATCCTCAGAATGAAACCCAAACTTTTCAGGTAGCCAGGCAAAGCTCTTAAAATAGCTCATTTTCCCCGTGTGTTTGCATACCCAGCTAAAATCTTCCAGGAAACAATCCTTATTTCAACACTAGGTACGTCAGGTACAGGTATTTTAAGTGGGAGGTAGTTTTTAGCAGAGTGTTGCATATTTCCATGTTTTTCTAACCCCCACTTGAAAGCACATCTGCCAGTAAGTGGTTTATAACTTGACAGCCAGCTACCACTATTTTTTTTAATGCTGTATAATGTTGTCAGTCCCTGTTGCTGACTTTTTTTTTTACTTTCTTTTTTTTTCTTTTTTTTTTCTTTTTTTTTCTTTTTTCTTTTTTTTTGTCGTAACCCTTTTACCTTCTTTTTCCCTGCTCAGACCCATTAGCAGGATGTTGTGCAATATGGTGCTTGTCATCTGTTTCAAAGACACAGTGATGAGATACAGGTATGCCAGATGGATAAACCTAGTGTGACTAATTATTGTGTATTTGCCTTTAATTATTATCATTTATTACCAGAGAAAAGACAATAGAGGTTCCCAGACTCGGAAGGGAATGTCGACAGAAGGGGAATTTTTGTCCTTTTTTTTTCCAAGAGACTGGCACATCAGCAAGAAAAGTTTTCAACCTGGATATAAACAAAAGCAAACATTGAGACAAGAGGAATCAACATGATCCATGCAATACTCTCCCTGAAACATACTTGGGGTTCAGATATCTCACAGGTAATAAATAGTTTTTTTGTATATATAGAACAACTATTCTCTGCCTGAATGTCCGCACAGGGCGTAATGAACGTGTGGATATCCTTTGGTCATCTGCATGGGGATCCACTGTGG
Organism: Ibycter americanus; assembly: GCA_035590275.1. Taxonomy (NCBI): domain Eukaryota; kingdom Metazoa; phylum Chordata; class Aves; order Falconiformes; family Falconidae; genus Ibycter; species Ibycter americanus. The sequence goes on along the minus strand of JAVJGI010000063.1, from coordinate 9,345,133 downwards.
GTTTCAGGGTAGCCTTCTGTCCGCCTTGGTCTGGTCCTGGGAGGCAGGTACAGCCCTGGCTCTGCCCTTCTGGCACCAACAGAAAGGGAAGTGATCTGGTGTTGGTATAAAAAGTCACTCAGGTGAATGGGAGGTGAGATTTTTGAGCGATCCATAAGCCAGCTGTACATTATCTCCTCCACGGAGAGGTGAAACCTGATGTTCCTGAGTGGCAATTTTTGAACAGATTAGGCTCAGGGTAGCAAATGTCAAAGTTTTCTGTGCCATCAGGCTGAGCAGTTGAGCCTTTAAATGGGATTTGCCTCTGTATCTGACCTTAACATGCAGGATTTCTACAGTGTTTGGCAAAAAAGTAGATTTTCCTCTTTTAGGTGTCATAACCTTATTTTCAGTTGATCCCCTCAGAAACACACACATTATAAAGATGTGTTGTTATAAAACAAACATTTTAAAACAAAGGGGATATTTCTGTTGCATCCCAATAAGCGTAGGACAGACATTTTGCTCAGCTCAGGACCTGCAGCCTGGCGTGCTGGATGATTTCAAAGGCTAGTAGGCTGGCAGTAGTAGCAAACTTTTGGAAATGTTAGTACTGTGGTCCCAAGAGCTGCTTTCAGGTTACAGATGAACCAGCTACAGTTTTCAAGTGCAAGTAGGATTATGATGGCTCATAAGTCTGATCTTCTTGCTTATGGGGCACTGCACTTTAATTTGGGAGCAGCCGCACTGATCTGGTAAACAGATTGCGGGAGAGCTTCAGACTCTAGGCTTTAAAATTCATAAGGATCTTATTTAGTACATTTTACACTGGTATTTTAACATATTTGCTCTATGGCTAAATTGCATCGTAACCTAGAGGACCAGTCATATGCCACAATCTATAGTAGATAATACAAGTCATAATCAATGTTGCCAGGCTGCCGAAATATTTCTATATATAGTATTTGTCAGACAAATACATGCAAAAGCATTAAAAAACAAAGTCCGTACATGGACGATTTGCAAACAGGAGAAAAGGCTAAATTTGCCACTGTTTGCTCTGAATAGCTTACCCAGATTACAGGCCAATTTTGTTTTGGACAGAAATATTTTCCATCACAGAGTCTGCTAAAGTCAAAAGAGTACTATTCCTTTGGCTGCAGGATGGGCTGAAGGGCTGGGTGGTATTTTGGGATTGGCAGCTCTGACCATGTCCCTTTAACCCATTTGAACGCAGTTTGATTGGGACTCGACCGAGCACTTAATAGTCCATGATTGCCTTGATTGTGGCCTTCTACTTTTAAACCAAATGCAATGTCATTACTATATATCAAGAAAAAACTGCCCCTGATAACCAAAAAATATTGCGTTAAGTTGGCAGACTGAGAATTAAATATGCAGAATTAGCCTAATGAAATAACTTGCCTTTGGTTGCAAGAGCCTTCATCATTCTTAAGAAGATTTAAAGCTAATCTGACTTGGAGCTGTTTCAGTCAAATTATTTTTCGGCAATTTTGGGGACTTTATTTTTCTTTTCAGCAGCAGTATTCAGTCTTGACAGTTTTTATTTTGTTAATTTTTTGCATATTGAGTAAATGGGAAATCAGTTCAGAACCATTCTTTACTAGAAATGAAATGCCTGGTAATCCAATTTTGATCAAAATTCGTCTTTGGTTTTCAGGGACCAACCAGCCTGTGCAGTCATTTCCACATTGCACGGAGGTGATGATAAAGCAAAGCAAAGCTCTCATTCTTTTCCCGTTGCACGTGGTGGGATCGGGACATTGTTCGGCTGGAGAACAATGTGCTGCTCTCCCCGCGTGTGGCGAAGCAGCAGAATGGCAAGGAGGTGATTTCTCCCTGTGCTCCTACTTTTGTTTCCCAGATGTTTGCAGGTTAGAAGTAAACCTTGCTTCCCACCTCCAGGTGGGTGGTTCTCTTCCCTGGAAATCTTCCTGTCTCCCTCTCCTGATGCCTTGTGCTTGCAGAAGATAGCTCACTACTGCAGCACCTTTCCCAAAAGCAGTCTTGAGAAGGAGAGACAGTCAGCTGTCTTCAAAGACCTGTTTCACAGCTCCTCTGCCTTCCACTTTAGTACCCCTTGCCCTTTGGTTATGCACAGGAAAAGGAGCCAAAGCACATCACAAAAATATGATCCCTTTCCAAACAGGGATGGCACAAACAGGCCTCATATGTCTTATAGGATGCATGGAGGTATCCCATATACCATGGTGTTTTGCTTTATGCTGGCTTCACTGATTCCAGCTAAGTTTCTGACTGGCTTTTATTCCACTTTGTCTGGCAGAAACAATACCTCAAGGAAGCCTTGCACTTTTCTTGTGCAACATCAGCAAAATTGGTGGCTTTGAAATGGTTGTTTGCAATCAAGCAAAGCTGCTCCATTCTTCCTATAAATGTCCTTCTTCCTTCCCACCACTCATTGCTTCACAAGCTCCTCCTAACTATGGGGCAAGCTTTTCTCCATGTTCATTTTTCTCTGACATCAGTTTACTTTTCTACATTCTCAGAGTTCCTGAGTATGTTTATGTTCCCCATGACTTGCAGTGACTTTGTATTGGTGTGGCTTCAGGTAGATAAGGAGCGGAGAGAAAATAAATGGGTTGGGGAACTGTGGGAACAATAGCGGGAGTTGCGAGTGGGGGGACAGGCAACAGAGGACAAGAATGGGGGAAGAGGAATTGTTTGGTCCTTAAAATTCTTTGCTCTTCACTCCCATACTAATGGAATGTGACCATTAGAGAACTTTGTCTCCTTCAAATTCACACTGAATGCCGTAAAATATTCATTCATATACTGATACTTCCAGCTTTTTCTTCTCCAGGTTCAGGGTAGTTTTAAAAATGTCTCATGATTACAAACACATGATCCAGAACTGACAGTGCATATACAAGCTCTGTTGTTGGAGAGGATGCCCAGATCTCTGAAGTTTTGAGAACTATAACGAGTTCCACCATACCACGGTTCAAATAATGAAAAAGTAATCTGTTCCAAGAGCAGCAGGTAAGGAACAGTTTTAGATTTTATGCATCTAGATTTGGCTAGTTGCATGGACATCTCCCAACAAGGTGCTAGTGATTGTCCCCTGCCCCCCAAAAAGGCCAATAATAAGAATTATGCTATAAAGCAAATGGCATTTTCCTAGGATGAGGTAGAGCTCGAATATCAAGTTTTATCAACTGATAGAGCTTATTTTCCAGGCATCAGTTAGTGCATCATCCATCCACAGGAACCACATGGGTTTCTATGCTCACAGGATTCGGTGTCCAAGGTCGTGATGGAGGACTGCACTGCTGTGTGTGGTGGGGCTGAACTCAGAGAGAAGCTTGGCTGTGTACCTGAGTCTGGGCTGTCACATTAAACAGTTATTAGATGGAGGGATACATTGTTAAATAATCATCTTAACATTATTGGCAACCGCCAATTGTCCCCAAACAGGAAATTCAGGCAAGGTAATACATCAGCATGAGGTACGATTAAATCCAGCTCTCTAGTACCCTCCCAAGACACACAGCAAATGTTTTCTTTTCCTTGGTGGCAGGAAGCACCCACGCTCATAACTAAAGAATATGAGCTTTTCAAAGAGATTGGATTGTCTTTCCAAGTTACCTTTGTTTTCAGTTACCCCTCATTAGTTACCTTCTTGTTTGCGTCTATTCTTCTCAATACATCTTGCAGTTTCTTGCCACTTCGCTCTTTCTGTTTTCCTCACCATCTAACTGTAGAGCATTCCTCTTTCCTTCTCTCTGAAAATCTGCCTGCTGGTATTTTCCATGAATCCATCTGCATTAAATTATTTATAGATACAATAAAGTCCGCTTTTGTCTAATGTTTATTTTCTTTAATAACAAGAAACATGGGGAAAATGTTCCAAAGAACCGAAAAAGGACTTGACTTTTCCTGGACGCTAGGCAACGGTAGCCAAAAAGTACAAAACAAGCTGTAGGATGTTCGTAAGATGCCTTCTAAAAATAATAATCCTAGTGTGTTGGTATCTAATGTGCTTTTTGCATTTGTTATATTTCCCAGATCTGAGCCTTGGTTATAACGCTGTCATGTCACTCTAAAGGCTCTGATGGACGATGACTCACTGTGGAGGCAACCAGGACCATTAAGCAGACGGATTACTGCTCATGGAGCCAGATCTCTGCTACCTGTTTTCCTTGTCCTAAGTGTTTTAAATAGGTCATGGAGGTCTCTTACACTGGTCATTCCTGACTGAGTGGGTTTATCTTGTATCTGGTAAAAATTAGAACAAACAATATATCTTACTTAATGAGTCATCGCTAGTCCTTTGTTACATTTTACTGCTTGTTTGAATTTTCTGTTCATTTTGATTTAAAGGCTTTTCCCATCTCCTTTTCCAGTGGAGGGTTTGTGTTGCTCATTTGCTTCTTTCTTCCCTTCAATTATGCGAGTCATGCAAGCATTTCCCCTTGAACACTTTCCAGCTCCCCCCACCCCATACCTCACCCCCTCCACGTCCTCCCCCTCGTTTACACAGCTCCATTCTCCACTGTGTTTCCTGCACTGCCTACACTAATTGCACTTAGCATGGATGCAGTGGGGGAGGGAGTATGGAAAGGGAGAAGGTAAAGAAAGGGCTTCTGAGGAATCTGGGTGAGTTAAAACTGGAGACTCCTCTGCACATGTGAGAGATGGAAGACACAAAATAGGCAACAGAAGGAAGGGGAGAGAGGAACAGATTGAAGTCCAGGTCCAGGGTGACCAGAGACAACCTCAGGGTGGGGACGCGTTGGTTCTCAGCTCTTTGGAGGGAGCAAGGAGGGACCTGGAAGCTGCAGAGATGGGAGCTCAGGAGACCTGGTCCCTGCTCTCCACCCCACCCACCTGATGCGAAAGCTGGAGGGTAAGGTTTATGAAGCTCTCCTTGCCACCTTTCCTGGCAAAAGTGATTCAGTATATGGGAGTGATTGGGGTTTTTTCTCACTCATTCTGTCTCCTTCTCTATTCCATACCCCTTGACCACTCGTACTACTGCAATTGCTTGTCTAAAACACTTCACTGTCTCTCCCCCCACTGCAATTCTTAAACCACAGAACAAAGTAGGATGCTGACACTACAGAAACTGCGTGCTGCACTCGTCGGGGCCGTTCTTGCAGACTGGGGATGAAATCTGCCTGGAGGACTTGCAAAGTTCAGCCCCTGCACTCCCTGCAGTGTGTTATGGCTGTGAACACCACCTCTTTCTCTGAGCAGCTTTTAAGCGTGAGTATTTGCTTCAGAAAGAACAAACGCACACCATCAAAAGCCTAACTAACAAACAAGCCCTCAGAGACCAGCAGCTCCCCAAATCAGCACTCAGTACTCTGAAACTTCACTTGTTTGGATTCAAAGGTACCTGGATGCAGAACACTCCAGCTAGAGAAAATGCACATCTGTGGCATGTGCTTATTTATTTATTTATTTATTTTCCAATCTCGCACCTGCCTACTTTAGCTGATCTCTAGCTATCAAATTGTGATGGAGCAAAAGTAATAAAATGCCCGTAGGATAGAAAATCCTTCCCGAAGTTCTCCCATAGCTCAGCCAGACCTAGAAGATGCACAATTCAATTAAAAGAAATACAAAGTTTTTCTCTCTTCATTTTGCCATTTTTCCCTTCTCTTGTGTGTATTTCATATATCCATATATATATATATATAAAAATAAATACACACACACACACGCACGCACGCGCATACGCACATACACGCATAAACCCACCCCTCCCCTTTCCAATCCTTCCTTTAAGGTTTAATTTAACAATAACATTTGCGATCGGGGTCCTGAGCATCTCAAGGGCATTGCGCTTGAAATTGCACACACTCCGCACCATTTATCATAGCCTGACATGTGTCATGTTCCAGACTGCAGCTCCAAGAGGTTACAGCTCACGACTGCTCCTTTGTTGATCAGCTGCCGAGACAACTGAGGCACCTTTGTTTCTTTTTTTCTTTCTGTCCGTCTTTCTTTTTTTTTTTTTTTTTTTTTTTTTATTATTAAAGCTGCACCGTCCTCTTTTCAGAGGGTTCATTCTGGCACAATAGAAAAAGCAAACGAATTCTTCTCCACTCTCTGCAGTCTCCCCACCCAATCTTCATCGGCACCAATTCAGATCACATTTACTTTAGGCTTGACAGGAGAGCCTGGGCTGGTTAATATTACTGCTTAATATTGACTGTAAGATGGATAAACTATTTTCAAGGTAGTTCTCTGCTTAAGGAGAAGAACAGGGTGTTTTACTGTTAAGGATTTTGGAAACAGTGATAAGGAAGTCCCAAAGTGCTCCCCTCTGGCAAAATCCGGGCTTGCTGAACCAGCCAGCTTCTTCTATTGCTGTATTTCAGTCCTGCAACTTTGGGGAAATGAATTTTTTCTTCTCCAGAGCTTCTGCTTCATCTACTCAACCCCTTCTCCTTCACTTCCTTGGTGCCTTGCAGAGTTCTTGCCGAGTGCAGAGCACCTGAGACCTGCATGTATCTTTGCAGAAATGATGCGTAAAGCAATTCAACAAACCAGGCTGTTTATAAAGCATATTGACAAGAGCCACTGAATTGCATTCATAAATCACTTGTAGATCTGACTTCTGCCAGTCTTCATCCCACCAATCAACATTTGTATAGGGTACGGGTACGGGTGTCATTGCAGCTTGATGTGTAAACGATGCAAGGTACTATTGATAGAAAGAAATGGATTTTGAATACTGGTCTAAGTATTCAACTTAGCAAACAAAAGCAGACTTTGTATTTTTCTGCTTTCTAAAGAAAGCTGGCGTATCAGGTGAGCTAATAATTTCTTTTTTAACTATTTATAATGAACAGGACTTGAAGGCAAGAAATATGAGCTCGAGCCAATTTCCCCATTTCCTTTCCCTGTTTCCATGTTCAGCTCTGTCCTGGAAGACTTCAGGCCCAAATGCTCAGGTCCCAAAGCCTGTCTGTGTTTTGGAATGACACTTGATCTTTCAGATTCCTATGCCCCTCTGAGCTCTAAATCACACGATGTTCGTCACCACCTGTTAGCATCAAGCACAGCCTCTGCAGACACAGTCGGAGTTGTCTTACTTTCTCTCACACTCTCAGCTCTTGCCAATAGATATTTTTGGAGATTTTCTTGGTTTAGAGGCTCTTGATTAATCAGAAGTGCCGGATGGGAAGGCTCACCTACTACCACCATGTGTGTGTCACACGCCTATTAGATTCACAGACAGAGGGTTGACTTGCCATTGGCCAGCAAGATTTCACACTCTATTCTTCATCGTATGTTTGTCGCAGCCACCCATCTCAAACCTCTTTGTCTTCCAGTTCAGCATGCTCCTCTCCAGTCTAACCGGAATAGTGCTTCGCTGTCTGAAGGGTGGCTCATTTTCTCCCCATTTCTCAAGGAAAGTCCAGTTTCATGGCCATAGCTGGATAGTCCCACATACACAGCATCCTCACTGAGCTGCTCCCGGGCTCAGCACGGAGCTGGCTCCTTGCTGCCTGTGATGCATGCTTCCTTTGCATTGCTGCTTGCGTTCCTGACCTTGACTCATGCTTGATCCCTGCCCTCCCCCTCTGCCAGCACTGAGGCACCTGCCTGGCTCTGCAGGGATGATGTAGTGCTACCAGCTGGGATGGCATAAAGCAATGGCAGGACTCAGCCAACTTCCAGTCACATAACTCTCTCTGTCCCAGGGAACGTGACCACCTGCACAGTCTCGCCTTCCCCCACACCGAAGGATGGAGGTTTAGCAAAAGTAGGACAAAGCACAGAGCACAGCCACACGTAAAGGTAGAGACCACCCTAAATGCTGCTTCTCCATCAGTTTGTCACCCTAAGCAACTGCCTGCCTGAGTACACCTGACACTGGCACTGCCCCTCTGCCCCCCCAGCAGCAAGGAAACTTTAGGCTGCTCAACTGTACAGTCTCGTATTAGTATAATGGCTCTCCACAAATCCAAGTGAGACTTACTGAGGATATTTAAGAGGGCTGGAGTCACGTTATTTATGGAGGGGGTGTGCCCGGGGTCTGCCTGTGCCTCACTCTCTTTTTAGGACAGCTGTTCCCATGAAAGCTGCTACGGTGTTTTAATTCCTAGCTCTGGACCGCACAGGGGCCAGTCTAGCCCCCAGCAGTTTTAAATGGAAGATGAATAATTTTAAGGGTATACTGTGGATTTGTAAGGAGGAAGTAGGGAGGTTGCACAAAGGAAAAAAAGAGCATATACTATCATCAAAACTAAAGATAAAAAAAGCCCCTCAGTTTTTCCCCTCCAACAAAAGATATTCTCATCCTAATATTGCTCAGAAATGGGGTCTCTTCAGGCTGGGAGTGAAAGGGATACACAGATACTCTGAGGGTAATAGAAAAGCAACAAGGAAAGCAGCGCACACAGTAATCAGGCAAGCGGTCAGTGTTTCAGCTGAGACCGTCCTCTGAATATCTCAACCATGAAGTAGTGCTAAGACTGGATTCAGAATTGGCTGAATATCCTGGTCTCCCTGTGGAAGGAAATATGGCTAGAGCAGCCTCTATTTATTGGGATGGCATTGGGGGATGCTGAAAGTTAATTGGCTCCTCAGATATGAAGAATAAAAGTAACCTTGGGTCCCTCTGCTAATAAGAAAAGGAGATAACCACCAAGCCAAGCAACATATAAATAAGAGGAGAACCAATAATGACTTAAAAAAAGTATTTAAATGCAATCAGGCAGAGCTGTCTGAGATACCAGAGGAAAGAATAATGACATGTGTACAGTAGACACAATGTAGATTACAATTTATAACAGGATACAGGATGGAGCCAGCACTTGATTAGGGGACCATGTTACAAATTTTTCAGCATATGTCCTCTGTTTTTCTTTGCCTTGGCATAGAAGGCTGGGCACTGCTGGTAAGTAAATCAGATCGTCAGAAAATGCCCATGTTGATGAGAATTGCAGGATCCAAGGAAATTAACTTGACTTGTATTTTAGACAATTCTGCCATATCTATTCCTTGCCCAGAGCTGTCAACTGGGAAGGAGTTGTGCCTGCTTACCGCTTTAATCAGAGATAAAAATTATCCCTAGTTCATGAATATGTTTATCGTGAAAATATGTCAATGGCAGAGAATAGCTTCTCAGCATGCAGTTCTGCATGTCTTATACTAAAACATGTCATATACTGCAGGGTTTTGTTCTCCAAATAGCACCTTCATACTCAACTCGTTGTCCAGACACAGACGAAGCCTGGGCAAGGGGATGTCCTCCAGAAGGAAACACAAGGAGCTTCTGCCGATGAGCTTGTAGAGCCTTAAAGCTCTTTGGGTGTCTGCTTGCTATGCCTTGGCCACCACCTATGAGCCATTTTCCTGATTGCCAGGGAAGAGGTCAGGAGGGAAATTTTCACTCAGTCTGATCACAAAGCCTGCTGGAGCTCCTTTGATCTTCCTCTGTGCCTCGAGGCTTGGTCATCCTCCTGGATATGTTCACAGCTGTGTGCTCTGTTGTTGTCCAGACCTGACTCTTCAGCATGGCTCTTGACCATTAACACCAGTAAGTCATGCTCTCCGGTGGGATGGGGGGACACTGTGGTGTGGCTATTTCTTGCGGATAGTCAGGCTATGATAAAAGGAAGTGGTCTTCATGAATAGAGTAATCTTTTCCACTTCTAAACATCTTTTCCATGCCAGTCTGGTAACACCACAACCCTCAGAGTATCTTAAATTAAAGCAAGCAATACCCGAACAACAACAAAACCAGGAATGTGAATGACACAGTAACAAAACAGAGAGCAAATGGCTGATGAGGGATGTTTATATGTCGTATGGTGTTATTTTGGCTGCTCTGCTTGTCCAAATCCCCCTAGAACAGAAAGAGAACACAGGCAGCTAAATGAAGGCTCCTTGCAGGGCAGGGGCTTGCCAGATCCCAATGTGTGTGTGCATACTGGCGTGGGTGTATTTGTGTGTACGGTGGGGAGGAGGGAAGCTTGTCATTGTGTTTTCTTTTCTAGACAGGCATAAACACTCCTGTTTATTTCCAGCATGCCATCTAAATTCAAAATTAGCATAAGCTGATGATGATAATTGATTTATATGCATGCAGGCAGTGCTTTATCAAAGGTAGAGGGACATAAGGTCGTTCCCCTAAGGGCCTCCAGGGAACTAGTACCCATCTGAGATAATATTGAGATTGGCATAGTTCGGTATATAACTGCTTTCAAGTATGAAGAAATTGAGTTCTTTGTCATTAGCAAAAAAGAAAAAAAAATTCCTATTAATATTGTAATTCTCCTTTTAATAAAGGCTGCCCTCATTGAGGTCTAGGAAGGTGCCCTCCAGGTCCACCAAGGGGTGGCCCAGGCTGCAGCTGGCAGGCTGGCTGCCTTCCCAGAGAAGGGAAAAGTCATGTTGAATTTGCCATCTGAGCAAGGCTCTAGGAATTTTGCTCTCTTCAGGTCAATCTACCACAGCCATTGTGGAAATACCAGAACACTTCCTCAGAGGAGGTCAGTGATGACACTGAGACAGTGGGGACCAGCAGGCAGTTCTCTGCTTTCTAAGGAAACATAAAATGCCCAGAGCTGTACCAAGAGCAAAGCTGGAGGAGGGCCTTGGCTTGCAAATGCCAAAGGAGCGAAATATGTCCCCTCTTGCACTGCCACCGCCTCAGGAGGGAGGAGAGGAGACAGTCGCTAAAATACTGTGCTTAAAACATCTAGCTATTGCTATTGGTTTTCAGCATCTATTTTAAAAAAACGTTCATCTTTGCTAAACATGAAAATGGGTTAATTTGAACCAACAATTAATTCTATTTTTCCTTTTTCTTTCTTTCTTTTTTTTTTTTTTTTTTTTCCCCTGGGCAAGTCTGGGGGATCCAGGTATGAAATCCAATTTTAAACAGTACCTTCCTTTCGTAAGCAAACCTCCCCTGCCTGGTAGATTGGGAATTTTGCCCTCCCTAATGGGAGCTGCAGTATCTGTTTGCTGTCTGACTAAGTAGGAGCTCGATGAGGCCACCTTTACACTGAACAATCCCATACATCAGAGGCCATCCCTTTGAATTCAGTGGCTTTACTGGTGCTAAGAGAGGATATTGGAAGCAGCCTTAAATCACACCTTCAGGTAATAAGCAGCAATGAATGGAAGAGAAAAGGAAGCGGTAGGCTTATAGGGTTTAAGGAGTTCCTTTTGAAAAAGGCATCCACCTTGCTGCTGATGGCCAGATGCTCATGTGTGCCTGGAGATGAGAAAATAAAACAGGGTGTAAGGCTGTTAGCAGTGGTTCACGGCAACAGACTAGCTCCTGTCAAGGAAAAGCAGGTTAGGTAAACTTTTCAGGCGTTTGGAGGTGAATCTTTTCATTTGTGCACAGCCCTTGTTTGACCCAACTATTTCACATCATTACCAATTGCTTTGTTCGTATGTATCAAACTTCCTTCTTGTGCTTTATTGGTTTCTGCTCTTGCTGACCTCTTCCAGCAGTTTACTTTCTAACATCCTGAAAGCTTCATCATGACTGTTCAGCACACCTCACCTAGGGCTGAGATTAAAAGTTAAAAAAGAGAAAGAGTGAACACAACAGGAGAGAAAACAGAAGAGCTTTTGGCAGCAGCCTGGTGACACTCTGGGGTAAGTGAAATGGGATGGGTAACCACCTGGAATAATGGCAGGGGAAAAAAAAGAGAGAAGAAAGTTGAACAGAAGGGCCTGAGTGAGAGGATTAGTGGAAACAGCAAGCTGAGCAGACCTCGGGAGGGGAGGAAGGCAGAAAGTCTGTCTATCCATCTCAACTCTCTGTGCCAGAGGCCAATGAGACCTGTGAAAATAGAAAACGGGCTCATCTAAATTGCAACACTGAGCCCAGATATCTTGTATCCAGCAGCTGCTTCTCTCCTGGGCTAAAAGTCTGCTCAGGTCTAAGGTGTCAGAGCAGTCCCGGGGGTATCTGCAACGAGGGCAGGAAGGGGGGAAGGTGGGAACCGAACCAGGAGAGCAGGTAGCACCTGAGCCCATCTTCAGTGCTGCACAACGCTTTGATGTAGCACAGCCAACACAGCATCAGCAACATCCCTGCACAATATACTTTGGGGGACACAGGGGAGGTGAGAGGACATCAGCCTGGCCGAGGCTCACTTGGGCTGAGCCCAGGACTTCTGCCTCCTCTGCTCTGGGAACTTGCAGCGGGGTTACGTTTAGGCTGAGCATTCCTGCTATAGGAGGAGAACAAACATTTTATTCAGCACAGGGAGGTTGAGATTTGGGAGCCTGGCTCTGCTCTGAATGGGAGTGACAATGGAAACATTCAGTACTCACGCCACGAAACATCATAAGATTCATTTGATGTCAATAAAAGAAAAAAATGTTTTGACAAAAGTGGAATATTTTGCTTGGGTTTATTATTTTTTTTTAATAATAATTCTATAGTATAAGATAGAAAATTAAAATGTAAAGCCAAATATTGTTGTGTCCCCTCAAAAAGTTGGCATGGGTTTTTTAACACAGTCAGAATCTTTCTTCCAATTTTCTTCCCAAAAGAAGTAGTCTCAAAATCAGTTTGACGTTATGAAGTGTTTCAATGTTGATGGAACCACCTAAGCAATAGTCAGGATATGTATGGCTATCTCTGCGTCTAACTTATCAAAGAGCCTGACCTCCAGGCGTTTTTCTCTAAGGCTATTGCCTAAATTTGAAAAATTCAGGCTTTGCTTTAGGTTTACAGCACCATGAAGCATCTTAAAGTTCATTGATTCTTGGATTACGTTTGACAAATTTGAGCAAAACATGGATATGTAATGTCAAAGCAGAAGGAATTCCAGGAAAGAGCAACTGGAGGTCTGTTTTGTGAAAATATGTGGCTGCAATGGCCACATATTGAAGTGTAAAGTCTCCTAGCAAAAGACACTATGTAAACTTCAAAAACAAAGTTGGTTTGAAAAGAAAAAATAGGAGCATTTGACCTGCACTCTTTTTTTCATTAAGAATATATATTTTTTTCTGTGTACATTCTGCTTTTTTTAATAATGCTAATGAAGACTTAAATTGCTACATCTTCAGACTAATGACACTCATCAAGCCTATTTTAACAATTCCTTCCCGGCCTTTCCAAATCACTGCCTTGTGTTTAGGAGACACAGAGAGTTTTAGCTTCCACGTCTGCCATTGGTATTTCTACCAACTGTAGATTTGAGAAATGCAATGCTATGTTCCAGGGTACATAAAGCTTCACTTTGGTATCCTTGACATCTTTGGTCCTTTTTGTGACTATCTCATAATTCATGCAAGTGATGCCATACAACTGTAAGTTTTTCATGAGGTCATAAAACTGATTTATAGAGGTTTTCCCATAATCTCCAAGCAAATTAAAGAAGGTTGATGGAGCTATGCAACTCACTGTTGCCTCAACGATGGTCTCATTCAGAAATGACACTGAAGAAGATTGAGGTATTAAGATATCAAGATGTCCTTAAGAAGCCTTGTCTATCTGTAAAAAATGTGATGCCGACAAACCAAGAAGGGTTGGCTGTTCTATAAACTTTGGTGATTTTACCCATGGCATCTACCTTAAGGTTAGCCAGATAGTTTTTTCCATCACTTTCTGCTTCTAAATGCAAAACTGATTAATCTGTTACAGATCAGCACCTGGGAAAATAATTTGAGATTAATCTGTTTTCCCTTCTGAGATATTTGAAATTTAAGATTATCCATTCTTCAAAGAGTTTTTTATTTTGCTTTTTAGATTTTAAATAATTTCACAATAAAGGAAATATTCCAATAAAGGAAAAATTCTACACACACACACACTTATATCTATCTCTCTATCTATCTGTCTATCTATCTATATCTATATCTCTCTATATGTATATATAAAACTATGGGATTTTTCATATATATAAACTATTTAAGAGATAGTATAGAAAAACTAAACACAAATATCAAGCTACTCTATTTCCAAACTGTTAAAAGTGGGCATTTCAGAACTGTGGGAACTTTGTTCTTCCATCTTTACTTCTGAAGCTGTTTGTGAAGTGCTTGCATTTTGACCGAACTATATAGTCCAAGAAAAGGAGCTTTCACTAAACTGCCTCCAACTTCAATATATGCCCTGTATCAGACTCTGAGAAAGCTTAGATGTAGTTCCAGCCTCTGTGGCTGGGGCTGAGTGCCAACTATGCTGCACCCAATGGCCTATAACTGCCTTTTTTGCTTCTCTGAGTATCACTTTTCTAGTTAAAATCTTCAGGATCACTTGCAAACTATTTGCTACTATTGCTCTGGAGTTGAAAGTAACCTTGAAAACATCTCTCCATGGTAGTAATTGAGGTGATCCTTCCATCCTTTCTCAAATATGGCAGTATATCGTTCCTATCTTTCCTTCTCAAACTCTCCCCAGCAGGTTTCTGAAGACCTTTTTAAGGTAGGTGTTATCCTTTTTATTTTCTTGTTATTTGAATATTTCATCTCAAACTTCACAGGGAGACAACTATCTCCCAACTGCATGCAATCAGCCAGGAGTGTTTTATATGTATGTTCTAAAGCATTTGATCCAATCTGTATTGTGATTATACATACATAAAGAAAGAAATTATTTTTTAAATCACCTTTTTATTGGAATGAGTGAGTCTTTTAGAAGGAAAAGACCGTAAAGATCATACACAAACCAGGAGAGTTCTAAAGGTGAGAAATTCAAGTACTTTTAAGAATATTTGAAATATAAACAGGGAAATACAAATATTATAAGGATTAGTTTTACTATTAGAATGAAGGTTTAACTCTTCTAATGATTTCTCAAGTAATTTAAAAGTGCAAATGAAAGTATTGGGCCAGATTCTGATCTTGCAGTTTTGTAAATTACAAGTAACTTGACAATGTGAGTTCATTAAAAGGGAGATGGCATCAACCTTGTCATGTTCAGGCACAGTACAAATGGATTTAAGTATTTAAATAAAAGACAGCTTCTGTGACACACACATTATGGAACTATATTTCAAGTCAATGCTGGCTCATGACTGGTGTATTGCAACAGACTGGTAAAAGAAAGCAATGAAATCATTAGATACTGTGGCCTCGCAGTCTATTTTCTGTTTACATAATATGAAACCCTTATTAATATCATCATCATCATTGTTATTATTCTAGTGTTGGGAATTCTTGTAGTTTTCTCATTTCTGTTTTTTAAAATGTAACTTCCTAGTTTTCCTAGTTGCAGAAAGAAATTCAAAACCATAATTCGAGTGCAACTCAAACCATCTGATTTTATATAACTGTATCAGATGAGTCAAAGTACAAAACTTAGGAAAACCAGTCTGTGTGAAACACAGAAGCTGCCCTAAAGGCCCCAGCATTTAATTTAAACTAACTCTGTTGTCACCAGTGCCAGTAATTACAATAAGCCTGGCATTCCTTGTTACCCTGTGAAATTACCTGCAAGGCCTTTTCATATTGTTTCCATGCTGTTGTTTTCATGCTCAGTAGAGCATTAAGAGTCAATGATGGGCAGCTCTTGTGTTAGTCTATGAATCGTGGAGCATTTTCCTTTGGACGCTATTGAAAATCCTCAAGGTGTTTATTGACAAATGCTTCCTATGGGCTGTTATAATAGAAAATTCTCCTTTCTGCCTGCTCCACAGTTCCTACAAGGTCCATCTGCTCCACATCTAGCCATGTTGTTTCAAAAAATATAAATATATATTTTTTCAGTACCCTCTGTAATATGCCTTCAACAGAAGCTATGGATCAAGTATGCTTCCAGACCAAAGGCACTCAGTCCTCCAGCTCTCAACAGTGCACTGCCATTTCCCTTCCATTTGTTTCTATGGTGCTGGCTATGTGTGCGGTCATCCGTAAGGGTGCTGAGATACCCTGGAGAGAGAAGGAATAGCTGTAGCTATTTTTCATTATTATATACTTCACTTCGTAATAAATGAGATCCACAGCATGTGAACACTGGTCTTGTAGATCATCATATCAGCAAGCACAAGGAACCTTATGTGCCACAAAGCTAAATAAAATAAAGTAAGTAAGCCTGAGAAAAATAGTCTGGTGAGACAGCAGAGCGTTCAGAACTGTACAGTGCATCCTCGCAGACTGAGAATGACCTTAGGACTTACAGTAACTAGAGAACAATTAGTTTTAAACCTAAAGCCATGGTCCATATTTCTAGCTTATCACTATCTCTATCAATATACATAGATAGCAGAAATGTATAGACTTGCGTTTCCATTGTCTTGCAGACGTCTTTGGGATAACAGAGAGCAGCAAACAACTTGTGATCCAAAAAGAAAACCACAGCACAAGCAGCAGGACTCTTGTTCAGTGCTCTAATGGGTGAGTTGTGGAGTGTCTGCATAGAGCAGACCAGATCAGATGTGGAATTTTAAGACCAAGGTTATAACAAATCCAGGTTTTGCAAAACCTCCCTGGACTTACAGGTAGGGTATCTGTCTGCATCAGAATGCAGCAGGGTTGGATGGTTCTGCTGAGAGCCTAAAGTAAATTTTTAACCCCAGTAGACATTTTGACCGATAATCCAAGGGTGGGAACTATCGAACACCTAACCAGTGCTAAGAAAATTATGGGTATCTATTTCCTGAACAGCAGTTATACTCCAGATGAACTTTGCTCTTATTTCCTCAGATTGGTGATGCTTTGGTAACTCCAGCCTTTGCATAGTGATCTATTTATTGGAACCGATAAAAGCCAGCCCCAAGGCTGGACTGATTTTAGGGATGCAGACAAGTGTTAGCACGAGGCTCCAGAATACCAAAACCTAGTTCTCAAAAACTACATTTGGGGTCACAAAATCATCCCAAAGAACAGAGAAAATTTATGCAGCATTTAAAAGTAGTGCCAATCTATCCAGAGCAAAATGATTAACCCCTTAAGACTTACGTTACAGGAGACAGACCCAGAACATTTAATTTTGATTGGTTTGTTCTTTTCCTGATCTATTTTTACCGATTTTAAGGTGCTACCCCTGTTCTGAAGAAGGACCAGGACTTCCCTTTTAACAGCTAAGTCCAGTGGCTCCATGTATCTACAGCCCCACAGCCTTTCACAGTAGAAGAGGCTGGTTTTCTATTTTTGGTGAGGTTTCAAACCTCATGGCAGATTGCAGACAACGAGCTGAGAGTTTCCTCATAGTTATGGCCACTCTGGTATATGACTTTTGAATATGGGAAAACAGAGAGCTGGAAAGCCAGTCTTTCCCCTAAGGATGGTGCACAGAGTCTGGGGTTCCACAGAAAAAAAAGCTAGAATACATATTGAGGATTTCTGGAGGTGAGGACACTACTCTATGATTCATTTGACATCATAACATTGTAAAATCACACACAAAATTTTAAACACACACACACACACACACACAGTTCTCCCACCATTTGAAAATCCAGTGATTTTCTTCACTGTTTGCCTTGGAGTGAGTTGAGAGAATTCTGGTTTGGTTAAACTTTCTGCCTCTCAGATAAAAAACAGCAGCAATTTTCTGCTTGAATTTCTCTGTGACTAAATCCATTGATCATCCTTTCTCTCTGTGAGTGAGGAGTGTGTTTTCTCTTTAATAACTCCTATCCTTCTCCCTGAATATTTTTTTTCTCTCCCCTTCGCTTGTTTGTGTTGTGTTGGTCAGTCCACTGCACTATTCCTCCGAGAGACAGAGAGAGCGCAAAATTGAAGTTATTTTATGCTTGGTCTCCCTCGGTCCCAATTTTCAAATCTTCATGTCAATTTTCACACATCAGTGTCATATGGTGAACGCTATGGAAATTTCAGTGGGGTCCTTGGGAGACAATTTATACATGACCCCCTATTCCCTCCCCCAACCAGGCGCAGCCCCTGCCTTTACAATGAATAAGTGGATTTATAATTAATGTGGATTTTAAAATGTAACTACATTTGGAAATTTTCCTGTTTGCCTCTTTTGTAATATGAGTTCAAAGGAATACAAGCTCTCTCCCTCTCTTTCTCCCCACCCCCCCCACCCCCCCACCCCCCCAATTGGCTCAAGTTAAATTAATAAAAATTACAACATGTTGAAAGAAAAGATCAACTAATCATTAATTTTACCTTTTTTTTCCCCAAAACGTATGTTGATAAAGGTTTATCATGCAACTAATTCGGTAATCACTAGGTAGCAAATGCACTCATTGCCACCTACCTAGGTGAATCAGAAGGTTAGTAGCAAATGAAACGTGGTATAGTTTGGATGGGTAATTATATCTTCTTGTAAACTAATGAACGTACATTGTCTTAAGAGTCCTTGGTGAGTAAAATCCTAGCAACAGACACAAAAGCTCAACTGACACCACCAGAGCATTTCAATCATTGACCTTAAAATGGGCCCCTGACATCAGAGAGGGGTACACAGAGCCTACTGCATTTTACAGTATTAATTATCCTCTCTGTGGGGGGGAAAGGGATGACAAATTGTCCAGATTATATCTCAGAGCATCTTAAACCTTAGCCATTCATGAGGAGACCTAAACTGCCCCTGATCCCCAGTCTTTTGATTTTACTTAAAGAGGGTACCAATGCATCACTTGTACTTGCTTCGCTGCATCACCCACCACTGGCATCTAAAGAAAGATTTTCTAACACTATCAGCCATGCA
Organism: Ibycter americanus; assembly: GCA_035590275.1. Taxonomy (NCBI): domain Eukaryota; kingdom Metazoa; phylum Chordata; class Aves; order Falconiformes; family Falconidae; genus Ibycter; species Ibycter americanus. Next base: position 9,326,559 of record JAVJGI010000063.1, on the reverse strand, counting down.
GTTTCGTTTTTGGTTTGTTTTTTTTTTTTTTTTCAAAAGCAGAGTAAAGAGTAACAGGGAAAACCTGGTGCCTGACTTTGAAAGAACTCCGTCTTCCCTCAGCATCCTTTGTGTTCCTTTGTGGACACTCAGCACCTCTTACAGGTTCACTGCTCTACAAAAAAGACATTTTTATCCCTCAGTCCCTGTATGTCCTTCCCCCCATCTTTGTCTGATTTTTCAGTTTTGGAAAACTGTCTTAGGAATCACAGTGGTAGTGGAATGGTTGAGGGAGTTTTTCTTCTGAAAACTCTGGGGATCAGGTTTGGGCTTTGCAATGCAACATCTCATCCAGGAGATGTAGAAATCAGAATCACATCATCCTCCAGTTTGTTTAACTTGCTTCAAAGCCAACTGGAATGTGTACAACATCACATTGCAAACCTCCACCAAGCCCCCTTCCCTGGTGATTTTGTGAGCAGGCTCTGGATGGGACAGCTTTATCAGAACTGTTAGCCTCCTTCAATCCAGCCAGAGGGAGAAGAACTGAAGGAGCGCTCTGCTGTGCCACACAGAGACCAGCCAACGCTCTCCGCAGGGTGTGCAGGCAACAACACACTGAAGCTTGAAGTTGTTTTGCTAACACCATCCTCGGAAGGGCTGTTAGAAAATATATTTGTTTGGCATGCTGCCACTTTACTGCCGGCTGCGATCTTATCCCATCTCCCAGTCTAAGGCAGGGGGAGGCCAGGTGGATTCCTGAAGGACAATTCAAGAGGGGAAAAAGAATATCCTGTAGGTCCTGGGGCTGCCTCATCTCCTGAGGTGCTGTTGTCTCTGGAGGCACTACTCAGCCAGTCTTAGAGGTCCTTTGGGATACTGAGGCCTGGAGGAATGGTCTAACGTAAAGCTGAAAGGTGTAGGAAATGTTCACTGTAAATCATGTGAAGACTGCAGTTTTCTGCCTTGCTAGGCAGATTTGTCTTGGAGCGGTGACCAAGATTGACCCCGTTTATCAGGGACCTGCCCGTAGCACTGTTCTAACAGGTCTTCTGGTGGTGGATGATGTGCAAACTCTGGGACAACTTTTCACTCTGCAGTCATAGGACCATCAGTTGAGAGCTGCAAAACCTGCTGTTCTCACCAGCACCACTGAGAATCAGAACCGCCTGTATCTAGGGTTAAATCATCTGAGGCATACTGACTGCTGGAGGAGTCTGCCTTACACTGATGTAGCTGACAGAAGGATAGAGCCCTTAGCTGTATTGCATATATTTCTGTAAAGATAGGGCAATCCACCAGAGCAAGGCACTACAGCACATAACTCACAAACGGGCACATGCCTCTGTGCGTGTGTGCGTGTGTGCACCTGGGTATGTGAGAAACAGAGAGAAAGATGAGCTGTAGTGGGAAACGTATGAGAGACGGGACTGGAGAGAGAATTTCCAGAAAGTATAGCCACCATCAGAAACTCTGTCTTTCCAGCTGGAGGGTTTTGTGCTGCTGGTGCTTCCCTCTTAACTTGACAACTCAACTCTTAGCCTGGGTCATAGTCACCGCCTGTAAATTTAATTAGAGTGGGGGTAGGGGAGGTACAAGCCTGTACAGCACTTGGCACAGCGCTGAAAATAACCAGCTTTAATACCTTTGACATTGAAGCACCTGCTAAGGGCACAAACTGCTGTACCAGCTGACCAACCCTTCTCTGAAGACGGGATGTGTCACTTCGCTCGTCCTCAAAATGTGCAGCCCACCCTGACAAACCAAGGGATCGTGTGCACGGCTCTGAGGTTCTTGCACTTTGCACAGCACCATGAGGCAGCGTTTCACTCTGGAGTAATCAGACAGGGATGCTCAGCATCCCTGACCATGTGAAAAGGGAAACACTCAGCCACCGCAGCGGCCAGTCTGCCTCATATATTTCAGTTTTCTCTTTCTGGTGTAGCATGCTATTTTCCGTGTCTGCAACTAAGCGCTGCACTGCAGCCAGCCGTGAACATTTCTGTTGGCCCAGCTGGCCTCTTGCTTTAATGCTGTTCTCAGGGCTTTCCCTAGGTAAAGTGGTGAAGTAAACAGATTGGAACTTTGCCCACACATATATATTTAATTGTGCGCTGATTTTATGCTAGGGAAATGTAATAAACCGATCACTTCAGGCAGAAAACTCCCAGCTGAGGCAACAGGTTAGAGATTTCCCCCACTTCTGGTGCTTCTTGAGTTGTAGCAGCTCTCACGTAGGTACTGACTCCTTGACAGAGATGGAACCTTTCATACCATTTCTGATAACCTCCAGGCAGTGAGGAAGCAATTTAGGGATTTGAGGGGTATTTGGCCTCTTCTGTACGCATGCTGCAGAGATATACTTGTGATCGTGGCTTTGGGTTATGATGTCTGGAGATGTCCCAGCTGAGAAGAGAAAACCCCTGAGCTCTTCTCACAAAGTCCGGTGGTGACACAGTGTCAGAATGCAAATGCAACTTGGACCACATTTGACCTTTTAACCACCTGTAAAAGGCACCAATGATGCTGCTAGAAAGAGTTTTCAAAAGTGTGATTTGATTTTTTATTTTATTGTGGTTGAATTCAAACCAATTTTAGTTCAAATCAAGTTAGTCAAATACAAATCAAAATCAGATTTAACTCCTTGCCCCTCTCAAAAAAAAAAAAAAAAAGAGAAAAAAGAAAAAGAAAAAGAAAAAGAAATGTGAGGGTATTTTCATAGCCTTCTGGGAAGGACTCAGTGGGCCTGTCCTTAACCTGAGGAAAAGACTACTAGTGTCTTGAAATCACCTTCATCATCTCCTTTCTTTTTAGGATCCCCCTGCAACGCATCTTGCTGCCTGGCTGTATCCCTCTGGTCCGAAACCCTGAAGCAGCCACATTTGCTCAGGTCTGAGCCCAAACCAGCACAGCCAGCCTCTGAGCGGGGCACTGCACCAGGCAAGAGGGATGCACGCAGCCTTTGCATAAACCACGCAAGACCTTAGAAGGCAAGTTCAATACAGTTTAAATGTGCTGTTGAATCGTGCAATATTCGACCTATTCAGACTTAGCAAATGCCTTCAGGAGATCAGAGTACCGAGCACCACAAGCATAGTTGTGACTACGCAACAGTCCATAATGCAACAGCTCTAATGTGAAGTTATTACCAGAGGCACAGTGTTGATACCTGTGTTAAGCCTCTGAGCATTGCCCAGTGTGAACTATGTGTTTCCACAAGACTGAGCAGACCCAGACAGAGCTGATTGCTCTTGCAGTTAATAAAAAGCGCTGCACTTTCTCTCTTGACAATCCCGACACCTGAGTGCTTCCTACGTATGACAGTTAGCACATTCTGGTTGCTCAGTGGCCTGTGAGAAATGAGCCTCTTCTCAATTTAGTTCCTATCATCAGACAAGCCGTACACACAATAAAAAACACACCTTGACAGTCAGCCCCCAAAGTAGCCCTAGGGACCGAGGGTCCGGACTTCCCTTTCTCTCATACGCAAACCCCATAAAACTGATATAATTTATTGGGCTGGATTCTGCTCCCTGCTACCTTCGAGTAAATCAGGGTAACTCCACCGAGGTCAAAGGAGTCGCTCTGGTTCAGTGTCAAAGTGCAGAATAGCCTAGAGGAGGGGGACCTTTCCTGACCCCACCACGTTTCTTCTCTAGATGGAGCCTGCCAAGCTGTCCTGACTGCCGTGGCCTGTCACAAGGTCTCCTCGGTCAGGACAAGGTAAAAGCACTGCCTCCACTCATTAGCTGAGCATTTGGCCCAGTAGCTGGCCTTCCTGCAGCAGAGAGCATCAGGACGTGTATGGTCTCCATCCTTCCCAGGCAGCGAGAAAGGTGCACAGCACAGGCGCCAGTGGGCTGGGGCAGAACCGGGTGGATGTTGCGACGGGTTTTGCTCCAGCCCAGCCCAGCCCATCAGGTCATGTCAAACAGAGCTAATATAAATGTCAGTGTGCCGCTTTCCGTTGTGAAATCTCTGTTTGTTGTAATGCGGTTCATTTTCAGGCTTCCAGCTCTATGGATGCTATCAGCTGACATGTCTGGCTGGTATCCTCTGCCAAAAATACACACGGTCTCAACATTTCTCAGGAGTTGTTCACCACCCACCCCCCACCCCCCTCCCCATGAGATACTCATGTCAAATTTCTTCCTGGCTCTGTGAGACACAAGACTGTCCACACCTACCAGATAATGAGTTTAACATTTCAAGGACAGAAGCTCTCAATCTGAGCGAGATACAGGGTGGATTTGCAGGCCTGATTTGGAGTAGGTGCCAAAGGCAGCAGTGCTCTTTTAAGCTTCTCCGGCATGCTCTCTTTTAAGATAATCAAACCCAGCAGAAACAGATGATGTATAGCTCAGAGTGCCATCAGCATTATTGTTACAGTTAAATAGTATGTTGTTATTAACTGTAGCTTAAACTCTTCCCCCATTGTTCCTTGCTTTTAGAATAAATTCAATGACCTTTTTGCAGGCCAAGCTGGAGCGGGAATCTATTCGGCTGCCTGGATCCTCCTCAGGGTTGTGCCATCCTGACCCTCCGATGGTACAGTTATCAGGTCCACTCCAGCTTCACTTTCTCCACACCTGAGTCATTTGCCTCCTCTCTCCTGGTGGTGCTCCCTCTCTGCCTTTCCTCCAGCCCCTGGTCCCCATCTCTCACATCTTCTTCCAACTACATTTTTTACTTCCTCCTCAACTTTCCCTTTTTGCCTTTGTTTATAGTAGTGTACAGGTTCTTGCTGATTTCTCTGAAGAGAAAATTGAATCAGGTTGTTTTTCCCTTCTTCCTCCCTCTCCCATCACAGTCACAAACATTTTTCTTCTTTTCTTACCCTTATAACTCAGAAGTCTAATTTAATCTCTTGATCTTTTGTTTCCCGTCTCATTTCCTTTCTCATACTACTGAACCTTTCACTGTTCTCTGTTCTCCAGCTCTCAGAATACAGTACTTTATTCCTTCCATTTGCAAGCATTTCTCTTTGTTTGCCTCTCTGGAAATCCTGCTCCCTTTCCTATCTAGGCTTGCTCAATGTGCTTTCTCCACTTTCTCTGTCCTATGTACCCAACCTTACAACCCACTGAAATAGCTCTCAATAAAACCTTTCTGTATTTCTTGGGAAAAACTTGACAGCAGTATGCCAGCCCCAGCCTCTTGACCCATCAGCAATTTTCAGCATTATTGCTTACTTTTTGAAATCTGTTCTACTGAGCATCTGTGACTCAGTTCTCTATTGATGCTGCTCTTGTTGACTGAAGGCTCATCATCATCTCCCCACCCTCCAATTTTGTGTTGGCTTCACAGATGCCAGTCTCTGGCTTCTTCCTCTTCTGCTCCCGTACCTTTCTCTAGGCAACCTAATCTGCATATACAAACTCAAGTATCACTGCTATGACAATGACTCACAAGTCTACTCCAGACTTGTTTTCTTTTGTCTAAAAGTAAAATTTCATACAGTGCCTTTGACATTTACTCACTCATGATGAACCATCATCATAAGCTGACCATGAATTTCTAATTTCCAGTAAAAAAATTCTACCTCTTTGTCGCTCCTTTTTTCTGTCCTGACCTGGGACCCACACTTACAGTTACTGAGACTTCTAATGTAAGCAAAGTCTTCAACTTGCTCGCATCCCTTTAATTTATTACATACAGAATGTTTCTATGTCTTTCTGAGTTTTAGTTATAACAAACAGAAAAGATGCTGACTTTCCTGGTCCTCCACACAACTGAAGCTCTTACAGAGGCTCAGAGTGACTTGCATTTTGTCTGTGGAAACATCCTGTTTTCTGGACAAATTGGATCACATGCCTGTTTTTCAAAATTGCTCTGTAAATGTAATTTCTCTAGCTTATTGGTGTGACCAAGTTGTTGCTGTCTTGGCTTCCTTCCCCTGGGTTCATGACAGTTCTTCTGTTTCAACAAATATAAGCTACTCTTCAGTTGAAAGACACTATCCTAACTCACTCACACACTGCCACTTTAGCCTGGTCTGCTAGAACACTGCTGCTCACAGTCAGGAGCAGGTCTTAGGGGCAGCCAAGGAGCCAGAGCCCTGTCTACCCACTCAGGCTGGTTGGCTAGAACATACACACTGTCTCCTTATGAAAGCAAGAAGTATGTTTGCAAAGGCCCCCTTCCCTGGATGCAGCTGTATTTTATGCTGGTGCAGGTTACCCTGCTATTTCTTCTGCTCTTTTGCCAGTTCTGCTTCCCTTGGTTTTGCTTGTGCATTTCCTGGGACAAGAACAAAATTTTATATTTTTACAGCACGAAGCATCGCGGCTCGCTGTGAAGAGGACTGTGAGATACCTCATGCAATGCTGGTAATAAATAATATAAAATAGAAGTGGGGTTTGAAATGGCAGTACGGGGAGAGAATGGGAGAGTAACCAAAAACACGGCTGCAAACCATGTGTTTGAGACACCCACATGTTGACCTTGATAACTGGTGGATCAGCCCACCTGACTTCAGCTGCTGTGGCTGTTACACCAATGTTTGCAGAAATGTAGGATGACTGAGATCAGAATCAGTTCCTCTGGCCAGTGAGTGACAGCAGTGCTTTTATTTTGGCAGGCCAGCATAATTCCAGCAACAAGCACGGGAAAAAACATGCACACACGCAGCCCTCTCCTGCCTGTGGCAGCCAGAGCACCTTTCAGACATCCTACCTCACCTGCTGACACAATCCATCAGCGCCCACCGAAATCAAATGCAGCTAATTGGAAGGTGATGACAGCCAAGGGACTGCTGGATTTGCATGCTAATTCCTCTGTTTTACCATCACACAGCCAAACTACAGGTAAAATGAGACTGTGCACTTCATTCCAGATGATTTCCTGTCTTCTCCACAGCACACATTCATACACACACATATACTTTCTCTTGGGCTTTGCTGTCCTGAAGCCAAAAATCAACTGGAGATTGCATTACATGTGCTTTCCGAAAAGCTGGCCAAGAATTGCAAGGGGCAACATGGTTTTGTCCTCTTGTTAGGACAGGGCTGCAAACTGCAACCGTAGATGAGTCTTTAAATGTCACAGCAGCACAGCGCACGGTGGGGAGAACAGAGCTCTTTCTGCAGGTTGGGTTACAGCTTCCTCATGCTTTTTATGCCAGGGCTTAGAATGGATTTGTGGCTCTTGTTTCACACAGTATTGTTGAAGTTTTGTTTCGAGTATCCAACCTCCTCTCCTGTTCTACCACTGGCGTCTACCCCTGCTCTAAGCCTACCAATTATTTCCTTTAAGTGTCAGCAGCACACCAGACACACTGAGATATAACCTTTCTTCAAGTTGATGCTGTTAAACTATTACTTGAAACTGAAGTCGCAGTTGACAAGTGCTACTTCAGTCACTAATAACTACTTCAGAAGTGCTAGTGGTGTCTTGGCTCTTAATGTTGTGGCTCAGGGCTCAGGGAGTGTCTTTACAGGTCATTTAGAGCCATCCATCTGATCTGAAACAAGATCAGTCAATCTCTCCTCTGGCTCTGCGCCTTGCTTGCCGCCAGGTTCACTCTTCATTCCCCCCAGGTCTGCAGCAGTGGCATGTCTGGGTGGTTGTAGTGGCTGCCCAGATCCTAGAAAACCCCACTTTGGGACACACCTGTGAGACAGAACCTAAATTTCAGAGTTTGCAGCAAGAGGAAGATGAGGGCTCCAATCGCTGGAGGCTGAATACGGCCCTTTCAAAGAGAAGGCTCTCCTCTCTGTGCCCCAATCACTATTTTCCTTTTTTTTTCTTTTTAAAGCAGGTTGAACACCTTCCTGAGCAAAACAGGATTTCTCCATGGAAAGAGGATGAGCGCTCAGACACACGCCCCAGCTTTGCAGCAGCAGGTAGGGAATAGCTTTCCTTTCCTTTCCTTTCCTCCTTTCCTTTCCCTTTCCTCTTCCCCTTCCCCTTCCCTTTCCCTTTCCCTTTCCCTTTCCCTTTCCCTTTCCCTTTCCCTTTCCCTTTCCCTTTCCCTTTCCCTTT
>JAVJGI010000063.1:9170628-9318497 GCA_035590275.1 Ibycter americanus | reverse complement strand
CCCGGTCCCTTTCCCTTTCCCTGTCCCTTTCCCTTTCCCTTTCCCTTTCCCTTTCCCTTTCCCTTTCCCCTTCCCTTTCCCACTGCACTTTTTTCAGGCTCAACTCTCAGTCTAATCAAAACATCTGAGGTATCTCAGACCCAAAGGACTCACAGTTTGGCAGAGGTCACAAATATTTCCCTTATATTTTGGCAGGTTTTTGGCACAGTCTTAGGATAAATTGGGAACAGGGTAATATAAGACAAGGCCAGACCATCTCGGTCACTGAGCCTTATGCCCTGTTACTGCAGACAATCCTGTAAGAGATGTTAAATCCAGAGCAACCTCCACTGTTCCTTTGCCTCCTGCACATAACAAGCTGCCATAACAAACTAGGTCTGTTTTTTTTAACAGAAACAAGGTATGTCAGGTTTTAAGTCTCCTTGACATGACAATGTCTTCATCTAAATCCTGAAGCCATCCTTTGGATAGCCCAGCCTTGGTCTAATGTCTTTTAGAAAACGATGCTCATTTAATTCCTGAAATGTGAAATGTGAAATCTTGGTCTCAGGTCAAGAGCATCAATGTTGTTTAGCTGAAAAATTCAGATCTATCAGATTCTGTCTGTAAGAGACTGTAACTTTTCAAACTTTGGATTGCAACTAGACTCTTACTTCTATATATAGTCTTTTGAAAAGTAGGATCTAAATAAAAATATCCTTGAAGACTGGGGCACTTTTTATGCTCCTACCCCCACAATTTGTTAGGAGACAAAAGACTTCTTCAGGGCCACAACTTATCGGCACAGAACAAATAGCCAGACCTCAGCTTAAACTCTGTTCGTCCTTTACTCTGCATTCAGCCCTGAATTCCTTCCTCAGGCAGGATTTTGGTGGGACTTGATGGGAGAATCCCTTAAGCCAGGCAGGGTCAGATCATACAGATGAAGGGACTTGCCATCATGGGAGATATGGAAGTACCTCAGCCAGACTAGGGCAGCTGCTTCATGGGAAAAATAAACCAAGTTCTTATCTTAGTAATTATACAGACAAATTAAGTCTAGTCCCAAGCAATTCAGGAATCACCTCTTCATTGTGACAAGATGACAGACCTCTGGCCAAGCCACATACCCTTTGGTAGTAAAGTGATAAGCTAAATCTCTTGCCAGGCAAATTTTTAACCCTCAGGAGCTGTGTTGGTTATGGGCTGGGTGTATCTACAACACAGAAATTTTCATCCTCAATGGGAAATACAGATGGGCCACAGGAAAGCTCATATTGTACCTGTATCTAGCGCAGATCGTATATGCATATGAGTATCCAGAAGGCAACAGAAAGTCTATTCATATGGCAATTGGGTCTTTATATCCTCTCCATGTGTATGAATTTATGGTTGTATGAACAGCCATACCCAGTTATTGAAGTATTTGATGATCCAAAGTGCTCAAGGCCTTCTTATTCCATCTCATTCACCATTAAAGTTTTGCACAACCTTTTTACTAGCTTTCAGCCTGCAGTAAATACAAATGACTTGCCAATAAAAGCTGGTGTCTCCCTTCGTCAGGAGAACTATAGCATCATTGTTATTTAAGAGGTGGCAGTTTTGACACAATGCTTATTTAAAATTTGTAAATGAAAAAAAAAGATGATGTAATAAATCTGCACGTTCTTCCTAAGCAGTCGTTGAAAGTCTGCCTGCTCTTCCCCTTTCCAAAAGCATCAGCCGTTTAATGTTTCCTAAGTTGTTTTTACATGAATTAGGGCGTTTGAGTGAAGCACTGTCAGTTACAAAACCACGCTGCTGTCTCCAGCTAATTTTGTGTTAGCAGCTCTTTTAAACTGCTAGATCTAGTTTTTAGTGTATGATGATTTTGTTTTGTGATGGTGTAAAACAGCTGCTACTCTTCTGATGAGTTGCCTGTTTTCCATTTTATGTCTCTGCAAGATGTTGGGTTTCAGCATGGCCCAGTCTGACAGGCAGCTGAGAACAACCTGCAAAAAACCCAAAACACAACAGAAAGCAAAGATCCCCAAATCCAGGGGTTCAGCCATTCATACACCCAAACTTCAGAGTGATCGGTCCTCCTCCCTCTTCACTTGTACTCTGAGATCATCTTAATGCTGGACCTATACTAGGATGATCTAAATGAGAAGAAGAAAGCAGGATTAGCAGGAAAGCAGATTACATGCTGCTTTAAGAGGACATGTGAGAAGACATCCAAACCCTTCTAGGCTGTTTCTGGGGGGCTAGTGCAGACTGGGATGGCTGTGCTACTTGTATCACTGCTGTGCATGCTGCTAGAGCGGGAGACTGCAACTCCCCTACAGCAGCTGACAGAGGAGGTGGCACCTACCCAGGCTTTTCTGCACTGGAGTGACAGAAGAGAGATGTCAAGCAGGGTGAACTGCATTTGAGCATTAGGTGCTTACTTCACCTGGATTCACCCAAATACCAGAATAAGAAATTAGAGCCAAACACCATCCTAAGACAAAGATCTTTCCAATAATAAGCCACTCCCCATAAAAAGATCTTAGATTTGCATAGACAGATTGGAAGTAGCTTACCTCCCTGATTCTTTCTTCCCTTTGCACTTACACCTCGCCCCAGCACAACACGCTGGCTTTTCCAAAAGCTGTGCAACCCATGGAACAGCAGTGGTCTAAACTGTTATGGAGATTTTAAACTGCTGAATTGTTACAAGATAAAATTGATTACAACTGAGCCTGTGAACCGAAGTGCTAGAAGTGCATAGAGAGAAGTGGAGACAGGGTGCTAGGGGTTTTGCTTCTTTATGGTTTGGGTTTATTTTCTTTTCTTTTGCATTCAACACCATCATAAGCTTTCCAAGCAATCATGCCTTAATGAGTTCTGCATATCTATTTCTCAATTATTATCGGACAGTTTCTCCTGGTATTTCCAACATAAAAGGTATTTTCGGTTTGTCTTCTAATTTGCTTGTTGCGGTGTCAGTTCTGAAGAATTGTACAAGTGCTTCGAAGTCGGATCCAGAGGGAAAATCAATGATGTGGCTACTATGATATTTACTCCCCCTCGAGCTAAAAAAAGCCCTTTTAGCTTTTTAAAACTGAAAATCCTTTCTTAGCCTGTTTCACTCTATTCTGCATTGGGTTTATTTGTACCCTCACCACCAGAGCGTCTGAACACCTTCAAGTAGTACATTAAACAACGTGACTAACATCTGTCACATATAGTTTGCTCGCGCTCTCAGCATCCTTAAAATGAATTTAGTGCTTGTGCTGGATCGATAGTGCTGGAGACAGACAGTCTCTGCTTAGCCTTGGTGCAGGCACAGTGTGCCTCAGACCCCCCCAGTGGGTCCCCCCAAACCGCTGCCCCTCTGCCCTCTCCCCCAAGTGCCAGCTTGTGCGTGCAGGGAGCACTCTCGGAGCAGCAGCTCTGGACCAAATTTTCTCCCAGTGGGAAAAGTGTGAGCAGTCTGGGGAGATCAGATGAGACTGTCAGTGTTTGTTCGCTCTCAGCTGCGTGCTGAGGGACACGTGTGTGATCTTAGGTGCCTGCAGTAGCAGAACTACTCAGGACCCCAGGTGGATCCAGCCACCACTGATTTTCCAAGGTTTTCTGTCTTCCTCGGGTGTCTTTGCTTACTTTTTAGTATCAGTTACAATTTACGGCTATTGATGGACAATAGTTTCTCACCATTAAAAGCTTTTCTGCTAGATTTCTGCCACTGAGAGCCTTCAACAGAGGGAGTGGTCTCAGACACTTGAATTCAGGACAATACAGGTCCCATGCTGAACAGGGCTGGCAGCCCTCTCCTAAGAGGCCAGGACCAGGAACAAGATTTAGGCATCTTGAGGCACTGTAATATCAAGCAATATGTTTTCTTAATGGGCCAGGTACACTTCGCCTAATTTTGCTTTCAGTGCATGGGATTGTTATTGCTAAGTGGCCTCAAACAGGTGTTTAAGCAGCTTTGTGGTATGATTTTGCAGTAGCAGCATAAGATTTTATTGACTGTTACCTAAAGAGTAACTTCAGAGGAAATGAGCATTCGCAGCCAGTTGTGATGGGTATGTGTGGAGCTATGGCAGAAAACTCAGGAGCCGGTGACCTCTCTGTCACGGTCTGTTGTTTTTGGGGTAAGAGTGCAAAGTAACTGAAAAAGGACACTGCTTTTCATGCAGCAAGAAGATTTCAGAGGAATGAATTTATTAACTTATTTGTTTCCCCAGAAAACTGTTGGCTTCTCAGTTCTGATAATACGAACATACCAAGGATAGGTCAACAGGTAAACTAAATTCCAATGTTTGTGAGGATACGAGGGTGTGGGGTTTATTTTGGTCTATGAACGTGCATTACATGGCAAACTAGGGGACTCTGGTCTCTGCATGGTCGCCTGAATTATAGACCTTTTGGCACATAAGAGACATCTGACCCACAGCTTGACCTTGTTCCAGTTCCGTAGTAGGTCAAAACTCAGGTGTGTAACAGTCATTTCTCCTCACTGCCACCAGCCTGTACCTTGCCATCCACAAAAAGCAAACCCAGGTGCCTGGCTGTTTGGAAACCCTGCACCCTCCAGCAGGATCCACTCAGGGCATGTTCCACAGCTTGTTTCTCTGGACAGGATCCGAGACTGTGCTACAGTGTTAGCAGCAACGGAAACATGAGTTATCTGATGAAGAAAGATAAATACATCTATTTCAGAATACATAATCTTACCACATATGTGAAGTAGTTTAACCATTAGCAAGTTGTCAAGCATTATTGAATGGAATTAGCCTCTTTATTTCTGGTCAGGATCAATCTTTTTTTCCCCTTCCCAGTACAATGAGTGCTTATATGTTACACATTGCAGTGCCTGGGGCAGATGACACTTGCCAAAGGGTTTGATGATCACTTCTGAAACAAATCTGACATGAAGAGACTTGAGAGAATCTGGATCAGATGATCAACAGCAGAGGTAAATCCACATTTAATGCTCTTAAATGTCTGTGTGTGTTGTATCCACCTCAAACGCATTAGTATCCAAAAGCAAGCACAGTGCACAAGGATGGCTAGTATGTGGATGAAGTACAGGGGTGAGGATGGCATTTCACGTGCCTTTCTGAACTGAGTATTATGGAAGTGTGGGATTGACAGCCCTCTACAATTAAGTATGATATTAATTACAAAACTGTGGGGCAAAGAAATGCTAATGGCCTCTCGTCCATGAACTGTGTGGTATAGAGACCATGGGCAGGAAAAAGACTTTCCATGGGTTTTATTCACTAAAATCCTCTGCTAGATTTGCACCTCCGACTCAGAGATGAAAGAGAGACCTATTACCAGTCCCAGACCTTGGAGCCATGCCTTCATTTACCACCAGTCGGCTTTGCTCCTCTCCCTTTTTCTTTCCAAGCCTGGCTGTATATGAGTATTCATGAACGCTCTTTATTATTTCTCCCCTCACAGTTGCTTTTTTCTTCCCACACCTGCCAACATTAGCTCCTTCTTTTGAATCACGCTGCTGTACAGCCTAATGCATGTGATCTCCATGCCAAGATGTTATTTAATTTCCCAACAAAGTTCTTTTGGCGTGGAATGAGCCGAGCAGTAAAAGCACAGGAGGGGAGGCATAGACAGGGGTGGGAAGGGGAACGAGAAGGAAGCGGGACTCAAAATTCACGTTGCCTCTGGCTTCATATATCAAAGTTGTGTTGCGAGTGGCTGGGGAGCGGTGTGGGTGGGGTGGAAATGGCAGCAGGGGGTTCATCGATGGCAGGTTGCTGAATCAGGAACCCTGACACTTGTGAAGTACTCTGTCAGGAACATTAAGTATCCAAAAGTGATAAAGCTTCAATTTGCTAGTCCATTAGACTAATTACTGCAATAATTAAGTAACTACTTGATTAGAACTAATGGGTACCTAATTATCCAGGAGAAAAGTATCAGGTGGCAATTATCAGGTGGCAATTAATAGACTGGAGTTAATGTCTTAGCACTGTCTTTGTATGAATTCATAAGCAAGGTAAAGAAAACAAACAATAACTTATTAATATTTATTGGTGCCACAGTGTTTTTCAGCTTGTTTCATTTACACAAAACCAATTAGTGAAAAGACAGTTAGTGTTGCAAAGATGTAAAGTGACTGAAGCAGGAGTTTGATTTTAAAGGAACAGGATCACATTAGCACTTATAAGCAAAGACAAATGTGTATCAGCCAGGGAGTTGGTTCTGGTGCTACTAATTCATCAACAGAAGAAATCAGAGTAATTGAACACAATATTAATAATGAAACACACAGGAAGGAAGCTCCTGTCTTAATGGGGTTTACTTTAGTTTTGGTCCCTCCCTGAGTCTTCATCAGCACTTTCTACATTGCACGGGAAATGGAGGGAGCATCTTGGTGAATGAACGGGAACTTCCCGCTGGCGTGGGTGGAAGACACCACAATAAAATCTTCCAGATCAATGCTGGACACTCTACGAAGGAGACAAATTTCCTGGGCAGCTAATGTTTGGTTGCAGTGCTGCTACAAACGCAGTTTCCACAATGAAGGCAAGGTGGTGGAGCTGAATTCCTGCCCATATGCTGTGTTTACCTGTGTAAAGAAACCATAATGACATCTCCATTACCAGCAATTTCCTCTTAGCTGAGCACCCATTTGAAACATCACTGCTAGTTCCCATGAGTGAAGTCTCAAAAGAAATCTAACCTGCTTTAGACCTCAGATCTTTGGGTGGGTTAGTGTTTTTTATATTTTTGGTTTTGTTTTGTTTTGTTTTTCATGGCCGTGCAGAGGGCCAGCTTCTCAGATTACATAAATTGCTGTTGTTTCTCTGGTGTCGGTACAACTGCAGTGATTTATGCAGCACCAAACTATGGTCTAAGATCTACTTTTCCCACTCTCTTCTCCAAATTCAAGAGGCTTTAGATTTCCCAGCAGAAAAATGAAAAATCCCAGGGAATTCTTTCCTACAGATCTTTACGGCCCTAATGATCATTGCTCCTCTTAAATGAGCTTCAAACCAAAAACCATTGTGCATGCAAGTTGTCTCCTTGTCTCTCTATGGGAGCGCTCATATTAGCAATAATTACTCTCATGAGTAATAGTTTTTACAGTGTGATATGCAATGAGCTGGCAACTGCTTTTAGAGCACAGAGAGGAGGGTTCCATTATAAACTTTAATCCGTTAAAATTAAACTGTTAGCAAATGAAAGAACAAATTCTTAGATGGGTTTATATCAGTGTATTGAGATGCAGCTTTCACAGTACATGGGTTTCTGGAAGTTGAGGATCTTGCCCCTACAATAGCTATTTCCCCGCCTCCATCCTTTTCTCTATGGTATAAATAAATGAAAGGTGTCCTAATAATATTTTAGACTGTGTGCAGAACCACACGCTAAACCGTAATGTCTGTATATTAGAACATGAGGAATGATAAATGGAGATAAATCTAAAATTTATAGAACATGAACATTTGCATAAACTGCAATATCCAAACATATAGGCTGTTAAGTAACAATTGTCACAAAGGGCATAAAAAATTCAACTTTGTTTCATGAAAAGAACTCAAATTCCTAACATGATTAAGATAATATATCATTTGTTCCTATCTTATTAAAAGCGTAATTGTTGTTAGACACAGAAGTGGCATTAACTCTAATCTGGCTTTATATATGTACAAATAGGACGGGAGGTGAATGTGAAAATTGATGCTTTTGGTGATCCATAGGCATTTTATTAATGTTTGAATAATAACTGCCTGGAGGGCCTGTTATAAATTAAAGGGACGAATTGAGATATAAATTTTTATGAGGACTAGTTATACATTTCCATTATGTGTTTAAAAATGAAGGAATTACTGTGAACACAGCAGAACTCACATTTATTTGAGGTGATTTGGACGGGAGGGAAGGTGCAGTGAAGGAAGCTGCATGCTGGCTGTAAGAAAGATGTATCTGTCCCTTTGAAAAGATATATCATATGTCATGCATGAACTCTGTTCTACAGGAGACTTTTCTCTGCAGCTGATTTCGCATGATTATTTATTTGACAACAGCAAGTGATGATATAGCAGCAAGTTTTAGGCCACTTAGAGAAGAATTCTTATTCTTAAATCATAGAGGAGTTCCCAAACCCCAACCACTGTCAGAATAGAGTTAATGTAAGAGAAGAACCCAGTAATCTCTTTGGTATTTATTTCTCATTATTCCTCCTGTCTGGATATACACATCTTCATTTGCTGTGCATCTATGGGACCAACAGCGTATTTCAGAGCTTCCTCCTGCCCTGTGCTGTGGCTGTTTGTGGGAGCTCCGCTCTCATTGCTGTGCGAGCGCCAGGCCCCCTGTGTTATCCACCAGCACAGATGCCCTGCAAGATCCTCAGATAGTCCCATCAACGTGCTTTTGATATGACATAGTGGGTGATGATAACCCCCTATCTTCACTCAGGCAGGCACTTTGGCCCAAACCCACATCTGTTCTAAGGGAGAGGATGCATGATCCCAGTACTCAGGTAGTCACTTAATATATAGGGGTCTGTTTTCCGCCCCCTGGTTTATTGCAACTGACTTGGAAGGGCAAAGCCTTTTAGATCAAATTCTCCAGGTTATTTAGTGTTTAACCCCTGTTTAGAGGCTTGATTGCCCTTGATTTCGATAGGTGCCTGCAAACTGATGATGTGGAGGTGCTGAGCTGTATTCTCTGTGCCTCAGTTCCCTGTATGTAAAATGAGGAGAGTCACTGGAGTGGTTTAGGGAGGAACATGTTTGTTGCGATGGTACCCGGAGAGACGACAATGTAATACCGTCTGCAGACATGATACACCACTGTAGCAGCTGCGCTAGTGTGGTCCGATGGTGGTTTACTGTAAGATCTGCACAAGGACCTTCCATTTTGCAGTCTTTCCTGTGAGTCAATGAATCAATTTAAATTTTATAGGTCTTTTTTTTTTTCTCCCAACCCTCACTTTAATCAGACTCACAAGGGCTAGGTGGGTACCTTCTTTTTGGACTAGGTCTGATTCATTGGGAAATAAGTTTTGCTGATGCTCTTGGCTTGCAGAGAGCCTGAAGCATCAATGAAACTGATAGAACATTGAAACCTAGTTCAACCTCATTTCCCACCTTTGAAGCATTGCCCTTGGCTCTACCATTTGTGGAGATCACTGTGCACACTGGGAGAAGAGTGGTTGAAAGTGTCTTTTGATCTACAAACAGTAATATTTCCCCCCCACCCCCTAAGGTGGAAATGAGTTGGTCTACAAGAAATATGACAAAATGTCCTCGTGGTTGTCGTTAAGGTTCCTACTTTTAGCAGCCCTTGGAATCTGGCCCGGCTCCCCAGGCAGCTCACTCTATGACAGTGAACCTCACCCTGTGGTAGTAAGAGAAATAATCAGCTCTACTTAGTTTCTTGTTCATTGACACAGTTGGTTCAGCTTTCCATGACCTCAGTTCTTTGCCTCCAATCTTTCAGCTGAGGAACCCAATTTCTAGCACTCCTAATGTTACTCAGGTCAGATTCACAGTGTCTGATACCTTCAAGGATAGTACCAGGGCTGTGTCTCTCTCTTCTTTAATGCTACTTACACAATGCAGGTTATTTCCCATAAAGTCTTACAAACAACCTGATTGCCTGGGAGTTGTGAAAATATCATCCAACAAGCACCAAAGCAGCAAAAAATGTTCTTCAGTCCATAGGAGCCTTTTCTAGCTGCATTACAGTGCTGGGCAAGTGACTAATTAGGCAAGAGTCGTACTGTCTGTTTTTCAAAACTATGTTTTTTCTGTGTGTGTTATTGAAGGGACAGCTTCACAAGAGTTTCTTTAAGGAAGGTGCAGGGGAATGTTATAGAGAGTAAGTTCTATGACAGAATTAGCAAATGTATTAAGTACAGTGCCAATCTGGTATAGCAGAAATGACTAAATACCCATCAGGGCCTGTCACTCGTCAAGAAGTGAAATCTTAGACCCATTTAAGTCAATGACAAATGTTCACAGAATCTGGCTGCAAGTTAATAAATGTTTGGAGCCTGTATAACTCAAACCCTGATATTTGTCAGATTAATTATTTGATTGATCTTATTGTCTGTCAGATAATTTCTTTGTGGAGTGAGAATGCTTTGTGTTTTATTATCTATAATTTTGATTAAGAAAACATCATACAAGTACAGAGATACATCATTGCAAGTTTTATATCAGGTCATAGACAGTTATTATACATAATATGAAATCATATAAATAAATACAGGACTGTAAAATGTTCAAAATGGGCCGCAGCTGAGGCTGCATCTTCTGCCTCCTTTGGGTCATGTCCTGGATTAGGAGTGCTTTACTGGGCAACCTGAATTTTCTTTTATCTTATTCTTCTCATTAGGCTGCATATATGCAAAATGAAAGAAAATAACTCTACATGTACACCAATTCCTCCAGCTTACCCTTGCCTTTAATACAAAACAGAGGATTTCAAGACTATATACATCAGGTGTTTTCAGCAAAGTAGCAGCAGCAAATCATAGACATTTGTCATTCCTTGGAGCTGTCTGACAGTTCTGACAATTCATTAGGCTGGGCTGAAAAGGGTTTTAGAAAGCAAAGGAAGGATCACAGGTAGTGGAGTTGCTTTTGCATGATCCAGTAATAGCTGATTTCTATCATTTTTGGTGATGGATACACTGTTCAGATTAAACTCAGCTGAATTTTTCCCCTTTATTCTTCTCCTTTTTTTCTTTCTCTTTTTCCTCCAAGAGGAACTTCTGGGCACATTATTCTAGATTTAGACTTCAATTTATCCCAAGAAGGAGATGCCAAGGAAATTCTTTCTGGTAGCTACTGATATTTGTGGCTTACCAGAGCTAAGGGGAAGTGAAGTGAGTTTTGCTATTCGGTTTCTACCTAGCGACGTTTTTCTTTTTCATCATGTTCGAGTTTCATTCTTTTCTGTGTTTATACCATGACATGTGCCATTCTTCAAAGTCAGAGTCATTCCTACCTGAATGTATGCAAACCAAACGCAGGACTCTGTTCAGCAGTAAGTGCCTCCATTATCCCACTCCTTCCACTTACCGATTTGCTTTCGAGACTCATACACAAGCAATTTTTTGACTTGACGGGAAATCCTTTGCAATAACGCTGAATCTGCAGAATAGGCCACCTGGAAAACATTTGATCTCCTGTTGGAAAACATTTTGCTTTTCCAGGTTGGTGGACTGTCTCAAATCATGCGACAATGTAAAATGCTTGGGTCAGATTCTGAGTTGATGAGGCAATGCTGTCCAGCCAGAAAGCATCCCTGGGGTCAGACAGATGATGGTCTCAGGGATCAGCAACATCACTGAGCCCACTTAGCCCGGCAGAGGGTGAATAGCTTTCTATCTCCATTCTGTCTATTTTATAGCTGCCACAGAAGAAGCAGTCTGAGATTTATCCTGACCCAGTAGTATTATATGTAGGTTCTACAAGAGCAATATTTGCTCTTGATGACCATTGGAACATACTCATTTAAAGAACTCTAAAATACCCCTAAAAGAACGCCTTGTACACAGGGGTTTTTTTGTTTTATTTTTTACGTGAGGTTTCCCAGACCCTCAAAACCAACTGGAAGTTCTAAGTACTTTCAAATTTCTATCTTTTTTTCTTCTCTAAGGTTCAAATTGCTGACACACCACCTCACCATCCATCTTGGATGCAACTCCTTCAAGCAGAGTTGCCTACCTGTCTCAGCCAAGGGCTTTGCAGCTTTTAGCTGCTGAATACTCATAGAGAGATGAATCAGGCTTTTCAGCTGGACAATCCCAGAACTAACTGCAAATTATGTCAGAATTCTGCTTCTTCCAGTGTGTCTTTCTGGGCATAAAGTCAGCCTCTTTCTTGTGGAAATAAAGGTATTTCTGGCCGTCTGATCCTACGTGCAGGACTAGGCAGTATAAAGCAATTGATGATGACACTTGTGGATGCTGGCTTATGCATCGTGTTGTCTGATGTGCCTCCGTATTTGCTTGTAGGTTGTGTGATTTTTGCAGTTGGTCGTGAGCAGCAGGCTGCACTTGCTGGTTTATTATTCTGGAGTTGTGCATGTGGGTTGAACTGTTGGCATTAATTATTTTTAATAGTGAGTCAGACACTGAATTACAGGATCCTACCCATGGATATAAGAGCAAACAAAGAAACAAACGGCCTTCCTCTCCCTCCCCTGACATAAGTCATATTTTGTCTCCTACGACCTCAACCGGCCCTTTAAATTTCATATCAAACATTAGAAAGAAAGAGGTCAAAGTAAGAGCCCTGTTGGAAAAAAACCTACAGCCAACCCAGATATGAACTATGGGAACTTGTCATCTTATCATCCTAATTGAAGTCATTCTGCAATGTATGACAGTCCATCATATATTCTGCCAGTCAGTGTGTCATACATGATGTGTAACAAGAGAGCTCATAAACCCAGAGGGGAAGCCTCTTCTTTTTTATTACTTTATTTGATCATTTTCATAAAAATTCCCCTTGCTCAATACAGAGGGACGTGTTTATTAGCCCCATTAAAGCTTTGTCCATTCATTTGACACTGTGATTTACACAGCTTTACCCACAAAAGAATCCCATTATTTCCAGTCTGGAGAGGTGTCTTTTTTATTGTGTGATGAAAAATAAGTATTTAATTCCACAGGTGAAGGCAAAGAAAGGGGAGGTTGTTGTCAGAGGCTCAGAAGTAAACAAAAGGATGCTTTAGGTATAATTGACTCAGAGAAAGAAAACATGCCCAGTAAATATAGAAAAATAAATAAATAAAGATGCTCTTCCCAAGGAATGGGAATTGAACTGGGCTCAGCTGAACTTTTTTTCCCTGTGTGCCTTCATTAAAAACAGCAGAATTTGGCAGAATTTCCCTCTGTGTTCTACTCATGAATGTTTCTAGAAAATATCAGCTTTCATACGCAAATATTCTTGAAGTGAAATTGGTGGCTTCCTTTGAACACAGCTAGTGCCTCAAATCCCATCTGCTTTTCCTACAACACGCCCACTCATTATCTAGCTTATTTGGCTTTATTTTATTTTTTTAAAAATGAACACAAATTAAGCTATTTAATCAAATATGTACATGATTACATGGCATTTTTGCATAAGAGTTATACACCCACGGAAATCATTAATCACAGATAACAACACTATGTTAAAATTAGACATTTTGCTTTCTTTTTGTGTGTGTGCTTTTTAACATAATATCCTGCGTAGCTCTAATTTCACCTCTACTCTCATTTGAATAAAGCAGGACTGTTCTACATCAAATTATTCATTTGTCTGTAGCTCTGATAATTTGTATTTATGTTTAGGCTTGATCTCAGAGGAACAAAAATACAGCCTTTGAAAATAAAATTGGAATGGATCAGGTCTCCTTTTATTTTTTTTATTTTCCCCCTTCTGCTTGCACAGAATGTCACCATGAATGTCCATTGGCAAACTGGATAAGAAAGAGTGTCACAGTGCAGGACAACCTAGAAGATGACAGGTATTTCCAGGCATAGCAATGATGAGATCAAATTCCCCTCAACCTGCCTTGTTTGCTGATCTTTTAATCAGATTCAACTTCAGCGCAGCTACAGCACAAGATTCCCTGACAATGTATGACAGCATGTGACAGAAAAATATTTTGATTTTTTTGGGGGGCCATTTGATGCTAGTTCAGATAAATCCGAAGCCCCAGCAGCATCTGATAAATCTACCAAACTATTTTAGTGGACGTTTTTAAATGTGTATAATTGAACCGGAGGGTTTGGGGTTTCTATTCATATGTTTGTAGTGAAATCCAAACAGGAAAGCGGGGAAATGATCTAAACCCTTTGAGGTTAACATGCCATGAAAGAGCATCAATGACCGAAGAGGACATTATTAAAAAGCAGCCAACCTAGCTCAAAAAGAACCACTGTGTGAAGCAAGAGCCCACAGAACAACACCCAGGGCTGTTTGTGATCCCACAGGGATATGTATTTCATCCCCTGTCTTCATGTCTCCAAATTTCCTCTGAACTGCTTCTGAGCTGCATTCTTGAAAAAGAAAAACACCAGCGACTATTGAATGTGTCTTATCAACCTTTTCCCTACAATCTGCTTCTTATTCCTCTCACACCCGTGTTCTCACAGTGTCTTGGGGAAATGCTTGGATCAAAGATAAGAGAGAACAAGGAAAGGAATGAAGCAAGAGACAAACAACAAAACAAAACCACCACCCCCCAAACTTTTTGACTAAACTCCTCTGTGAATCGTGTGCATGATTACAGCAAAGTTAAAACTGCCTTCTTCTTCGCCAGTACTTAATTCCTGCTTTTAAAATCAGGCTCCCTTTGATCTTGAGCATTGAAATGATCTGGAAATGAAACAGCCATTGCTTTGCAGAAAATCTGGATAGGCTCCCAGACATGGCTTTTACCTGGAAACCTTCCAAAACAGGATAAATTTCTCTCTAGTTTCAGAACAAATTGCAAGATTTTTTCTCTATGTCTAGTCCAAGTGTGGAACTCTAGTCCCAATGTCTGCTGGTTCTCAGCAGATGTAATGACCTCTTAGATGAACTGAGAGCGTTATTCCCCCATATTCTCCCCTCCAGTTCTTCTCTGAGGGTCAAGGACTGGGAGAATTTTATTAAAGTGGAGGCTTAAAGTTCTGGGCAAACTTAGGATGAAGAGACAGTTGGTTATAACCCAGGCTAGAGCCAGCCACAAGGGTTGGAAGTAGACAGAGGACCAAGAGCATCTGTAACATCTGGATCCTGTTGCAGGCACAGAAATATCTGCCTGGCTTCACATGACCTGGTGCCAGAGACAAAAAGGCTGAGAAATGTGGTTTAAAGACACGGAAGCAGGTTTTGTGCTAGCAAGTAAGTCCCACTGAGAAAGCAAGCACATCAATATTTTTTTGAGTGTGTTTCTTTTAGTTAATATATTTCCATATGTTTCATGAATATTTCTAGTATTGGGGCTTGTAAATCCATCTTGTACTTGTATTGGGAAGGCTTGAACCAGCAGATCCCTACTCTGCTGTTACACAGGGACCTGGACTGCCCTTACAAGCACGGGTAGGTGGCTGAATAGAGACGACTTCTCCTCAGTTGTCTTTTTAATTAGATGAACTTCTCAAATCAACCAAGACAACCAGGTTACTTACTGTCGACAAGCTCCCACAGTGCCATTTTTCTAATGTTACAAAATGAATACGGGCTCTGTATCTGAAGCATAACAGTCCACAATAAAGAAACCCCTCTCTCTTTGTGTGCCGGATAGCTCAGTGCAACAACCCTGATCTAGGAAGTGTAAAGGAGAAAGGATGCCTGGACATCAATACTAAGCAGAAAGTGTGCTGAAATATCATAGTTTGGCAAGACAATAAGAATCACTTTCCCTTGTATATGTTATTAAGGAACTGGGGAATAATTATCTGCTTTAATACAAGCTTTTTCCTTCTGCATGATTAACTTCACTGATATCAACAGAGAGTGTGATGACTCTGAAATGACAGCTCCTGGTAGCACGTTCTGGGATTAGCAAAAACAGGTTGTCACTTTACCCCAGTCAGGAACAGTCAGTCACTTTGTGCTGAGTGCTGGACAGAAGAGCCGGATTCTGCACCAGACATCTGACAGCCGAAGCACGCAGCAGGTCCAGCCTCCTGCCAGGTGGCTCTCAGGTTGGGCGTGCAGGGCTAGCTGCTTTGGCAGGAGACTCGATTTTCTGATGCAGCACCATGTGATTTTGCCTGTGCAGCTTCCAGACTGAAAACACTCAGTCCTCCTCGTGCTAAACTGTGACCTGCATTAGCCTGGAGATCTCTGACCAGCCCCACTGCAAGGCACAGGGCTCTGGCTCTCCCAGGTTCACTGTTCTTTACAGCAGTGCACAACACATTGAGCTGAGTCGAAAATATTATGTACTTTGAAGTGCCTGGTTCTAATGGTAGCCCTGACTGACTACTCAACATGCAAAGTGACAGCGCATACACCAGTCCATGGAAGGGATGGAATGAGAGGTAGGACGAATGTGCAAGAGAGTAAGTCGGAGCAATGGCATGAAACAACTAAACGATCCTTTCATTCTTACTGAAGTTGTAAAAAGTCTGTCATGGCTTCTGTGGGAATTAATCAATATATGGAAAACTGCATGGCAACTGTGGGGACAACAGGAACCTGCCTATAAATTAAAGAAAGCTACTGTGAGTATGCAGAGCTATCAGGGGAAAGCACTGGGGCAGACTAGCAGGGCTCAGTGGAGCCAGGACAGGGTCCATAGAAAGGGATCCGTCAGTAAAGTCCATATTTTGTCAATGTCAAGATATGTAGAAGCTGTAAAACAAAGCAAACTGTGTGCATGGAAGCAAAATAGAAATTTAGTTCAACATCACGTTTCTTTGAAAATGTCATAATAATTTTAAAAAGACAATGAAATATCGGTATATTTTTTAAGAAAAATAGTACGTAAAAAGACTAATTCTGAAAATCGGTGAAATATAGAGTGATGAGTTATTGAGGATTGGGGGTGGGGGGTGTTTTTGTAATTCTGTAGGCATCTCAGTCCTCTGGTGAAATGATGTATGGGGCAATCGTCTGGTAGGGGCTGATGGGATGTAAATGAAACTAATTAAGGAAATGTCAAACATAATTAATAAAACAGGTTTAAGTTGCAAAAGCACTGTCAGCTGAATGAATGGGGAAGAATGCTGCATTCCCATTGTTTTGGGGCTTGCTTGCTTATTTATATATTTATTTATTTATTCCTTGCTCACCCCTTTGCTCTCCCACCAGTTTTTCAGCTGCCTCATTCAATTAGATCTCAGAAAGCTCTTGGTAGCCTCTTGCATTTCCACCTTGCCCCCCTTCTGAGCTGGGGTCCCATAGAATAGGAAGAATATAAATTTGCCCTGTCGGCTTGTAGCCTGGGAAGAAGAAAAAGAAAAAAATTAATTGCTAACTCCTTGTCTTCCCCAAGTACTACAGGACATTAACATAACCAATTTGCTTGAACTCCTCACTGGCTGCTTAATAGAGCATCTGACCAGCTGATAAGACTTGGGTGCTGCTGCCTATGATACCTTGTTATTAACATTTTCATAATATTCAAATATTAACAGCCCCATGATTCACTACCCTCTATTCATTATTGATAAGTACAAAAAATAAATAAAAAGGGTTTATAAATAGCAAAGGGGGGTGAGCGACCTATAATTATGGCAAGCAAATTAGGGCGCATGGTAGAGTCAGTTACATTTGCCTAGGAGTAATGATGCTCAAAAACTTTTTCTCCCCAGGGACCAGAAAAATAATGGATTCCCTGGCAGCCGCAGATGGGCTAGGAAAGGCTGTCACCCAGGACACTGTTTATATAAGTTAGGCCGAGCATATGGCTCTGCGTCCTGCCTGTAGCCACCTCCAGATATTGCAGTTTCAATGAAAAGAGATAAATACATAAATAAAAATAGCCCCTTGCTGGAAGGTGGTGGTGAAGGGATATGAAGAGGAGAAAAGTGGAGGGGAGAAAAAATCAAACCACCAAAGTGAGTCTGCTCAGAAGTTTCTGTTGAGAGCAATCCCAGCAGCTCAGGGATCAAGTTGGGGTGATATCCTTAAAACCAGAGGCTGTTTAGCTGCGTCACTGAAGAGAGAAAGATGAAATGTGACTTCTGCTAAAGCAAAGCCTTTTCCATGTTGCAGTCCAAGACAGTCGTACTTATACATCAAAGCTTTGAGCCCGAGATGATAAAAATCATGGTCCCAGTTGAAAGTAAGATCTACTAGAAATAACCACTGGATACTTTATAATTTAATCCCTGTGGTTTTATTTCCATTAATCCAATCAAAGGCCTTTTTTCTTTACTAATGAAACTGGAATGAAACACAAAAGGGAGGCTGACCTGTTAGCAGGTGACTGCTTCTTATAAGTTATTCATTAAAAACACCCTAATGCTCTGGTGCTGAAGGAGGCTGTACCTGCTTCTGTATAAATTAAACATAAGTGAGTTGGTTGCAAGGAAAAAAAAATTATTTCTCCTAACTCCAAATCATTGTACAGCATGCATGTAGAGGAAAATGAACCCCTGCAGACAGTTGCAGAGGACTGGGGACTAACCCTTACGTACCAGCTCCCCCATAATTTCCAGTTCCAAGCAGCTCTGAACATCCAGTTCTGCTGTAATACATGAATATTCCCAATACCAGTCACTGTCCTTTAGATAAGATAGGAACGGGTCTTGGCTTGGTCCTTCTGGCTAACGTTATATAGAAGGGAAGAACTTTGGCAGAAAAACTGCAGTTCAGATGTTTTCTCCCTTTAATTTTGTCTTTATTAAATCTAATTAAATAATTAGTGAGACGGGTTTTGGTGTTACATTGTTGATTTGCATCCTCCAATCCTTCTATTTGGAACTTTGAAGAATGTGCCACTGACATTTCTTGAAAAAACTCTTGGAAAACACCAACCTGCCTGCAAACTTAACAGGGTTTTTTTTTCCCAGTATTCCCAATGTTATTTTCAGACTCGCCCAGCATCTCTATGATCCAGCATTATTAGCAAGTATCTGCTCTGGACTGCATTCTTGTCTGAATGTACAATTCCTGAGAACTTCCCTGCATCTTAGCAAAATTAAGAGATGATATTTATCAGAGCAATCTTCCAATTAGCTACCCTAAACAGCCTGCGTCTGGAGCCTTGTCCATTTTAATATATGCCACAAAAAGTCCAAACTGAAACTTATTCATCTTTATTCTCTGAACTCTGGCAAGGTTTACAAAGTAGACACAAGCTCAGCAATGGGCCCTACTTCTGCAGCAAGCTTTCTCCCCAGAACATCCCCATTCCTGTGGAAGCTCAGGCCTGGGTCTGAGCTGTCCATCTTCAACACATGCATCCATCTTACAGAAGGATCCTTAGGCATCCTGTAGGCTCTGGTCTTCCTTAAACCTCACATTAACATCATCGAGGAGAAATACAAATTTAAACTGACACAGACTTGCTTGTCTCTTTCTTTGTGTTTAAACACAGATGGTTGCTTTTGTTGTGCCGCCGCATTTCAGCTAATGCAAGCAGCAAAGCACTTAACTGGAATATATATCTCTTCTCCAAACATTCAGAATTTTTTTGTAGGTGAAATATCATTCTTAAGAATATATACAGTGTTTTCATGTGTCTTGATCTAACACACTGGTCCTTATAATTTATTGTTAACTGCTTGGATGTAGGAGCCATTACAGCTTTGAATAAAGCATTTAAGCAGGCATCTGCTTTGTATAAATTACAGGAACCTTGGTCACAGAAGTTTTCAGAGAGACAAAAGTCTCTTACCAATGTCTGTAGCTTTTGGAATAGCGATTTTTTAATTTTTGTTTTTACTGTAAGAGGCCTTCGATCTTGGAAATAGTAAAACTACCTGCAGACTTGTTATTTACATTTCTATTTGGTATTGTGCTAATGGCTCCAAGGCAGGAGGAACGTGATTGACATGGGGGTTGGGAGCTGGAAAACACTTTGTTAGTCTCAAATCAGCTCCTTGGAGGCTAAAGCCCTGATTAACTGTAACTGGAGTGGATTGTCTTAATCTGACTGTTGTAGTATTTTATGTCTAGTCATTTAGGCTTATTTCTGTAAATACTTAAATAAGCTTGAATCAATTACTTCAATGTCTCCCTTTGTCTCCTGCCATCGGAAATGGCATGGTGTCACGATATCAGTAAGCAGAACATCAGAATCAGGGAAATGACACCTTGCATGCACTGAGCAAGGAAGATGTGTGTTAGCATGAGAGAAAAACTTTGCCTTGGAAGGTGGCTTTTTATATGCAAAGAAGGACGTTTCACATTCTTGCTTTTTTCCAAAAAGAAAACATGATAACCAGATACGGTTAAAAAAGCGATGTTATTCCTAATATTAGACTGACCCAAAATAAAATGACAGGCATTTATATGGCTTTAGACTGGCTATGAGACATTTGAAAGGACAGCAGGACTTTTGCTGGTGATATGCAGCTGACCAAAGGGCTGATGTGCATATGCTCTTGTTGCCTTCTCACTTGTGCTGCTTAGATTAATTTGGTTCACTCATGAAGCTTTACACATTGCACATTTCCTAACTAAAACCGAAGAAGTCTGACAGAGCAAACTAATTGAAACACAGTACTCCGCATCTCACTTTGGCACCATCGTTCTGTGCTGGAGCTGTGCGGTTCAAAGTTAATAGAGTGCCATGTCAGGCGTGCCACTCACCGAGGTGAAATGCAACGCAATGGTGGACAAGCCTGGTGAGTGGTTTTCCTCTTCAAAAGTAGCTTGGAGACACGACTTCACTCTCTTTAGTACCTCTGGATGCACAAAGGCATAGCTGCGAAGGTGACGGGATCATATCAAATCTACCCGAGTGCAGAGCTTTGGTTTAATTTTTTTTTTTTTTTTTTTTAATATCAATGGCTGGTCTCAGCTCTAATTAACCTACTCCCCTATCAGTCCATTCCCTCCCCACATGCTGCCTTTTCCCTTTCCTCTCTGTGATCTCCATTTCACTGCAGAGATGGCCTGGCAAAGAGACATTATTCTATTTAGAAGCTGAGCACCTCACTAGGGGTGACAGGCCTGTTTTTAGGTCATTTATCTAATTGCTCTTTGCAGATAAGAATTAATTAGCCCGATTATTTTTCTTAGTTTTTGGATGGGTTCCCCACCTGGAGAGAAGAAATTCCTCTATGTCAGTGATTAATTGCTGAGCCAGAAGCTTTCTGCCTTGCATTTGTAATAAATGCCGACTGGTTCTTTAGGTCGCATTAGGAACCAGGCAGATTGTGGTTAAAATGCACAGGGTAATAAAGCATTTGTACAAACAAGATCACTGCCATTAGATTTTGATTAAATATTTTAATTTATCTGGAGGTTGAGGGACTGCGGGAATCAAAAGGTTTAAGGTCTCCTATTCCCAGCACTTTCCGATGAGAGCCGCCCTATAGCCCTTTGATCTAAAACAGATGAACCTCATGGCAATGCTTCAGTTCAGGATTTGGCACAGCTGGTTTGTCTCATACTGGGCTGAGTGCTCAGAGGGTCATGAGTGTGTAGCCAGCTCAACTCAGTTGTGATAACATTTTGTGAACTACAATGGAGCAGGAGTTTTGTTGAGCAGAGGGAGGAAAGGTTAAGATTTAGTGTGAAATTATGGTAGCTTTATATCCAGCTAAGTTTAACACAGTAGAAGTACCTCTTTTTCTTTCTTTTCTTTTTTCTTTTCTTCCTTCCCTTTCCTTCCCTTTCCTGTTTTGTATTGTTTTCTTTTCTTTTCTATTTTCTTTTGGTTTATTTTATTTCCCTTTTCTTTCCATTTCCCTTCCTACTTCCTTTTTATTTTTCTTTTTTCCCTTATCTTTCCATAATGATTCTGAGCATTCAGCCCAGAGAAAATGGTGGTTTCCTGCCAGGATCTACTGAAAAAAAACCACAGTGGCCCTGAATCACAAGCTGGTCAGCCTAGGACAGGTTTCCTTTCCAGGAGTATACAGCAAGTCAAACAGTATGATCTCTTGTGCCCTTAAAACATGTTTTCTGCCCTAGACAGTTCATGGGAGAAAATTAGAGTCTTGCCATTTATTTCTCTGTGCTTGTGAACTCTTTGAAGCCCCTAATGTCACAATAGGAGAAATTAATTGCTGCAGTTGGAACAGTTTCTCTAACACAGGTGATCACGTAAGACTTCGAGCTGCCTGCTTTAGGGTGATCGCTGCCACCTCGGCGAGGCGAGGGCTGGAAAGGCAGAAGAATGGGATCCTGTGCCATCCCTGGGTCTGGCTCCCTCTGTCTCACAGCTGAGAGATGTTCAGAGGGCAGTATCAGGGCATATAGCATTGAATACCTTTGCTGAGTCTGTTCTTTAAACAAAATATAAATCTTCCTCATCCTTACACAACCTTTCAATAGGAGAGAAGTAAATGAGGGTCCGTGTGTGGACTTTCACTGTTAGTAGGCGGAGTTATTTTACTGGGGGTTTTGTTTGGTTGGTTTTTAATGGAAAGGGGGGGAAAAATGAGCAAAAACTGAAAACATGACAATTTTTCTCCTGAAAAGTGGGCTGAAGACAGAAGAGGAGAACTGATATTTCTCTAATGTATAGGAACAATATTGCATTGTGAAAAGTAACTTTCTATGGAACTTTGATTCTTACTCAATGACAGTATTTTGAGAATACTGTTCCCAACTGTGATTTAAAGACAGAAAAATCTAGTGCTTCACTGATGGTTAGTCAAAAATCAATGCTTAAAAATTGCTCCTACCTTCAGCTTTGAGCTATGGGATGTTATTTTGGCTTTGACTATTGAGTAAAGCTCATGTGTATTGGATATAGCTGATATTTCTCACTACCTACAGAACGATCAAAATTCTTCTACTTTTTCTTTTGTTAAATTAAGATTTCATTCTGGTCACCGTTGCTGCCTACATTTCATAACTAGACCAGAATACACACCCAAGACAGAGCACCTAGCTGTTTTCTTTACTGGATACCCAAGGGGAGTCACATACTTTAATTCAGTGGGAGTAGAGCTGCTAAATACTAATTTTTATCTTAGCTATTGGACTCTATTTTAACTAATTCATTACATAATAATTTGGGAATAAAGACAACATCTCACCGTGTCACTGGGAAGTTACATTACAACCCTTTTTTCAGATGTGGAAATCGAGCCCCTGTGAGTCTGATCTCTTTCCCTAATGCTACAAAATGTGTCACTGGAAAAACTTCACACAAAATCTTAGCAATGTCTGCTCTTGTTTTAAGCCCACACCAAACCATTTAATTTAAGTAAGATTTACCTCCCCCACCTGCAGTGTCATTTCTGGCACCGTACATGAGGAAATTTAACAATATTGAGTGGCCTGAGTTATGATAATGAAAGATGGTTGCTAAGAAAAACCATGATGATAGCCAAGAAATTAATATTACAGAGATGAAAATCTTCTTATAGAACCAAAATAATAGATGTTCTGTATCAATATATGACTAATCAGCACTCAAGGATTTATCTTTCAAATTACAGAACATAGTGGAGACATTTAATGCAATATGGTCTCCCTTCAGAGAGATACAGTATGTGACTAAATATCTCCAGTGAGTAATATTCACACTTACTCAAGTACTGTAAATATATCCCTGATAAATCTGGAGAGCGAATTCTTGTAAATTCTTGTTTAACACTGCAAGGAAGCTTAATAACTTTCCAATCTATCAACATGTTTTAATTTCCTACTGTGTAGTCCCTAACTGAAACAGGGCATTTAACAGAAGAGATTCAAAACTAACAGAGAATGGACTATCATGCATTACAAACCCTTGGTATCAAATGTGTCACTGAATTGTGTGGGTTTGGGCAGGACATTTTCAAATGTGAATATTTCATTGCCGCTATGCCTAATTACGCATGCAATTTTTCATGTAAAATTAAGTGCATGTGCAGTGTGCAGATTAAAAATAAAAAATCTCTTTCCACTAATAAGTGAAAATGGCTAAAAACCTGATAGATGGTTGCAGCCAGGTGGTTACATCAGCAAGTGACATTGTGTGTACTTACGCATGTTTTCTAAGGTCCAGAATGCAGGCTGAGTAGAACACTCAGTAAAAATCATGCCACACTTAACAAAACCAAGCTATTTTTAAGTGGGATTTAATAACGTTAACCTACATGTATTTTACAGGGCTTGGAAGGATACGGGCAGGCTGATTAGTAAACCAGGATTATGTGATGTTTCAAGCCCCTAGTTTTGTCTGGTTGGTTTGTTTTTTTTTAAACACGGGTCTGGTGTGCCTGACAAGGGTACATCTACTCAACAAATTAAATCCAACAAACTCATTGACATCAGGCTGGGTTTGTTTTGGTTTTTTTTTTTGTAGAAGACTCAACCTAATTTCTTTAGCCTCTTTTCTGAAAAAAACATTGCAATGGTGTGCACATGAGCTTGTCCTGGTCAGAGGGAAGCCAGGGCATTTGAGCTTGCTGGGTCTGGAAGGAAACAGGTTTTGGAGTGAAGGTGCCATCACTGTGACATCCTCAGGGCAGGGTCTATCTCCCTTAAAGCAGTGCATATTCCCAGATCAGGGTAAATTGTGTAGTGTTATTGCTCTCCTCCACTGCCGTGAGAGCAGATGGATTTGTAGTCAGGCCTTTAAAACAGCTGCGATATAGACCATGCAAGGCTGTAAGGAGCACTATGAGGAAATCTGGGCAGCTCCTTAAAATCTAGGGGACCACACTGCGGTAAAGTGTCAGCAGCCACACTGCCCAAAATCTGAGCTGCCCAGTAGTTTTCAGATATTGCCCCAAGAAGAAAGTTCAGAAATAATCAGAGCCGGAGTGGCTAGATGCCTGAATCATAGCTGCTACATTTGGGTGTTACATGAATCAATCTTTACTGATAAGACTGAAAATACCTCATCTTTTTTTTTCATGGGTGGTAATTACCTTTGGTTATCTACAGGTTTTTTCCCTAAGCATTGGGACATTTTCTAGGGAATGAATTTAAGAGAGTTGAAGTGGCCCTTTACATGAGTAAATGCAGCAATGCCTGTATGCTATTTTATAAGGTGTGCAAGGTTTTTTTTTTTAAATATAAATTATTCAGTTATGATGTTGATGCTGCTACTGTGTATATAAACGTTTCCAGTCCCAGAATGGGCATAAACTACTTACTCTGAATAGCAAACATCAGAGAAAACAACTGAGCTCAGAATTAATGATCACTATTTCTGTTTTTTCAGCTCTAGGGGTCTCTGCAAAAGAAACATCTTCCTACAAGTGATAATACGAAATCTTCCTGTTCCTCCTACTTGCCTTTTCCTCCATGGGGTCTTTAAACTTCAAGTATTTGAAAAACTTCCTACATTTTTCCTATAATCTTCCAAATCAGGTTTCCACAGTTTGTTGAAGACATTTTAATCTCCTGCTACCTGACAGGACTTTCCAGTATTTTCTGCAAAATTGATAATATCTGATTTTTCTTCTTTTTATTTTTTTTCCCCCCTGCACAAAAATATTAGATGGGGAAATAAACACAGAAAACCAAGTACTCAAAACATTACAGGACACCTGCAACAGGCCAAAGAATGAAATCATTACTGGCTGACCCCCTCAAGCCACCTTTTGCCTACCACAGTGCAGAGAAACTTGGACTACAGAGAGCCACCTCCTTTTTGCCCGTTATCCATGTGATTAACAACGTTGCAACAACTCGCAATAGTCTTTCAAATGTGAATATTATCAATATTGGTGCTTCCATTTGAATAATACATTCCTAGACATCTCTTGCTATGATTCACAACTGTCTGGTGCAATCGAGCCCCTGGTAACTCTCTCAAAAGTTCTTGAGACTTATATTTATTTCCATCATTTCAGGGCACTTTTTGTAAGGATGAGTATCTTTTAATACCTTTTGCCTGGGTGCAAGGGGTGACCCTGTTTTTTGCAAAATCTCATTTTGCAAAACACATGCTGAGTATATTAAGGCCCTGATGAGATACAGCACTGGCGAGAGAAACCTTCAAACATTACTTTTTTTCCCCCTCCATAAAGTGGAAAACTCTAAATGATATTGTTGATTAGATACAGCATATTGGTAAAGGTCTGGCTGGCTCTCCTGAGCATGTCTGCTTGACTTCTAAATTCACAGCACTAAAATGTTTTCATTCCCTTTCCCTTCACTCCCCACTTAATCCTGAAGCATTTTCACCTTAATCCAGAAGTTTTCAAATGCCCTGACAAACCAGCTGAATGTAAAGAAATAGCTGCTTCTCTTAGCTTTTTTTCCTGTCAATCATTTAAAACCCTGCGGAATGTGTGATGAGGATGACTCAGTTTGTAGAAAAGCAGCAACTTAGCAGTTGGCTAATGTTTTGCGAGCTGCTCGGCTTAAACAGATGGAATACTTGTATTTCATATCTTAGCACCATCCCTGATTACGGTTTTTTAGTAGTCCCAGGTACTAACTACCTCGGCATCAGAAGAGATTGGTGGCAGTCTGGTGTTCACAGCTTACTTGTGATTCTGTAAGGTTTTCTTATTATATTCAATAGTTCTGTCAGACAGGTGTTGAAGGGATGCAGTTGTGCTTTGGGGAATAGCAGGTAAATTTATGCATCTTTAAAGAACTGGCAGATTTAGCTGCCTACGTATGATTTAAGGGCCTGATCCCAAACCCATTAAACTTAATGGGAGTTTTTCATTGACTTAGTTGGCTTTGGATTAGCTCCTAAGTGAATTTCCAGTAGAAGGCAAAAACCCAGCCAACAAACCTGTCGATTTCTTGGCACACTCAGCTCCTTTTAGTGAGCAGTGGCATAGCCAAACCTTGTAGACCTGCCCAGTGGAATTATTCTGACAATCACAACCTTTACCTGCAGACACTTTTACCCCTCACCCGGAACCCCCAGGATATTTGATAAAAACGTGAATGAACAAATCAATATATTACAGGATTTTCCCCACAGAAATGTTGTTAAAAATGGAAAAAAAGAAATGTAGACTTCATTTAAATAAATTAGCCTCTATTGCCTTAGAATAGAGAATTACTGCAACATGTTGGACCTAAGGGCCATATAACCCAGTGTGCTCTCTGGATTCGGCTAAGAGCAGCTATCTTGGGAACAATATGAGGATATTTTTCTAAAATACTCTGCTGTTTTCCAGTGACCTGTGGCTCAGAAACTCCCTGAACAAGAGATCTCTATGCATTGAATAGCTCTCAATGTTTTTTTCTTCCATGAATTCCTCCACAGATTGTTTTTGAAACTATGCAACCACCCCTAAATCTTGTTGCAAGGAATTTTACAAGTTGCCTTTGTGCTACAAAGAGAGAAGTCTTGTTCATTTTGAATATACCCCTTGCTAGTTTCAATTGATGACTTAAATCTTAGACTTCTAGAGACAGTGAACACTCATTATCTATTTGCCATTTCCAGGCCAGTCAGAATGTTAAAGACCTATGTCTGACCTCCTCGTCCCCCTCCTAGGTTGTTCTTTTTCAAGCGAAAAAGTCTTGATCTATTTAGTTTAACTCGGAAACTATAATGTAACTTTTTCTAACCTCAAATAATTATAGACCTGCAATTAAATTGTGGTCAGCTTGTATTCCATCAATACATTAGGCTTACTGGACACAATGATATTTGTTCTGGGTTTGTTTTTTTTTTTTAAATACTAAAAGTGGTCTGACTCAGCCTCTCTCAGATTTTGCAGGGGAAATGTGTGTGTGTGATCTTTATTTTGAGGATTCTTGCCATTGCATTAGTTAATAATGAGGGATATATTAGTATTCTTCAAGTTCCTATAGTCACTATGCTTCATACAGAGCTGTAAAATAAAACATCCATAGCCATTAATATGCTAATGTTATATGCTATGACCATGTTGCTTGCTCTCTCTTGAGTATCTCCACTGTCTTCCTATCTCTTCCCATATCACATTAACACTCCCTGGGTGAAATCCTGACCCTGTTGAAGTCAATGGCAAAACTCCCATTGACTCCACTAGTCAGGATTATCTCCTCCAAGAAGCTTTATGACTTTGCTCCTGGCTGCTTTTCTGTTTTCACATCCTACTGTATCCCCTCTTCTTGCTCTACCTCTGTCGCAGCACAGGCAGGTTAGTAGGCTGTAACAAGGCTTTTACCTTCGGTCAGCTTCTACCGTCCATGCTTTTTCTCCTTCCTCCAGAGGCCAGACCACACTGCTCCTGCTCCTTCCAGCCCCCTTTCCCACAATCCTCAGTGCTATTTAACTACTTAATGAGAAAGAGCTACAGCTGCACACCATCCATGTCAATCAACTCACGGCCTTCGAGGCAAGGCCACAGCTGCATATTATCAATGCTAATCAACCCACTGCCTTCATTCCTCTACATACCTCTTTTGTGATAAATGCTCATGCTCATGCTCATGCTCGTGCTCCCGCTCCTGGTTATTTTGGTCTTGTACTCCTAATTCTGCACCATTTTGAAATGAGTTTGCCAGCATAGAGAAGTCATCCTCTGCTCTGCCTGCCCACTGACTCCCTCCTCCTGTTATCAGATCCTGCTTAAGTTTTGTAGGGCTAACCTTTCACTGCTAGCTGCTGTTCAGGCATTCTCCTCTCCTTTCCCTGCATCCGATCATCATCTAGGGTATAGTAAAACTGTAAGAATAGGTGAAAATTGCCTGCCTGCCTCCTTAGATGACTTCAGACAAAGTTTTCATATGCAAGACATCTACAGTTAAGGAAATGTTTCCCAGGCATTTTCTCCCTCTCATTTTTCCACCTTGTATTCAGTGCTTGCATTAGATAGACCTGTAATATTAATTCCTCACAGTCCAGCCTTATATTTTTAATTTAATTTTATTAGAGTTACACACAGTTATAGAAAAAATAAATTACCCTAAAATTAGCATGTTGAATAGGCTAAGGAGTATTTAGAAATGAGCAGAGAATAATGCTTTGTAGATAATTTATCATGCAGGCAAGAAGAAAGAGTTTGCCTGACTAAGGACTTCAGACTCTTCATGAATATATAGTGTAATCACTAAAGAGTTTGCATGATCAAGCACTAACCAGAAAAAGGTCACAATGCAAAGTTCATTTAAATCAATAGAAAGTCTCCAGTTGTCTTGGATAGAGGCCTAAGTAAGGATTTCAGGATTTGACCCATTGCATTGCAATGCACAGAAACCTTGTAATGTGGTTGTGGGTTGCTTGGTTGGTTGGTTGGTTGGTTTTGTTGTTTTTTTTAATTAAGTACATAGGATGAGCAGCTTTATACTGTTGACTTTGAATAGTTTTGAGTCTAAGCTGAAAGACCCCAGAAACTATTAATACCCTCCAGAGAAATATCAGCCTGCAATAGTGAGTATGGATCCCTCTTGTTGACCTAGTTTATGTCTACAGAATCAACCTACACAATTCTTTTCACCAGCTGCTCTGTGGCTTAGGGAGATGGGGTGTTAATTAATGAGACATTTGTTGAAATTTATAAGGGCTTTTCCTATCCAGGTTAGACATAAATTATGAAGGCTCTGGCAAAGTGGGCAGAATATTGTTGACTGTAACTGTTCTGCTTATTTTAGCCAGTACTGAAGAAAATAGGTCTTCAAAGAACAATTTACATGCAGAAGCAAGCTTGATGAGAAAAAGAGAAGAACATTTGGAAAAAAAAAAAAGTCTTAGTATGAAGTGATTTGTTTTTCCTGTTCGCTGTACTATTACTTTTTGAAATTTATTTTTCAGTAGTGCTTTTTAGTCCCTGATCTGTTAGGTAAAGCATAATCGTATGCTTATGAGATTGTGATCTGTTTGAAATGGGTATGATGTCATACGAAATTCAGTATTAGCTGCTGCCTGGATTCCACAGAGATAAATACATTGGAAATGCACACACAGAGAGAAAATTAGATAGATTCACTTTGATTATGTGTAGTCTCCTTTTTAATGTTAATTTCTCACAAATATTCTAGCATGGGAATTTAATGGCAGACGTGTTTGTAGAAATAGCTACTTTTAAGTGAGTGTTGGAGAACAGTGGTTTTCTTAATAATGAAAAGCAAATTTCCATTTCTGAATCATAACTATTGTCATTGTCAAGCTAATTCAAAGCCTGACATTTTATCAGTCAGGAAAAGAAACATGTAACATGCATTTAATTATTGTCTCCCTCTGAGGGTTTGAACACACACAGGAGTTTATGATAGCCCTTCATTTAGCAGTCTTTCAGTTTAAGCAGTAGATCCAGATCTGGAGGTCCCTGTTCCTGTTCACCCCCAACCCTTTTCATTTCTTATCACGTGCCAGATTATACATCGACGGGGCAGACATTTTGCAATGAAATATATTTTAATCAGAAAATGCTGATTCACCAAAAGCAAAATGTTACGTGGAAACATACTGCTTTTGATGAGCTTCTAAGAAAATACAGGTGGGCTCTGCTAAATGTTCATGTTTTTTCCATTCAGCTTGCTTGATAGCTTCTAGGATCTGCTTGAGGATCTGCAAATGTTGAACTTCCTGGTCTTGAGATCTGATTATCTGTGAGATCCCGTCCTAGCCATCCCCCAAGAAGGAGACAGCAATGCCTGAAAATCCTCATTCATCATTCAGATCCTTGCAGACCTAGAAAACTTAGGGAAGCCTGTACAGAGCTAATAATCTGGGGGCTTGGCTTCTGAGTTCCACTTTTTTTTGAAAATTTGCTTTTATTCCTAGTTTTGCAGAAAATTTTGTTTCATTCTGAAAGTTAAAAAAAATAATAAAATCCTTAAACAGTTACTTTCTTTTTGCTTTTTCTCCAGAATTTCTAGCAAAATGACATTTGCTTGATTCATAACAGTTCTGTTGATGAGCACCAAACACAATTGTCTCACAAACCATTCTCAAGATGAGAATCTGAATTCAGTTATCGGATGGTTCCAAAGACTAAGAGCTGCTACAAGCTGAAAGCAAAGGGTTAAATCCATCAAACAAATATCTTTCTGAATTACTGCTATGGCAAATTCAGGCAGGAGCAGCTTTCTTTCATGATTACTAGACCATTAAAAAAAAAGCACAAGTCTATGTCCTGAAGGCGATGGTTCAGCCTTGGTGAAGACATTTCATGAGCTACTGCAAATCCTGTTTTCCTGAGAGACCATAGGTTATCACAGACTCAGAAATCAAAGAAGGTTTTGTGCTCAAATCCCTCAGATCATCCTTTCCTCTTTCCTTACCACGGTCTTCACCCTGGGACTGAGTTTCCCTGTGAGTCATGTGGGCTCCTTGCTAGTCCTATACTGCTCAAACGCAGTGATCTGCAAGACAATCAAAGAAGTCATTTCATGTTCTTTGTCAAGCACTGGGCCTCCTGATCTTTTATCAATTATCTGTCAAAAGAAGAGGGTGTTTTTCTTCATTAACACTTTGCAGTGCGGTAATTAACAACCAGATAGCACGGGGCTTAAAAAGTGGCCTCTCTTGACCGCACGTCAATAAATATTGACATAAGCACCAGTCATATGGGTCTGTGCTAAAAACAACAAGCAAGAAAAGAGGAGAAAGGCAAACAAAGTGTATCCACGACTTGTTTTTTGGACAGACCTCTATCAGGTTTTAGCAGCAAATGGAAACAATTCGGGCATTATTTAAGGTCAGGTTGCGTTGTTTCTTGTTTCTCTCCCGACTGAAGATGTGTCCCACTCCTCCTGCTTTTGGGTGGGGGGCAGAAAGGGGAGGTTACCTTCCTGTTGAAATAAGCCAGCAAGAACTTTGTCAAGGAATGAACTCTTACTGTAACCCACACCTCATTTGTCACCCTGATGGGCTGAGGAAAAGTGACATTTACAAACTGAGAATGAAAGTACATCCATTTCACCAGTCTGACACCCTGATATAATAACTATTTACCTTGAGAAAGAGGGACTGAGATTTCCGATTCTTGTGAATCTTCTCACTTTGGCACTTATTTTCTCACTCTGTCAAACAGCCCCAGATTAATGGAACAATTTGTTCAACAAATCATATTAGCAGAAAGCGCACAGGGTAAAGAGAAGGAGGCGGGGGAGCAGGAAATTTTTACTCATTCATAGCAGTGGTATCTCTGCAAATAAAAATGTAGTTATGCCTGACATTTACAGAGGTACAATGTGAAAGGGAAAAAGTGTAATGACTTTGGGCAGTTGAGAGATCACTTTGCAAGAACAGTAGTGCTCAAAAGGGAATAAGATAAAGTTACACATAGCATCTAGATTGAGCTTCTTTCTGGAACATATTTGTCAAACACAGCAGGATCCATCTGTGTTTAAAAAAGAGTTTTCCATTAAAATTAAGCACCGTGTGCTTTCCTAACCATAAAGGAATGCTCCCTTACAGTCTGCATTTCAGAAATGTTAGGTAAAGAATTAAAGTAAGCTGGAGCCGTATGGTGAATGCTATGCATCCTCCTTGCTGGCTTGATACTGTTCAAGGGACTGATATAAACTCCATCTAAGTCAATGGAGGTTTTTCCATTTACTTCACAGGACTCCAAACTGGGCACAGAGCAATCAGAAACCAAACGTTTCTTCTGCATTTACTCCTCATTTACACTGTATTATACTGCTGCAAAAGTTAAATAGGCAAACAAGGTTTCTTCTGTTTTCCTACGCATACATAGTTCTTACCGTGGAGGTGAAAGAATTGAAGCACGCAACAGTAGTTATTCCAGCTTGATACGGGCACAAATGCAAGTATAATAAATCCTGAAAAGTCGTCTTGGGTGTATGTTTTGTTTAGGAATTGGCAATGAGTTAAGACTGTATTGATAAGTAATTCACTGGGCAGCAAACCATACTTACTCCTCCCAGAGCTTTAATCCAGAGCTCTCTGCAAAACTGTGTGTCTGTATTTATAGTATATACAGAGTAGATTATCTTTAAAAAGTGTTTCTTTTTAAGTCTGTGTTGCCTGTTTCTGCTAGCCATGAAAATATACAGAGCAATATAGCATCATCCCCCCACATGCACACTCACACACTTACAAACACATTTTAAGAGGACACTCTAAGTTTGCCATCACATTAATTTATTTCTGTTAGCTTGGTACAGCAGCACTGTACCCTGCGTCTTCAATGAAAATTGACGCTCTCATGTTCCACGTTTCTTTATGCCATGACCTTGGGTGTCAAGGGAAAATATTGCTTTGCATCCTTGTGTTGCTTGAGTCCTGCTTCTCTCTTTATAGCTTATTACTTGGCACACTTCAGAGCACCATGTACTGCAATGAGATATGCACTGTACAGCTGGCAACGCTAGGGATGCTTCAGACTATAGAGATAGGGAGAGCTGAGTCTGCTGCACAAATAATATTTTGCCCCAATTCAAGAATTTAAATGGATGGTTCAAAGATTTCTGATGGTAAATTGTTACTTCCTTAATAAAATTTCTTCTTTTATTGCTTGTTCCATAGCCCAGTGAAGTCATAGATCAGCCCTTGTCCATGAGGATGCTGATTCTCTCAGGATGTTTTACGTATTTTTGCATGCTGAACAGGATGAACGGGGAGGAACCTTCCACATGACTAGGAAAAGCTGAAAAACCAAAGTCATTACTTATTAATTCAACTGGTTTTTACCTGTGTTATTGAGTAAGATATATACAGAATTTGCTAAGGATCTGAAGGAAGGAAATTGGCACAAGGAAGTCAGGATTTACAGCAGCACCACAGAGAGCAGAATCTGTCCTCTTCAAAATACAGTATGGGTAAGGGTGTTCACTGCTAACGTTTCCCAAGCAAGCACAGAGAATGAACAGTTGCTAAAGCTAATCTGATTTTAAGTGGCTCAACCTCTTCAACCTATTTCAGTAAATCGAGAGCTTCTGAGAAAACATTGCCCCTTCCCCTCTCCACCCACACCACGCTGAGCAAGACCCAGACATTAGGAAGGCTGCAAAGTCCCTCTGTTGACCCTTCTCCTCCCTTTGCCCCCACATACAACTTTATTCTTCATAGGTTTTGTGAATTCCTGTTCTAGATGGCCCTGAGGGTAAAACCATCGACATCCCCTATGGCTTGAACAGTGACCAAGGATGAAAGTAGCAGAGACCTCTTGGCTGCTCTTCTTTGGACACCTCCAACATAGCACACACACGAGTAACAACATAATTACTTCAGAACAAAAGAAGCTTTGTACACTTTAAGGTTTACACCTCACTGATCCTTCTGGATGCATCCCCGTTCCATGGAAAGTAAATTACAGGACAAGGACTTGATTGCGAGAAGTCTGCAAGACTTGGCACATGCTGTGGTCAGATGGCAGGTTCTCCTGCCAGTCTGCAACCCCCGAGGTAAACAGAGATCAATCACAGCCTGGTAGGAGGAGTTTCTGGCGATTTTTTTTTTTTTTTTTCAAAACAGCAACCCTCTTCTCTCATTTTGGTAAACTACCACAAGGAGGGAAAAAATCTGGTTTTATATCTTGAGGGTTCAAGAGAGTATTGAATTTTTTTGGCAAATTTGAAATTTTGTGGATGGAGCATCTGGACAGTTTTATTATGTAGATGTGGAAATAATCTCCTGGTGAGGGCTAGTCCTCCTTATGACAGCATTAAAAGAAGGAAAAAGGAGGTGCCAAGGTGGCTATATTGCAACTGGAAATATGCCACAGGGAGGCTAAAACCAAAACAAAACTAAGAAACAGAACAGCCTTCCCTCTCCAGAGAACTGGAAAAGAAAGAAACACAAAGCA
Source organism: Ibycter americanus (assembly GCA_035590275.1). Taxonomy (NCBI): domain Eukaryota; kingdom Metazoa; phylum Chordata; class Aves; order Falconiformes; family Falconidae; genus Ibycter; species Ibycter americanus. The sequence continues at coordinate 9,284,338 of JAVJGI010000063.1, read as the reverse complement.
TTGATTGTGGGTCTGTCTTTCCCAAAGCATCTCTCTTTGCCAACATATTCATATTACAGAAGCAAGTGCTCTCATCTTTTCCCATCTGGGAGTTCTCCAGCTCTTCAGGCCTGTTCACTCCCATTTAGTCACAGACGTAAAGATGGGCTAGAGGTGTTTGACACCTTTTCTAATTTTCTAGGAGTGACTAGAAAGCACAAGGACTCTATTTCAGAAATGAGCTCCACAGCAGAGGTCAGTTTGAAGGCTGTATGAACAGTGAGGTATGCTCTAAGAGATGGCCCTGAACCTATAAAAAACAAATAAAACCCCTGAATCTCAAAATCTAAAATCCACGAGGGGGGCGTGTGTGTGTAGCACTTTCTTCAAGAAGAGTAAATCATGTATTTTAATTTTGACCTCTTCGAATATTTCAGGTTTTATTGTCATGGCAACTGGTGTTTTTCCTTTAGAAATATCATCAATTCAAACCATAATTCCCTTTCCTTTCCTGACTTCTCCATGTCACTGGATTATTTGCTCCAAAAGGAACTCCAGTAAATTGTCTATGCTCCCACTGTAACAAGGAGATGAGGCAGTGGAATATCATGTACCTGAGTACAAACACCTAACTGGGCACTACGGTAACTCTCCAAGTCAGAAACGGATTTTGGCAGGAGCCAGGACTTCTCCAGGTGCAATCACAGCTTCCTGAGTTGGAATTTTTTGTGTAAGCAACACTGCAGCCCAACTCTGTTGTTTGTATGAACCTCAATACCAAGGCTGTACATATATATTAAAAAGAAATATTCCGCAAACAAAGAAACAAAAAAAAAAAAAAAGAAAAAATACTACTACTCTCCTATATTAAATCCTATGTTAAGTCCTATGTTCATAACTGGATCTTATGGGGTTTAATCTTCATGGGCTAAAGCTGAAGAAACACCCAGGACCATCAGCAGAAGTTGTGCTAATCAGACTTTATTCTGGAATTTTATTTTGCAGAGTATATGGGCTAAAGACCTCTCTCATGCATCACTCATGACCATTTGGAGGGTAGCTTTAATTCTTAAATAGTAAGATTAGTCCTTGAGTCATGTGAGATGGTTTGGATTATGTGGAAGTGCAATGTCCTGAAAGCTGAGCTCTGCCCACAGCTGCAAACCTACTTGTGTATAGCCCAGAGGAGAATTTTATAAACTGACAAATAAAACCCTTTTAAAAAAATAAATTACATATATATACTTATTTTATATATATATGCAAGTATATATCTTGCAGTAAAAAAAGTAGCAGATTAATATGAAATATGAGTAGCAATTTGCTTCTTTGGTGGCATCCCTTATAACTTCTTATTCATGATAATTATTTAGATACTGAGCAAGCAGTTCCACAAGTATAGGATTTAACAAAGCCTAATGAAGATTTTTAATGGATACATGTCTTGTAGTTGGGTTGTCTTTGTTTTGTTAAGGTGAAAATACTGACAGAAGCTATTTCTCCAGGAAGCTTTTCCTGGGCTAGGGACATTCATAATGCCTCTCTCCTGTGTAAATTATCTGATGTCTAATGGTGACAGACGCGTACACACATACACAGACTGTGATTGCATAAGCCTTGTTTCCTGACTAAACCATGCTGAAAGAACCCATCAAGAATGCTAATCAGAATTTGAGACCTTCAAATGCTGTATGATGTAACATAGCTACAGCTTTCCATGTAAAGTTGCAAAACATATATACCTAGGTCTATATATGTGTGTATTTAGAGTTTATAGATATATGTGTACATATTTGTGTATGTGTGTGTATATATATATATATGCACAATTTTCTATGTACTAGAAAGTCCTTCCTTCAGGCAGCACATTACCCGTTTTGTTGCCTGTGCCATTGAACGCGTATTAACTGTGATGTGACTCAGCTTGCTGTATGATTCATCCCAGTCATGAAAGGGGGCAGTGGGTGGATGCCATTTACCCGTAATACAGCCTGGGGTAAATGGGCCCTGGAAACCCACGTATTTAGAAATCCGACATACCTGTGGAACTTTTTTCACCCCTCTGATTAATTTGGAGACACTTGTGTGAGTTTTATACACTCTGCTCATCAGGCCAATGTATAGAGACTGCTGAGCTGAGACATAAATATGGCCTAATCATCAAATGTGGATTCAGGTCTCCCCTGCTGAGCAGGTAACAGTCTAAAGTGTTTAAACTGATACCTGCCCAGCATGTGGTATCTTAATCAGCATCACATTCCTGCACTTCCTCCCTCACTTTGGTCTACAGAGATAGTGACCTCAGTAAGACAATTTTATTTTAGTGTTCAAATTTGCCTATATGAATATATTTTTAACTCCTGCATTGCCTCGTGGATGAGCACTGCAGCCTCTGTGCAAAAAAAGAGGTCGTCTGTACGAAGGGAATTATAAAGAGAGGTCATCAGATGGAAGGTTGAAAACTGAGAACCTTAACAAGCAGTTTAAGAGTTCATGGTTTTCTTGCAATTTTCATCATTTTAGGCCAAAATCAGAAGCTGGGCTGGTATGGAACAGATTTCCAAATCGCGTTCTTCCTCGGCAAACCACAGAGTTGCAGCATGGCTGCAGACAGCTGTGGTCAGCCGGGAAGGTCCAGGCAGGAGCAGCTCATCCGTGAAGATGCCGTCTCCCCATCCTTCCCATGGGCAGAGATCCAGTGCCTGGGGACTGCTGAAACCTGTGTATGCCATTGTCCTTCTTTCTGGGCAGCTCCAGCCAGAAGGGAAAACTTGTTTTTTCTATGGCTACTCAACTCCTGTTGGGAACGGACTGGGTGTGTATGGACTTTTAAAGTCAGTGGTTTCTTTTTGAATTTCAACCCTGCTTGTTGTGACTAGGGACATATTTCCTTGGAGGAGGGCTGGTGTCACACTGGTGCCTGGCTGGAGGCAGGGACCAAACCCCCAGAAACCCATGGATTTCAATTATGTCTAGAACAGCCCTTTTGCACCCCAGTTTTAAGATGGGCTAATGAGCTGGGGAAGGGTGTGAAAATTTCAATACCTGAGCCCAGACTTGAGCATCCTTCCCCCATGCATCTCCCCGGAGGCTGGGGAGTTCCCTGTGCACCCACTTGCTCCTTTCCAGCAAGTTGCCTGGTCTCTGTCCTTCCCATAAACCAGGGCTGGAGACACTGAGTGTCCCCTCCCAGGTAGGAGAGGTCCTGGGAGAGCAGGGGGAGTCTCCCGGGTGCCTTGGCTTTGTTTCGCACTTTCACCGCAGGCGGCAGAGCCGGGTGGCAGCCGAAGCGGCGGGAGGGCTTATCTCCAGCTCCCAGCACTTCCCCCCGCGTGCGTGTGGGAGCTGGCGTGCCACGAATTTCCAGAATGAGGAGGGAGAAGGGTGGCCGGGCCAACAGGAAGGCTCTCTCGCCATGCGCCCGTATGCCCCGGCCGTGTCCCGCCGGCCACGGGAGTGCAATCGGGCAGCTGCAGGGATTTCCCGTCGCTTCCGCCCGGGCGGGTGCAGGCCTCTCCATCTCTTCCTGCGAGGCCGGCGGCGGGTCGGCAGCGGCCGCCAGGCCTCAGGAAGCCGCCGGCCAAGAGCAAGTGGCGGCAGGCGGGCAGGCGGGGGCGAGGAGGTGACGGTGGCCAAAACCTATTTGTTCGGTGGCCGCCACACCGACACGCGCTGGCCGGGCCGGAGGAAAACAAAAGGGGGATGTCTGCTTCAAAAAGGCAGGAAATGAAGCAGCATGGGGGACGGAGAGACCTACTGGGACTGGGCTGGGGCTTTTCTCTCTTAACCTATTGTTTCATTATATATATAAAAAAAAAAAAAAAGAAAGAGAGAAAAAATAATAATAAATTGAACACATCCTGTGACCTCTTATCAAGCCATCAGGAAGAAAAACAAACAGCTCATTCATCTAAAGGCTGAGGGTGTTTTTGATGTGGCTGCTGGACTCGTTAAATCCGTCAGGGCAGACGGGCCGCAGAGGGGTCGGGAGCATCACCCCTTCCCAGCCCCCCCCACCAACCCCTCCTTTTTTGACTTCAGTGCCAGGCGGGAGCTGTTTGTTTGTGAGGGTTTCTATATACAGCGCTGGGCATTTCCCAGCCGGCCACAGCCCCCGGCCCCCCGGCCTCTGTTCCCAGTCTGCAGGAAGTCTTTCATTCCCCCCTTATCTGCAAACCAGAAGATTTTGATGGCTGATGTTTCTCCTGATCCGTGTCCCCTCCCTTTTTTTGGCCAGACACCTATAATTTTCCACTCCTCTTTTTCTTCCAAAGGAGGTGACATTTAAGGGAAAACAATGCCATTGCTTTATTTAGCTCTTACCTATAATTTTTTTTTTTATTTTTTTTTTTTTTTTAGTTTTTCTGTTATGTCTACCATACTCATGAAGCATGGGACTTACACTCTAAATTGCTACAGATCTGACCTGGCAAAACCTCAGTGAGTCCTGGTTCACAAGCACATCCACACAAACTTGTTTACATCATGCCTATAAAAAAGCCATATTCACTTCTTGGATCTTTGGCTAAGCTCTTAGATTTGTAAAGCCAGAAGGGGTCATCAGGTCACCTATGCAAAGGTGCTCTCTCTTAGTATTTCACCCATTTCCAAGTGCAGGGAGCCTAATAAATAATTTCAGCTAAACGATAGCTTTCAGAAAGACATCCATTCCTGATTTGAAGGCTTCAAGAGGTGGAGAACCCACCATATCTACCTGTAGCCTGTGTCATTCAACTTTTGCAAAGCACTTAAAATATCTTCTGAGTAGAAACTGGTGTACTCTTCTGACACAATGCAGTCTTTTTCAGCTTCACAAGAGCACAGTTAAGTGACTAGCTCTACTGACCAGACATGTTAAGGACATAGTAAGGAGTCGTATTATCTGATTCAACCAACTTAAAACTAATGACTGCTGCAGTCAGCAGAGATACACCCCTTTTTTTGTGGTGTACGGTGTGCCTGCTGGCTTGCACTGACCTCACCTGAAGTCCCTACGATAGAGGCCATGAAAATGTAAAAGGGAATGGTATAAGTATTACTGAAATCCCAGGGACTGGAAAGGTGCCTCGGGCATAAATGTGAGGACTGTGGCTTGAGCAGCCTGGAGGAAGGGAAGCTGTCCATCCAAAAAGTCTTTCATGAGAAAGGACAATGTGTTTTTACTACTACATGACCTCCATGCTGAGAGGGAACCCAGGTATTCCCCACAAGATATTTTACTCCCCAGTCTGCTGCAGATGGGCAATAGGGATGTGGGCTGTGCTGACTTGGTCCAATATCTGAAAATCCCACACTCACACTATCTTCATGCCATAGCCAGTCCATTGCATAATTAAAACATCAGCAGGTACCTGCAAACAGTTAGAGGGTAACCCACAAATGCAGGCTGTCTAGGTGATAACACTGATTTAAAACTTCCAGCTGAGATAACAATCCCTACAGGAAATGTAAATGAAACTTATAAATGCATAACAGAAAATCGGTCCATAGCACAGTGAGGGTTATTTCTTTAGGTGCATCATTGCTACTGGTCCTTCATTTTCTCAAAAGCAGGCCATGGTAGAAGTGCAATGATATGTCATTGTGAAACATTGTTTGGAAGCTCACTTGACCTTTCAATCTTGGTACTTTCTATATTAATCCCATGCTGCATAAATTATAAGGAGGAAGATAAATATTTAGTTTCTAACTGTTCTGAACAAAGTCCCACAATGTTTTCTTTGCAGGCTGAAGCAATTCAGAGGCAACCAGGAAGGAGGCAGACAGCCCAGTTGTCTTCCCATGATACTGGTAACACAGACTGCACATCTAATTGGAAAAACAGAGAATAAGGAATGGAATTGCAGGCAGGGTTTTTTCCAGATTTTCAGAGACATAAATACAACAGAGTGGAGAAAGAAAGGGAAATAGAAGACAAAGAAGAGGATTTTATGTAATTCACTGACAGTGTGGTACCTGAATTTGCTCTAGATTTATGGTAAAACTTTCAGAAGAGCACAGGGAGTTATACACACACACACACACACACATACACACACACCAAATAATATTCAGTACAAAATACGCCGAGAGGCTTTGAAAATTTCCCCAACAGGTACTTCAGAAAAGAAAAACAAACAAACAAACAAACCTGCAAAACAAAACATACAACTCAGAATCTGATTGGTTTTTTTCACTCTCTGATTTATCAGCCTAAATTAGGACTGTTTGGTATGAAAACTTTGCTCAGAGGATTTATATATATATACATATATATCTCTCTCTCTCAAAGAAATTTTCCTCTTATTCCCACCACACTGTTGCGTTCAAAAGCATTTCAAGGACTTGATAAAGTTGCCCAGTACGTCTAATGGTTAACTCGAACCAATTACCCTGAGTAACATCAGTGCTTTCTTTAATTTATCCTTGGCTATCTTCAGTGAGCTGAATCTGTGTCCTAAAGCTGCTTCTAAGTTCCTGTGAAGTTTAGCTCCAGTTTTTGGCTTCAGCAGAAGCAGAAATTGCACAGTGCAAGGACTGTGAGTTAAATCACTATTGCAGGTGATTGCAGATCTACAAGGGAAGAGGTCAAGGGCAGGTATTTGGTATCATTTCTGAAACTGGAGGGACAAGCTAAAGCAAAGCAGCAAGGAAGAAGGGAGACGGCTACCTAGAAACTGATAGCCTGTAATTTCTAGGAAGTTTGAAATCAACTGTTTACCTGTCCCTGGTTTTTACTGATCTTGCTGACAACCTGAATGGCTGATGTTTTGGACTTCCCAGTTTCCAGACCCTAGCAGAATCAATGCATATCAAATAAGCATTCAATTTTTGTATGGGCCAGACTTGGAATCTGTAAGATCTGTTCATCTGCTGAGTCTCCTTGCCTCTTAAAACCTCTTCACTTCATTAAAATCACAATATACTGATGGTCCTGAGGCAAAAAAGGACTTCCAGAGCCTTTAGAGGGAGTCCTATACAAAGAGCAAGTGTGAAACTTGAAGGCTATCTTATCCCCTCATCGAGTGTTAATGGGATTTGTATTGATTCATTGATGGGAGATTACACTCCTTAGTGTCTTTGTCATTTATACTTATTGGTAAAATGTCCGACATGTGGAAGGTCAATATCTCATCCATATCCTTTTTTTTTTCCTAATTTGGTTCCTCATAGTTGGAAAAGTGGTTCTGAGATAACAGCCAGCTGCAACAGGGGCAGTTAAAAGAGGCCCCAGCTACCAGCAGCCAAAAGGAAATCTTCAAACATTGATTTTCACACACAGATTGGCTCTACTTCTTCCTATACATACAGTACCAGAATGATAAAAAAAAAAGTTAGACAAATATTTATACATATGGCTAATGAGAACACCTGGCATAGCAGGCAAACAAGCTAATGGGAAAGAGATGGAATGGATGTGGATCTCACAGTGTGTATTGCATCCCAAGCAGCTTGTTTTCTCTACTGATGTCTCCTTCAAAGAGCCTTTTGCTCCATCGAATGAATGTGCTAGATCTGCTGCCCTTGAAAACAGTTGGGTTCCCACACTACCTCAGGGCAAAAGCGAAAGCCACCCTGCTTTGGAGGAAAGCTCATTAAAACATTCAGGTACCAGTGCCTTTGCAGAGATGTCTAGCAAGCTGGTGATGGCATTCAGATACAGACAGATGTCTCCTAGGCCCTGGGCTGGCACCACCAATTTATCTCATGTTGACCACAAAATAACCATCACCTTATAAAGACTTTCATTTATTACTAGTGACTGGTGAACCTCTGGAGGTTTGCTTGGGACAAATACCAATTCAGCTGCCAAACCTTATCTGAACTATCTGAACCTCTCGTGTCTAAAAAAATTGGGCTGGAAATCTCATCAGATAAGGATTTGCTCTGTGATTGACTGTAGTTATTGCTTCCAGATGGGCTAGAATTACTGACATAACTGCCCTTTCACTTGGTATTTGGTGTATCCAATTCTGGCTCAGAACCTAGGAAAAAAGTATAGGTGACCAAAAAAATAAATTTTATATATATATATAAATAAATTTTAATTGATCTTATTTTTTCTAGGTTTCATTCTCCAGTTTCTATATCCTAATTGTTCCTGAACTGCAGAGAAATGTGATTTTTTTTCAGCAGACAGTCCTCTGATTCCAGTGAAATCTTTTGACATTGGCCTGCCTTGTTTTGATAAGAGTCATAGTAAAAGCAGGTAATCAGGAAGGACGGGAGGATGGTCATACTGGCCCGTTTGTGAGACTCGCTGAATGAAAAGTCAGTATACATACAGATAACTGGAACTGCCTACCTGAACTTTGACTCTTTTTTTTCAATTTCTGCTATGAAAAGAAGCCAGATAAATATTCTGTTCAAAAGATGCCCAAAACAATTCCATTTATAAATGTTTCCTTTGATTATTTAAATATTTGCACTGTACTCAGATCTTTAAATGTAATGTTTCATTCAATCAAACAAGTCCTTTTTTTTTCTTTTTTGTTGGTTTTTGTTTGTTTGTTTGTTTGTTTTTTCTTTTTCTTTCTCTTTTCTTGGTTTACTGACATTTTTGGAAATAATTTATTAGTGTTGATTGACAACAGTTCCCACCTCTTCGGCCAGACTTTTTCTGAACAAGCAGAAAACCAAAAATTCCTTTGTCTTACTCTTATGGAATAAAACAAAGGCTACTGTAGCAGTAAAAAAGCAACCAAAGTCCCCCAGAAAGACAATATCATTGGTAGCAGGGAAAAGACTGGCACTGATGGTGGGCCAGGACCCTGACAATGAGAAACTTGAAATTTACTTCAGAATTGCAAGGATCCAGAGAGGAACTGAGATTGTTTGGGTGGTTTTTTGCTTAGAAATCTTTGCTTAGACCATGTCAGGGACTAGAAAATGCACCAGAGGGCTTGGGACAACAAGGTAGCAGAAGCTGGTAGGTTTGAAAAAGTAAAGTGTATCTTGCAAATGAGAAGAAAAAAATGTCCATTACTGTAAATCTGTGGTATGTCCACAAGCACCATATGATTTTGATGGTGCAGCATCTTCATGCAGGGTCACCTAGTGATTAGGAAGGGAGGAATTCCCAACTGAGTGCAGGTCAATGGTCCTGCTAGTTCTCTAGCCTGCCTCTGACAGTGCCAATTTTGAAAGATGAACTGTGGAGCAGTTTCCCAAGGGAAGCAGTGGAAGTCCCATGTCAGGGGACTTTTACAACCAGACCAGACAAAACACTAGAAAATGTACTGTAGCTGTAGCGAGCAATTCTGCATCAGCAGGGAGATGGGTTGAATGATCTAATATGGCTCTTCCATCTGCAATTCCTGTGAGTCTATGAATCACATTTCTGTGTGGCAATGCAGCCGAGTAAATACAGTGCAGAGCAGCATCATCAGCTATCTTGGTAACTCTGTAACAGTAACATGAGTAAATTAGGCAGACAAATTCCAAAAAGGGATATATTTGACTCTCCGGTTCTAAATCCATCTGTTCAAACTGGCTATAGTACAGCATGCTACTGCTAATTCCTAAGTGGTTCAGGCTGCATCACAAGATACTTTGTGTCAGGTATGCTATTAGCAAAGAACTAAACCGTTATTAGTTAATGTTTTGTTGTACAGAGCTAGTGTTTCCTAACTGAGCCAGCACATTTCGGATTAGTACAAAGACTGACCCAGCTATCTATAGCCTCCGTGAATTTTAACTTTAAACATATGGAAGGATCTTGCAAAAGTAGACTATAAAAATTGAAAATATGTCAGTTTAAGATGCAAAGTGTGTTCCGACTGGAAAAGCAAGGGTGGAGGGATTGAAGCATCTTATTACCAGACAAATGAGCTCAAGCTTCATCCTGGTACTGTGCTCAGATGATCCAGACATAAATGAATTCAGGGACAGTTGGGTGGGCGACAAAGCTAACCAGATGTCAGACCAAGCAAATATTTCTTTTGTGCACCCAACCAAGCCCAGTGGGCCAGCTAGGCTTGGAAAGACCTCTAACTTTGTTGATTGATTTGGGAAAGGGAAGTATCAAACCTAACAAACTTCACCTTCAACAGTAATCACTGCTGAACAGAATTACGTGAAACATATTTGCATAATACTTCTATGGAAATAAGGGCCATATACAGAGTATGTTACACAGTTGACAAGTCCAGTGTTTTACTCTGACATATCTACTTAACAGAAGAAATTTCTCTAGCAGCCAAGAAGATACTTTTAGCTGTTTTGCATAGATCAACAGGAAAGCAAATGTTTATGACTTTTGTTTTTATTCTGGTTGCAGACTTCTACAATCCCAACCACCAAAGGCTTATTTTTCTCATCACGGCTCTATCCTTCCCCTCACAGCCATGATCTTTCCACGGTGCTTCTTAACTACCTTCATTAAGTGTTACTCCATTGCCTGGGTTTGTAGTGTGATGTTTCTGCCATGTCTGTGGGATCATATTTGATGACTTGTGGTCCTAAAAAGCCTTGTTCCCCTAATTGGTTTCCCAGAATGCAAGAAGGACTCCCCTACAGAGCATGACTTCTAATAGCGGAGGCCTGCACCACAAGGCATTAGAAAGGCAAACCTCATTAGATTTCTGAGATTTGACATTACATTTGAAGTCCTTCTACCTCAAGTGTAAATAGTGTGATTTGGGAAGAGTGATTATTACTGCATACATACCTATCTGCGTAGACCTATCCACGTAGATGTATGCTCACACCATGTACAGCACACCTGAACAGAAGCGCTGGACATTTATAGGGGACATCATTTGCGACTGTATGCCTACTTATCTTTGTGCATGTGTATTTCAACCACACCATTGAATGTGCAGGTTTTCAATTGTCAGCAGGCCTTCATGAGTACCCTGACTGACTATTCATAAAGATACTGGAGAACTCAGTTTCATGACATTTAGACCTGTTGATTTATTCGTTCTGAACTGCAGCATCATTTCTTCACTATTCTTCATTCATTTTTCCCTTGTTTAAAAAGTTTCATTCACCCAATCATAAATAAGTAAGTAAATAAATAAATAACCAGCACGTGGCTTGGGTAACCAATTCCACACCTTCGTGGAGAATGAAATTGAACTATTTATAAATAAACCATAAGCTGAAATGTGTTTGCATAAACTATTTGATAAACACTTAGGAAAAGAGCTATTGGGGAAAAAATCCATCTTCATATTTTTTACTGCGAAAATGAAAACCATTTTCAGGGAGGGGAAATGTTTGCACCTTTTCCTCTATTTTTGGACTGACTCAGTATAAAATCCATTAACAGAAAATGTTGAAATTGATAACAGATTGCTGCTTGAACTTAGTAGTTAAAAACATAAAAACTAAAAAATTAATTTTTCCACTAATGCTAAAAAATGAGTTGGTCATGCTTAATAGTGTTAAGGGGTACTGTCTGCCTGTAGCTCTCTTAAGGTTTGCCATCTGATCTGGACAAATCAGCCAAATTCCCTTGACAGTCATGGGAAAGAAACAGGCTCCTTGCCAGGACTACCCAGCCCAGCCCAGGAAAGATGTCTGCAGAGGATGGTATGAAGAGTTATGGAGCGACAACCTGGACAAGTATCTTTGACATCCAGCTTTTGGTTGGCTAAAGCTGGATTAGATGAGTACTTCCATAAGGTCCTGTCAAACCAAGATAATATTGGTTTCTGATGTTATTTACAGTTGTTACCCAACTACCAAAGGACCTATGAACATCAGATGAACTATATCTGTACAAACCCAGTAATAACAAAATACAGGATCTTTGCCATAGTTGTAGAATGAATGACAGCATTTAATAATTAGGTGTGTATATTTACATTATATCTGTTTTGTACCTGGTTTTACTAGAAAGGAATCTACAATTACAATAAACTGTTTATACAATTTTGGGGCAAAATAGACTGCAAAGGCTGCAGAACTCAGTAAAGATTTTTACTACCTGTAGGTTTCTGGATTAGGCAAGGCTTATGCTGAGAGGTTTGTACTACAATATAGCCCCCAAACTTAAATGTTGTGACATTAGCAAGTAGCTTATAATTAAAGTATGTTGCCATTTCACCAGGCTTTCATTTATAGGAGAAAGTGCAAATTCTATTCTATGTGAACTTTAGATACATCCAACTTTTTTCTTTGTTCTTTTCTTTAAAGCTTTGCAACAAATGCATCTCCATATGCTTATATTAGTTAATCTAGTATTAAACATATTGGCTGTGCAAAATGTTGGCATGCATTAATAAATGTTTTCATTTTTTTATTCTTTTTTTCCCCCCCCTTACTTTAAATTCTTCCTTTGACTACACAAGCAACAGCTGTCTAGCTTCCTGTTCAGTACTGGATCTAATGCCTCTACAGAAATCTAGGTCAAAACACTTGGAATGCATGAATATCAAACAGAGTTTTCAAAACAGCAAATGAATACATCTTTAACTGGTGACATTTTCCTGTAGCATATGGCTGCAAGCTCAGGGGACTGCATGCTTTTTTGATGAATATGTTCCGTCAAAAACTAAGGAATGGCAGTGGGCTTATATCACCTTCTGTTTTGCCTTATGAAATGATAATGCAAACTCATAAATGGATACTACTATCACAAGACTTCTGCCTTTTGTCCAATCCCAAAGTAGTACAAGGCCTAGTGGTTAAGAGTCTAACTCTTTGGTCATGTTAAAGTATAAAAGATATCTGTCAAAGATGTTTTTTGTAAAGCACTTGCCCATGTCACAGAGGGCGTAAGATTACCCGCATTTCCATACTAGTGGAAAACAGCAACATACGGTACCAGGAAAGAGGTACCTTAGATTAATTCTAAAATTCTGCAAAGACATTAAACCATGCATATAATTTCGGCAAAAGAATGTCATGATATAACAAAGGCAATATTAATATAGTTTAGCTGAACAGCACAAACGTGCAGGAAAAGTTGTACTTTTTTAATGCTAGGAATAAGAGAATAAAAGAATAAACTAAAATTAAAGTACCGGCATCTCAATAAACCCCATATCAACATTAAAGTGACAGTCCAAAGAAAGCTGCTCTAACAAGCTTGTCTGTTATTCTCTGAGAAGAAAGCATGGGTTTGGCAGCAATACCAGAGCCTGTTGAATAATTAACCAACCACCGATTCTGACCAGTAGGAAATGATGGAGCTATTATTTCTGATCATGCATTTATCTTCTCAAATAGCAAAAAAACATTCATGCCTAATATCTTTCTAGGTTGATGAAACAGGCAGAAAATCACCTAATTAAATACTCTCAAATATTCCGTAAGACCTAGGGCTGGAGATGCATGTCAGCTGGAAGCAGAGTGGCTCACTCACTGGACTTGCAGGAGGTTGTGCAGGGGTTTAAAATACGGCTGTGGCCAAGGTCTTTGCAGGTTCTGACCTCCAATACCCTCTGGGATGTAGTGGGCAAACAAATGCTGACTTCAGGCTCTGTTTAAAGCAGCCATCAGGGTTTTTCTGGGTTGACACCCATGGAGAAAATGTGAGAATTGAGCCCACCTAGATAAGCTAAGATTATGTGAAATTGCACTTTTATATGAAAGTCTGATTTGGGTGGAAGATGGAAGGATGGACAAATGAAATGTACAAATAAAGAAAGGCTATCATTAGCCTGCTATGCACTCCTCACAGTTTATAGGAAACATACACATTTTTGAAGCCATTGCAGGTAGATGCTTGTTATATATTTTGCAAAAAAAGTGACTGGTTAAATAAAAATGAAAAATATCAATCCTTCTGAAACAGTTTTATTGCCTCTTCATTTTTCTACCATTTCCAAAGTGCAGCTTTGGAAACATGTGGTCTCTTTCCCCCCACCTTTGTCTCCCTTGCTGTCTTTATGCATCTTACTGTCACTCAGATGAAACTTCTTTACATTTAACCCTAGAAAGGGAACAGGGTTTAACCTTCACACTATGAATAAATGTATTTCTTATAAATATCCCTATCAACATAATATCTATAGTAGGGGTTAACTGATTAAACTATGTATGTATTTAGTCACTGGTGAGCCCTTTCTTGTGTCACCTGGTGGTCCACTTAATATTTTGTCTCTGGTTGAGAAATATTAACAATTAATCCCATATTATCCCCTTGGATTATGGTCCTACAGTTAAGCAAAATAAAGGCAGGCCATTTACGCAAAGCTTTTCTGCAAAGTTGGGTAAGACTTTTTGAATATATTCTCTGCATTTATGACACTGCAAATTTTTTTTGTTGTAATAGTTTAACTTAGGTACATTTGTTCTATCAGGAAAGTAGTCAGATTTACACTCATTTGATGTTAGGTAAACAAACCAAAATGCCTAGTTGGTACAGAATGAAAAGTAACAAATCAACTAATTTCATTTTGAAGATGAAGATATATTTTCTCTGAAAAAACAGAAAAAATACTACAACTTAGTTTTACTTTCTTTAGTTCTAGAATTCCTCTATTTAAATTAAACAGAAGGATCTGTATACTTGCATATCTGTCTAGCTATGGGAAAGAGAAATATAGCAGAGCTACACAGCTAAATGAGTAGGGACAGTAATGTTTGAGCTATGAAAGCAAAGCTCATTTATGTTCTAAGCTTATTTTATTTTTCTTAAATCAACATTAAGAAGGAAAAGTTGAGATATTAATTACCCGTTTACTGCCAATGTAGCGGAAAATGTAATTTATAGACCACTTGCAAAAAAGTGCTTGCTTAATTTAAGAACTCAAATTATTCAAATAACATTTTGAATTTGATTATTCGTATAATTGAAATGTTGCTCTCGCAGCCTGAATTGCTTCTCTGAGTTACAACCTGAGCAACAGTTAACTAAAACCACACTCACTGTGGAGGTTGTCACAAACGTGAGCAGGAAAGGAAGAGAGACTAAGCCAACGTACAGCATTTACCTGAAGAAATTTATGGGCAAAGCATCAGGTGTAATTTGAATTTGGGATTTCCACAGGCTTTAGCAGCTCTGTACACACAGAGCTGTTGCCACTCCCTTTATTTTTCCATATGGACTAGGATCAAATTAGTTTGTTCCCACAAATCTGCATCCCTGAGATGAGTGATGTGAAGAAGCCAAATCATCTATGTCTGAACTGGTTACCTGTGCCTTTGGTCAAGCACCAGTCACTGCATTTTGACCAAAGCGCAACCAAATTTATGTTCTTGTCCCTCAACTCAGAGATTTTGGAAATGTAGCTGTGTAGATGTTGATCTGAAGTTTGCCCAGTCCTGTAAGACCTTCCTGAAATGTCTACAGAATCCTGCCACTAAATACATTCCGTGGAAAATTTACACTGAAAGAAGGGATTCCACTTCAGAAATTCTGACATGAATAATACGAAATGTATTTCCCTCTTCTGCAACGACAAGAAAAATGGGGCAGAACCAATACAGCCAGATATAGGCTCTCTATTGAGCAAAATATTTATTTTGCTTAGCAAGGATACCTTTGAGTTGAAAGATATCAGCTTGTATCTTTTCAATTTCAAAAATGTTCCCTGTTCATAATAAGAGGGAGAATGAGATTAAATGGGATGAAGGATAAATGCAACATTTCATACTTGGCACCTAAAACACTATGGAAATACACCTTCTGAAGCACAGAGAATATGAGGCTTTAGTGAAACTGGAGAAGACATACTTTATATTTAGAAAATGGATTAAGATATTTAAACAAACTTGCATCTATAAAGAAAGAGTCTCACCTGGCCTAGAGCAAGTTTGATTCCAATGCACCCGGATTTTCTTAGTAATAGCATCTCAGCTTTTCCACGGTTTAGAAAAGAGATTCAGAGATCTACCCTTGATTTTATAATTCTCTACAGTAAACGCATGTCAATTATTTTTTACTTAATTTGTAAAGGATATTATAGTTATTTATTAGGTATAATCATTAGAAGTAATTTGTTATTCTTGGCACAATTTCCATGATATTCTCCTCCTCCCTCTCCACCTGGTTGTTAGTGAAGCCAAGGGATCCTCAGGAGAAGCAGAAGCTTATGGTTGGGTATCTGACTATAGAAGAAAAACATTAAGGTTTTCGTCCCATCAGAGAAGGAAGCTCAGGTACCTGACAAAAATC
The DNA here is from genome assembly GCA_035590275.1 of Ibycter americanus. Classification (NCBI taxonomy): domain Eukaryota; kingdom Metazoa; phylum Chordata; class Aves; order Falconiformes; family Falconidae; genus Ibycter; species Ibycter americanus. The sequence continues at coordinate 9,268,308 of JAVJGI010000063.1, read as the reverse complement.
CATAATGGGACATAAATCCAAAAAAAGTTTTTTATTTCTCATGTGTTTAGGTGGAGATGAATGGTACACGTTCTTTAACTTGGGCAAGCAATGTAACTTCGTTCCGTCTCTCAGAATGACTGAAAACTTCTTTGCTGAAAAGTTTCAATAATAAAAATGAATACCTCAACCTGGGGTATACTCAGAAAGCTTAGGAGGTGTTTATAAACAAGTAAAAATAAAGTATTGTAATAAAGAAGTGCCCCACAGCTTTAGGTATAGGTATTTTTGCTTATGTTGTACATGATTAGAAGTTCTCAGGAAAACGTATTGTCCATCATGAAAACTCTTTGGACCCTGATGTTATTACAAATCTAATGGCATCCTGCTAAATCAAACAAATCAAAACAGACCTCAAACTGTGGCATTTTCAAAGGAAATTCGATGATTCATGTCTCATTGAGTTTAAATACCTAACTTCATCAGAATCTGAAAATCCTATCCATAATAGGAGACTTAGTGTGTAACAAGTTAGAAGGATTTTAAACGACAGATGAGCTTTGAGAATTATGGATGAAATTAAGTAGAAGCTTTTTTTTCCCCAAATTCTCAATGTCTCCAACAACTATGCTTCTTACTTTGCTGCCGAGAATATGAAACACTTGGACAGCCAATGGCATGATGGTTTCTGTTAGGTTTTTTTTCACACCCTTCTTTCCCAGCTTGTCTTTTCTTGTCTAGTCTTTTCTTTTCTAAACAAGTCTAATTCAGTCTTCACATTTCAGCTTCCCCATCCTCCAGTCTTTATTATTCTTTCCTTCTAGGCAGCCTGTCTTTCAGCTAGGAGAAAGAGGGGTTAATAAAGCCATGATTAAGCTGTAAAAGGCTGACATTTAGATATCAACTATGAATCAACAGCTAAGGCATTAGCAGAAATAATTTTTAAATTTTTGTCTCTAACATGGGCACCCTCTGCTGCAGCTCTTCTCTTTCTTATATTCCACTTCTTCAAGGTGCAAGGGAACAAATTGTAGGTTGTGCCACTACATCCATGATCTTCCCCTATCGTGTGCTCGCCTTTCAGGTCTCCATGATAAAAGTCCAGAATCTTTTTGCCCTGGAAAACTAAAGGTGGGGTTATTAAACACAGTGGAGTGGCTTATCTCGGGAGCATTTTAGCCTGGCTCACAGGCAGCCAACGGAGGCACAAGGCAAACTAGACAGAGAGAGACGGAGGAGAGGAGAGAGGCGGCACAGAGACCCCATTAGTGATTCCCCTGCCGCGGTCTGAGTGGCAGCTGGGAACAAGGCACTAACTGTTTGCCCGTTGCCCATTCTTGTGTTATTGGGCAAAATAAAAGTTCTTTTCTCTGAGAATCTTTGTACAATAAAACAACTCTCAGTCATTCGCGAGTCAGGGGAGAGGAGAAAAGGGCCTCAGTGTAAAGTGCTGCAAACTGGCACATTGTTTCCAGTCATTTTCTCACTATTCACATATGAGGGGAAAGAAGGGGGGAAAAAAAAGGGCAGAGGGATGAGAAAGGAGGGGGAGGGAGAAGGGGCGACTCAGGGTATCTTTTGACAGAAATGTCAGATGCGTGGGGCTGCTGGGGGAGGAGAGGGTGAAGTGTGTGTCTAAGGAGGGCAAGCTTCGCCTGAAAGTCTCCAGCTGAACTGGCCACACGCTTTCCCCAGCTCTGACTCTTTGCCCATCCCCATTTTCTCTCCTTGGCTAAGATGGCATAGAAACCAGCTTCTCTGAGACCCAGAGGTCGGAGTGATCCAAATGTTTCTCTGCAGAGAAAGGACAAGATGGGCACTTCTCTCCCTCCCCTTGCTGCATTTCTCATGGTTTTCCTAATAACAGACACACTTAGCAATTTAATTAGCAGAAACTCTACAGAGCTGAAGGTCTGACTCCTGCACATGACATCTTATATTTCCAGGGATCAACAGCATAATAAATAGCCATACAAAGGTTTTTAATGAAATCTTTTATTCAAGAGTCTCACATGAACTTGGCTCATATTATGTGTTTCCACAATAATAATAATTAAAAAACAAAAGAGCCACGTGACACTAGTTAAAGCACAAAGCAGGGCACAGCAACTCCCTAAACCACAACAGAATAACTTCTCTACCACCTGGATGAACGTGCTCCTAGAAACCCTGACCACAGCTCCTCTGCTCAGAAGCTGTCTGCTCAGCTCTGAACTTGGGAGAAAAGCATTTCCTCCAGCAAAAATTCAGGACCTTTAAAATCATTGTGAACTGATAACATAAGTGAAGACAGGATTAGTAGCACTACAGCAAAGGTTTTGGTTTATCATTCAAGGTTCATCTAAAGTAGGAAAGACAAAATCATCCTAAAAGGGACAGGAAAAGTGTGAATCTGAAGGTAAGGAGAACTTAGAGGAGTTATGAAGAAGTGGTACGTAAGAGTAAGGCATGCCAGCAGGAGACACGGAAAATTATAGCACACTGTTAGCTTGATGACTAATTTATTCTCATGTCATGGCTTGGATGTAGACCCAGTCTGAACAGAGAGGCTCCTGGATTTCCTGAACATGCCTACATCAAGCCACTTTTAAGACATGGTCCATGGGTTGGTACCAATGGGAGGTTGCAACTCCCCAAAACTCCCACTCAGAAATCCAATATATGATTATATACATCATGAAGTCCTCAGTGAACATCCCTTGTTAGAGTCTCACTGTGTAACTTAAGTTACCATAAGATTTTAACTCAGTAGAGGGAGCTGTGGGTGAGAGTGATGCAGTTCCAGCCGAGGGAAGATTGATTGTGTTCATTCAGCCCCCACAGCCTGAAAATGCTCCCTATTTATTTTATTCAAGTTCTTGTTACAACACATCCCTGAGTTGCCAAGTCATTTTTTTCCACTAGCAAAAGTCCTTTCCTTTTCCCTGCTCAGCTATGTGATACAATCAATCCCAAGAGCACTCTGGTATTTCACTCTATTTTTGCCCCCCAGTGCCTAATCTGTTTCATGATGGCTACGTGTATTACACCAGAGAGAGTTCAATATTTTACAGAGCTCACATAGGCTTGGCTGCCACTTGTTTTATATTTAAATATGGTACTGAGCTGGATCAGATACGTACCCAGCTTTGGGATGGCCAGGACCCATGACGTGAGCAATTCAGTCTGGGTTCTCTCTAATGCTATTGGCAAGCTTCTTTGCTTGGCAAACTGGTCTTGAAAACAACATATACAGTGATTTTGTGTCATGATTACAACGATTTCATAGCTTCGTGGCCACCAGTTAAGCCATACTTAATGCTAGAGAAATAGTTTTATCACTTGAACTGTCATCCAGTAAAAATAAAAATTATTGGCCAGAGACTAAAGGATAAAGTAAGTTCAAGTGTTGGAGCAGAAGTTTGTGAGCCAGAACTGATCCAGCAGAAGCTAGAAGTACATTTGCACATAAGCTAGTAAATTATGTATTTGTCCACTCAGTAAGCATAAAAAATCTCAGCCCACTCAGCAAGAAAAGAGTGTGTTGCAACAAGACGGGTGCCTTTTCCTTCGAAGCAGCAGGGGAGCCCCTGTCTTTCTCACCTTCCCACCTTCCCATGGTATCTGAAATCTTTATTTGAGCACAACCTGAAAATTGTATTTGGCAAGGGCTGGCCTCTCAAGACTCTCTCAGCAAAATTCAAGTAGGTTTCTCTTCATGGGCTCTTATCTTTTGAACATAACCAGTTTTCTGAATTCAAAATTGGGCTGACTAAATAACGCTGTCATTAATAAGCTCCACAAAACTTTTGTACCAACTGAACTAAACAGGAAAATAAAAAATAGCAACAGTTTATTTGCACTACTTTTCCACTAGCTTCCATTTGTCCCTTCCTCTTGCTTCACGTGTATTCTATCAAGGCTGAAAACTCTGCAGAGAATGAACCATGTCTTTATATTTGTAATTAAAAAATGCAATCCAGGATGATGTCTATCCCATTACTCAACAACAGTAACACACTAACTTGCTCCATGGGTTCAGCTGTGTCCTTACACAAGACAGTGATGACAGTTTTCAACAGAAAATTACAGAGTAATGGTACATGAAGTAAGGACATCCTATCAGCTCACATCTGATACTACTTTTTGTCAGGTTCAAATTTGGAAAAATCCATGAAAAGTCAGTTTTACATTGAAATTCCATGGTAAGGTTCCTGTCCTGTTCCTGATCTCTACTTCAGCTTGAAATGAGGGCTGTAGCAGTGGAAATAGTGGTGAAGAGAGTTTCAAGTTCCAGCTCTGTGGCTGGAGGTGGATCTACTTTCCTGTAGAAGAGTAGAAGAACAGGTCAGACACAGGTTTGGAAAGTTTCATGGAGAGAGTTGCTAGTGGAGCAGAAACACTCACTCAGAGTTCATCTCTGTTTAGTGTCAGATGAAAATGACCCATTTTGTGGTACTTCACAGCACAGCTGAAACTGCTTTGTTGCATTAGCCCAGCCAACATCCTCTTGCTTATGTGAACTTTGAGAAACCTTTATGTTCATCAACACTGGATTTAAATAGAGTGAGCAAAGCAGGCAGGAGTCGAACATTCACAGGGACTTATTGAGTCTAATTTTGTGCCATTAAAATTATCACCACTGTCAATACTATTATTACTATTACTGTTATTATTATGGTTATTGTTGCTGTTATTGTTATTATTATGTGTTGCTCTACAATGACGTCAGAAGGCTTTAATGCAAGATAAACATGAAACGTGAAAAACACTTTGACATCAGCATGCAGCTATTAGAAAAGTCTGTAAAAACTTATGGTTCTGTTAACGCAATGTTGTGTGAGAAATTTCTTAAGACCATTTGCCTTGCAAGATACCATGATGAGCACACAGGAGGTTCAAAAGGATGAAGGGATGGAGAATGAAGAAAAAAAGTGTGGCAATTGAACTAAGAAAAAAATAGTCAAAGATTTTCAGGTGTTAAATTTGCATCTGGCTCATGCATCTATTCAGCTGTGTACCAATGTGACCTGTAGTTTTTCTCTTTTTATAATTATTACTTAAGGATTTGCTTTATTTAAACCTATGCAAAACTCTCCTTCTAGAGCCAATGAAAGCCGGGGTGTCAAGTCTGTTATTAGGAACTCCTGAATGTTGATCCTGCCCCGGTTGCTGATTTACTTGCTGATTTGGAAACCACTCTTCCACCTTGCTTAGGAATAACCACCCTCACCCAGCAAAACTAATGGCTGTATCCCTATTAATCCCATTATTTAATGCAGCTAGTACATTGTATGAAGGTAGAGGTGACATACAATTTGTTGTGATTTTTTCTCTTTGCTGTCCCATCTTCCATCTAGTTAAAAATCAAAGGCCACAGAAAAAATAGGAGGGAAATCACAAATTCACCTTTTAAGTGTAATTGCAGCGGAGTTTTCCACAGGCCTTTGGATTCCAGCACAACTTCATGATTTCAGAGACTTATAAATGGCAGTAGAAAATTAAACTTAAAATGTGTCATAAAAATGAAACTGGAGAGCTTGCTATGCAATTCTGACTTCAGAAAATATGCTATATGGCAGAACCTTCCAGCTCAAACATCTTTACTTTTAGAAGCCACAGTCAGAGCCATGACTGAGGTACAAAAATGTGCTGGTGCTGCCTTGAGCAGAAAGTTGTGAAGTCTGCAGCTGTACCAATGAAACTATACATCTATAAGCAATATAAGCTATATATACATATATACACAAGAATGTAAAAGCTATAACAGTATTTTATGCCATAAATTGATTTGTATTAATTATTATATTTATATTAAAATAATACTTGTGATTGTGATCATTGCATTTTCAAAGTGGTTCAAGTCTGGCTCTTTGTGGGTCTCTAGGAAGTTTTGCAAATGAGTTCCATATCATCTGAACTATTCTTTACGCTCCAGCTTCAACTTTCAAGTGACTTTCATGAATATTGCTACAAATGCAAGCATGCCCATGGTCTTTCCTCTAAATATGACCTCTGGGCCCAAAAGGACTGAAGTTAGTTAAGAATCATTTATCTGAAAAGCAGTCTTTGTAGGATTATCCTTTACTGCTACTTATCTTTAAACAAAAGCAAGTATACACAAATGCATATCCATACAGATCCCCAAATCTCTGAATAAACTCATAACTCTTTGTGTACAGTGTTACTTGGAAGAGCTATAGGGCTGCATAATTACCCCAACTCCCGCATCAGGCAGGGAAAGTTAGTGACATGTTGAGTGAAATGCTACACTGTGTTAATAACGGTTTTGAAAGAAATCAGAAAAGTTAATCATGTGTGGACACAGGGTTAAGAAGCAATGTAACAGACTATTAAGTTTAATATAGATATGTGATATAAGCATATGCAGACAGCCATTAGCATAAATTCATGTTACAGAAGAGCAGTGCAGCATACCGCGCGATGGATTTATAGCATGCGTGGTGTGCAGGGCGGGCACCAGAACGAGGGAGAAATGGGTCAACAAATTCATAGACAGGTCTTGAGTCAGATTGGCAGAACCAGGGCAAATAGAACCAGGCTGCTTTTCAACGGTGATGTCTCAGAGTGACTATCTATCATATAACAGTCAAATTGCTTGGCTGCTGTTTTCTGTGGGTTTGAGCATGAAGACGTCAAAGTCTGGAGTGCACATGAGGTCCTTTGCTTTGCATTCTTACTGTGTGATGAGGACAGCTCTGCAGATCAATTTCTGCTCCCTGTTTCTGTAATGGAAATGCTGACAAATTCTGCAAAAGCATAAAGTTTGATGCTGCTCACCAAGAATAAGAATTGCAGAAGCCTCTTTACATTTGTCTCATTTACCTGATTTCAGGATCCCTCATTCTTAGTGTTGATTTTGCCTATTTACTAACAGAGCAGAGTGAAGAATCTATAACACATTCTGTGAATTTGCCTCCTTTTTCTCTTCACAGAATGTCAAAATTATTCATTACACAAATTCACTGAAGAATTCCCCCAGTTTGCTAACTGCCTGCCTTGCTATTTGACATCATCTAAATATATGTGGTTAAAACTGGCTCCTGCTAACTATTCTTACTTGTAAGAATTGATTGCAAGCACATTTCCAGAAGATGACTAAAAAATGAGTTCAAAATAATTTACAGTTAGATTGCCCACAATGAATTGTGTCATATCCTAAGAGAAAACAAGATGGAATAACGGGAACTCCTGAAGTTTGTTTATAACCACCAGCATTTTCCCTCCTCATCTCACGGTTAGTGCAATGCAGAGTAATTGGTAAGAGGCTGCAACTGGACTTTTGACAACATTTATAGCATGTATAAATTGCACTGAACCACTTGTCCTTCATAATCCCAGAAAAAGCTTTTATACTCGAGATGCTTCCTGCATTGTGTGTTCCTCCTAGCAATAAAAGCCCACAGCAAAATAGTGGTAGGGCCTGATTCAATTTAATAGTGGTCTCCTCACAATACCTACAACTGTTTAATGTTATGAATCCTCAGAGCTATGCTACTTTTTCATCAACAAAAGAAAGGGTTACAACCTTCCCCATGTACAATGTTTTTATTGTATTTTGCCTTTGGGAATTTCCAGCCCAGCCTAATCTCTAATTGTGTGAGGGAGAAAGTCTCCCATCAGCTCAAAGGGTCATTGATATTCAGGTGAGATCCAAGCTGTTTTCCAAAGTTTGATCATTCTTTCATCTTCAAGGGCTGTTTGGCATCTTATCCCTCACATGTGAAATTAGCTTTAAAGGTTACTGTCCTTTGTGAACTTCAGGGCGGGTCCAAATTTTGCTCAGTGTATTTGCAAAAATCGCCAGATTTTACGTATTTTAGCTGACTTTTAGCTTGGAGCAATTTGCAGCTTGCTAATGGTTATTTCAACAAATGACTCAATTAAGACAATTTTTGTCCCTCCCATAACCCTAGTGCCAAAGACCAAACCCCTTGAAATTATTGGTAGCAAATCTTATTGGGCGGGCTCCAGAGACAAATCTAAAATGAGAACAGGTGTAAATTTAGTGCTGAAACGTGAGCTTCAGTTCTGAAACCCAAGTCTTTGGCTGGAAGAAAGTGGTTTTCATGGATGCAAAGTTGTCTCTAACGAGTTTGTGATATCTGACCTTTCCTGCATACAAGGTTATTCTGGCTCCGAATGAACTCCTGGGTTCTGCATCACATATGCTTTCTGAATGCTGGTTTTACTACTACACTTGAAAGGAAGAGGATGGAGAAAAGCTGTCTGACTGAAAGGACACCGATTGCTGGACTAACCAAGCAGACTCCTGCTGACTGTGTACTGATTGCCAAAGAGCAGTTTGGAGCCAGCCTTCTCTGGGGATGGAAAAGCATTGGCTGGGACAATTCTTGGAACCACTGCTGGGCTGCTGATTCTATATTATATGCTCAAGATGATAGCAGCAAAAAAATCTTACACTGGCATATTGACATCATGGTTATCTCATGGACTAGGCTAACACACGGCAGAAAAAGGTTTCTCATTTTTTGGGGGAAGGAGAGGAGAAAGAAAAGAATGATAGACATTCTCAGCCATTTGTGCTAGATATCTTGAAAAATAAGCAGAAAAGAATGGCTGAGAGAAAATGCAACCTCTACACTGGAACCAAATGCAGGATACGTACAGATTGATTTATATAGTGCAGATACTTTATAGATATTTTATTGCTGAATTTTAGTTATCATATTCAGAATTTAGCATTTCCTTGCTATGACCTTACTATTCCGCACTGGACATCTCCATTTGCCTCTACCACACAAACTGATGTATCAGTAAGAAGAGAAGGTAGATTACAGAACAAGGAAGATTTCCAAAGAAGCCCAAATGCAAGTTTCATAAGAAGAGAGCCCCGGTATTGTATTTGCCTTTCAGTGGCTGAAAAGCTCAGCTAACTGCTCTGTATTCCCAGCCTAGCTCCTTCCTCCCCACCTTAAATAAAGCCCTCCCATCATGCTTATTAACATTCCAATTCATCAAAGCAATTGTTAAAAAAAAAAAAAAAAAAAGAAAATGAAAAAGAAAAAAGTTATTTCAGCACTGGCGGAAATTATTCTAACATTACATTTCAATAAAATACCCCCTCCCCCGGTCCTCTGTGTATAAGCAATCAATGGGTTAAGTTTAGATCACTAACGTATGTTCCATGACCCCAGAATGCTTCATCAAATGTACTCATTACCAACTGAGCAAGTGAATGAGTAGTTGTGAGCCGCAGTTTAAGCGCTGATGGGATTGTGTGTGAGCCCCAACGTGGCCGAGGTATTTAAATTTTGATTTTTGTAATGGGCTTTGACATGTTTCATTTCCTCCGAGGGAGCACTCAAGACCTCTGAAAGTAAATGTTGCTAAAAAGTCATCAAGGCAGAATATTAAAATGCCATCAAATGAAAATTTCACTAATGCAATCCGGCTAGGCCTTCAGGTACCCGAGCGAAAAGGGGAGTGTCAAAGGTCCCGCTTCTTTTAGTGAAACATTATTTGTTCCTCTTCACTGACTGTTTCTCCAAAATAAATTATTTAAAGTCTTATTTCTTTTTTCTCCTGGGCCCTTTAAAGTTCAACTATGCTGAGAGGAGATGTGGGGAGGGGTGCTGGGGGAAGGAGGTGTCATATGTAGGAATTTAACAAATTGCTGTGCATGCATCACGCGCCTGTGAAGATTGGTTTACACTTGCTGGATGTCTGCAGCCTTGATATGGGCAGGGGACAGGCACTGACACGCTCTGGTACAGGGCTTCAGACAAGTGCAGGGGCAGAGACCCACACGCATCACTGTAGAATCACAGCTCAAGGACAGGGTTCAGCCTAGAAGATATTGAGCACATTCCCTAGGAAATGGGAGGGCTTGGAGGGCTGGCGAGCTTACCCAGCACCTTGCAAGGTTCCTCTCCTCCCTTGGAGACAAGAGGGCTGTTGTAAATTTTTCGGACCCGTTCCCCATTGAAATGGTAAAGCAAGAAGCATTCAGAGAAGAGTAATGAGGTGGTAGGAAAGCAATGTGGTGGTGGGTGTAGGGATCTTTCTTTTCAGTGGAAGGCAGGGAAAAGGCAAAAGGGCATTGTGTTCGGGATAAAAGAACTGGAGACTCTGGTTTCACTTCCACTCATTTTATGCCTGTGTAAATCTGCAACTCTCTTGCTGTTCGTCCCGACTTACAACACTGGGCAAAACTTAAGCCCCTTGTTCCCAGGACTCTGGAAGCAAATCAGAAAAAAAAAAACCCCAAAACAAAACCAGCCACTTTATTTAAGAAGCGTCATTCAACTGAGCTTCATTCCAACTTTACGGGAAGGATGAAACAGAGGCACCCTGACCTCGTGCAGAATCCCTTCCCGGCTGACTCCACCAAGGATATTCAAACAATGAACTCAGCCAGTGGAACAGTGAAGAGGAGAACTGCACCATCAGGCCAAACGCTGATTGACTGAGTATAGGCAGGAGGCTCGCTACGGTCAAACTTCATAAAGCTGATTAACACATCTCTGCCCTGATACTCATACCACCAGGAAGAAGGCAAGCAACAACTGTCGGGGGACAAGCAACTGTTAAAAGACGGTTGCAAAACAAGGGTTTCCAAATGATTCATAACTACCCTTTGTAACCCTTTTACTGATGTTTGCTTCCAGTGAAGGAAGCGAGCGGGGGGATTTTTCCCTCTCGCAGACATCTGTGTATTGCTCTTGACTTGATGCAAATTCTGTGCAATGTAGTTAATAGAAGCAAGTGAAAAGAATTCTGAAGCAATCTCCCCAGAGGCTCCCCAAGTCCTGGAAAAAAAAAAAAATCCCCTCTGCACACCCACAAAGTAAGCAATCTCATTTCAAAACTCATTCTACCAGTTCCTGACATTGTCTGATTTCACATTAGCACAACGGATGGAAATGGCATTCAAGCTAATTATCTACAGGAGACTGAGCAAGAGGTTTAGGTGAGCTCCAAAAATTAAATAGGAAAAAGAAAAGAAAAAAAAATACCACAAAGAAAACACTCCCCGAGAAGGCCCTGTAAAATCCTTTCAGAATAATTCAAGCTGGTTTAGACAGAAAACAGCATGTATGTTTTTTTGGGAAATCCCCTGAAATCTAAGCTCTGCCTGGGTGCCCAAGGAAAGGACCAGGCTCTTTGTCACCAGGGGAGTGTTGGAGTTTACAAAGCATACACAAATGCTTCTGCCTTTTGGGGGGGATTTCGCAAACACCTGATTTGTGAGCCATCTGCCAAAGTTGTGGCTCAGATGCATTTCATCTCAATTGGGATTAGGGTGAATGATCCAAAAATGTGCGTCTCAATCTAAATGTTGCGGGTCATGTCCCACGACATTGGTACCTTGTCTCTGCTGGTATTCAGTATGCAAATGGGATGCAGCATGAAGTGATCCAACAGCAAGATGTGATAGGGAGGCAAAGATAGGACAATGTGTCAGCGAAACAGGGAAAAGTAGCAGGCTGCAAAAGAATGGGAACGAGAGACTGGGGCAAAGCTATTACAAGAAATAGAAGGGTGCAGTACTGTATGCTTGAGAGACGGAAGAGCTGTTGGGAGAGTGTGGTCGGAAAATGATATGGAGGCTGGAGATGACAATATCACAACCTAGGTGGGATGTGGGGGATAGAAACCTGAAGTCAACAGGAATATTTCAGTGTACTCTGAAAAGAGAATAGACCTCCGATTAGGAGAAAAAGGGTTATTTGCAAGTAATGCTGCTTCTTTTTCTACTTGCAAGGGATTTTGTTTGCTTGTTAACAGAGTTTTGGTTAATCTTGAAAAACTAGGATTGTATTAAACCAAACAAAAATAGTCCCCCTTGGTGTACCTGAGGTTGCTCAGAACCCAGTGTTTTCTTTCAGCTCACTTTTAATTTCAATATATCTTGACATTTAAATTAAGAGCTCAAGATCTGATAGACAAAACCGAAGACTTTAAGAATAACAGAAATTACAGAAAGGACAAAACTCAATTTCTTCATGCTCGGCAGTCATTTTCAGCAATAGTTACAGCTAGACAAATGTTTTGGTTGTAAAAGCTTCTTTCAAAATGCATTTTTGGTTTAAGAGCAAAGAAAGGAAAAAGTCAAACTAAACCAAATTGTTTCTTTTGAAGAAGTCTAAGAAAAGATGAAATGTTTTGTTAATTTTCTTTTTCAACTTGAATTGCTCTGTTCTCAGAACACTTTCAGTTGATTAAAATTAAAAGTTCCTAAGAATAAAATATTTCAGTGTGGATTGTTTTTTTCTTCAACTCACTGAGGCATTCAAGACATTAACAAAGGCTCTTTTTCAGCTGGACTCTAAACAATCTATTTAAAAAAAAATCACAAACAAGCTGAAAAATCAATTATTCACACAAATCTAGTATTGACCCTCTCTATAAATTACTCAGTCATCCAGTTCTGCCCACAAATTCATATATAAGTCACAGTGAAACCAAAGGAAACTCTGAATATGAAACTGGCTGTTACTAGACTGTTTAGCAAATCTTACAAGAAAACACATCCTCAAAAAATCTAACAAAGAAAACATGGGGACTAGCAAAAGAAACTACATTTTCATTGCTTTTGGAAACTGAATATTTGAAACTTCTGAAAATTTCCTCATCAGTGAACAAGAAACCCCAAATTTCCTTCTGCTTCACAGATAACTCTTCTTTATGGTTTGTATTTTAAGATTAGATTGAGGGATTGAGAGCCTCTGTTGCCTGGTGATTTCTGTTGTGATTTTAATATGCCCAGAAAAAGACAGGGAGTCATTTGGAACTGCTATAGGATGGGGAAGCATTGGAATGGCACAGGCAGCCTGCAGGTGAATTTTAACCTTGCTGATCCAAGCAGACATTTGACCTTTGCTAAAGCCTGGTAGTGTCTGTCTTCATAGTTTCAGTGTCACGCTGCATTCACAAGGATGATGGCAGAAGAGCAATGAGGGATGCTTAAACTCCATCCATTTGTATACTGCCTATTTGTTTCTGTGCGTTAAACTCCACATATACTTGGAAATATTTTGAATCTGAAACAGTTGGAAACCATTTGGAATTTTACAGAAAATCTCTGTTTCAAAACCAATCAGAACTTTTTTTTGTTTGTTTTGGGTTTGGGGTTTTTTTTTTGTTGTTGTTTTGGGTTTGTTTTTTTTTTCTCTTTGTGAGCTTGTTGCTTCATGGCAAATGGTAACGAAAAGAAGCAAACCCCCTGAGACACCATTTTGGGAAAAACTTTCAGTTGTCAAGGGGAGCATTTGACAAACTTCTATAGCACAAATCCTCTGGCCCTGTTTTATCTAACTTGGCACAATGAAGATATGATGCTTGCAGAATGTACTGTGTTTACTTTAGTTTCTCTTCCAAAAACTCAATCAATATTGCAGCCTCACCGTCTCCTTTTATAATTGGCAATTACAGCCTGACTGCCTTGACACCCAAGTATTTTCATGTGTGTTATTCTCTATTTCCTGCACGGGCAACTTAAAGCAGGCAGAAGCGTATCTGCATTAAAGAAGGGAGGCATCAGCCTGGGTTTAGCCACTGACTCCCTACTTGAACTTCCCCCACATTTTTTGCCTTTCTTTGACCTTCATGTATCTAACTGGGAAAGAGCTTTTGAAAGAAAGAAGTACTGTTTGTTGGGGAAGGTTCCTAGACAGCAACCACAACAGAAGGGTTAACAAAGCCTTCAAAATTTTCCATCAGCACTTTTGACTCAAAGCTTGGGAAGGTGAAAGTTAGATATTTTTCTCTGGCTGGATCTCTGAATTTCATAGCCTAGACTTACTGCAACATTATGTGCATCCATTCAGTTTGGGAAGCTACTTCTGACTGACAGTTCCTCTAAGGCCCACATGAAACAACATGATGATTGCCTCAAAAATAAACCTTTAGAGTTTCTTTTGACTAACCTGCTTCCTCCACTCAATATCTGAGATCTGCTTAGGTGGGTTCTGGAAAGAACATTATCCAGGAAGCGCTAACAATGCACTTTAATTTTCTTCTGGACCAACTTGCTGCTGATACACTCCCAATCTGTTTCTGAGAAAAGTGTTTTATGATAAATGTTATTTTAAAAGTTAGTGTCCTCTTCAGGAGAAGGATGAAGACAATTAGTTCTGGCTAATAATGAGAAAAGGACTCAACATTTGTACAAATGAAATTTTATGGTGAACTCAGGTTTCCCTAGGTAAAGAGCTTCCTCACATTCATCTGGCAAAAACATTCTGCTTTCAAAAGCAAAACAAGACTGCAGCTGTTGTAAACCTTCAGGTTTTGTAAAAGGGAAATCCCGTATCCATTACATGGACCCACAGTTTCTATAAGTTCCCTGGTATATATAATCTTGGGGGCGGGGTGGGGGGGAGGGGGAGAAGATACAGAAGTTTGAGGCATTTGGGAAAGGTGAATAAACTTATGGTTAAATGTATAGCAGCAGTGAAAACAGCAGAAGCCAAAATAAAACAAAATTTGGAACTAACCTGTTAGGTAAATGGTGCTACTTTGCTGTATGAATAAGCAGTTTATGATCCCTTTACCTGCAAACAGTACATAAAATAGATACATGAGTTCATACAAATGTCATAAAAATTAAAAGGGATAGTGAAATACTTTCTTAAAATCACAGATGAAAACGGTGAGGACCCTTTAGCATTGGGAGAAGATGAGTGAGAGAGAAGATGAGTGAAAGAGTTTTACAAAATAATGAACAGCACAGAGAAGTTAAATCATGGATTGATTTATCACTCTTCCTATAACACAAGAACAATGAAATGCATTTAAATTTGACAAAATAAACAGTTTCCTGGGTGTTGCTTTTGATGGTTTTTAACCCAGTGGCTTATTAACCTATGAGATTCAGTGCCACAAAGTCTCTTTGGAGCCAAAAGTAAGATTGAAAAAGCCATTTGACATTTATTTTGATAATGACAAAACTACTGTTCATTTTGAACAGCTCTAACACAGTTTTTCAAGGGGTTGGGGTAAACCCTCGGGCTTCCTGGCAGAAGTCTAAACTCTAATTATTTAGGGTCAGGAAGAAACTTCTTCTCTTGGCAGGTCATCCCAGAGTTGCCCACTAGAGGGTCTCCAGGGTGTTCCTTAAAGGCATCTGGTCTTGGTCATCATTAATAGCAAAGAGAGGCCTTATCCAGGATAATCATTCCCTTTTCCCCATGTATTGGTATATTCCCACATGCAAGCCCTTTGCAAATGTCTGTATTTCACAGAACAGTCTAACTGGGGAGCTTTCCCACAGCAGAAGGGGACGGCTGTTTGTCCTTCTGTCGGATTTTACCTTCCCAGTCCTAGGGGCTCGGATCAGAACAAAGAGCTGTGGGGGAGCGAGGGGAAGGCAGAAGCCAGGAGTAACAATCCTGCATCCCTTTGCAGAAATTTTAATGGTATATGTGTGGAAAAGTAATAAACGGGACATAGCCCATTAGGCAAGAACAAATTTTCTTCCCATAATTTTATCTTTGTTTAATTGAATATTTAATTAGTATAAATATGAAACTAATTTTTTTATGTGTTCAGTACATTTAGCAAGAAGTGTTGATCCCAGTCTGCATCTTGAGAGGCATTTATGCAGACACGGACAGCAGCCATGCCCTTCTTGTCCCCTTCTGTGTGCTAATAGAAGTGAGCGGGTCATTTGGCATTAGCAAAGGAGTAACTTAGCATTTGCACTGAGCTGAATCTTGCCAGACTGTGTGCATATTGGAGCCAGTAGACAGCGGCTCCTTTCACGTTGATGAATGGCTTTTTTCAAGCGTTCTGCTCCCTAGTTATGAGAAGGGTGACCCGGTCAGGAGACGACTTTATGAAGCTATAAAAAATGTATGTCACTTCGGACTCTCTAATGTCACAGAAAAAAAAGGGAGAGAGAGGGAGAGAGAGAGAGGGAGGGGAAAAAAATCCTGTGCACAAAAAAATAGCAGGGTAATAAGCCTGTTTTCAATGCTCTAAATAGCTTTCTGTCTACAGCCCCTGTGTACCCCTGTGAGCTGGGGCTGCTGCTTGCTTCAACAAAGCAGCGAGGGTTTTGTGTGTGTTTAAAAAGGTTGATTCTCTTTGCCTTCCTATCACAGTAAATGCTTATCATGATGACAACAAGGCATTGGGAACGCAGGTCGGGTGGCTGTTACGTCGGCTGCTGCAAAAAAAAGCTATAATGCACTTTAAAAAAAACTGTAATCCACTCAAGGTGGCTCTGACTTTTAAGTATGCAGAACAGCTCAAGAGAAAGGCACCATAAAAGCAAAGTAGCTTTGAAAGGGCCCTTTCATCTAATATTTTATAAAATATTTTCTCTGTGTCACAAAGAATAAAAAGTAAAGGGTTGCCAGGTATGTTTGCCCCCATGCCTTTGGTTAATACTCTGGAGTTTAAAGATACTGCCGTGTAGATTTTAACAGACGGCCCTCTGTAGATCCATAATTTAGCATTCATTGAATTTTCCCATTTCTTTTTAGGCTTTGATATGCATATTTCATTGCATTAGATGCTTTCCCCCTCCCTCACGCCCCCCCTCCACCCACCTCCCAGAGATGTAGCACATTTTATAACTGATGTTAAAATGTTAATTTGCACAAGGTAAGTGGCCCGGAGGATTGAGGGCAGAGGCCTTTTCTTTATTAGGATTTCAATTAGTCACGGGCCAAGCTGGGAACGCCCAAGTTCTGGGTTTGAACGCCGCCCTTGCCAAAGCTGAGATGCAAAAGCTCCTGAACTCCTAGACCCAACCACTGGTCTGCTTTCCTGTTTTTCCTGGTGGGATTTCCAGTTCTCACCCCACCCGGCACTGGAACAACTTGCATCACGGTAGAAACAAGACGAGCTGTGAGTTGAGTGCCAGGCTCAGATAAATCACGGACATGTCTTTGTAGAAACTTGGAAACCTCTGTGGTTTTTTGACAAGCAAAAATTGTTCTGGGAGGAACACAAATCAGCAGGATTCAATAACAGCAACGTGCAAGTCAGCGTAAAATGGGTGGAGGCTGCACAGAGATGTAACTTGCACCTTTCTGGCATTCTATGGGGGCACAAAATGGATGTAGCTTTAATTCATTTAGAAGTCCCTGGAGACTGAACTGAGTCCTAATGAAAGTTCCCATTGAAGTTAATGGACCTGATTCTTTTCTCATTGCAGGGAGTAATTCTAATTAAGTCAATAGAGTTACACTAGCATAAAACTGGTGTATGCGAGAGGACTAGCAGGTCTTGGGAGAGTTGAGCCTCCTAACGACAGGACTAAAATTGGACCCTGAAAATTCCAATCACTCTTGCACCAAAATAAATTCAGTGTAATTGCATCAAAACACATCCAGCGAGCAGTGGCCTAAATTCTGCAGGATTGTTCCTTGGTCATAACTGTGTAATTCCACCCTCTTCCTCATGGAAGCAAGACTGAGATTTTGCTTTCAGTGGTTGAAGTATGGAAGGAAATACAAGTCTGGAGAAGGGAACATTTTTACTTTGATTATTACTTATTATTATTTTCATTGTTCTTGACTCTGATCAGCATATACTTAAATCAGTAGCAAAGCTCTTGCTTCTTTCTCACTGGAGAAGACAGACCTTAAACGTTAAAGCAATTGGAAATCAAAAGGAAAGTGTAGTCACTACTTCCAAAAGCTTTCTATCTATGGAGATGCATTATAAAGTACAGGACAGAGGGGGAGTTTACCCTGACATCCCTAAGACTGTGTAACAACCTGTGACAGTACTGGATGTCACCACCACAGCATCCTGCCTTAAGCCCGGTGGCACTTCTCATACCATGGAAGAAACAAAACCCATTACCTGGCATTAACGCAGTGGTCCACTTCTCCTGGGTGGGCTCAAGAGCAGATGACCCTTACCCACCAGTGTATAAGGTGGAGATAGTGCAGCAAATCCCAAGATAGCTATTTAAAGCCACACTCTTTTTTTCTCCCATACTTTTGTCCTCTGAAAGCGTTGAAGCTTGGTAATGCATAAAATATATATTTTTGCAAGAAAAAAATTCCCTCCATTTAAGAATTTATTAACAATTTACATAATTGCTTAAGTAATCTGCATAATTGACAGAAAGTTTAATTTGACCCTAGTTCAAATGCAACACTTATGGTTTTAAATTGAAATGGGTATAATTCATTTATGAGAGTAATTAAGCCATAGTGTCTAACAAATACAATGTATGCTGCCTGAGGCCTTCAAGGCCAGAACATACTATTAGGATGTTTTATTTAAATATGTCAAATCTGTTCATCTCCAAAGCCGCCTGCGTTAAAATATATCAAATGTCTTACTTGACCTTTAAGGTGCCCTACTGAAAACAGGGCATTAAAAAAAAAAAAAAAAATCACAGGCTTTTCTGCATGCCTAAGGAAAGGCAGGAGTGGTGGAAAGGAGACCAAGGGAGCAGTGCTCTGAATGAGATTATCGTACCTACTAGCAGCTATGCAGCTTTAAGGGACTGGTTTTGCCTTCCTTAAGTGAAATCCATTGCTGTGTGCAATGCCAGCACAAGGCTACTTACAAGCATGTAAGCCATACGAACAGAACTTAGGTGGTGCATAAGTCTTTATGCTGGCCCTCTGCAGAGACAACTGAGCAATCCCTGGAAATCCCTTGATTGCTCTGAGACCATCTGGGTTCCTCTAATGTGAGTCAAGATCATAGAATCATGGAATCATAGAATGGTTTGGGTTGGAAGGGACCCTAAAGATCACCTCGTTCCACCCCCAGCCACGGGCAGGGACACCTCCCGCTGGATCCAGCCTGGCCCTGAGCACTGCCAGGGACGGGGCACCCACAGCTGCTCTGGGCAGCCTGTGCCAGCGCCTCGCCACCCTCACAGAAAAGAATTTCCTCCTAATATCCAACCTAAACCTGCCCTCTTTCAGCTCAGCGCCATTCCCCCTTGTCCTGTCACTATCTGCCCTTGCAAAAAGCCCCTCTCCAGCTCTCTGGCAGGCCCCTTTAGGTGATGGAAGTTGCTGGAAGGTCTGCCCAGAGACTTCTTTTCTCCAGGTTGAACTACCCCAACTCTCTCAGCTTGTCTTCATAGGAGAAGTGTCCAGTACTCTGATCACCGTCATGGTCCTCCCTCTGGACTCACTCCAACAAGTCCATGTCCTCTATGCAAATGCACATAGCATGGGGTCCCAGAGCTGAACGCAGTACTCCAGGTGGAGTCTCATGAGAGTGGAGCAGAGGGGGATAATGACCTCCCTTGGTCTGCTGGTCACGCTTCTTTTGATACAGCCCAGGGTACGGTTGGCTTTCCAGGCTGCAAGTGCACATTGCCTTCCTCTTCAGGGCTGCTCTCAATCTGTTCTCTGCCCAGTCTGTATTTGTGCTTGGGATTGCCCCAATCCACATGCAGGACCTTGCACTTGGCCTTGTTGAACTTCATGAGGTTCACATGGGCCCATCTCTCAAGACTGTCAGAGTCCCTCTGGATGGCATTCCTTTCCTCCAGCGTGTTGACCACACTTGCTGAGGGTGCACTCAATCCCACTGTTACCAACAAAGATGTTAAAAGTGCTGGTCCCAATACTGACCCCCAAGGAACACCACTCATCACTGGTTTCCACTTGGATATCGAGTTGTTGACTGCAATGATCCAGCCAATTCCTTATCTACCAAGTGGTCTATCCATCAAATCCATGTCTCTCCAGTTTGGAGATGAGGATGTCATGGAGTACAGTGTCAAATGTTTTGTGCAAGTCCAGGGAGATGGTGTCAGTTGCTCTTCCCTTCACCACCAATGCTGAACCCTGTCACAGAAGTCCACCGGATTTGTCAGGCACAATTTGCCCTTAGTGAAGCCATGCTGGCTGTCACCAATCACCTCTTTATTTTACATTTGTCTTAACGTCTCCATGTGCCTTAACATCTCCAAGACAGCGGTGGCAACCCCCAAATACTATAGCTAGACAGTGATCTTGTCCCAGATTGCCCTCCTTGAGGATGGCTACTCCAGGTTACAGCTGTCCTGTAAGGACAGATTAATTAATCCTTACTCAGTCTGACCAATGCTTTCCTTTGCTTTATTCCTGTTGAAATTCTGGATGCCACTCAAGGTCCTAGACTTACAGTGTTTGCATTTCCCTATACTTGGATGTATGGAAGTATATGGGGTCTAATCAGCTGTAACAATTTTGTCTTTAGGGTTGGTAAATAAAAGTCTGACTAAAGATGCTTCTGAAAAGCAGGTCCTAGATCTGTGGACGTGTAGTATGTTTTTAATGAAGGCCATCCTTTTTCTGTAGGGCTGTGGTCAGGAGAGTTAAGATTTGTCTTGAGAAGGTAAAGTGTTGAAGATCGGCTCAGCAGGAAGAAGAGTTTTTATTTTTGTTTTGGAATTTTTTATTTTTGCCATGTTGCTATGCTGAGATCCCCTTGAGGGCCTGTAATTTCCCAGGGTTTAGGTCTCAGACTGAACCCACACCTGATTTCATCTGATTCTCCACACTGGACAGCTTGGCTGACTCATCCTCCAAATGCAGTTCCAGACTTGCTGGAGTATAACAAAGCCTCAACTCCTCAGTCATTTCAACAAGTTGCTAGTCAGGTATTAAAAGGCTGATCATTCTTTCTTGAATGAACATCCAGTCACATCAGGTAGAAAAATTCATGGCTATGTGGTACATGCTATAACTTCTGATCTTTCCTCTGCAGTCAAAAGAAATGGAGTATGAAAGAGGACTTTGCCTTTTTTTCTCAAGAGGCATGTTCCTGGTGTATTTCAAGGCAGACCTACTCACTTTTCTAATTAAGATATGATGTGATATACATGGGAGAGAGAGATGAGATGCGGGATGAATGTATGCCAAGTAGCGATCTCAATTACCAGTCATGTAGATTAAAACCATCTGATATTAAGGAATTTATTAAATGCCTTCCATAAGCTACAAGAGTGTGCAGAAGAGCAGTTTTGCCCACTCTTGTGGTTGTGTCACTAGTTTCGTGATGGATGGCGTTTTTATTCAAAGTAGCAGCCTTAGAGAATGAGGAGCAGGAAAAAAATTCAGCTTACATTAAAAAAAAAACACAACAAAACAGCAGAGATGATCAAATCACAACAGTTCAACAAGTTACCATGAGTCAGCTAAGCTGCAGTAACCATCCCTGGGCATGTTTTTATCTGAAAGCAAATGCTACCTTATACAGAATTACTCAGCCTGCCATTAAAGAGGGCAAAGTGAGGTGTATTATTTTGCATATGCCGCAGGCAGAAGAGCGTACTTGCAGGAAATCACTGCAGCCCAGCTGGTACACAGTAACTCGCTACAGTTCCCTGGTAGCAGGTAGGAAGCATGCACTTTTGACTTATTTGCAGGCATGATGTGCAATTGGAAAACACCACCCTAATTAATCCTAAATAAATAAGACCCATGAATGGAAGCCCATGCTGATTGATTGAACGATTGATTGATTTTTTAATTTAGATTAAGAACTAATCAGCTAGTTATCTTTTCCCACCCCTCCTAAAATGCAATTCATGGTTTCAGAATGATTTTCTAGGAAATCAATATTAGGACAAGAAAGAAGAAATGCCCAGTTAGCTGATGAGCCTGAATGACCACGCGTTGTTCCAAAATGTTGGGAGTTTTACAGTCCTTGTTGACAGAACCAAAAAAGTGTTTATGAGGACCTTAGAGAACAGATGTGAGATCCAGATTTTAGAGAAAAAAAAGACATCAAAACCTCTTAAAATTGTTGTTACGTCATTGGATTCTCTTCAACTGCAATGTGTTAAGAATGTCAAAGCCAGTATCTTTTAAGGAAGAGAGTGCATTGTGGTTTTAAGAAAATTTAAATGTCAGAAAGGGGCTGTTTCTGGTACTAAGTTTGTAAAAAATTAGTGGGATTATTAAATCAGTCTGTTAAAACAAGATCTACAGGCCTTTGCTAGTGTCCAGTCCCACCTGGGAGGAGACTTTCTCCCCGGCTGGGAACTCTCCAGGTGACATTGAGATGGAGCACCCTGGGAGTGGGGAAGGGAGAACAACGAGGCAGGAGGGTGAGGGTCCCAGGGCAATTCCTAGGGGATTCCCATCACAACCACTGGGTCAGCCTGGTGAGACTGCTTGGAAAGTCTACAAGGCAAATGGAATTCAGAATAAAAATTAGGCCATTGCGGACATCTCTGAAAATCTTTGATTCCAGAACATCTGCCCAGAATCAAGCACCACCAGTGAATTACTGATCATCATTACTGATCTAATAATAATCTCATAAATAATACATCGCCCTCAGCTTCAGGCAGCCAAGTCGGCAGCATGAAGTACTACTAACCCCGAAGGCACAGATTTCTTCTGAAGGGCCTCAGCTGAGCTTGTACCATCAGTTAAAAGTACATGGGTTTCACAGCACTTAATTGCCTGATTTGCAGTTTCCAGGTAGACATCTAGATAGCAGTTAGACACTAGGTAGCAGAAAACACTTTTACATTTGTAGTAGATAGTCTATTTCTAGAATAAAAAAAGTATTTAATATATGTGACACAGAATATAATTATTTATTATATAGAAAACCAAATATTTTTTGGCTTAAACCAACAAAACCAGAAATAATTTCCTATAGTATGAAGGTTTAACAAAGTCTTTTTTTGTAAACCTGTAGTTTTAGTTTGATAAGGCAAGGTCTGTGATTAAATCAGTCAATCGATTGCTCATTGTTCAGTTCATTTCTTTCTGAACTTTGTTGACTAAATTCAGCAATCCATGTTTACCATTTTAGTCTATGTGGAAGCACTGTGGGGAGCAAATCAGTGTGTGAACTTGTAGCCTGTTGCCATACATTATTCACTCTCCATCCTACCATTCCTAGTCGATGCTTAGCATCGCTTTATCAGGATAAAGCTCCAATATAAACTGAGTGGCTAAACAGACATCAGCAAGTTAGACCCAGCATGTTAGAGTCTTGTTCCTGGTGTGGCTTTGCTTGTTCCCTGAAGCAGGATCCCATGTGAACATGGGCTGGACCCTCACCACCAATTCACCAAGTAGTATTGCAGCTCTCTTCAGGAGTATCCTGGCAGAATCCACCTTGCTTTTCAAAGTCTTTCAGTTCAAACAAGGTGGAGATAAGTTTCAGATACTTATCCAGACCAGCCTGACATATTCCCGAAATATCTTTAAGGTGTAAGTAACTCCTGCCTTGGATAAAACCTGAATGAAGGACTTCAAAAGCTTAGAAATATTGTGAATGAAATAATCTTTAACAATATTTCAGAAGCCAACTACGTTTAATGTCTGAGAAGTGGATTTTCCCGCCCCCCTTTCCATAGTCATTACTCCAGAAGAAATGCACTGAAATAAGTGAGGCTACCAAGGGGCAGATGCCATATGATAGGAAAGGCAGTGGACAAACTGAGGGGGAAGAGAGGAGGACTGGGTCCTAGAAAAACTAGGCTAAAGTAAAACGTCAGGTACAAATCCCACCAGCTGAACTTTTACTTAGTTTATATTTTCACTTTCATTCCATTTTTTTGTCGTATTCATTGCTCAAGCCCTGGCACATTATTGTGTATTCCCACAAATAATTGTAAGGGCAGCTGACATCACTTAGACATCAAAATACCTGATAGGGCATTTAAATGTGCAAGTGACCTTAAATACACCCACTGAGAGTACAGAAATGGAAAGAGGGCTTTAAAGTCTGGCCTCTAGAGTTTAAGTGCAGGTGATTCTGTATCATTTCATTTGAAGTGGTTCTAGCTGGGTTTGGAATTTGCATCCCTGCACCATCAGAATGGCCTGGAGTTTCTTAATTACCAAACAAATGGAGAGTAGCTGCTTGATTTTGACAGCTCCTTTGTGTATCATTCTTCACAGAACATGAATGATTAATGGAATTTTCCCAACACAGTCAAAGTTGTTTACTGATGGAATTAAAGCTGAAATTGGCAGTGCTCTTTAGGGAGGACTTTTTCTATAATGTCACCAGACCTGCCAAGCTCTCCTAAAAAATAGGAACAATTAGTGATGGGTCAGAAGGATTCTGGGTATTAAAAGGTTTGGTTCTCTCCAATGAAAGTGAAAAGGGGGGTGGATGGGTGAAAACCAACAAGAATAAATAAATAAAAAAACAACCTTAAAGCCTAATAGTATTTTCTTCAGGGAGTAATATCCGTGGACCCAAGTTCTGTGCTTGAATTAAAAGGGAAAAAAATTAAATTTCAGTGTTTGAAAATATGAAATGCATAAAGAAGCCAGATAAAGGAAGCCAATGTTCACTTCTTTCTGTTTCAGTACTTCTCACAGGACAAACGAACACGAAAACCACTTGGCCTCAGTGAGTGTAGGCTTCACATTGTCAAGACAAGGCGACACTTTATGTGTAGGAGTCACACTTGTGATGCAGCTAACTAGCAAGGGGTTGAAGAAGAACACAGAAACTACACAACCAGGGTGGCTGTGTTTAGAAGATGCCTTTTGTGGCTTTGTTGCCATTTTGAGCATCAGAAATGCCTGGAGAAACAGAAATGTGGTACAGAAGGCAACCATTACTGGAGGACATGCAATATTTTGTGCATCTTGTCTTGTAGGGGAGATTACAGGGCTTCTGGATGGCTCAGGGAGCTGTTGTCACTGGAAACATACTAGCACAGACTCTGGGGACAGGAATGTGCAGGTGAAGGAGGTGGAGAAGAGGTTGGTGGTCCTGGCATGTAATAAGAGCATGAAAGGAAGCCGACTGCAATGAGTCAGCCAGACATGCAAACTAAATCATCTGGAATTATTCTGAACATATTCATAAGTATTGTTTTTCCCCTGTATTTTCATCATTTGCCTTCTTGTTCCCTTACATTGCCAGATTCCACAGGCAGAAAAATTTGTGGGAGTAATATCCTCCCATCAGCAGTGGTTCATCTGGGACACACTTACGAAGTTCATAATAACGGCAAGCCCTACAGAGCGTGCTCAATGTTTAAAGTGTTTTATGAACAACTTCACACCAACCCCAGGAGATAGTTAGATAAGCATGTGATTTATTTTTATTCCCATTTTCCAGATGGAGAAAAAATGGTGAAGTGACCTTCTAAAGGCCGCAGAAGGAGTTGAAACTGAGATGAGATCAAGGAGCTCCTGACTACCCTGCCTATGGGGAAAACATCAGATTGTTCTGCATCTCTCTTCTGCACCTATTGCACTGTCAAAGGCCTTTCACCACATTCACGTGACCATGTCTACAAGATGGATTTTTATGACTGTAGTGGAATCTGGTAGATGGCCAGGACACTCTGGGTTTTAGTTATCCCCTATCATACTTGTCTGATGTGCTTCTTTCTCTCCTGCCTGTGTGCATTTTTCAATAAATAAGCAAAATTATCCACGAGCAAGGCTGCAAGGGACAGCACAGAGCCAGCAAAGTCATATGCCTCCCATGCTTGTATAGTTAGCAGCAAGTATATATAACACAGCCCTGCCCTTCCTCTTCTAAAGAAAGTGGATCACCACCAGGTAGGTGATCAGCTGCCAAAGGAGATTAATCTCCCCTTTTAGCATGTGTTTTGGGGTTGGAAGACATATCAGTTGCTTTAGTATGTTTTTAACATCATCTAAAGTGTAGCCAAGGGATATAATCACACCCTTGGGAGAGCAAAGGTACAACACATAGCTAAGTACCTTTAATCCACAGCAGCATGATTATCTATTGATAACTGCCTCCTCCCCTTTAGCTGTCCTACCGATTCAGAGTTTGGTTAATAAAAACAAATGAATTCAGCATGCCATGGCACAGCAAAGAACAGGTATTGGGGTTGTCAGGGCGGGGGAAGGTTAACCGTTCTCTTTTGGTTGTTTTTTTCTTTTAATGCAAAACCCAACTGGCTTGGTGATCTCCAGATATGCACAAATACTGATGCCAGATATTCACTTGCACAGACAAAAGTAATACAAGTACAAAAGGGAAGGCTGGGGTGGAGGAAGGGGAAATGGCCAGGGCCAAGAACTGGGAGCCAATTTTTGCTGAAATGTACTCAGTGCCTTTGTCATCCTGAACAAGCCTCCTAGATTAAATTTAATTTAATAGCTAGGGCTGGATCCAATGACCGATGCTAATTAGAAAGCAAAAGGCCCTTTCACCTTCCGCTACTAAATTTGCACCTGAAGTTAGTTATCCGTAGTTAATTCTGTACTATTGCATCCTAAAGTCAGACTGCAGGACTGATGAAACTCTGTAATTTCTATTGTCCTTGGTAGGACATTTAGTTTGATAATACTGGTCATGATTTCCCTACATATCAGTTTCATTTTCTGTGATAAAGCAACAACAGTAGCACCTTTGTTCTACACCACTCTCACAAATTTATAAGGAAGTATATAATTTTGCACTTTCTTTTAAGAAATGGCAAAGTGCAGTGTAAGTCAGTGTTGGAAACACATACTGAAAAATCTGGTGCTGACTTTCCGTAAGCGCAGATGGTAGATGGCGAGTGGTGTGCCTGAGTCTGGTCACACTTGCAATGGAGTTACTCAGATTTATTTGCATTAGACCATGATAATGTGAGAAGAAAAGTTCACATGGCACAGCAAGGTGGTACAGATCCAAACCATGTATGTACCACACAGTCATTTGGGTTTTGCCATTCCCTCACTGGGAATTAAAATCTGAGAATGAATGCTTGTCCCATGTTTAAAAAACATCTGTAGAAGATATAAACTCTTAAAAAAAAAACAACACCAAAAACACACAAACAAACAAAAACCCCCACCCCAGATAATTTATTCATCCATCATATTTTCCAAGCAACTGGTCTCTTGAGAAACCTCCAAACAAATAGCCAGAAGTGGGTGGTGGGGAAAGGAAAGATATATACGAATTCTTTTGAGCAAGGCATGTCTTGGAGCTACCTTGTCCTTCTACCAGAATGTAGCCTTCATGTTCTTTCCTGATGCTGGCAAGGGTGGGGTAGCAGTTTAAGAATAAATCAGTTTACCTGCAAAGGCGTGGACCCTACTTGAAGAAATCAAAATTCCTTGAAAGAATGGTCTGTTCAGATATTGCAAATGGCCTTGGAGTTCAGGCACTTCTATAATATTCATCTGATCATGAGGCTGCCTTGTCCTGCACTATTTTAAACTGTCCAGAGGCAGATAACCATCCACTACATTAAAAAAAACTAATTTAAAAAATCAATTGATCACATGCCCAGACAATACTTACAATGGACTGTACTGTTTTTCGCTAAATATGTACAGGGAATTTTTTTTTAAAATGCCCTGAAGGGAATAAACATTTAGCAAGAGAGTTAAAAAAGCAACCACAACACCCAGGCTTAATGGAGCCACTGCAAAAAAATCCAAATAATTTGATCTCTAACAAAGGAGGGCCTGTCAGGTCAGTAACCCAGAACTGAGGTAATGGTTTCATATAACAATACTGCTCAACTTGGTATTCATTTCCAACGCATAGTGGTAAAAGTAAAGTTCAACCTAACAGCAGCTGTCAAATACCTTTGGCTAATCCCCCCGTAGCCGCTTTGGTACAATTTTGGTGGTGTAATACATGGTATCACTCGACCCCAACAAGGCCACTGCACTGTTAACACTTTGCCCTTGGGAGGCACATGAGTGGGCTGGAGCAGTTACAAACTTCCCCTTAGGTATTTAGGAGAAAGACCTGCTCACGCTCCTGACTACGTCTCTGCTGTACTTTGTGCCACGGTAGTGCTGAAATGCGTTTCTTTCCAAATCATTAAAGCCTGGCATTTCAGAGCAGGGCTCCAGGGAAAATGTCCCTGGCTCTCTGTGCCGTCCCTCCTGTATTTCGAAACATAGATGCTAAGCTTCAGTGCACCTTCCGGCTGGATTTTCAAAGAACTCAGTGTTTTACAGGCTTCAGGATATTATAAATATTGGCTCTTTTTTTTTTTTCCTTTTTTCTTCTTTCTAACTGCATGCTGTTCAGGCTGTTTTGTTGCTTGGATTGTGCGATGTGCTGTGTGTAGTAGGATGGAAAGAGCTGGGTTAGCGAATCTCACATTCTAGCAAACCCCAAGCACAGACCCCTCCATGGAAAAAGTGTTGCCTAATGATTACAGCAGCCTATTGGGGCATTTCTCACCACCCACCTTGGACTTGTATTTCTCCTTATGCTTACCTAAATACCACATGTGGTAATGCCTTCCCTGTGAAGCAGACATACTTGGTGCCCAATAAAACTTGTTGTATTTTGGTGTCCCTTTGCATGTAGGCAAAAGGTGGCTTGGTATGTTGCCCAAGCTGACAAGAAGCCACAGGGCAGCATTAGCCTGATATGAAATAATTAATGAATAAAGAAAAAAATCCAGCAAAAATTCTGAACCCAGTGTTGGGCCTGGCAGGTACACAGTGTCTGGTCATCCTAGAGGTAGGCAGATAAATTTCAGGATGACCATGTTGTTACAGGAGCATAAACTGTGTTGCCATTCTGGGCTTTTTTTACTATAAATTCTGCTGAGCTCCACCTCCTCTTCCTTTGTCATTTGTACCTGCACAGTCTTTCTCTTAACCCATCTCTGAATAATTCCTCTTGAATCTTCTTTAACGAGACCATCTACATGTTCCGAATTGTGGATGGGAAAGGAACAGTAGGCAGGGATAAGAAATGTCCTCTTTCATTACAGCACAGACAATGTCCTGAGTCTATGCCACCTTTCAGAGGGAAATTCAGATAAAGCTGATGGATGTGGCCAACAGTCTCTGCATGTCTAGACAATCTGCATAGTTTTCCTTATCGAAACAGGCAAATCAGAGACACTTGAAGTAAAAGGTTTTGAGGGAAGCTCCTAGTCCCTTTCAGTAGCTCTTCAAGTCTCACCTTAACCTTACACTTCTCTTTGGATACTTCTTTGGATTTGAAACCTTAATTAATGGAAACTTTCAAGATTACACTTGGCATGGAGGACACTCTGTATGGGCAAAGCACCAGAGGGTGAAGTGTTTCCTAACTTCGTTTCAGAGCAATTTATCTGGGAATCACTGGCAGCCACTTTTTCAACTATGAGCAGGTTTATTTTACACCCCAGAACAACTAATATTCTTTACTTTTGGAGTTGTGTTTGCTATTTAACTCTACATACTTCTCCATTTCTTTAGTGTTCTTACACCAAAGGAGTAACAATAATAATAATAACAAAACAACAACAAAAATATTAGTAATAACGATAATGAAAATCCAATGTCTTTTTTCTTTTAGGTACAACACTGTTCCACTTGGCTGGCTATAACAGACTCAACTCCTTTGAAAATAATGGAATTACACTGCCAGCACAGTTCACTGGTCTGCTTCATTTTGGAAAATTCATCTCTTTTAATGTCTCAGCCACACTGAAGCTCAGCATCAGTTGCTAACCTGTGGGAGTTCAGCATTGCAACCCAACAGTCCCAAATCTCAGCTACACCCTAAAAGGACCAAATACTCAAATTGGCATAATGTGACCAGGGATCTGGTCTGGACTGTGTGATCTGATGCTTTCATTGGAAGTACAGTGGGAGGTGATACGAGCAAAATCAGAGAGAAATTACCATTTTATGCTTTGAAGTGATTCACAAGCATGGTCAACATGATGACATTTAAGATTGTCTTACTCTTGAGGAGATGTTCTGACATAGCAAAAGAGTCTCAGGACTTCACAGTAATTTTGCAAAGTTCACCAGTGAAGCACTGATTTCTTTGACATTCACCCACGGTTCAGAAATTCACCCGTTTAAGTTTGGCTCTTGTCCTGGTTTCAGCTGGGATAGAGTTAATTTTCTTCCTAGTAGCTGGTACAGTGTTGTGTTTCAGATTTAGTGCTAGAATAATGCTGATAATACACTGATGTTTTAGTTGCTGCTAAGTAGTGCTTACTTTAGGTCAAGGACTCCAGTTTTCCATGCTGTGCTAGTGAGGAGGTGCACAAGGAGCTGGGAGGGAGCAGAGCCAGGACAGCTGACCCGAACTAGCCAAAGGGCTATTCCATGCCATAGAACATCATGCGTAGTATATAAACTGGGGGAAGGTGGCTGGGAGGTGCTGATCGCTGCGTGGGGACTGGGGGGGCATCAGTCAGCAGGAGGTGAGCAATTGTATCAATTGTATTGTGTGTCATTTGTCTTTCTTGGGTTTTATTTTTCTCTCTCTTTTTTTGTTGTCTCCTTTTTCATTACAATTATTATAATATTATTATGACTATATTATATTTTATTTCAATGATCACACTGTTCTTATCTCAACCCATGGGTTTTTCCTTTTTTCCAATTCTCCTCTAGCCATCCCACTCAAGGTGTGTGTGTGTGGGGGTGAGCGAGCGGCCGTGTGGTTTAACCCAGCTGGGTTAAACCAACAGCTCTTTTCACCACAGACCCTGCTTGGTCATACCTGGGAACCACTGACTTTTATATTATAAAAATTCCTCCATGTGAATAGCACTTAAGAGCCACGCTGGTGAGTGGGATGGGCGCATGTTCAGAGCAAGCTACTCTCAAAAAATCCTGGGCCACTGACTTCTGGTGGGAGGTGCTGCTGTTACCAAAGCCCTTGGACTGTTTCATAAAGTTTTGGTAGGCAATGTCCACCTGTATCCTCATCTCAGAGTTGTAGCAGCTCACAAGTCCACAGATCTGGGATGATTTATTGATCAATTAAATGGACAGGATTGTCCCTGCTTGCATAGATTTTATGCACTTGCAGAAAACAGAAGGACCCTGTGAAGCCAAGTATTCCGCCTTCCTGTATCAGAGTCCGGGTATTTATGTGACAAAGTGCACAACTAGATACCAGCAAATGTTGATAACATTATCATACTCACTGGAAATAGCCCATAATCTGTACCTGCTGATAAACACCGATATTTTCACCTGCAAAACGTACTAAAAATTGACAGCCAGACTTTACAAGTACAAACTGTAGCGCCTCTCCACGCACACACAAGAAGCAGATGATTTCAAAAGCATTTGAATTTTTAACAGGGACACAGCACTAACACCAATTCCCCAGGCACAGAGGACTGAGAAATTCATCAGGCAGGCAGCTAGCTGGGGACTTTCCCCTGTCACGTCTAACACAATGTGCATGCACTGGGAAAGGAGTCATATTTAGCACACTACAATTTACCTGCATGATTAACCATCGACGCTGGTTTTGGATGTCTAATCAGATTATATTGGGTTTATGTACAATTTCCTAAGCAGGCCGACTGATAGATTGATCAAGGGTAGATGGGATCTGACAGCAGAATATTATGGCAGAATTCTTCCGGTGATGGATGAGCCCACCTTGACACAAACTCCAAAGCTTCGCCTCTTAGTAATAAATCTCAGCATGAAGTCATCTGTCTCTGACCTGAAGCTCGAAATCAACAACTCGGGATACTGAAGTTTCATCGTCTTTATGAACATTTAAGTTGGCTCAATAGCATAAATACACACCTCCCGCATTCAATCTCTTTAATAGTGGCAGGCCTTATAATGTTGTTTTTATTTTTTGTGTGTTTTGTTTTATAAAATGTAGCGACTCATAACTGATTTTCTCACCAGCCAAGGAGATCGCTGCTAATAGATTACATTCTGCATGATGCTTAATGAGCCATGATTGGGAAAGGAGATGGGAAATGGCACTTTGGATTGATTTAGCAAGGATTCAGTGGAGGCAATGCCACGACTCCACAAATAGCAGTAGGTTTTACTTGGTGTCATAGAATTATACAACAGGCACCTCAGGTAAAACCTTCAAAATGCCTTGCTGGCTTGGGAACTTAACTTGCACTTTCAAAAGCTAGTTAAAGTCAGATTCTGAAAAATATGGCTAGTTACCCAGCGGGCTTTTTCAAAACAACAGTGTGAGTAACTTTCAGTAGGAGATGACTGTATAGGCTTAAAAACCAAAATGAAACTTTCCCCCAAGCCCACCTGAAAAATCCCCTGCATACAGTGGAACTCTAAAATTGAAATATCTGATTCCTTGCTTGTAAACTGCATTGTGCACAGAATATAAGATGGTGCAATATGGTGTTCACACAACCCAGAATTAATAATCTCATTTGCCTGGGACTTAATCCAAGGCCACTGATGATACTGTAGCCCTATTTCTTCATGGGATTTAAGCATCTAATTTTTATCGATTTCAGCAGGAGGTCAAGGTTTAGTTCTTTCTAAGAATCCAGGTGCCTGAGTCCTCAGATCATGTTTACATGCACTCGTAATGTAAAAATGTGAGGTTGTGTAATAAAGTTCTCTATGCTCTCTGTGCTTGGTAGATATCCTGGGTACCCACAACAGCTCACTGAATTAATTGAGTAATGCTTTCAGGTGACCTGCTGCAGACATCTTCATCTGACAGAGCCAGGAAATGGGGTAGCTAATGGACCATTCTGGAGTATTGTAAGATCACAGCAATCCCATATTTAAGGAGGTTAATACAATACTAATTGGGGCTTGGGTGAAGAGTTCATAAGACAGATGAACCCACCTGAATTTTGAGAGTTTGAACAGCTAGATTCTTAACCCATATTCACTACTGCTTTGAGTGTTTTTGCACTTTAACTAAGAAGGAAAAGGAATATCAGGAGGTTGCTGTAATTGCCAGCTTTTTCTGACTAACCTTCTTGACTGCATCTTCTGGGTTCATGATGGCTGATAACATACCAATGTCACAGCCAATGAGAAAAATCAACTTGTAGGACCAGATTCACCTCCTGACTGACTCTGGTAGACCTAACTGCACTCTGAGATTTTATTTCTGCTAATATCAAAGTCCAGAAACTGACAAAGCTGTATTATTGTCAACCCCTGTAGTGATGCTGGGAAAGTAGGAATAACAGTTAAGTTAGACCTGCGTGAATAATTCATAGGGAATAATTTATTTGATGAATTGACCTCTTTTTTTTCTTTCTCCTCTGTTCATGGCCCTGTCCACAAGCAGCCTCTGATTTTCTCTCCTCCGTTGTTACTCAAATTGAAAATATCTGCTGAATAATTTCTGAGGATAATTCTTGTTCTGCAAATTTGTCCCTGAGCTGTTCGCTGTGAACATTTGGTATCTGAAATCCCAGTGCTAGCTAGACACACAGATCTCATGGTGTTATTCTTGTTCTTTGCATAAAGAGGACATACATTCAAACCAGTGTGTTTTCCACTCTGGTTATTGGTAGTTACAAGTCTTTTAATGTAGGGCTAAGCTCTGCAAGGTGCATATTTGATCATAACATCCCAGTTTTGATTCATGTGAGATAAATAATACGTATAATGAAAGGAAACAATGCTTTTCTTCAGGGGTTTTCTTATAAACCCGCAGGTGCCTCCCAGTCAAAACCACTAGCTGCCCAACGAGAGCTCAAGAAAGTGAAGAGGAACAAATTCAAGTTTTAAGAGCACATACTTAGGCACTGCCATCTCACTGTCCACCAGGTTCCCATAAGTGGGAACCCTCCTGACCCAGAGCCTACCCTGCAAACACAGAGGGACAACAGGCACAAGGGATGCAGCACAATCTGCGGGACATGTACAAGGCAAGGCAAGCAGCCCTGGCCACCCTCCCCAGCTCCCACCACCCTGGTCAGGAGGGCCACAGAAGCACCTTCCCCCCACCTTTACAGCTCCTATCCTGGTTTCTGTAGGTTTTGGTGCTGAGCAGTTCCCCAGTTCCCTTTGCAGCACAATCATTTGTTTACTCTCTCCACTCATTATGTTCTGCACTCACGTAAGGCGACTACGAGACTGCACATCGACTTTCAGAGTCAGGGGGAATAAAAGGGAGCAAGGCAGAGTTAAAAGTTTCAGCCATAAAAGCTTTTGACACATCTTTCTGTCTCTTTCCGTCCATGTAATCAATCTTCTAAGTTTCCAGGAGCGGCTGAGATTTTTAAAAACAGCTGTAATCTGTGGTCATTGATGGTGGAGGAGATTGTTTGCCAAACTATTACCATAACTGTCAACCGAAATCAGAAAAATAATCTCATTGTGCTGGACAGATGCCTTTCCTGCATTATTGATATAGTCACTCCAGAGTAATAGAGAAATATAAAGCATTGTTCTATTTACAAAAGGAGATTGGCCAAGTCCTTGAGAGTGAGCAGGAGGGACAGGCACTTAAAAGAAGTGAGATATAGTCAACTCAGTAAAAGTTATGTGTCAGGGTCATGTGGCCTCCATAGTCAGCAGTAGAATCTCAGTTTTCAATAGCTTTTCTTCTCCTTTCTCACTTTCAGATTTAGCTCCAGAGCTTAATCTCTGACTAAATGAGCTTTCCAGGGTTTAAATGCAGCACCATGGAATTTACCCAGCTTTTCTCCCTTCCCACCTCCCCTCTGGCTGCCAGCACGACAACCCCAAATGCATCTCTGGGACTGCCACATTTCCAGAATATGCAAAAACACTGCACCTTCACCATGCTGCTCTTCATAGTGAGGATAAATCAGATCAGCACTGCCCATTATAATACAATACAAGAGAAATTTGTTTGCTTGCCATCAAGACATCCCAGAAAGCACTTTGCAAAGCAATGTACTAAATATGAGCATTGCAGCAAATCTTTAGGCAGATGGAGCAGCCAGCCTGCATTTAGCCATAGCGCCCACAGAGTCTTTTGCTGTTACAAATGTTTGTATATAGAGAGGGGCCCAATTTTGCATTGGAATCTGCTACAGTGAACCGATAACCCCAAGTTCCCCATTTATAGCACAAACGAATAAATATCTGTGTAGTCAGAGGACTGGAGGTGGGATTGGAGCTTCTATTTTCATTTGAACACCATGCAGGGGTCAGGCACAGTGAAAGTCCCGTGATCAGCTGAGGACAGACTCTGGGAGATACGTGCTCTCCTGTCCTTTTTTTTTTTTTTTTTTCTTTTTTGGAAGGTTTTTTACTTTTAAAATTGCCTTCATTTCACTGCAGGGAAAAGTTTCTCTTCTCAGCAACGTTTTGAAAAAACAAAATTGGAAAATTTTTTTTAGAGCAGGAATTATCTATAGAAGTAGCCCTCCATTTAACATGAAAAGAGAAATTAGCTTTTAGAAAATTACAGCAGTTTTTAGCTTATTCTTGTTCAAAAGCAGATATATGAGCTGCTAGCCTCATTTTGATAGCAACAAAAGTACTTTTCGGCAGCTTAATGTTTTGAGGCAACACATGGCTTCTTTCTTTCTTTCTTGCAACAAAAACATACAGATGCAATCTTTGTTTCAGTAGAAAAAAAGATGGAAATAAAATCACTTCATCAAATTTGGTGTAATAAGAATTATTGTCATACTATAAGAATAATTTAAATAACAAGAAGATTGCTTTTACCCCAGTTTTAGTGAAACGCCTGTGGAAGAGCCTCTCTAGTGAAGAAAATGGATCCTCTGGTCTGAAGCGTGAAATTCAGCAGTACATGAAAAAAAGCAGGGCTAATAGAAGGACAAATTCTTCCTGGGTGACCACCAGTCAATCAATAGCTTGGACCCATCACACTGGCTGTAAAACATTTGTAGCTTTCAAATAAGAACAAATGATTGTGAGGAAAATGCCTAACTGCCTTCGTGCAGAAGGACAAACAGTCTGTGGTCAGGAAATGAATGCATAAAGTGTCCTTGATGTTGCATGTGTCT
Source organism: Ibycter americanus (assembly GCA_035590275.1). Taxonomy (NCBI): domain Eukaryota; kingdom Metazoa; phylum Chordata; class Aves; order Falconiformes; family Falconidae; genus Ibycter; species Ibycter americanus. Next base: position 9,232,802 of record JAVJGI010000063.1, on the reverse strand, counting down.
TGACACACACTCTTCTGCTCTGAAGTTGTTATACCCTGGTTACCAAGATGTTCCGAATCTGTTAGCTCATGTTGTGGACGAGAGGTTTGACCCAATCCTTTGCCACATTACACCACTAACTCACACCTATCCCAGCACGTGTGAGTGCACACACGCGTCCACGTGAACACAAGCAGATACCAAGCCCAATAACGTCTTTAATTGAAAAGCATAAATTTGGCCTGCTAAATCTATTAACGATTTGTTTTAATTAGGAACCCAGCTGCTTCCTGAGATTTTGCAGTCTGGGTTTCAGAACTTTAGCTGTACTGAAAATGAGTCTCAAGTGAGTTGCTTCAAGTGTTTCAGCTCAGCGTTTTTACAGACTTGTTGGAAGGAGATGCTTTGAAAAGTTTCCACAGTGTGCCTGTCACCCCTCCTCTCAGTCCTTGGATGATACTGACTCAGAGAGGGTAAAACTAGATCTCCTTATATCCAAGTGCTTCTTAAATCCAGGTGAAAGTTAACTACTCTGTCTAAGGAGAGGCAAAGTCCACTACCCATCTTAAACGTAGTTTTCAGAAAGGCTCAAATGGGACCAAATTAAAAGATGTTCCTGCTGCCCGAAACCATCCCCTTCCTAGTGCAGAGTGCAGTTGATTAATCAGACTTCCCAGTAAGTAACATCAACACTACTTTCTTCAATTGAGTACCAGGATGAAACCTGTCAGATTTGAGGACCCTGTACAGGGTCTTAGAGAAGCCAGGCAAGAAATGTCGCCTTTTCTTGGAATATTTACTTTATCATGTCACACACTAATGAACTTCTGGGCACTCCCTCCTGCTCGGTTTGAATTGCCACTACCAGCTGGAGGAGAAGCACAAGTTTTTGGCTGATCCTTTAGTGGTCCTGTGACAATTTGCAAAGCCTTTTCAAGCCAGGGGTCACAACACATTGCCAGCTTCTCCTTTTCTTCCTGGGGGTGGGAGCCTGTGCCAAGCAGGGACTTGTTTTTGCACTTGTAGATGAAGCTCAGTGGGAAAATGGAGAGAACTTGTCACTTGTGCATTTGCAACTTTAGAAGGCATCAGTCTTTCCCTAAAATTAACTTAACTGACAAAAACACACGCTACATCAATGACAGTGCACGGTCACAAAGAGCAAGGTGTCCTCTCAAGGAGCCAGGCAGAACCCATGCAGCTGAAGCTTCTTCAAATACTATTTCATTTCTCATTAATGTTTTACTGATCATGTGTCTGCTCTTCCTCTGTGATCCAGCCAATATCTTAACAGCCATTGTCCAGGTGGAAATGGCAATCATGAGCTTAAACAAGCTATGTATATGTCATCTTCCACCTTCACTGTTTTCTCTTGGCTTTTCTGCCTTACTTCCCTCTGGTTTTTCCCTCCCTCATATGAAACTATCTTTTATAGTGCTCTTTGGTTGTTTTTTTTCCCCCCTCTCGACCAATGCAAGTTCCAGAGGCAGGTCCCCACATAGCTATGTAAGACTCCAGCCCATGGAAAGGTTCTTAGAGAAGGAAGGAAAACAAAGCAAAGTGAGATAGCAATGCATGCCATCAGGACGCAGGAGCACTGGTTTCAACCACGTTCACCATTCCTCATAGATCAATGCTGAGTTTGCTCCTATTTGGATAGTCAGGGTGATTTCTTAGTATCACCCTCTGAGTGGAGAGGAATTAGCTGTCTGATGGCCTTTTTCCATCCAAGAGGTGAAAGCTGGCATAGGTTATCTTTTCCTTCAGCTTTGCTTCAGCTACTCAGGAAAACATTTCAAACAGCTCAACTCTTGACCACATTAGTTTATTTTATCAATCAAACTTTGATGCGCTGATAATAAACACATCAGCAAAACTCTTGGACATGTTCACTAATAATAAACAGAAAACTAAGTTCTCACAAGAGTTGGTCAGAAAGTGGGAATTGTTTTCTACCAAAAAAAATTATTGTTGATAAAGTATGAAAAACAGACTTGAAATATTTTCATATGTACTCTCCACGTTTTGTCAAACAAAGGAGAATTCCAGCCCCCTCGAACAGAGACGAGACCTCTCAAAGAAGATCGCCCATATAACAAGTTCAGGCAGACCAAAAGCAGTCAACCCTTGGACTTTACAGACTTTCTTTGACCAGATCTACAGACACAGATTTAAGGTCTCTCAGTCCTAATTTTTTCAGGATTCTGTGATGCTTTGTTTTTATCCTCTGCATCTGAGGTCAAGGTACTGCATGAAATTCAGACTGCATTAGAGGTCTGTAGTCTGTATACAGAAAAATGAAATCTTGAAATCTAAACATTAAATGAGAAAACCACAAGTAATGGTCCTCCTCTAGCTAGTTTTATTATTATACAACCTTATTATATTCAAACAAATCTTATGCTTTTGGGTAGAAGGGTATGCTTTATGAGTTTTATATACTTCAGCATATACTTTTGTATAAATCTGAATCCTGTATTTCTTTTCAAGGTACAACTTCATTTTCTCAAGTCCAGCCTAAAGTTTTCCAAATATAGATTTTTTAAATTTTTATTTGGCTTTTCAAATTCTTCATCAAGTAACAAGAAAACAATCTAGCAAGGATGCACTTATCTTCTCTTATTTTTTAACTGTTTTATCTTTAAACCATAGCATATTTTGAAGATGGTAAGACAGCAAAACAAGGAATGACTTGACCAGCTCTGACTAATCTGGAGCAATCTCAGTGAAGCTTTGAGTGACATGTTGTTTCTTTTGACTCCAACTTCTAGCCTTTGCTTCCCAGGCCAATCCTAATTACCTGGGTGATGTAAGCCCTCCCTCATTAGGACACTGCAGTTTTCTTACCTCTGCTGTGCACTAACATCCCAGTTGCTCAGTTCTGCAGTTGTGGTTGGGGAAACTTTGTACACCTGTGAAGTCTGCAGCAATTTTGCAACAGGACTGGGGAATACTGGGAGTTAGAAAAGGCACTGAGTTCGGCCTTGAGTTCCAACAGAGACAAAGCTCTGAGATACAGCACTGAGAAGTGAATTTAAACCCTGCACATTTTTTCTTGTGCAGGGAGGGAAAGGGTTTGTACAGAGCAAGTTTTCACGTGCGCCACTAGTGAGGAGTTTCCTAGTGACTTGGGGCTGGCTGAAAGCTCCTTTGCATAGTCATAAACCCACATCCATGAGCGCCTAACTTATAAAAAACCTGCTGATTTGAGAGTGCTTGGAGGGAGCGCCCTCCTCACATAGTTATTCCTGTGCAACTGAATGATTCGCTCCTGCTACACTCCTTTTCCCCCTGCTTCTCCCAAAGGGCTACTCAACCACCTTAAGTCTTTTCTGGTTTGTTTACTAAATCTTCAGTTTGCTCACTCAGGATTAAGGACCCTCAACTTAGGTATGATCCTCCACTGCATGCTTTGGTTTCAGGGTTGACTCATAAGCAGAAGAGTCCTTAAGCCTCAACAAGCAGATTGAAAACTCAGTAAACAAGCTGAAGAAGAGAAACTCAAGAAGTCCAAGGCTCCAGTCACACAGGCATGAAAAGTACTTTATATAATATATATTTACAAAGAGGTTTTCAGTGACTTTGTGAAGACTGATAGGATGTGCTTTGTATTTTTTTTTTTTTGTTCTCTTACCCTGCCACAACCCTTACCAGTCAAAGCTGGGGTTGTTGTGTACCCATTTGTCCAAACTTAGCTAAATAATCTTCTCAGTTAAATATTGAGAATTGCTATGCAAAATTGCTTGTTATTCTCAAAAAGAACAAATGCCAAGGAAATTAAAGTAAATTCTTTTAAAAAATGTTTTTCTGCAACCTAGCAATATAAATGTTCCGGAGGTATACTGGATATAGACTTACATAATCTTGAGTATATTTAAAAGTTTCCATGGAAACCACTTCTTTGTCAAAAGAACAACATTGCTCTGGGCTATTTGTAACCCACACCTAGCAATGTCCAGCTCACGTGTGGGGACCAGCAGGTGACTCTGATGCCAGCAAAGGAATGTTCTTGTCTGTTTTTAGTCTCTTAGCCAGAGCAGAAGGTGCAAAGTAACATCCCTTCTTTATCCATACATGGAGACAATAACAGTGAAACAATTCAGGTAATCTGACCCTTGGAAACATCCAAATACCAGCCCACCTGCCTTCCCTTGCAGTGACCCTTCTGATGACACTAAGTGTTTCTGTAAGAGGGAGTGAGCACACAAGGTCTCAGCTCTCCTTAAGCAAGGATATCTGTTCTGCATGTCGCAGGTTTTCCCTCCAGAATAAGCTGCTCTTCTAATAAATGCCATTTTGACAGCAGTGTTGCAGCTTGCCAGGAGCTGCTCCCAATGCAACGTGCCTGTCTGTGCATCTGCAAAGTTGCAGCCCTAATTCTCACACCATTCCTCATCCCCTCCTTTACCCAATTTTTCAAGACAAAACAGGAGGGGGAAAGAAGAGAAAAAAGCCCAGTCTGACCTTCCTCCCACCTCCGGAAACACTACAGTTTACAGCTCCTCTAAACTGTAGCTGGGTTTCTAGCTGACAGCAGCTGGGAGTCAACAGCAGCCCATCTTATCCACTTCAGAAATGAGCCCTGGCTGATTGGACAAATATTTCCTATTTACCAGCTTCTCCCCCTTCCTGGATAATTCTAGGGTTAATCCACCGCACCACCTCCTCAGCCCAGCCCCGTGATATTGACACTTAAGAAACACAGAGCTGTTTATATTTCATTGGAGAGCTCATACTATCAATTTTCACATTAGTGAGTCCAGCTATTGCTCTCTTCTATCGGGATCTATTGAGTGGTGGCAGTAGAGATATCCGCTGTAGTGAAGGAAAAAAAAAATACTTAGCTGTCTGATGAAATGTTTTAAATGCATAGGGTTCACCTTGGGGTTGGCTGCTGCTCAGATTTTATCCATTAATAACACGCAGGGCTGCCACACTACTCTCCAGGGCTGATAGGAAAAATAGTACCACTTACAGATCCCCTGGTTTGCCTCAGGGAGAGTGCACCAAATGCAGCACATATCATACATTTCGGGGCTGAAATTTACTCCACAAAAAGAAAAAAAAAAACAAACATTTTTTATATTAAAAAACAAAACCCAACCCTATTCCTGAAGCACAGACAAAGGGAAGTTGCCATGTAGGCCAGTAGTTGCAGACCTCAAGTGCTTTGCTTATGCTATGAAATGCCTCTGGGCAAAACAGGGGTAAGATTTCAGTGTAAAGGGCCTTTTTTAGCTCACTGCCCTGCAGCTTGACATTTCACCCAGCAGGGAGAAGAATCTGAATCGTCACAAGGAGCCAAGTGCAAAAGAGGAGACTCTTGGTCACCCATCATCTTTCCAGAAAAAAGAAAAAAAAAATATTCTTATTTATTTATATTTTCTTTTTTTCCTACCCTTGAAACAATTCACAGGAAAATGATCATCAGAATGAGAATTATTAACTGATTAGATTATTGTCAGCATTTGGTACAAGAACACAGCCAAGTGCTCAAGGGTAAGTATTATTTTCATCTAGTGATGAGGCTAAGAAATGATTCTGCACCCAATTCCCTGTACATTAATGATCTGAAGATATTTGGGTTGGGTTGCATTGTTTTTCCCTCTCTTTCAAAGTGAGCCACAGAGCTCTTTGCTGCCAGGAAGTGTTATTTAAGAATATGAGTTTCTTTTGTAAAGGGAAGGGCATAATTAGATGTTAAGAGCTGATTATTGTATTGTTCTCCACAGAGATTTGCAAAAGGAACTGCATTTGAAGAAAGAAGGGAAAGTATGTATTGTGCTTGAAAAGTGAGAGGTATCTGGCTTAAATGTTCTTTGTCTCCATATCTGAAAACTTTTTACAAGAGATGAGAAGTAGCCCAACTTTCCATTGCATAATTGCTGCAAGCAGCCCATTCACCTACAGTACCTGCTGTGGGAAGCTGGCACTAGACTTCCCACCCCAAAGACCAGAAAAATCTCACATCTCCTCAAGTAGAGATCACTTGAATCAGAAAACCATGATTTTTTATTTTTTTTTTAAAAGAAGCTTTTTCAAACAATCTGAACTTGTGCCTGCACACTACTGTTTTCTGCTACTTCAGCCCCAGGGAGCTATCGTACATCATGCTTCCTCCCTTAAGAACTCAGAGAAGCAAGATGTTTCTGTCATGCAACTCTCAGAGAAACCTTTGTAAGCAATAAACCCTTCTGAGTGGGCAAGGACCCATCTAGCACATCCAAACTCTGCAAGACACTTAACATAGGACATACTGTAGTCATTTATCCATGTTGCACCCAGAAGAGACCTGAGCTGCAGGTAGATAACTACTAAGAAGACATATGCTCATCCAGTTGCCATCCCCCAAAAAAAGTTAAAAATCAAGCTGACAAACCTCATGTCTTTTGTCTGGAGGCTCCTGGCACAGTCTCTGGAGGCTCCTGGCACAGTCTCTGGCAGATTGGCCAGGGGAACAGCCAACACAGACCTTCAGCTGCTGCTGACCTCCATTTGATTTTCAACAGTTGCAGCTGTGAAGGGATGCTCAGCTGGTTTGAGCATTCACTTTATTACTCTTCTCACAAAGTGAGGAAGTGCTGCAGCCTTGCTTAACACCTGCTGAAGCCACAGAGACATCACCTCCTCCAAGCTGCCTCTTCTTCCTTCTTAAGTCTTCATTATATATCATGTAGGAGATGGAGTTCATCTAAAATATAACTTACAGCTCAAGTTCCTACCAGAAAAAACCATCACGCTTTAAAGGCTACCTATGCTTTAAAGGCTGCCTGATGACCTGGCCACCCACCAGAACCTCAGCCCTGTGCTGGCCTGTTTCACCTTTACTTATGGAGTCTCTGTAAGTTGTGATAAGCTGGGAAATGCTGCGGTTTTAAACAACTGGACTCCTTTCTAGCAGTTGCCAAGAAATTTGTCCTCTGTTTCTAGGAAAGAAAATAGACAACCTAATACTAGGTGTTATAGCCTGCTCACTGTATCCTCCAAGGCTCCTCAAGGTATCACATTATTAAAGTCTTTAAGGCCTGGTGTAAAGCTCATATAGCTAATTTTTTCCTACTATTCCTATCAGAAGCTTGCTCTAAAACCTCATAGATGTCAAGCTAAAAAAATTTTAATCCTCAGAATATAGGATTGTATAAAAGAGAACAATGCCTCAGTCTTCTCACTCTATTTTCTATTGCTACATATAAACCATATTCCATAGCACCTAAATATCTGCATCTAAACTATGTATATAAGCACAAAGAGGAAAGGTGTAAGAGGACCTCAGCCAAAATGATTCTCACAGCCCAGAGCAATCCTTTTATATCCCTTTCTCCTGCCCCTTTTTTTAATCCATCAGACCCCATCTTCATCTGGAGAAAAGAAAAAAATTCATTAAAATAATGAACTCCTTACATATGAGAAACAAATCAATTTCATGTTTTATCATACTTTGTCAAAAATGGACTTCTTCATGACCAGGCAAGTTCTTAGAGCCACAGCCTGAGCCGAAGCCAGCCCTGATTTGGAGACTGGTGTCACAGTCCTTTCCTTAATCTGCAGTAACAGCCTTTAGCTGTATCACAATTAACACACTCCATGTGCCAAACTGTAACCAACGTGCCTGTTCTCCCTGGACCTGCTTCCAGTCTGAGGTGAGAACTAATGAATTGTCGGGGCCACAGGAGGAAGACAAGGACGTGGAAGCAGAGGGGGAAGAATAAGAGTACAAACATCTGCGTGTAGAGGACAAAGCTCCTCTCACTCTCCCAGGTTATGCAGACGCTTTGTAAGGAATTGGCACCCGAGCCACCTCTTTCCTTGCAATCACTCTGTTTAGTTAGGACCAAACCCAAATGCAGTTTGTAAAGGAGTTTGTTTGAACACATCCCTTCAATTTATTGTTGTGGGTTTGGTTCTTCTTTTTTTTTTTTTTTTTCCTCCCCTTTCCTTCTATGCATCTTCATCCTTCATGGTTGATTTAGATTATGATGTAAACTAACCGAACATGACACAGCTGCTCTCTTCAATAACTAAGGAGATGCCGGCTGCCACTCACCCCGGCGCTTTGGTGATTCGCAGCAGGGCCTGTTGGGCTTATGGGGGCCTTCTTTTTTGGCATCTGTCTATACCATCCTCATGCAGTTTGCTGAAACAAAACCAATGATGTTAGCAGCATATGGGCAGCCAGAATAGGGGTCATTTACCTTATTTGCCAACAAAGTAAAGGACAAGGCCCAGTGGAACGGCAATACGTTGAGAAGAGCTGGCAGCACAGCAGCAGAAGAGGAAGGATCTCAGGAGTCACCTCTGCCCATACGTCCCTTTCCCGTGAAATGTGTGGCTTCTGAGGCTCGTACGGACTGCTTGATTCCAAGTTCCGTGGGTTTTGATCAGCTGAGCTGCCTCTGCCAAACCGAACTGCTTTGGCGGAGGTGGACACCCCACCTCGGATCCAAAGGCTGGCTCCAAACCTTGCTGAAAGCTGAGAAAGATTTTGTTGACAATCAAATTCACGTAACAGCTAACAGAAAATAAATCATTTCCATCTGCATGCGCTTGGACTAGTAAAGGCTTGGTCTGAAACTGGAGAAGCCAAAAAGCTGTCAGGGATCCAATTTAATTGTATATCTAACCTGACCAGAAGTAAAAATAATTGGAAACCTCTCAAGTAGATTGTTCTTCTTAACTTACCAGGACAAGCCACACACCAGCAGCTTGCACAATCTGACTTCTGCAAACAAAAGCAGTCTGGATAATTTTGGAGAGGACACCGAGCATTCAAACTTCCAGATTAGCTTTCTCTGTTCACTGCCAGAAAAAAAAAACAAACCACTAAGCACTTTTTTCTTCTGAGTAGTACCTCTAGGCACAAGGCTACAGCGCCGGGCATGTTTTAACGTATAGACTGTGCTGAAACAGAGAACTTGATGAGGGTGGTTAACGGAGAAAAATAGCTCTAAATAGACTGATGTCTGCAGAAACCAGGGATGACAAATCTACTGTGATATGAAAACATATGTTTATGGCATTGTGAATTTAAAAGGTGCCCCACATAGTAGACATAGTTCAAGCATTTATTATGACTCAGATTCCTGAAAAATGTCCCCCTTTTTGTTAGCAACTTTACTGCAAAATTAAACCCACTGGTATGTGTACTCATAATATGCAAATATTCTCCAAAATTACTACCTCTCCTTCTATATCCATATCAGTGCTTATCTAAGTTTCCACCCTCTTCTCGAAGTATCTTGTCTAGCATCTGAGAACTGATATATTTTTATAAAACCCTTAATTTGGGGAGTTCACTATTGGCTGAAATTATCTAGGAATTATAGGCTCAGAGAGTGTTATTTCTACTTGATAATTTTACCAAAACCTTTACATTTTAAAAATTATTTAATTTCTGGTATGATTCTTGTAGTGTTAAAAAGGGAGAAAATGTAACTTTATATCTTGTTCAACTTTATTTAAATATAAGACCCTAAGAAATTATAATCAGACTTTTGAGTGTGTTTTCAGTTATATCAGGAATAGACATTAAAATGCATTGCCTTCCCAGAAAATGCGTGTTTCAGTCTATGACTATGTGGCTGTACTTCTTGATTGAGTAAAATGTTTAACAAATACCTTGAGTGTTTTAAAAAAACAAGCAGAATTGTATCTATGTAGGAAAAGTAAAAATGCTGTAAATAAGGGAGTTGGCTTTTTTTTTTTACTTACAGTTTAAAGCTCCACTTTCTAACTTAGATGCATAAAGATTTTCTTTTTTTTTTTTTTTTTGTCAGCTTCAGCGCAGAGAAACATTAAAATTCATCTCACCCCAAACCTTTGTCGGGAAAAAAAGATGTTAAATATCAGCAAATGGATCTGATAAGCTGCAGACTATTTCTGCTGTCAGAGAATGACTGTAGGACAAAAACACATGTTCAGGATTTGACATCCCTTGGCATCTTGTAAATAGCCTGCATGAATCCACACCTAAAAACTGCCAACACAAGCAAAATTGTGCCCAAGTTTCTTGTAAGTTAAGCAAGCAAAGCAGAGACATGAAACGTGGTTGGATTGAATATAGAAACCTAAAGACCCCCAAAACTGACCTTGAGATCATTTTAGTGAAAGATCTTCTCTGCACTTTTGCAGTGCCAGCCTGATTTTCTCTTTATAAAGAGCTCTGCATTCCTGTGTGTGCGCGTGTGGATGTGTGAGTGTGCAGGACTGTATAATAAACACTTTATTAGGGAAAAAACCCAACAACTTTCCATAGAAGGAGGATAAGAAAAAAGAACTGCTGAGTAATACAAAATAGACCCTTCCGTTTTTTTAAAGGTTTCATTCCTTAGAAGAAATGTGAAGTAATCCCTTGGCCTGGATTTCTAACATTTCAACACCACCCCCTCATTGAAAGAAAAAACTTTTTTAGTGATTTGTGATTCAAAGGAGATCTCTTCACTGCCTGGATGGCAGATATTTTTTCTGCTTTCTTTTTCTCCTGTTTCTGTTTAAAAAAAAAAAAAAAAGGTTAAAAGAAGGAAAGAAGGGGTATTTAGAAAGAGGAGGAGGGGATCTGTTTCAAAAACCCACTTCTTCTGATACAGCATCAGTGTTTGTGCCACAGACAGAGGAAGAGATTACTTCCTTTTTTTTCCCCAATCCCTTTTTTTTGTCAGTCTCTAGATGCTTTACAGACATGATGGTTTTCCTTCCTTGGACCCAGGTTTGCCCACTGCCAGCAGTAGTATATCGAAGCCTCTGGACCCAGCTGAGCAAACTGCTTTTTCCTGAAAGCCTGGAGATTGTCTCAGCATTTGAGGGATGGATATTTTGGGGACTATCACAGCATTAGAGATGGCATCTGCAGGAAACGAAATCCACACTGTGGTGTGACATGTCACAACCATGCTTACCCGAGTCACTTAACTAGGAGCACTTTCCAAACTTTCCCTAGGTGAATCTGATTTTCAGGTCTCCTTTACAGAGGATCTCTGTTGTCCGTGCTGGCTTTAGTCCAGAGTTCAGGACCAAAAAGGACCAGGAGGCTGGTCCCACCATCAGTGTGGCAGGGGCAGTGGTGCGAACACACGTGGACAACAGGCTTCTTTCAACCTGAAAAGTGAAAAGGGGAAAGGGATGGGGTCTGTGGAGCTGAGAAAGGTTACTGAGCAGTCAAGTGCTATGTGCCAGGACGCAGTCGGGCTGGGATCAGGAAGGTGATTCTCTCCAAAGGACGTGGAACAGTTGGCAGCATGCCTCTTCCCCTCCTCTTCCTCTGAAGCACCCCTGGAGTCAGGATGCTGGCTTCAATGACTCAGTAGTCTGCTTGGCTGTGGCAGAACTTGTATTTCTAGAGAGAATCAATATAAACACTTTCTTTTGCCTTTCCTTTTTTTTTTATTTTTTTCTCCCCTTTACCCATTGTAGTGCCTCTTATTTCACTGTCTGCTGTCTGTCCCCAGTGCCAGAGGAAATTGTGATCCATAATTCCCGGTGCTGCCCAGCCTGCTATAAAACTGCTCAGTGTGAAACGTAATATGCAAAAACTTTTTTTCTTCTTTTTTTTTTTGTTCTTGTTTTTTTTTTTTTTTCTCTCTTTGGCAGGCTCTGGAAAAGGCCTGTTTCCTGGCAGGAGAAAAAGCCAGCCTTGGCTTCAAGCAGCCACTGACAATTCCCAGCATATGGTAAGAGAGGGAGCTTCCGCCTACCCCATCAGGTAAGTGCCATCTTCCTTACTACAGCAATGATCGATGTCACGCTTGGAGAGCGCTGGCTACTGGGAGAGGAGCCAAGCGGCCAACTGGCCGTTACAAGGGAACAGGTCAGGGTGGACAAGGCCTCTGGGTGAGGAAGGCATGCTAGCATAAGCATGCAACCAGGAAATGTGGTGTCTTAACGCACCATCATGTGCTTTGGGTTTTTGGCTCCACAAATGAGTTTGAAAGGCTTATTTTGCTTACACTAACACTTGGGTTTAAAGTGCTTCTGAAAGGTGAATCAGAGCTTTTCCGCATATGCCTTTCAGCATATAGAGCATTGCTTGTGTTCCATTGCCTCTCTGCTTTCCTTTTTCATCTCTTTTTATTTTCCCTTCCAGTGCCTCTTCATGCTGTTTTTATAATGAGCTTTTTCTCTTTGGTTAAAAGAAGACCTGATCCCACTTCCTTTTCATCTCTGCTCATTGACTCCCTGTTATTTTGGAGCAGTCCACCACAGAGGCAAGCACCCAGGCAGTTTCCCTACAGTAGCCCCAGTTTTGCCCTGCTTAGTCCTGGGGAATCATTTGGCCCCAGTCTGACCTCAGGACCTCCTTCCCCAACCTCATCTTGCACGGTGCTCTGCGGTATCTCATGGGGGTTTGGAAACTTCAGAGCTGCCAGCCGAGGACTGCATGTGGCTGCTGTGCCTGGGAGAGGGACAAGGTCCTGTGCTATCATCCCACCCTCCTCAGAGGGTCCATGGGGCAGGGGATGGGGCAAAGAGCAGGCTCCGGCCCCCTTGGCATTTCCATGAGATGGGCTCTGTCTCTGCCTCTGTGAGGCAGGTCTGCTCCCCAAGCTCCCAGTGCAGATAAGCACCTTCAAAGCCCCATCAAGCCATTAAGACCAGGTCTTCAGCTGTAAATCAAAGCAGCTCCATAATGCTTTTTTCCTCTCACCTGAGCCCTGACCTGGAGGGACCACATCTAGTGGAAGGAGGGTAATTCATTCTCCATGCTCACTCAATCCATAGACCCTCGGCCAAGGATGCTGGTTATTGCTAACCGGGGTGCTGTTTTTTATCATACTGGCAGGGCTAAGAGAGCCTTAACTCATTTCACATAGAGCTCTGAACAGCCATTGCCTGGTGGAAAGTTTTGGTGAGTACCAAACTGAGCTGTTCTCCATTTATCCTAATGAGGACTGTGCACTTTGCAGCTCATTCTCCAACACAGAAATAAACTGTCAGTGGCTTCTCTTCTGGCACAGATTGATCTAATACAACTGCCTCAACGCACTCTGCTTGTGCAGACGGTTCCAGTGCACATTACTGTCATTTCTGATGCCCTAAAAGCTGCTGCCTTCTCCCTCCCATGCTCTTAAATGCCTTAAATGCTCTTAAAAAGTGTGGTGACACTTTTACGGGTAATGGGGCAAGGGTCACAAGCTGAATCTTTGCATGCCAAGAAATGCAAACAACAGATTCCCATCTCTAAGAGGGAAGTAGGATCTTATTTCCTTTGTCACTAGGTTCCTTCTGTGTGCCTCATAATTATAGATAAACAAAAAGAAAGAGACAACTTGTCTTAAATGAAATTCATATTTTTCTGATTGCCATATTAATAGCATAAAGCATAGCCCAAGCAACCACATCTCTGTCTGCCATATGAAGTCAAGCTGCAATAGGAAGTGTAATATAACGGGTTACTTTCTAGAAACCATTGCAAAACACTGAGCTGAGCCATAGGTTTGCCAGTCAATGCCTGCGTACCAGCAGTGACTAAAGCTACTACAGGGTGGTAAGTGAGGAGTAGAGCCATGCCCATAAATTTTATTCACCTAAACTGCAGGGTAGCTATGGGTGCTGGGTATGACTGTGTATAGCTGACCAGCAAAAAAACCCAAATGCACCTCATTTATAAGTGCCTGCACTCATGATGGATTGATTTTGTGCCCCTGTGCTTGAGGTACATGGATGTTCATCCTACACAGGTATTTTAACATGTTGATCAAAAGCCAGAATATTAATCTCAAAGGAAATGCTTCAGTTTGGCCACGGCTTTAATCCCAAAATTTTAGGTAAAATATATGTTTTAGAAAGGCTAACATATGATACTAACTTTTTCTTTTCAGAATTTTTTAAAGTGAGTTTCAGTTTTTAAGTATAAGGTCTTTCATTTTTATATTATTTGATTGATTTATCCTATTCTATAATACATAAGTCAAAATGTTCTATAGCATGACAAGCGGCATATACTTTGATCCAGAAAAATAGAAAAGCTACTACAATGATGCTAAATAACCCTTTTGGTTGTGAAGTAAACTAAATAAATATTTCCAGATTTACATTTTTAATGTACTGCTAATACTATTGGCACAACATGAAACATTTACCATTAAACTGAAAAAAACAGGCTCAGTGTTTAAAACAAACAAATTCCATCCCATCATGTTTCTACACAAAATGTCCACTTAGCCTAATTAACTGCAGCTCCTGAGCATTGGTGAATGGATTTTCACATTTAACAGGTTCTGTGGAGTTCAGCAAGAATGATTGTTTCTTTTGAATACTCATGCTTAAAGACTATTGCTGCCCATCATACGGTATTCATTACTTCTTGGTTTTGAAAGTCTGTCATCCACACAGGGAACAGGAATGATTCCATATGACTTAGGTGACAAATCATAAAACATAAAAAATGAATAGCTAACAGCTGTCGGGAGTTTTCCTGCTGAAAACAGTTTCCTTCAAGTTAATATTTCCTCATGCTCCTAATTTTCCAAAAATGGCAATCCAGATGTTCCAGCTGCACAGTACAGGTATCTCCAATGCAACCAGCATCTATGGAGAGATCACCAAAGAACTTCTCTGCTTTTCTCTTCTTCTTCCCCTGTTCTTTTCTTTTCCTTCACCTTTTTTTTTTTTTTTTTTCTCTTTTTTTTATTTTACTCAGCAGGAGTAAAACTTGAGCACGGCCAGGTGTTTTCACTTCAGAGGCTCCAATGGCAACAACAACTCCAGTGCTTGGAAGCTAACAAATTTGTTGTGTCACAATTGATAATCAACTCTAGTAAAAGAATGTCCAAATCAATTGAGCTTTAGCAAGGGCAAACTGACTGGACACAGCCAGGCTCCCAGCAAAAGTAGGCCAAGCTTGATAAATTTGCCCTTATTATAGCTATTGATGTTTAAATTTCTTCAGGGATGTTGTTACATGGGTGCCTAGTGGTGACAGAGGTACGATGACCTCCTTCGATCCTTAATCTACACCTGTTAGTTGGCTCCCTAGTTGCTTGTGAGTATACTCAAGCTTAAAGGTTAACAAAAGAAAAACAGGCCAAGTTTACGCGACTGCAGCAACGGATCAATGCAGAGTAAATAACCTTCTCTGTCTTATTTCCCCAAGCATTATTGATCCGAGTTCTTTGTTCTTTGTCATGTTTCTGTCTTCTAATCCCAAGGGACACTAAACGATCGGCTCATATTGGACATGTTAACTGGCACATTATGACAGCTACCATTTTGTCACTCAATGTGGTGCTATATATAAAGAACCCTCAGTTCAGAGGTTTCGGAGCTACTCTTTCTGAAACGAGCCTCAGATACCTGCTTTTTTCTTTTGGCTTCCTTTGTTCACTCACCCCTGCCCCTTAGGTATTTTATCTAGAGGTCTGCAATAACACTAAACTTTTTTTTTTTATTATTATTATTAATTGTCACTCCTAAAATTCTCCCATCCTTATAGATGGACAATAACCCAACAGTTAAAAATAATAGACACTTTTGCAGTATTCAGCGCACGGCAGGAGTTTCAGGCAACAGCAAATGCTGGTATCAATTCCAACCTGTCGGGGCTTGTTGTTTTTTATTTAGGAACAGGAGCCCTTTCCTTTCATTATCAAGGTTACATTTAAAGGATATTGTGCTTCCCTAAGTGTTCTCAACGGATTTCTATGGGATATTACAGATATCACTCTATCCATACTGAGCCCCAGCTCCATCTTTCAGCTGTGTGGATGCTCCAAGTGCCTTAACGGCTCTATAAACTTGCAGATTTGTGGTGGAAGTCTGTGTTCACTGGGAGACTATTGGATTTCTAACAAAATTAATTGGATTTGCTTCCTTATGAATGCTCCCTCTACACGCCTATCTCCGAATAAAGACTTGACAATAATAACTCCCAGAATTATAAAGAAAAAAAAGAAAGGGGGGTGGGGGGGGGGTGGAGAAATGAAGGGAACTTGCAAGGCATGGCAACCTACTATTGCTTATTTAGCCTTCCTCACACTTTATCTAGGACCCAGAAAAAGCCTATTCTGAAAGAAAAAGTTTCTCCCTCCTGTGCCAAAAAACTCCCAGCAAGGGATCCAATCACTGGAGTGTTGCGTGCCTTTCTGTCACAGCGCTGGAGAGTCCGTCGTCTGAATAGCATCATATGGATTTAAGACTCCAAAATTCATAAGGCATTTCTGGGTCTGTCTGGTGCTTAATTGACAGCATGATATAGACAGAGGGAGTAGGACTACATTTTAAAACCAAAGAGAATTGACAGTCAGAAGGTAAATTCCTGCCTGTTTCTCTATGTATAGCATTTCACTATATTAGCCATCACTAATCACCGTGCAAATATATTCTGTCCAGTGGACAATAATAGCATTATTACTTTCCTGCCACAGAATCTTATCTTCCTTTAAGTCACAGCTGAGTCAGTCTGTTCTCTGAACAAGTATTTTTGTTAATGCAAAGGAATTCAGGGGAAAAAGCCGCTGTATATTTCAATTGAATTTCAAGTTCTTTCACGTCTCCATAGCTGATAATTAAACCAACTGACCTGCTTCTGCATCGAAGCCTGCAGGAAATTAAGCAGATAATACTCTTTAGGTAGCTAAGCTTTTGGGGATAGTTTATTAAAAGAAAAGGAAAGATCCCCCAACCAAACAAATAACGTTGAACTATGAATCTCAGAGCAGCCTCATCACTTGACTGTGGGGTTTTCCCCTTTTTTTCCACTGGTGGCAGAGTCTGGAGAAGCATTGGTAGGAACTTTCAAAACGAGAACCAAAAAAAGACATTTGAAGAATTTGTCCCACTTAGGCTCAGTCATTCAAGTCTTAAGAACCAACTCAAATATTTATTTTTAAAGTAGAAATAGATTATTTCAATATCGATCTTTCAAAGATGGCATGTTCCCACTTTTCTTTCTTTTTTTTTTTTTCTTCCCTTTTTCCCCCCCTTCTTTTTGTCAATTCTAACCACTAAAATATGCCAAAACCACAACTGGCACATGGTGTAGTGTGTAACTACAGAAACCTCTCACTCAATTTGAAATGATTTTGTTTTCCTTTTTGATATGAAGAAAATGTATCTTTAAAAGACATTCTAATCTCCATTAAACATTTATATTTTTTGGGCTTGCTGAAAAACTGAAACATCCAGGGGTCAACCAGATTTAGCAGTTAGTTCATTCGCTATTTGTCTTTCCAGCTGCAATTACTTTGGGACAAAGACCACGTATTTTAATGTGTTTACAGTATGCCTGAAGTGTCATAATAAAATCTACTTATTAATAAAACTGACATGTAAATATGTGAGATATGTTGTATGTGAGCAATGCGTGTTATGTCAGTGGAATCTTTTGCTCCATGTTTCCAACCAGCATGAGGGTCTTTTCTGTTATGGTCAGATATGAGAAGAGTTATGTCATTGTTATCCTGAAAGGGTTGGCTGGCTGCAGGACGGACCCATATATACAGTCCACATATCCACAAGAAATTTAAGATTTGCTAGAGTAAAGAATTTCTTCCCCTAAGTGAGCTACACAAGTATTTTCTTTCACAAAACTGGATTGCCCCTGTCCTGCAGGTGCCAAACAGCATCTCTGTTTTGCATTCATATAATACTGCGAGGACGGTTTGAACTTCTATTTATTATGAGGCCAGTTCACCTCTACTGCTCAGTAGGACATTCTGCAAAGTGATCTCACTGATGTGGTGACATCACTAGGTTAAAAATAAGCTACGGTGGCATATCTGTGATGGAAAATAATATTATTCAAAATAAAAGGATATTTCAACTGTGCAAAGCTCTCAGTGTGTTTGAAGTGTATATTTAAAGGAGACAGCTCGAACACTGTTGTGAGAGAAAAGTTATATTTCACTGTAATATTTTTATGTGGCTATAAAATACTATGCGCAAAACCCTCCCAAATGATGTCTTGTTTATTTATAAATTTCGCTTTTTCAGCTGTCAGCAAAGAGATGCGGTCGAATTCCCTTAGATATGGAAGATGTTCAGCTCTCCTGATCCTGAATTCAGTCTCCTTTCAGAGGACAGATCTCGGGTGAGGGACCAGGTCTGCATCTCGATATTTAGAATTTCAGCTCTTCACTCCTTTTAGGTGCCAGACCTACCAAGCTGATAGATGTGGGGGCAGGCTATTTAAAGCATACCCCGATGAGCAGTTGAAGGCTGGGTTTTTTAAAGGTGTTTCAGTGGGAGGTTTTGTTTTGCTTTCTTTTGTTGTTTTGTCAACCTGGCCTTTGCCTTTGGATAGTGCACTCTTATGCTCCCAATAGGGAACAGCAGCCAATTCTACAGCTTCATACCACTTGTGCTTTGATAGGACAGCGGTAATATTCTCAGAAATCTTCAGGGAATAAGACTTTACAGCCTGGATTCTCTCTGACAAAGAGACAAGCCTCACAAACTGTGAAAAGTCTCACAAAACAGGTTAGCGGACTTGAGGCTACATGGTCAATTAAGTAAAGATGGGGGGGGCAGGGGGCAGGAAAGAGATGTTTGTTCTGAAATCATACAAGCAGGTTCAAAATGTATCCATTGTTGTGGTGTTTTGTTTTTTTTTTTAATTTCTTAAGAACAGCTGAGAGGATTCTTGCTTTCCTTCAGGAAGTGCTGGGGAGTTCAGCTGACCTGGAAAAGGCTGATTTCAGAGCTTCCCACTGGCGAGTCGGTCGTTAGGTAAATGGCTGGAGAGACAGAGGTGTCAGAAACTCTTAAACTTGTCAGGAAGGATACCTTGCTTCTTCCCACTGGAAGCAACTGCCTTCAGTACTGTATAACATACTCCTGATTTTCCTGGTGGAAATGATGAGACACTGTCACACTCCTCAGCTGGGCTAAACTGGTGTTATTCCATCAAGTTTCACAGACTTAGGGTGATTTGCTCTAGCTGGAAAACTGATGGAGGGCCTGAGCTTCATACACTAAGACAAACTTCTATCTGCAGTGTGTATGCATGTGCATGTTCACATACAGCTTGGCTGATTTGGGATCTTGGAGATTATTGTGACATTATTAGTAATATTCCTTCTTTCCCCTGTTTTCAGAAAGGACATTTCCATAAATAAAGCTTTTAGCCTGTTCAGCACATTTACCTCCTGCCCTCCCAGGCACACCCTAACCTCTTCTAATAATACAAATGTTATCTTAGTCTAAAAAGTTATTCTTGTCCTTGATGTGTATTTTGTACTCCTGTCAAGGGCCAGAATGGAAAGAAATCAGGGGCAGTGTGAGGAAGGGTCAAACTGAGCATGAAAAGATTTCTTTGCCTTCATGTAACGTACAAGTCGGGATTGTCAGAACAAACAGCCCCCAACGAA
The DNA here is from genome assembly GCA_035590275.1 of Ibycter americanus. Taxonomy (NCBI): domain Eukaryota; kingdom Metazoa; phylum Chordata; class Aves; order Falconiformes; family Falconidae; genus Ibycter; species Ibycter americanus. The sequence continues at coordinate 9,213,525 of JAVJGI010000063.1, read as the reverse complement.
CCACATTATTCATAACACTTCACAGTTTTCCCATGGAAGCCGACAAATGTGCATTGCCTGAACATATTTTGTTAATTCATTGGGTTTTTGCTATGAATACAGCTGAATAATTTCAGAGCATTTTCCTGACAGTAATGAGTGGTGCTTTGTAGCTTCCCAGGGATGCACATTACTACTGTTTTGCTCATATTACGGATGGGTAAACTGAGGCACAAAATGGAAAGAACAGGTCAAATGCAGCGCAATGGAATTAAAAGGAGTCTTGATAATTTGAATTACTACCCATATTCTAACAAAACTCTGAAATCTCATATTAATCTTGTTCCTCATTTATCGAAAGAATGATATTTTGGGGAATAATTATTAGGTTTAATTAAAGCATGGCAAAGTATTTTTATATTGCTTAATGAATCTTTAGATGCTAGAAACCTTTGGACCATTTGTTTGATCTTCATATTTAAACATGATTTTAACAGCAACAGTTCACCCATGGCACTAAGAGACATCAGTTGCAGAAAAACACACTAATACGGACCAGAGCTGAATTAAACTGTGTTGATGGAGATAACCAGTTGCATATGTTTTTAGTTAGCGGTAGCCAAATCAGATAACCACCATACAGAAACACTGGGCCTGATGGATTTTTTTTTTTTTTTTTTTTTTTTTTTCCTGAGAAAAGACTGGATTGCAGCCTGAGTCTTGGTTACTATGTTCGTGCGTTCATATCCAGGAATCAGGAAAATGAAATTCTGGATAAAGTGAAAAGGTGACTGGAGAGGAAGGAAGAGCAAAGTATGTGAAGGGCAAAGACATAAACATCGGTGCCGTTCTCTTCGTGTTACTAGACAAGGACCTTCTATTGATTTCTCCAGGCATGCTTGCACTTCCTTCCTTCAGTGACTAATGATACGCCCTTTGGGTTATGATGACACTGCATTTCATGGGCCTGCAGGTCGAATACCTGATGTATTCTCTGCCTGGCTCCTACTTTAAGTCATTGTCCTGCTTCAAGCCAGGCTTTTCTCAAACGTGAGGCAAATAAGAAAGGGAGATAATTTATGTCATGCATTCCAGGATGGGGAATAAAATGCAACTCTTCAAGTAGGTTCAAACATTGCTGGATATTGTCCGAACCCTCATTTCCAGTCTGCAGCATAGCATCGAGTCTGGTGTCTTTAATGTTTTTCTCACAACAGTTTCCAGAACTCTGTTTCCTTCTGCAGGAGCCCCAAAGTGCATATGTGTTAGGCACACATTTCCTCGCCCACCTCTGCGTTGGAACACAGATTTGTTTTAACTTTGATTAACAATCCTCCACAAAAATTTAAAGAAAGAAGTGACTGATTCTTCTCTCACTTTCAGTAAATTAGGAATAATTCCCCTCTCCCTCCCACCCCTAGGCCATGGAGTTAACATAAATAATGTAAAACTGGTGAAGGTGACAGAAGAGTTAGGCTAAAAATGAAGAAACCTACTGCCTTCAACACAGAGAATATGGGGCGCAAATTATATCTCGGCCTATATAATTGCCAGGCAAAATGTGGGACAAGAACTCTTGGGGGCTCCCAGTCACCAGCAATATGAAGCATTCGTTATAAGTAGCCCGTAATAGCTGCTCTGGCCAACCTCCTTCTCATGTTCAAGAAGTAAAAACAGCAGGAGATTTTCGAAAGCGTGAAGAAGTAAGCATCCGACTTTCACTTACTTTTAACAAAAGTTTGTCCTATAGCAACCCTGTGTGCCTTTGAACATATCAACCTATATTCTACCAGCAAACTCGCTTTTGCATAATGAACTGAGTTTCCCCACTAACCACCTGCAAGACCAGTAATGCCACCAGTGAGATTCAAACCAGTGTAATGTTACCTTGAAATTACTGATTTGACAAAAAGGGGTTTTTCTTAATATCTAACACTGTTTCAACCATCTGGGAAGAGTGATACTTTTGTGAAGCCAGAGATTCCATCATTTAATGTGCAAAATTTAGGATGACGAACTGGATGGCTAAATAGCTCATGTTTGTAACAAAATGTAGCTGTGAGGCTTTTTTTCTTGAGTGTCTAATGATGTAAATGGAGCCTACTGGTCCAGACACTGAATTTACAGCACTGAATTTGAATTTCCAGCCCCTCAAGAGATTACTGTGACTTAAGAAAACCTTAGAGGGCATAGAAATGCATTCTTAAAAGCCTAAAAAGCCCACTGATATTAAGAAGCCTCCAGACTTCTTTCCACAATTTCCTATTCTTACAGAATACTTAGTACTGAAAACAGTTTAAAAAAGAGCAGACACACTGTCCCTGTCTTACTTTCATTTGGTGCTAAATACCCCCCCAGAGGAGATAACTATTTTTTAGCTGTAGTCTGGGGAGCTGCCTTTGATTCAACGGCAGGCTACAAACATTTCTTTCTTGGGCTGCATAGTATTTGTGCTGCGGTTTTGCCAGGTGTTGATAGGGGAGGCTGATACTTAAAGCTTTATCATTTGATCATTGCTCCAGTCACTAGTTAAGGTGGTGCATGTTCCTTCTCCTTTTCCCCATCTGCCCAAAACACATTGGCCAAGGGAGTGTTGGGTGAAAAAGACTGCAAACCAGGCATCGGGGTCCCACTTGTTAGCCCTGCCAGTGTTAAGAAGTATCAGTTTGGCTGGGCACCACAAATTCTGGTCTCAGGGCAGGTGGACTAACATGGATGGGGACAGAAAGGGAGCAGGGGAACTTTCCAGACACTATTCTGGATGCTGAACAGGAGATTACAGAGGCTGCTAAAGCAGAGCACCTGCCCATGTCAAACTCCAGTTGCATCCCAGGCACTGTTGGAATGAGCAAAGTTATTTCAAGTGGCGAGGAGTCACGGACAGGCACCATGGGCAATTGCCCAGGCTGTGTCTCCTCCTGCCAGGAAGGCCACGTACTGCACCCTGGCTGGCAACAGCCAGATCAGGAGCTGATGCTGCTGCTTCCAAGAAGGGGAAGGTGCCTGAAGCAGAAAGTGTCAGGAGACAAGAAAATTTATAAACAGAAAAGGGCAGCTTTTTTTTTTGTGTGTGTGTGTGTGCCTCCATGCAGCCAAATTTGACGGGAAAGGTATATTTCTTGAAATCTAATGAAAAAATGGTCAGGCTAAGACAGTATTCACACCAGTAATATGTGATGCCACCAAAACACCCTGCCAGAGCCCAATAAAATGAAGACACACAAACCTGAAGGCAATTTCTTAATCCTGTTCCTGCAATTGTTTTTTTCTGTTGTGTTCATTCTCCTTTTGCTGCCACCATTAGGAGGTGCTGGATGGATGCTTTAAAAGTGGTATTCCAGTGCAGAAATACATTGCACCAGCTGATAGAGAAACACGCTCACACACAGGGAATTCCTGAGCCGACTGTTAGTTATAGAAATATTATTCAAGAGCCAAAATTATGTGATCCTTCTTGGAACAAAAAGACCATGAAAATCAGCAAGAATTTTCCTCCATTGAGGATCTGGAAATCTATGCCATCTCTTAATATCCAACAGACTTCTCAAGTATCTGGTGTGATTTTTTAAGTGAAACATATGATAGAAATGGAAAGCTTAATCAAGTTTTCTCAGCTTACTAATTATTCATTGTGTTTTAATTTCCGTGCTCTGCCTGACAATTGAATGTGGCAGAGACGTAAATCTGGGAGGTTTGTGTTGTTTTCCACTAGCTCTTAAAACACCTCTTTCTATATACACACGCAGATTAAAATAAGAAAGAAAGGATGTCAGCCATATGATAACAATGAGGAATGGCTGGACAGAGGATATGACTCTTCAAATTGAGTATGTTTACTACCCCACGATTGATGAATTACTAGGGATTTTAATTGTAAAGCTCTGGCTGCTATTGCCACATTTCACAGGCTAGGATCAGCAGCTATTTCATCTATCTGTAATTTTATTTCTTTACCAAGTGCCGGATCATGAGAAACAATAACTGTCAGCAGTGTAAATTCCCACAGGACTTTGAAGATTTACTCTGACTAACTATAGATCCATCCAATATCTCTCAGGATCAGTCTCTACCTGTCCCAGCCTGAGATGTAATGTTGCTGTAGACAGTAACTGTTTACAGAAGTGGGAGCCTTCAATAGATCAGTGTATGAAATCATTCCTATTCCTCCACAGTAGTTTGTAAAGTTTCCAAAGAGCTTTCCAGGCTTTCTGGATGAAAACCACCATATAAATGCAAGATGCCATTATTATTTATTGTTTCAGTTTGACAGAAAGATGGAGGGTTTCATTTCGACTTTATATTTCCATCTCCTTTCCACTTTGCTTTTGTTTCATAACTTTCTGACATGCAGAATTTTCCTTTGTATTCCTTCCAAGCTGTTAAGGCAGAGAAGTTGGAAACACAGCAGCTACAGATAAATGTTAAATTAGAGCAATTTTTAATTATTATTTGTGTTTTCATCACATAGGAGATTGTACTAAAGGCCCCAAGCTTCAGTGTCCTGTATCTGAGACTAGGTGGTTCAACATTTTCCCAAAAGTAGCAAGAAATCCATTTGTGCCCAATTCTGAAAGGCCCTTGCAAACAGGGAAGCTTTTTCACAGCCTTGCATTCCTGCTTACCTGGGCCTTTAGAAATGCTGTTTTATATTGCTTTGAAACATGTTTCTTTGCTGCATTTTGTAGCAGTTAATTTTCTTTTCACACAGCTGTAATGAAGAGGTAAATGATGGGAAACTCAAATAGTGGGAAGCTACCTGCTCTTAATTTGAGCACCACGGATTTTAGCTACAGTTTGTATATATCTGAACCGTGAGATATCCACCTCATTATTTCCTGTTACCCCTCTCCCAAATAAGTTTTTTTTCCTTTAATTCATCACATTGTATTTTGTGGTGGGAAACCCATCTGGATAATTATGTTATGCAATATTTTTTTTTTTTTAGTATTTAATTTCATAAGTTCTAGTGAGGGAAATGTTAGTTGCTTCTACCTTGAGCAATCCACAACTTTGTTTACCATAAGAAAAAACTGCTGTTCAAGTATGGCTATTCTACTTGAGCCAGTTGAAGTGGAGTTTCAATTCACTGTCATTTTAAAGAACCATAAGAACAGTGGAGAGACTCAGTTCTCATCCCATTAGCAGCTTTATTTAATCTAAAATGCCTCTGAGAGAGAGAGACTCCCTTATCTCTGAGTTGTGCAAACACAACGCTGCACACTGATACAAGATCTGTTGTGAACCGTGTAGAAATAGTGGTAGTGAGCGGAATCCTAAGTATGCGAACCCAGCAGGTAAAACAGGGCTGAAGGTGATGGTTGAAGTTTATGGCTGTGTCCCAGATACGGAAGGAGAAGACAACTGCTTCTGCATAGAATTGAGAAGAGCATACAAGTAGTTTGATGGATAACTGCATTAATATCACTAATATCTTTAACACAGGAACAACAAAAAAAAGAACTTAAAGAAGGGGTGTGTTGTCTAACATGTTATGGTGCCATGTAATCTCCCAAATGCTGAAATACTGATGTAGATTTTTCTCGTTGTTGTTTTAGTCATAATTGCTCCAGTGTCAAATGAGATTGTAATGAGAAGTAGAGTTGTTAGAGCAAGTTCACTGTTTTGGAACTTCTGTGAGATGGTGTCAAATAACAAGTTTTTCTCCCCATGTTTTTCCCACTTTTGCAGCTGCCTCTTCATTTCCTGGTTTGGAGACTGACTCAGAAAAGAAGACATTAAGCATTAAAATTAGCTGAAAAATAAAGGGTGGAGATGTGAAAAGTGTCAGGGACTTTGCATTCTATTTTTCATGAGCTTTCAAACTTTTCCAACATTTCTTAATAGTCTTGTTTAATACTAGTTGTTACAACTACTTTTAGAAGACATTTTGGAAGACATGAGGCCTAGATATTGCAGGCAAGAAGCCTAATGACTTAGGGCACAGACCAACTGAAAATTAATTCCAGATGTTCCAGATGCCTCTGATAAGGCAGGACCTGGTGTTTCATCAGGTTTTTTGTACCAACCGATTGACAACAATATAAAGGCCAAGTTTATGTAAGTTGTGGACTAAACTTGTATGTACATAATTGTAGGGATGAGAGTATTTTAGACCCATTTTTCAGCACATTTGTGTGCCAGTGTTTGCACAGTATGTGCCCAATGTGGGCTGTAAGGCCACTTTCCCTTCAAGCTTACACCGAGGCTGTTTCGGTTGATGACCATTCATAGTTATTATACTTGTAAATCACAGCCCATACTCATCCTTGCAGATCAAAAAGGATTAGTTCACAGGAGATTACTCGTACTAGCTGTCTTCCATTCTTTTATAGATCTACTCTATGATCTGCAAAGTGCATTTAATGTTAGAATTGGCCTTTTCTGCCAAGGAATTTCAGTTTTGCTTGACTTCTCCATGAGCCAAACAGGAGCTTCTGAGCTCTTGCACGGAGCAATGAGAAGTCTAACTCTTGCTTACTTTCAAATACTTAAATGAAACACCTGAGTTTGGAGATCTGGCTGTAGGACAGAGGGACAGTGACAGGGAGGACACCAGCTGTGAAGATCACTGTGGGAATTTCATTCATTATCTGGATGTGTTTATCTCCCTCCACTAGCCCAGAGGACCCAGGGCTAGCAGATCCCCATGCACTTCAGCCCACTGCCTCGGGTTACATTAAATGAATCCAGACCTCAGAAGAGCAGTTTCAAAAAAGGAAAAAAAATATTTTAAAATCAAAAACATACACTAAGGCAGCAAAGAAATAAAGGTGGGGGGAAAAGGGTTATTTATCTCAGTATCTCTAGGGTAAGAAGTGCAGCTCACCGAGTATTTCCATCCTCCAACTGCTCCCTCTGCTGCCTGCAAGACAGTTAGAGGGGAGCCGGGAAAGCTGCGTGGTCCCTGTGTGGCCGCCCAGGTGGGCTCTGCATCCCTCTTCCTCGCTCTGCTCTCAACATTAGAGATTCCGACAGTTACTAGATAAAGTTAAAGACTCATGTAGTGATCTTCACACTAATTGGACTGTAATGTATAGCCTCGGTCAAGCAAATCTCTCCCAGCACTCCTCTCCACAGACGGCAATCAAGCCATTTACAGAAGATGCATCGGCTGCTGGGACCCTGGAGTAACCTTAAACTGCGCTGGCCTTTTAGCAGAAAACACAATTAATTTTGATACTGAAGGGCAATTAGGACTGGGGTTAAAATAAAAAATCTTCTGAACAGAGAATCTCAAAGACTGGGAAGGAAACTATTTCCCTTGTACACAGTGTGTTGAAGGTCTGTAAGCACAGCAACTGTCAGCTCACGTTAATTCAGATCACTTTGTAAATCCCCTGTTTCAACAGAAGAAATGTAAATTCAGATTAATAAGCACCATGCACAAACCCCTCTAATTCTGATTGCCATTTTCTTTAAGTCTTTGCTGCCAGAATGAGCACAGCTTCTTGTTCTTGCTGGGGAAACCTGCTTTACATCCCAGCATTTAGTGAAATAACCAAATGCTTTTTTTTTTTGTTCTGTTTCATTTCCAAAAGACAATGGTCTCCCAGCTGACACTCTGCAGATCACAACTCAGAGCAAATCATGCCAGCAACTCCGTAACTTCTAACAGCTTCTTTATAGCAGCACAGAAGATGTTCACAGTAATACATACCTACATGCACCCACATGCCCTGACATATAAGCAAAGCAGCCAAAATTTTGGCCTCACCTGTGCAAACTGCTTAGGTCCGTGTCACTCTTCATAACTCAAGCACATGCATCAGATTTGTTGGATGTGGATTTTTTTCATTTCTTCCCCTGAAGAACAATCAAGTGAGCACTCAGCTGAAGTCCTTGAGTGTCATTGGCACAACTCAAGCACCAGAAAAGCCCTGTGAGCATGGAAAGGGTGACAATATTCACAGTGAAAATTTTAATTGCACATTTTCTGTAAGGACTAAAGATAAAAGATGAATGCTCAGGAATCATATGGGAAATCCTGATCAAGCAACATCTAATGGGCAAAGATTTCAGTGGGATCAGCCAATAATTATTAGTGAGGATATTTCGAGGCACAAACATTGAGTGAAAATGGTCATTTTCTCAAACTGTACACGAATATTTGTCAGTGACACCTTAAGAAAATGTAGACAGCTTCAATTCAAATGATGAGGAAAAAATAAGCACCAAACTTACCAACAATGTATGAGAAAGCAACGAGAGGAATTTTAAGAGGAGTTTTACCCCAAGATGGTACCCAGGAGGAAGGGTCAGCACAACTCTTGCATCTAACTACTCAAGAGTCCATTCCACTATGGCCAGTGACTCCCAGATTCTGACCTTTCCTGATGTATGGCCCTTTTGTGAAAGCAAACCTAACCCTACCAGTCTTGGAAAATGGGATTTAGCTGGCTCTCCGGAAGAGAAATGTATAAAGGAATGTCCAGGATAGCAGGGAGGGAGCTGTAAAGATGTTGCAGCCTTGCCCACAGATGAATTCACAGAAAATTGGGGCTGGGTGGGTGCTGTCCTCCTCCCTACGCTGCCAGTGACATCGCTACAGGCCCTGTCAGCAGATGAGACAATTTTAGTTGAGATGAGAGAAAAGAGATGTTATCTAGGGGCTTGCCTTCACAAATGTCTTCCTGTTTTGGTCCAGGACAGCTCACACTCGTGAGCCCCTTCCTGGGCTTGGTAGAGGACCTTCTTTTCTCCCTGACCTCCAGAGAGCTAACAGATGTCTGAGGCAAGGGGGTTCACCGTGGTAGTCTTGGTGGGGTTTATTACATTTTGGTTCAATTCATGCTGCTGTCAGTGGGTAACAGCCAGAGTCTGTTTATATGTGAATTAGCTTTTTAAGAGTTTGTCAGAGAGCCCAAAGCTCATGTCAGGTGCTTTTATGCAGCTTGAACAAATCTCTGTCTTTAATACCAAGGGAATATTTTCAGGTATGCAGGCACATAGTGGCTGGAAAGAGATGGGGGAGGGTGAGAAGGAGCCTTTATGTAGCTAGAAAAAATCAAGATGCTATTTCCCTCGATGCTATTGAAAAGACTCATTTTTCTTTGTCTTTCCAGGTTCTCTTTTTCCATTTACAGGGCCTTCCAATCTGCAGTGAACTGCTTTCGCATCTGAGACTCAGGCAGCCATCCCACAAGCTGTACTTGGGAAACCACTAACTGATGCTAGATTTACACAGTGGGTAGTTTTTATATATGTTTTTCTTAAAAGCAGCATCCTAGGGGAATCTTTCCACAGCAAAAATGGCACAAGAACCACTAGCGGCCAATAGAGCATCTGAGGAGTTCACAGGGTTAAATCCATTATTTTCAGGGATTGATTAAATCTCTGTTTTGTCAACCTGTTTAAGTTTCAGGGCCCCATTCCCACCAGGTACGACGAAGGGTAAGGAGCCCAGAGTAAACTCATTTGGGCCTTTTAAGTACAATATGATTCATACTTGTGTGCAGCCTCTGTCATGGCTTGTGCACAGCCCACTGCCAGAATCCATGTCACCCTCTCAATCTTGCGCCAGAGGGGGCAGGTGGACAAGATAACTTAATAGCTCTTATTCATTTGGAATTTCTCTGGTTATGGGGTAGGTCACCTTGTTCAGTGAGAAAGGGAAAGCATTTAAATCTTCAGTCCAAACTCAAGCTCCAATGTAAGCAAGTTTCACAGGAGCTGAACTTACATTTCTTCGCTTGTTATCTTGCAATTTCTTGAGGCATCCTTTTACATAAGAGTGATGCAAGGGCTCCAATGGTAATGAAAACAATAATAATCCACTATGTTCATACAACTGACATGAAAGTGAAAACTCTTACCAAGTGACCTGAGTGAGGGATGGGACCAGGTTCAGTCTCTGCAAAACACATGGCTGTAATTTGGAACCAGTCTTAACAGAGGTTCCCACGTCCACACAGATGAGGGGTAGGACTGCAGAGCACATCCCACCCAGCCCTGCAGTGTACTGATGTGCCAACCTGCATCAAATCGTGCAGTCAAGCTGCTTGTTTGCTGGGTCAGTCCAGGTTGCAGTGATGTCTGAAAACTGGCCAAGGTGAGATCTTCCTGGGTATATTACCGTTTCATTTTCTAGAGGAACATGGAATTAGAAATGTGAGACTGGATGAGACAGAAACCAAACATCTACATTTGAAAATAGCTAACATCAAACCCTATAAAGGTATCAACAAATTCTTTAACCAGCTGAATCTGAGGCTCTGCCATACTTCTGCCCTGCAGTTTTATACCCTGGAGCACATGAGCATCCAAAATACTACTTAAATATTGTGGGGTTTTTTTTCCACAAACCTTCCTGTGGTGATACCTAGCTGTTCTAGTTGCTTGTACAGACATCATTGTGTAGTTACATGCCAAAATAGACCCAAAAAATGCAAAACACTCCCAGATTTTTGAAACTCTAACTGAATCAATTTAGCTTGAAAAAAATGATAATCATAAAACAATTGCCATGTAGGCATTTTTCACACACACAAAAATCACCATGTATTTCTTTGCTGCAAAAATTCAGAATTGTCATTTTTGCACAAACTTCATTAATAAACAATATTTCTGTCACAATTTTCATCTAAAGGAGGGAAATCACCTAAAAACTCTATTTAATTAACCTTTACAGCCCCCTTGTGAGCTTGGCATTATTATCTCCATTTCACAAATGGGCACATTGAAACACAATGAGCTTAAGTGACTTCCTTACAAGTAAGACTACATAGCAGGTCAATGGCAGAACTTGGAATAGATCCCAAATCTCTTGGGCCCCAGTCCCATATTTTGAGTGCTACAAACCTTCTCTTCTTAAAATGGGTGAAGATTCAGATCATTATTTTTTATTTTATTGAACCTAAGCTGCTCATGTCTGGGACAAAACTCTGAAAAACATCTAAAAAAATGCTGTGCAATTTGAGCATCTAAAAGAGCGTCTAAGAAGGAGAAACAAGCTCTTTCATTTTGTTTAAGGGCTGTACACAAATGTCTCTGGTGGAAAATAAGGAGTCTTTAAGAATGATGTGTGACTTCTAGTGATGGAGCCTGGGTTAGCGAGGGTATTTATTTTTCCCTTCATTAAGAAACAACTTATCATTCCAGTAAAGGAGCTGTTAATGAGTTTGTTCACACTCGCTGAGAAATGACTGCAGGATACTCCTCAGAGAACTTACTCTGAATGCATACATAAAGCAGCCGCAGCTCTAGGTACAACCAACAACCTGCGGAGAGGAAGTGCTTTTGGGGTTTTGCCTTTCCGTCTGTTTGCTTCTTTGTTTTTCCTTGCCCTCCAGTTCAGTTCAACAGATCTGGGAGGAAACCAGCAGATTTGGAGCACGCAGGTTGGGGTATACATGCCTGAAATGCCAGCAGACTTGCGCAAGGGGCACAGTGTCGGCATGAAACTGCCGGCTGGGCGGCTGATGAGGAGCAGGGAAAGAGGATGTTCTCTGCCTCCAACCCACCCACGAAGCCAAGATCTGCTGCCCGAATCATCAGGAGACGGAGATGCAGACGTCTCCATTGCACCCGGTGTTGTGGCCCTTCATCCGTGGCACGAGGTGGCTGCCCTCAACAGCCCCCAGCTGAAGCGCACCCATCTCCACCCATGAGAAGGCCACTCAGGTCATGTCCTAACAGCGCGTGTGGGGAAACACCCACCCTCTGACAGAGCAGGAGGGTGGCAGAGATGTTTTCTTCCTCATGTGCTTTCAGTGCGGCCTCAGGCTGCTGGCTTGGGGCCAGCGCAGTCCTGTACTGGGCAAAGTTTGGGATTCCCCAGTGCTAGAAAACATTCCCCTGGCACCGTTTCAGACACTTACCCTTTTGACGTTACAGTTTCTGAATGTGGGTTAGCACATAATTAGACTGCGCAACGCTAAAGAGAATCACTGAGCAAACAAGGCAGCTTGCCCACCCTTTGGGCAGTTCAGAGATGATCCTCAGATTACTCCTCATGGCTTCAGACTGTTTCCAACAAAACTGGATGTCTGTGTCTGGGCTATATATATGAGTGTATATATATAATCTCTCCTCACCATCCACCTATTGTCCTCCTGTTCTTTTTGTCAGCTGTTTTGAGAAGTATTTCCGATTCAGCAGCATGAATAATTGTTGGTGTTTCTTGTTTGTTTGAAAAAATATGGATAACAAATGGCAGCATTTGCTCTTCAGACTCCAATCCTACCCCAAGAAGACCCACCCTGACCTCCAAAATGAAATCAGTAACTTCACTCTTCTTCATTTCCTCATCCTGTGCCTAAAGCCAGGGGAAGTGGGCTGCAACCTTTTGCACATAATCTGACACACGGCACGCAGGGCCGGAAGGCAGAAAATCATTTCAACAAAAGGCCGGAGCTCTGGGTTAGGTAAATTCAGGAAGAAGAGGGATAGGAAATGGCAGTAATGTCGCCAATAGACTAAGAGGATCCTGGCACCAGCCAGGGTGTGAAATACGAGGTTGTCCCTAATAAGGACTGAGTAAATAAGTTCAGCTCACTTTGAAAAATATGACACCAAAGGCATTTACAGAAACAGCTTTGGAGAGAAAGTAGGAAGAGATTTTTTCTTCAGGGAAAGTAACCTCAAAAAAAAGCATCTTGTTTAATATCCAAGGGTAGGACAGCCAAGCAGGATGGCCAGAGGACTCATCCGTCACATACATGATCCTAGGATGAGTTGCCCTACCTGCACCTCACCCTCTCAGCCAGTTAAAGGCCCTATGGTCACCTTGCTTAGCCCCAGATATATACTTAGCACACGGCTGGCCGTATGTACAAGCAGTGAGGTCTCACTAGAGTATCCCATGCTGTCCAGATATATATGTAACCACTGTTGCCTGCCACTGGAAGATCTCAAAGTTAACACACTTGTCCTTCAAACACCCTGTGATGTACCAAAATGCTGCTCTCCCCCACATTACAGAAGCACAAGAAGCCCATGGTCAGGAGGGAAATCTCTGAGGAGCCAGAGCGCTGCTGGCCAGGTCCTGCAGTCCCTGTGTCATGCAGCCCACGGGCACTAAGCAGAAGGAAGAAAGAAAAACTTTGGAGACATGGGAAAGGGCAGTCCTCAGAAATGTCTCCCAGCTGCCTGTGAACAAACCCCTCGGTCTGATCAGCCGCACACACCAGCAAGGTCTGCAGAAGGGGCCAGTGGCTTGCAGCTGAGCCAGCCTCTCCTGTGGTTCCTCCTGGCGCTTCTTTCAGTCTGAGCTGGAAATAGCACAACAATATCCTTTACTAATGACTTTGGCAGCTCCTTGACTGAATCAGGAAGTTCAGAGGTAGACTGAAAGGAAGAAAAAAACCCCCCAAAACAACAACAAAAACGGGATCCAGACATCTTGCTGTTTTTTTTCCCTGAGGCTTTAAAAATTTCTTGATATGAGGTTGGTTTCTTTTGCCAGTAAAGGGTTAAAGTTCTCGCTTGCACAGAAGTAGGTGGATGTACTATTAAAGGCAATGACAGTTTTGTTATTAGCACCAATGAAAACAGGATCCAGCTCTTCATCACCCATCTACCTCCCAATAATCCCACAGATCCTGAGAGAATATAGGTTACTTCTGACTGTTACATGTTTTGCTGCGTTGTCCTTGGACCCCATCTGCGTCCTCTACCTGAATTAAAATGAACCCTCTTTTCTTTATCCTCCCCCTGACTTCATTCCCACTGACCCTCTATTCAGCTGATCTCATTTAAGACTGAGTGTATTTTATTTCTTTTACGACTTTGTCTTCTGCAAGAAACTCCCAGTCTTTCCAACCTCATGCCACGTGTGACATTCTGTCCCCATCAAAAATCAGATCATTCCTTCAAAATAAGAACTGGCACCAGGTCAAAGTCCTGAAGATGAAAGGAAGGGTTAAGTTTACTTTCAATATTGGAGGAGGGTTCGGAAATAAATGTCGAGGTTAAAAAGTCCAGATGGTAATTCAACTGTATCCCTGCTATAAACATGATTTGATTTATGGGAACCACTAATGGTATCTCAGTTTAGATCTGGATGGCTTTGCTTTCTCTCATCTGTAGCTTGAAATTCATCAGATTTTTTTTCACTCCCACCATGAATCTTTCACTACAAAGAGATACTCCTATCAAGAATTTGGGAGTTCTTTAAAACCCTGCAATTGATAAACGTTAACAACCCTAATCCATGCAAATTACTGCCTGATGCCTTTATTTATAATACCAGGCGGATGTGCTTATTCAAAGCAGTCTAAAAGAGCTTTGACAAGTTCAGTCTTACAGAACTGTATCTCCTATTGCTGTTTTCCCTCTCCTGTCCTTTGGGGATCAAATTGAATCAGTTTTCACTTTTTTTCTGACGTTGCGATTATTAGGTTTCTCAGTTTTGTCAGAAAAATCCATCAGAAATGTTTATCTCATGGGGCAAATAGCAATGGAACAGCATGTTTATCACTTCGAGGGCCATAATCTACAGGCAGCAATGGCCCCAATCCAGTTTGTTTTAAAACACAGAGACTGAAAAAGAAAAATGCCCATGTCTGAAATGTGTGATGGAGATGTGCAGAACTGCATTAGCCCTGACACCCATTTCTTTATGTCTCTATATTTCGGCTGTCAGTCATTACACATATGTTGCCTGAAGTTCTTACAGTTTACTACTTCCAGCCTCAAGAAAACAAAACAGTTGGCCTCAACTGTTAACGTCTGAAGAAAGGTAGCATTTCATGGTGGATTTCGCAGAAATCTGTGCCCCCAAAGTAGTTACGCTAAACTGCAGACTCCTTTGGGAAGTCAAAGTCAGATTTAGGAAGTGGTGAGAGGAGTGCCTTTGAAACAGTCATCATAGATGTTCTCTGTATGACCGCATTTAGGTTTATGTCTGAGTATGCAGTCTATATTTAAGACACCTAAGCTGTAGATAAATGTACATTTTTAAAGCTATCTAAACAAGCACAATAATAAGTAGATCAATGTTTACAAGATACATTTTTTTCCCCCTTTATGCTCACCATGGTGAAATAACACAGAGTACAGCAAACAGTGAAAAATGAAGTGCCTTAGGAATACCCCAGCCTCATTTGTTGGGTCAACGCATAATGAAAGAGTAACCAGGTATTCAGGATCTGAATTTTACAAGGATTTATAGATGCATTGATTGGCTTTGAATTGCTTGTGTCTCCAAAGACCCTCGACACACTTCCACCAAACCATCAACATTTCCTCTAAACTCCTCAGGCTGTGAGAATATGGGAGTAAAAGAGAACAAATAAACCATACAGGACAGATAGCAACTAATTCCCCTGTTGTGTCCCATACAGGTACCAAATTCATGTGGTGTCTACAAGGGATAGCAGAAGAAAAGAAGAATAAGGTAGGAAAAGGTAGTCAAGGCAAGGAAAGGAAAGGAATAGGAATAGATCAAGGACACAACATTTCAGTCAAGTTATTCTTATAGAAACCTCTCCTTAACAAGTTGGAGAGAAACCAATACATAAATGGGAGTTTTCAGGCAATCCAAGCATGCTGCTTTTCAAGACCTGTAGTCAAATTTGTATGGTGGTTCCCTGTAGAAGTCTGCTCTTGTCTCCAGCTGTGGCACTGATTTGCTGTGTGGTATTGAGTAAATCATCCAGTTTCATTATAGAGTTGGTCTGCACACAACCTCCCGCCAAAATAATAAAAGGTGAGAAGTCAAAATCAATTTCATTAAGCTGGTACAAGTCAATATTTGGATGCTCTACGCTGGGAATGGAAGCGCCTTAAAGCTAGCACCTGAAGTGTAGTTTTAAATGGACAAAATAAAAGTCATCAAAATAAGAAAATTGATTTTGGGAAGTTAAATCAATGTGTGCGCCTGGTACAATTTACACACCTGGCTAAAATGTTGTAAGATATATGTTTACAATCACTAAGTATTGCTATTATTACATGAACATTGCAAAAAACACTGACTTTTGAGTGAAGGTAAGTGCTGAGGTGTCTGGTCTGAGATTAACACAAGGGCCTTGTCTGCACTCAAAACTGTTCTGGTTTCATTTATTTGGTGCACAGCTCCATGTAGCTCTGTGTAGCATTCTTGTTTTAGTGTAGCTGGAAACTATTCTTCATTGACTTATACTGAACTGGAATAAGCCTGCTTTAACATGCCTTAGGACATTCATTGTGCTTTTGTACTGGTAGATCTAAACTGGTATCAAATTAACACTTTCATTTAAATCAGTGCAACTCTGTGTGTGATCACCAATGGAACCAATTCAGTGTGTGTTTTCTTTAAATGAGCATTTCAAATCTCTCTGGCTGCAATCAGAAGCATCTACAGGAGCCATTAGGATCAGCTCTGTCCATATCACCTATATTTTCCACGATACGTGCAGAGTATTTGCAGAAATAAATGGGAAGATGTTTTTCCCATATGTGCATGAACTCTGAACTCCAAGAGTTCAAGTGGGTTCAGTTGTTCTCCTCAAACTGTCATTCTAGTCCTAATTAGTACATGGTGCCGTGAGCAATTTAAATGGAATATATTAATAGAGGAGAATTCAGAGGAGGAAAAAAGACGCCCTCCCCCATACCCCTGCCTGCAAAAACTCTTAAATAAACAGGGGATTTCTTAAGGGTGCCTCACACCCTTCCCACCTCCCCCTTTCCCTTAACAATAAAGATTGAGGGTGGGAGATGGAGAAGGTCCGGATGCTGTCTGCCAGGCAGGGTTTCCCACAGGAGGAGATAGCTGTAGACTCCCACTGCTTCCAAGGAGCCATGGGGGATGGGAGGATGCTGAAACTGAGCCATGATGGTTCAGGGAAGTGCCGTTTTATTTAAACCCTCAAATGGCTTGACATGCCCCTGGTACTTTCACTGCCTAATTATAAATGAAAGGAAAACGGCAAGAGAATCCCCTCCTGTTGACCATCTCCCACTTAACAAGGCAGCACATGTCGCAGTCTCTACCTTTTTAGCTCTGTCCTTGCTTTTATCCTTCTGCAATTTAATCCTAACTCAATTATATTATTACAGCGTGTCACTTTGAGTCACTTTCCCCCTTATTGGCATATGGCTCTTTTCAGTTTCACTGCTAATTCTTTTCCAGTGGACTTGTTTAAAACGTACTCATTTTCTGCTTAGACTCTGTGTTATTCACGCATCACATTTCTGCAATGCCTGGCTAACTTCCTGGGGAGGAGAACGGGAGCCGGGGATCTTCGCTCTCTGCATACATTTGCTCGAGTTTCCATACCGAATTGTCAAAACACAAACTAGATGGCAGGAAAGGTGAGCATCATGCCCCGTCTGTCAGAAATGTGGATAGGAGGCTGCCCTCCGCTGGGTCTATTCCAAAGCCCTGGGCTGGAGTGATGAGAAGCACTGGTGAATACTGAAAACTGTTTTCTATCAATATATCTTGTTTTTTCCCTTTTCTTTTTTTATTTTTTTTTCTTTTTAGGTTTCAAATGCATTCACTGAGACACCTTGTGCCTTCTTTGACTTTCTTGCTTGTGTCAGCCAGAGCAGAGGCTCTTCCTAGCAAAATGGTCCTGCAGGTTCTGGTTTCCTGGGGAATATTCCGATTGCCCATCCATTTAAGTTGTCTTCAAACTTGGATATGAGCTACTTGACTGATGACTAATTAAACAAATGAATCTCACAAGTCAATACTGTGGGTATTTGTGTGTAAAGAAAAAAAAAGATAATTCTGTGACTCTTCACAGGCAGGAAAAGAGGACTGTTTTGAAAATATATACATTTTTCTCCACTCTCAACTAGTAAGAGGAGATGGTAGCAGCTGAGGGAACCACAATCCTGCCAAGTCCGAAACTTTGTTTTTCTAAAAGAAAAAAAAAAATTCTTTTTGGTTTTCCTAAAAGTTTGTTTACACTTGGGAGTGTATTGTAATAGCTTCCTTTGGTATAAAACACTCCCATTTCCCTTCCACTTATATGCACACTTTTATTCTGGATTGCCTTTTACCAACTGAGTTTGTAGATGGAATAAGCTAACTAAGGGGAAATCTTGTTGGTAAACATCCAAATAGACGAGCCCAGAGAGGAATTTCCTGTTTGGGGAAAAAAAAAAAAAAAAAAAAGGAGACAGAAAAATAAATAAAAAAAAGAGGAAAAAAAAGGAAAAAAAAAAAAAGAAAAGAAAAAAAAAGCAAAAAAAAGAGGAAAAATTAAAGTCTGGCCTCCCATTTTCCAAAACCTTGCTTACATACAGGCAAAGAAACACAAGTAAACTAGCCAGGACAAAAGTGTGCAAAATCTCTTCACCGCAGAGGCAAAGACAAAATTAAAAGTCAGTTTGTTCAGAGACAGATACTCTCAAATAAGAAGAGCAAACCCTTCTGTTTCAAGGTGACCTACTGTTTGCCCAACATCTTTCTTGAGTTCAGTAACTTCACTGAGGGAAGAAGCTACATCCTTGATTTTTCCACTTGTCTACATGTAGCTCTGGAAATGAGTGACTTGAATTCAAAGGTCAAGATCTGTTTTCACAGCCAAAATACATATCTCTATGCTGACTTTTGCAGTTAGATAACTTGCACACTTCAATGTTAAGATAAGGACCAGGTAGTCTGTTTACAAATTCAGGTTGCTGTAAGTTGATACTGGAGTGGCTAGTACACATGATATGAAAAGACGTAGAAAACTACAAATGGAGCTACGGTACTAATATCCATACAAGAAAAGCAAGCGTACCAATGGGGTGGATTTTATTTCTCTTTCCTGAGTAAAATAAAATACAATCGTTATTTAAACTCTGTGAATGACTAGTTTTCATTTCAAGGTTGCACTATAAAGATCACATGAAAAGATGCTCATGACTTCTGATAAGTTCTTCAGGCTCAGATAGTCAAATACAAAGCATATGAGGACACAGTTGTTCTCTTTATCCTTTAAGTGTTCCTTTCCTTCTCTTAATACAGTTTTAACTTGGTGGCTACGTTGCTTAGCACTGTAATGACTGCAGTTATACCTAGCAGTTAAGACAACATGGTGTTATTATATCAAGAAATCTTGTCCCCTTCATAGCTGTCCTGAGTGTCCTCTGTTTTCAGACTTCATCTAGGATAAGAGACAGCTAATTCTCCATCCTCTTTAAGGCCATTGGGTCAGGTTGGACCTAACCATCATATCAATTTCCCTAAATCCCTCAGTCAACTTGCCTGTCAGAGATAAAATTTAGAGTCTATTTATTCTACCTTCTCCAGCTGAGCTTCATGTAGAATAACTTTCCCTCCACAGTAGATTGCAGTCCATACACCATAAAACTTCCTTAGAAGTTATACTTACTGATTAATTGCTAGAAGCACAAGAGGGAAGAAAAAAACTTGCTAGATTTGGGAAGCAAGGTGGAAGTGTAAATATAGGACAACTCTTTCGGGTTTTGTTTTGTTGTGTTTGGTTTGGTTTTGTTTTTGTTTTTTAATAGAGGTGAAAATAATTAATTGATTTTTTACACCAGACTACCTGTTGTATTATTCAACACATTTTGTGAAAAGCCCTCTTTGAATCAAATAGTTCTTAATGATTGCTGAGAAATAAATAGGAAAAACAACAGCCCTCAAAAGCCATTTATGGAAAGAAAGCACAAAGAGGAGGTGAAACCTAAAAAAAGTTACATCTGAAATGAGTTTTGAAGGAACATATGTTCTCATGCAGCAGATTTTTCAACCTCATAGGAAATATGGTGCTGAAATGAGAATGGGTTGATGAAAGGATGGATTTGTTTTCTATGCAATTTCCTGTACATTTGCATGTGAGTATTTCCCTCCTTTCGTCTGTGAAAGTCTTTGACTTAGTGCTTGTAGAGGTATGGGAGCCAGGACACCTACATTCCCTTCCCCAGTTTGGAAGGGATTCACATTCATACTGACAACTGTGTTTATCTTCCTGTGCCTCTGATGTTCATGATAGGTACAATAACGACCAACCTCGCCTTAACCAGCCTGCAGTATGGCTCATCAGATGAGGATATTGTGATAAAATCCTTGAATTAATGCTAAGGGTGGTTATTATTTTGCAAGATGGGTAGCCCACAAAATGTCACTTTGCTATTTCTAGTGACTGGCATTTGTTTAGCAACACAGAGCACAATTTAGAGGAGGCTTTCCAATTCCTACTGGATGGGATCAATTTGACAGAAGCATCAGTATCAGGAGATCCTCTGCTAGGAAAAGAACTATCGCTTTCCACTGTCTTTGCCATTTACAGGAAGGATTGGTGCCAGCAATTTGACTTTCATCAGCAATAAAACAGAGAAGGGGAAAAAAAAAAAAAAAAAAAAAGAGTCGCAAATGATTCTATAATGTCCTTGAAATTAAATTAAAAATAGCCATCACTGCCAAAACTCAGAAAAGGACTTACAGCTTTTTTACAGCGCCTACTACAATGTGGATTTATGATTGCCGGAATACTGCTTACTGTATAACAAGTGTAGTATTAAGTGCCATATTGGACTACCATATGGCTACTAACCTCAGAGGTTGGTAGCAACTATCAGTGTAGAAATTAGTGTGCAGAATGAGCCTGAGGATAAAACCAGTTATCACTCAAGCATGCTATATAATTGGCTGTAGCAAGAAACTAAAAAATGTCTCGGAAACCAGATGGATTTGAAATGTTCCATTATTCATAAACACTTTTTTTTTTTTTCTGCAGCAATACTTGCTCCTTTCCCAAATATTCTGTTGATAAAAAGAATAATTACTATGCAGAAGCAAAAAGTGAGGAGGATAAAAGTCCTTGCTGCTGGGGGTGGGGGTGGCCTTTGTCTGCAATTTGGCCGGAGCAGCCCCCCCGTGCCTGCAGCGCCCGCGTCGGGGGCAGCTGGTCTGTGCCAATTTCTGCGGGGACTTTAGCTGCTCTCTTCCTGCAGAGAGTGACAACGGCGCGGGAAGGAGGGCGGTGGTGTGGGTATGCGTGGTGATGTTATTAGCAGCCCTTCACAGCTGTGGAAACTCATCCTTTACGCAGCGTTCCCCTCCTTTTTGATCACTCAGATGACAACCATTGTAATCTCCCTGACAGGAACTGCCTCCCTGGAGGACACAGCGTCCCCCCACACGCACACGTTCCCTTCCTCTCCCTCCTTTCCGTCCCACTCCTCCCACTCCATGCCTCTTCCCACTCCTTCCACAGCTGGACCCACAGGTGAAGCAGGAAAAGAAATGGAGGACAATAATAATTAAAAAAAAAGACACTTTTTTTGTGGATGGGAAAGGGCGACGATTTTTGTATGTAATCTCAAGTGGGAGCAGAAAGCGGAATTGCGATATGCAGGAGAGGGATGCTGCAAAATCCACCTAAGCTCAGCTCAGGGCTGGAGAGCCTTTATGTGGGATGAAGAGCAATCCCTCCCTCTCTTGCCTCACAACCAGCCTCTTGCAAATGGCTTTTCCCCATCAGAAGAAAGAAGACGACAATCCAGCTCTTATTTGTATGAAATATAGGACACATAGCGGACCTCCTGTTCCCATTACACAGTTATTTTTCAGTGGTTTTTTGATTGAATTCTAATAATCCATCTATGCTTGGAAAGCCAATTCCAGCTGAAGTAAGCCAACAGATAGTTTCATCTAACAAAGCAGGCTCAGTGTAGTAGAAAAAAAATCTCTTGGTTTGGCCTTTCTCTGAGCTATACGCTAAGATCAAAGACTGAAAATAGGGATACTTTTAGGATTTGATTTATGGCACACATAGGTTTGTGGTAAGGAGGAAAATAAAGATTGTTGAAGGATTTCAAATTTATTTCCATTGGATCCTCAATAAAACTGAAAGGTTGAATGTTTTCCATGTTTGGGCGTTGGTTGGGGTTTTTTGTTATTGTTGTATGGAAAAATACACTCTGGTTCAAGTGAAAACTATTGAGAAAATGAAAATATTTTATTATCTTTTCAGATTTGAAAATTGTACAATCAAAGACACGATATAAAATGTAAAAGAAGAGTTTCAGAATCAACTACACTTTCAAAGAAACTCCTAAATTCCAAATATTTTATTCTGCAAGAATGTTAAAAAAGAATATTACAACACAGTTAGACTTCTTACCCAAATCAGAACTTCAGTAAAACCATTTCCTCTTCCAAAAGCATTCAATTCTAATAAAACTGCAAATACCCATATATCTTTTTCCATCTGTTCAGGAAAGAAGGATGGAAACACTCCTTATCCAGTGGTTTGTGTTTACTGGTCCATGGACCAATGGAGCACTGGTGTAACTGCTGCAGTAAAATGCAGTTACAAAGGGTTGACTCACTACACAATTGACCCTCTGTAAGTTGTGTTATCACACCAACGCTGAAAAATACTTTGAGCTGATAATAGTCATACTGTACTGAATGCTTCACATTAAAATAATTGTACTGATAAATTTGTGGCTATGTAAAATGGAGTATCTGCAAGGGCTGACCCGACTTCAGAAGGAAGGAAACCTGCTCCAGGAGGGTCATGATTGTAAGCGTGACAGCTGAGATATCTGCTGCTGGTGCATACATCCTACCTTCAGATGTGTACATTGACCAAGAACAGAGAATGGCTGAAGGTTTTTCATAAAACTCA
Organism: Ibycter americanus; assembly: GCA_035590275.1. Classification (NCBI taxonomy): domain Eukaryota; kingdom Metazoa; phylum Chordata; class Aves; order Falconiformes; family Falconidae; genus Ibycter; species Ibycter americanus. Next base: position 9,191,026 of record JAVJGI010000063.1, on the reverse strand, counting down.
TTTCTGGAGGTGAAATACCTCCATCAGAGGCAAAATTATACTCAGAATCAAAACGTGGATGTTCCCTTTGGCTCTATACTGGTTTTATTCCCTAGCAAATAATTTGTTTTCTTTACTTCTCTAAACAACAGTTTGGTATAACTCACCTGAAATGAACAGAGTTGTCTTGCATATCCCACTCACCCACTGCCAATATCTCATTGCCTTTTACTCCTAAAACTTGGTTATAATTTAGACTCATTGTTCATTATAAGATCCAGTGTAAACTGTTGAAAGACTAACATCAAAATAGTGAGGAAAAAAAATAGTTCATGAGAGATTTGGAAAACGAATAAATGGATGATAAACAGTAAGTTTATCTCTGTCCAGAGGTGAGAGGGTGACTGGGCTGTATGAATTCTGCTGTTACAAACTATGGGATGTCATGGGCTGTGGAAGTTTACTGCTTGTTTATCCATGTAAATGCCTTGTCTGTTCACTGTCACTAAGTATGTTTAGCCCAATAATACATAAAAAATGACTAAGAAACAGCTTACAGTGTTAGGCACTGTACAACCAAAGCAATATCTATCCATCTATTAAATCTGTAGATAGTATTTTAGACTGAAGTTATGGTGTTGCACATACAGGACATTTATTTTATGCATTGCCAGCAATACCGCTGTAGCGTAAAACACTTATTTTATGGTGTACTGGGTTTGGTGGAAAGTTGCATGAATCTACTAATTCCAGGTCAGCAAGAGAGTTTAAAAGCTTCCATGATCAGACTGTATCTGACCTGAAATATGTTTTTATCAAGACAAGCTATCTAGAAAATTTAAAAGAGAAAGAAATGCGGTAAGGAAGCATCAGAAATTGTTGGGCAAAAGAGTGGGTTGGAATGAAACACCTCTAACAGACACAGTCCTCCTAGTTTCAGACATCTCACACGATGGTTTTCAAGCGTAAAGGTGCCTCTAGCCCTGGCATGGAAGGGACTATTTTACTTTCAGAGGTACCACTAAGAAAAGTAATTTCATAGCAGACTATTTCATTTTGCATTTCTCTCACCATTCACCTCTAAATAATTTTGTTCCCTGCAACCACTGTGGAAGACTATTAGCAGAAGTTTCCAAGAGAAGCAGCGGAGCTAAGGAATAGCACCGAGGGCAGCAAATTCTGGGCAATCCGTTGATTACCAGATATTAACTACCTGATCCATGAAATAAACTGACATGATAATTGATTATCAAAACCAGAAGAGTAATTTCCTTGTTTACTTCTGAATGCTGAGAGATTTAATCTGGTCAAACCTGATGATGTTTAAAGAATGAGAATAAAGAAAGAGGAAAATATCAGTAGGCAGGGACTTCATCTCTGGATGTGATGTAGAGTGCCAATAACCGTAACAAATGTCTGGATCTGGCATCCCAAAATATGGACGTGTTCAAGAGAGAACGAGCCAAGCCAACCTCTGCGGTGCGTGAAGGTGAAGGAGATGACTAGGAGGTGAGGGTGAACAGATGGGAGCGAGAGTGCTTAGAGTTTAAGCAATAACTCTGTTGTTTAGATCTACTTCTTTCCTCTTTCCTGGCTCTCCTGGAGCCCTTGCTCACATGCTAGCACCGGCTGGCCTGTCACCTGAAATGTCATGGCTGCTGGCAAAGCCTGCCCACTCTACCATGGGCGTGCAATGTGGGGCAAAGGCACACAGCAGTCTCTGCTGAAAAGTGAATAGCTCTCCACGGCCACACAGCGTGTGCACCCCTACAAGGAGCGAGGAGAAGAGCTGTGGTCTGTGAGCTTACTGCATGCTTCAGGTCCACTCTTCTGAAATACATAGCCAAAGAAATCAAAATTCCCTGTTTATGCCTTCATGGAGTGAGCAGATCAGAAGGGTCAATCTGAGATTTTGGCACTGGATAAATGTGTTGATATTAATTTCTTTTCAGGATAAGGTTTGGTGGTGGTATTTTTTTTCCTCTCAGCAGACATTATAGAGCTGTAGGATGAAATATCTCATCATTCTGAAAATAATGCATCAAAACAGGGATATTAAAACATTTGGTGCAAAATCTCACAGATATAAGTGTCTCAAAAATAGTCTCACATTCTTGATCTCAAGGAAGGGACAAGTTAAGCCCAGTTGCCCTAAGATCAAAGAATCATAGGGATCAAATAGAGATCCCAAGGGCCCATCTCAAACAACGCATGCCTCATGGCATGATGGTTTTCAGGTGTACGTGAGTCCTGACAGATATTTGTGCAATCTGCATTAAAAACCTGATGTCCGATCAAATCCCTTATACTGGTCCATATGCACAAACGTTATTCCTTTCTCCCCTGACCCCAGAGTTCACAATCTGTCATGATAGAAGGTTTCTTATGCCTTCGGACGCATGGCCAAACTGTCCCTTTAATATAATATTCATCACCTTATAGATTGCTGTGGGGGAAAAAAAGGGGGGGGGGGAAGTGGATTTATGGCATAAAGGGGAGAAAAAAAGAAGGGAAAAAGAAAAATGAAAAAAAAAAAAAAAGAATGGCATTCGGAAAAAAAGGACAACCCTGTCAAAACATGACAGCTGATCCACTGCCTGTTTTATGCTATTCATAGAAAATGCCAAATTCTGCAAATAGTAACCACATGTACATCGGCTTCGCAGACTCAATGTTCTGCTGCAAAATGAGACGTTCTGTATTTTAGTGTGTCATCAAAGGCAGTGAAAATATCACTCCAGCCTCCTAGGCTTAACCCTCTGGTCTCTCAACTGTTAAAAGTTTAATTCGATGGCGGTGGGAGAGAACAGCAACACATCCAGCTTTGTGAGCGGTGTTAACGGAGCTGCCTAATGTATGCCAGTTGCACATAAAGTCAATTAACAAATCTGTTACCGCGCCATTTTTATTCATAGCCATGAGACCATTAAAGCGACAAGACTGCATCTGACGTTTATGATCTTGTTCGCTTTGCCAGAGGAAGGGGGGGTGGGGGTGGAAACAACTTTGTGGCTCTGTAGCATGAGAGAAATAGCACCATTCAGAGACATAAGGGCTCTTGAGCAAATGCCGGAGCTTCTGAAGTCTTTTTCTCATCTCAGTCCCGTCCCCCATCCCCCCCTCCGCCTTTTTCCCCAGTCCCTCCTCCCCTTACCCCCTTGCTTGTGCCTTTCAGGTTTCATTTCAATGCAGAAAGATTGGCTTTTTAGTTCAAAACTATAACGTAATTGTCCTTTTTTGTAGCTGGCTGATATTCCCTTTCACTAACATTTAAAAGAGTACTTATGCTGAATTGAATATGGGATGGGAACAACTCCTGGTGCTTTTGTATGCAATGGGTATGGCTTTGCAAGGCAAGGCTTGAGCTTTAGTTGGCTGTGTCCTTCTTCAGGAATGCTTCCAAGATCTTCTAAGTGACCACTAGCACTGAATAGGGTCTCCTGTTTAATCTTCTCCTCCTCAACAGCCTTCGCAACGGCTACAGTAAATCTCTTTCAGTCTGGAAGAACCAAACCTTGGGAGTTATACCATTTCTGCCTGGATTTTCCAATATTTTCCACCCTCTGCTGGCCTGTGTGCTCTTGTTCCACTATTTCTGAATGCCAGGAGTGTGACCATTAGTAAGAGAAATCGTCAGTGGAGCACCGACACATGTTAGTGTCCCCACTTAGTTAAACTGTTTCCCAGAACACCTCTGATATAATCTATATTTCCTGCTAACAAAAGTAACCTCTGCATATGTCTCCTGAGTTTCACTTTGATCCCTTTTCAATGGTAGTAAAGAAAAGAATATTTAGAAACTCTTGGAGCAAATTATTTGATGGAAAATACTTAATTCATGAAGCGTCCGAAAATACTTAATTCGTGAAGTGTCCTTCCTTAATACTCAGCCTCATATAGGTAAGAATAAAACTGATCGAAATAAGAACGTTAATGGCCATATTACTGGTAGGTAAATGGTTAAGTAATGAGGCCAACAGGTTTTATGGCTGGATGAACTGATTATGATATAGAACTGATAAACTCTGAAATTATTTCTAGTGTGCAGACAGGAAGGTTGGAGGCCAGCTGTCTTGAGAATCTCAGATCACAATATTTGTCTGCTGCAGAGTGCCAAAATTCAGTGGCTGACATCCTGGCTCCATTAAAGTTGCTGGGTAAAACTCCAGCAGATGTTTTACCATTGACTTTACTTGGATCTGTTTCACCAAATAACTGCAGGGGCTGTGTGAGATGGCAGGATTCTCTCCAAGATTGTAACGGTGGGAGACATCCTTGTGAATGTTTCACAGCGCTGGACCTCAGGAGGAATTTGTCTCTTGGGGATGCTGGCTTGGGGAGAGACAGGAAAGAGTGTTATCAGGGAGAAATATTGCATTTTGGTTTCTGCAAAATGACAAAGAATAAAGAAAGCAGGAGGGAAAATCAGTTTCATGCACAGCTAAGGCAAGGGAACTAGGATGGCCAAGGTGGCAAAGGCTTATACATTACATGAAATAACTCTCATGTGCACCAGCAAAGTCTTCCAGTCAGATCAGAACTGTGTTTTGTTTGAACCGCACTTTTTTTTTTTTTTTTTTGTTCAGAGAGCAATGCAATCTGAAATAATTGATAAAATTCCTTGAAGTCCACAGACAAAGCAGTAGCAGCAGCAGGAGAATTTATAGCAGCTTATTATTAATTTCTTTAGGCATCTATATTACAATAGATGTGAAGACACTTTTGCAAAAGACAGAGGGTGTGCAACTTATCTCATCTACAGAGCTTTCACTTGACCCTTTTGAATCATTGCATCAAATATGCTCTCATTTAACAACAGTTGAGCAAAGAAATGGATAAAATACTCACACCTATGGTCATGCGTTGTTTTTTATTCTCTGAAGAAAATAATAGCGAAAAAAAATGCTGAAATATCAACAGTCTCACTTCTCCAATGCTTACTCTGGAGTGATATCCTACTCCAATGGAGTCCCATTGAAGCCATTGGCCACTGATATGGCTAAAACTGCTTGTATGAAGTATTATTTTAGGGTGGTAAAGTGGAGCCTAAGTGTCAGATTTAATGCTTCTTTTGTTGGTGGAAGCCCTTCTACTCGTGCTGTGTCAAGATCTTTTCATTAAGGATAAAGTCATTACCCCACAGTGCCAATGGGAGAACCCAGCCTTCAGCTGCCCACTCCTACCAGCTAGCTACTGGGATGTTTTTCTCTCCCAGAGAGCTTTAAGGTTGACTTTACTCATAAGACTTTAGAAACTTAAAGCAAGTTCTTATGTTGTGAGTACCTAAATCCCTCTGAAAAGTACTTCTGAGGACCTAGACTTTAACATTTGTCAAGCTTTCCATGAATGCCCTATGGAAGATAATAACGAAATGCCAGTGAAAGCTGAGAGAAGCAAGAAAGGAGCTGCAATTAATCTTGTTTTGCCACTGTCGCCATTAGAAGTGGAAATAGCTGCAAAGAACACACTAAGAGCATTCTCCCCATCTTGTAAGAGCCACGCATCCCTCTGCACGACTCACTGCTGCACTGTCACGTTGTGGGGGGAACGGGTGCTCTCAAAATCAGCCTCCAGCATCTGAGAGAGAATAAATCATAGCCCAGAGAGAGTGGGGAGCCTATGCCAACATTCCTGCACAGAGAAATGGGCAGCAGGCGAGATCCTGCAGCTGGTGTACGCTGAGTACAGAACACCAAGGCCTTGAACTTTTTCCCCCTCCTGGGTCTCTTCCTGCGCTCCCCCTCCCTTCTTGCCATCTTTCCCTTGAGCGCCTGGGAGAGGAAGCAAAATTTATACCGCTGTGCCCTTAAAATGCTGACTTTCCATGTTTACAGGGATTGTTTACACAGAAAATTAATCAGTTACGGTTTTAAATTTTAATTAAAGAATGCTTTCCACTGTTATTGCAAAACAGACAAAAGCCCATAAAATGTATATTTGACTGCCGTGCTGTGTTGTCTTTGGATCGGCAAGCAGACTTGAGATCAATCATGCATGGTATTTTTTGAACTTTTTTTTTTTCCTAAACACAACACTCTTCACACAAGTTACACTATTTTTTCAAAAAATGCCCTTCAAAATAAAAGCCAGACGGCACAACAATATGGAATTCTCCTTCATGCCTTTCTTTTTAAGACCAAAAATGAAATCCTTACTCTCAAGCTGACCGTGGGATATTTTAGCCATTAAGAAACCACAAACAGAATCACAGCTTCCATAGTAAAGGCCTCAGACTTGCTTACTTCAAAGTCAATAACAAAACTCCCACAAACTTTGATTCAAGTGTTTATTACATGCTGTTTGTTCCCACAGCTGCAGTTCCTGGTTTGAAAATAAAGTGTGGCTGTTTCTTTCCCCAGATCTCATGGCCATTAGCAGAGATTCAAGATCACTTCACGGTTAGCCATTCAACCCCTCTTTCCTAAAGTATTTATCCATGGTGTGTAGATGTCTCCCAAAGGCATATGGAAGAGCATGACTCTAAGAAACTGAACCTAGCCCAAAAATTTTAGAGTCATGACAAAAAACTAAGATTAGGTCTGCTGTGCTTGTGCCCTTGTAGCAGTATGGTCAAGCACTTTCTTTTCTCTGGAACAAAAGTAAATTCAGGTTAGTAGATCAGCAATGCAAGTGCAACTGGCTTAGCTAAAAGTCTCCTCTTTCTTTAGCAATATTTTATTGGTATAAGTCAAAGAAAATTTTTTTCCCATCCCTTCTTCCCATTCATCTAAAGATCCATGAGAAGCTGAGAAAACTCTAGCAAAATGAAGTTTGACTACATTAACACAAGTGTTTGATAGTCTAAATTTCGACAGAGTCAAATAGCCAGATGGAAATCACCAAGCTTTGAAAGCCACCATGCTACCCACTAGGCATGCTGAGGACCTGATTGTGTCACACAAGAGACTCCCTGTAGCACAGACCTTTCCTGCACACTATGACACAATGAGAAGAGACTTTGCTAACTCCATGTGGAAGATGAAGTACATATTAGCATGGTATCTAATTTATTTCCAAAGATAAGAACACCCACAGGTCAGGCAGCGACATGAGCATCTGGACCACCAAATGTCAGGCAAAAGCTTCAGGTTGACTGTTGCACACGACAGCAAGCATAGGAGAAAAGGAGAGAAAAAGCTTTTGGTAGACAGTCCCAGGGAAACCAGAAAAAGCCAGCATGTTAAATATAATCAGTTAAGGTAAATGGTCAGTAAGAAGCCTCTCTTTATACTAAAGACTGTGGCAGAAATCACTTTGGGTTTCTAGAATCTGTTCTGAGCAGTTTTGATGAGATGGAGGAAATAAAAGATTTTGCCCAGATGTTGTATCTGTTGCAACAGAGGTGACAAACCATCAAGAAGCTTGACAATGTTCTAATACTGACAAGCAGGCAAACATCTATGAATATTTTGTCTGACCTGTATCCAAATTATTTTAGCAGCTTTGGTCCATGAAACTACTCTGGAAACAATGCCAGAAAGATAACAAGTTGTGGTATGAAGGTCACAGTGAGAACAGAACTTTGAAGGAAGGTGTTTGGACAAGAATAGAAACATCTGTTAGTAGAGATGTCCTAGAACGGTCATTGCAATGTATGGGGTATCAGCTTTCAGCTTGCAGCCTGTGAATGACAGATTCATAGAAGTTAACAGCAAAAAGACCATTGCAGCTCTGTCTTCTGCTAACCTGCATGCCACAGGTCATAAAATTTCTTTGAATTCTTTTCCTGCCTCAGGTCCAACAGCTGAGGTTAACCTCGGGTTATCATGGAAGGGAATGGGAGAGAGATAATTTTAATCTGAAAACTTCATTTAGTAATGAAAAATGAAAGCTATAATTGGAGTAAAAGTCATTACTCCACTTTAAAATTTAACTTCATTGCAAAAGCATATATACATATACACTGTTATACCATATCTACACATATATATGTATCATGTTTCTGGTCTAAATTTGTCTAGCTTCACTCTCCAGCCAAAGTAGCAGTATTCGGTACTTGACGAAATACTTACACCCACTCACTTTTGACTGAGATCAAGTCAATGTTTTATCTTGTCTTCAACAGCTCCTTGAGAGTATCTGTCTCAAAAACATTTTTCAGTCCTTTCTTCATTCATGGGCTATTCTCTAAACCACCCCCATGCCCCATTTTTCAGCACCTTCTGGGTGCATCTATGCTACTGTTCTTGTTCAGATCAGGAGAGCATTTTCGAAGGAAATCTCACGATCGTCCTTATTATGCTGCTTTAGTTCACGCTGTCAGCTACCTCAGATGGCCCAAACTGGACTTCTTTTCTGGATAAAACCAGGTGAGAAACAGTGCTGCAACCCCAATAAGCTCAACTGCTACGGGGACACCGGGTGCTCTGCATTAATTGTTTCACCGTACAGATCCTCTCTGATTGCTGTGAACTAGTTTTTAATGCAGACACAACCTCAGCTGTGGACGCCAAAATCTGGATGCAATATTTCAAGAGTGGCAGCACAAGTGCCAAAGCGAGAGCTATTATAAACATGCTTCTGCTTTATACTCTTTTATCTAGATGTACATGAGTCTTTACAATCATAACCAATGAAGAAGGCAATGCCACATGGGAAGAAAATATGTATATAAACAGCTCCCTGCTACTGAAAATTATATGGAGTACTGAGTTTGTATGAACAGAGACCTTCTGTTAGGCAATTTCAAGTGGGAAGTTCCTAAAATGGGAAATTACTATATCATCTCCAATGATTTTTTTTTCTTTTATTCTTTTCAAAATCTTCTGCTATTAAGCAGACCCTGGTTTGTTGGAAACGTAAAATATTTGCTCTTCAGTTGTGTTTTTATGAGCTCCTGTTACTGAAAAGTTGCCAATGAATTATTTGACTTCATGTGTAACGAAGTCACCTTTGGGATTCCAGGAGACCTAGGTTAACTTTCCTTGGAAATGTTTATTACTGGGCACTTACAGATATGTCTGCTCCTCAATTAATACATGAAATATTGTCTGTTTCTTTTCTTAAATGTCTTCTAAGGCATTTCATGGACACATAAAATCTTCGGCTATTATTTTGAGGAGTACCCGTGATAGCAATTGAACTCACTCACTAAGTGCATTTTTGTGCTAATTAAATATTCCAAACTTCTATCAAGATTATTGTCACCTATTTAATGGTTCATTGAGTTTATGGGCCATGCAAGTCTCTCTTTTATATTTTCACCAGGATAGTTATAGCAACTATTCTAGTAATGACAAATTAGGGAACATGCAGAGATGAAAGAACCTCAGTACGGTAGGCCCAGGTTTTTTTCCTAACTTATGCCACTTTTATGATGTTGTAATGGCATTGACATTGATGGAATAATTCTTCATTTTCTTCGGTGTCAAGGAGTGATAACTAGACCTGCTTAGTTGATATTGAAATATGGTAAACATGGCACTCCATATATTTGACCATCTTGACCCTCTGACCCCTCTCCAAAAAAATGCAAGAAGCTGTACTAAAGGTCCCATCTGTGAACAGATATTTGACTCAGAGAAGGTAAGATCAGAATAATATTGTCCTTCATCCTTTGGACTATTTACCTTTCGGTCAATGGGAGAGGGCATTCTGCCAATTTGCAGTCAGAGAAGAGAGTAAGCGTGGTTCTGCAGGCACAACTACATAAAAAATGGAGTAGAACATTTAAGATGAGGTGTGAAAGTATCATTACTGCAGAAAGGCAGGGAATGGTTATTTGGAAAGACTGCTAGAGGATTCCTGCCTTCACTAGACATCTTTGAACCACACTGAAAATAAACTGCAAGTCAAGAACTTTCTATAAATGAATTATTATTGGTTCAGTACCAACAGGGCTCTCTTCAGGTATCAGGAAAGTCTATTGGTAAAATGTTCTATAATAAACCCCTTCTTTTTGCTGTTTCTAGTTTTAAGTTAGTGAGAGTAAATGCAGCATTACTGCTAATAGCAATGCAGTTTGATAAAATGAATAAGTAAAACGTTGTACTAATATTGTACCTCTCACCTCCAGGTGCAGGATTGAGAATTTTCAGAAGAGCCTACATGATTTAGGGTCAAAAATCTAATTGACTGACAAGCCCCTGCCTCACTTAGGGGCTAATGAATGTTGTATTGTGACTGTTTTTCTTAAAAAGTAACATCAAACTACTTTTTATTCATAATAAATTAACACATTTTAGAGACTTCTTAATATTTGCCTCCACAAAGCCATAATTTTTATCTGAACAGACCTGCAAGCACCTGTTGTAGCCTGTTTTAAAAATGAGGTCTTATAGCTTTCAGTTAATACCTCATAGAAATAGCAATGTGATTTCAGTGGCACTGATCTGATTTCTTCTAATGCAAGACACTCACGTTTTCTCTAAGTATCCCATGCATAATTCATATGGGGGCTCATATTTGATTATTTATAGACCTTTCTATGACACCCCCTCAGTGAATATTTGTACATCTCCAAGATAGCAGGGTGAAACTTTCTCCTGAAGAAAATTTCCAGCTAAAGACTCTAAATGCAACATAAGTGGCGTATAGGTTTCACGCTAGTACTCTGCACAGGAGAATATGTCTACCCTTAGCTCCCTCCTCCCTGAAGCAGAAGAGCCAGTCCCCACAGCACCTGCATGGAGCGGGTGAGACGGCTTCCCAAAAGCCGTGGGGAGAGTTTGGAGGAGCCAAGAAGGGAATCCAGCTCTTCCAGTTCTCCAGCTCGTCATGGCAGGAGCTTGCTTTCCTCCATGATCAGAAACACAAAATCCTTCTGCCTCGTTAGCTGATTCTCTGCAGCAGGAGCATAGCAAGGAAGACTGCAAAGATACTCTGAGGATGTGTAACCCTGTCCCAGCAAGTACTAACTATGCCTCTGTCCTTCAGAAAGGTGTTTGTGCAGATGTTTCTGAAAAGCTTAGAAACTGCATAGCAAGTTGTTCTAGTGTATAAAATATCTTCATGACAATAAACTTCTTCCAACCTAATTCTTCTATACAGCAATTTAAGCCTGCTATTTCTTTTTCTAACCATAGTGAAAACAGAGAATGTTTTTATTCTTTATCTCCCTACAACTATTCTTATATATTGGAAGACCGCATTTGGGTCATACTCAAGCTACTTCTTCTCCAGACTGAATCATCCCAGTCCCTCACTCAATCTTTACTCCAAGATCAACCCAAAGGCGATCATCTACTCCAAGCGAAGAGCCATCCTCCATCAGGTGGCACAAAGAACACAGGCTTCATTGGATAGTTGAGTACTCCTAGGAGCCATCTTTCCTAGACACTGCTTTTGCATTTCCCTCATCTTATGATCACAGAAGGGAGCAGCAGAAGTTTGTCTGTCTTGCAGCTTCATACAGGATCCATATGTCTGGTGCTCAGCATGCAGTTCTCTGTCTCTCCATCGAATGTCAGCTCTTCCCTGATCTCCCTGCCCTAAATGTCTCTTGCTTTCCTATCTTCCTGTGTGCCTTTTCCCTCCTGTGAGATTTTGTTGAAAGGTTTTAGAAGACAATACATATGATAAATGTATATGTGTGTGTATTTTTTTAAAGAGAAAGTCATAGCTACTGATAGAAATACTCTCAAAAGCCACAGTATAGAGTGGTGGTGTGAGCCTGAGTTTTGTTCTCGTTCACAGGGATTTTATTCGCATATTTTACTGTCAGTTTCTTGACATTTTTGTCAGCTTGGATCCGGAGGCCATAGTTGCCGCCAGCAGGTCCTACCACATTTTTATTCTCTATTGTATTTTCAGGGAATAAATAAAAACAGAACAAGAGTGAAAGCAAGAGAGAGACATGGCGAGAAAGAGTCAGAGGTTACTGGAAGAACTGCTTTATGCATTTTTTTCTATGCTGAAGGACATCTACCCGACAAAAACACCCAAACGACCACAGAGCATTTTGCACTGAGAAATTTCTTTCCTCAGTTATGCAACGCAGAGCTCAGGCAAAGTGGTTAGTATGTTTGCATAAGAAATCTCTCATTCCTTCTCACTCCTTGTCTGTCTTTTCCCTTCTTCTTCTTCTGGTTTTTTTCTTCTTCTTCTTCTTCTTTTTTTTTTTTTTTTTTTTTTTTCCTCCTCTCTTCTTTTCTTTTCTTTCCTGTGTGTTTCCCGGCTGCTGTGAGATTTTCCTCACAATATATCTATTGTTTCCCAGTCACATCACTGCTGGTTGTAATCAGCTCTGATTTCTTTCTTTATTTCTTGCTATAACCATGAGATTTACACATGTAACGAATAAACAAAATCTACTGTAAGGTTATAAACAAGTTGACTGTAGAAGTGTTTATTCCTTAAGGCTTTAGATGTTGTGAACAACAAGGAAAAACAAAGATCTTCTTCTCACTTATGAACTTATAAATTAAAGTACGATTCCCTATGCTCAGTTTCTGTTCCATCAAATCTCTTAACCACAGTGTCTCAAATTGACACTGTTTGTGTCTTTCCTGCATACAAGTCATAGGAAGACACACTAGTAACAACTCAGGTGTGTCCAGGATTTAATGCAGTCTCAGATAAGTGAAAATTTCTGTCTCTTTGAATGCTCACCATCCATACTGATCTTTGCTGATTTTGGTACAGCTTTAAGTCAAAGTGTTTTCACCATCAGCTTTTGCAAAGCTGATAAAACTTGTCTCCAGCCTGCTCAGCCTTATTCTATGCCATCTTTACCCTTGTGCACTACCTCCGACAACGAGGGAAAAACTAAAAAAAACCTCAACAAACCATAAGGATAAGATAGTCTTCTATCTTTGTGTTCTTCCAGGATGCAATAGTGACAAGAATGTATGTCCCACCTTTGGTTGCCTTTGGATAAGGCTCCATGGTCTCAGCCTCATGTTTCAGACTTTGCAATAGTTGTGTCAACTACTGCAGTAGTTCCTGACATCCACTCATCCACTAACAATTGCATTGACACCATCAATTTCTTGTCACGTATGCAACTCAGCAGCAGCCACAATGGTGTTCAGTCTCTTATGGAGTAGACCAGATCTAAAAATGGTGGCAGGGAGGTTGAAAGGCTCTTTAGTCATCAAGCTACTCAAGCAGGTACTTTCTGAAGTAAGAAGAAAAAGTCAAGTATTAAAAGTCAGTTGTAGAGTAAGTGTTGCATCTCTTACTCCAGACAAAGGGAGTTTTGTAGAGTCCCATCATCTACACAAGTGAATTGGGAATCGGATATTAAAGACAAAAAACAAAGAGATATCTGTCCTGTAGCTTGAGGCACCGATCAAAACACAGCGTAGGAGGGCAGCCGAGAGGTTAACCCTTCCCGTAGCCTTGAAACTGCTCTGAAAATGGCCTTTGTATGGCAGAGAATAAGCTTTACAAACCCCAAACTCATGGGTCATTGTGGTAGTGAAAAGATGCCCATTGAAATGGGAAATGGATCATGTTTTTGTTTCTTGCATATAAAATTGTTTTCTGAGACTTTCAAATGACCTTCCCATGGATACTGAACTTTCCATCATTTACTAACATTCAGATATATAAACAGTTGCCCAAAGGGACTACCACACATGGCAAAATAGATTTCATCCATTAATCCCCTTCTCATTGAAACATTTAAAATGGAGCCAGAAACTGTGGGTGAACATCAGATACATTTGAAATATAGCGAAGGTCTGAAAAACATATTATGAATTTTGGCTGAAATATCACTCCCTTTGCCATTTTCACTGCCTGAATCAAATAAAGCACATGGACCAAACCCTGTTCCTACTGATGTCAAAGCGAACACTTCCTGATTGCATCAGAGAAGATTTAGCCCTTCAATACATTGACATCAAAATGGAAACCAAGTCCTTAATCTGATGGGATTTAGGCACCTCATTTAGTCAAATAACCAGTTACAGCTTCATATTAGAATAGTAATTAGAACAGACCCTACAAAACAGCTTCAGGATAGACTCAGAAGAGAATCCGGTACATTAGCTTGGCTAAATTTAACTCCAATTCATAGGTCCAGATTCCATTCAGGCTTCAGCTGAGTGCCACACATTGCACAATATCAGGCCTTGGAACTGGATGGCTGAGATGAAGGAAAATTGACATGTCATTGGGCTCAGAAGGGCTAAGAAGTCAAATTAAATTTTGAGAACAGGGCAGGTCAACTTTCTTTTTTTGTTGTTCGGTTGTAATTTTTTCTGTAGATATTTTTCCTTCCATTCTTTATTGTTCTTTCCTACATCAACAACAGAAAACTGTCTTCAAGATAATTCCTAGGTCTTGCTTTGTAGCAACGCCCTGTTGCTTGTCTTGAAGTCTGATCTTCTATGAAGGCATCACCAGGCTTGCAAGTACTAGAAAATAAGAAAATGAGCTCAATATTTCCTTTTCCTGTTATTAAATACAGGTGCAAATCTCCATACGATACACAGAAAGACCAATTAGATCACGGTAGTAGTCCCAGTGCCTGCACTTTGCCTCAAGGTCCTTGAGAACGTAAGTGTAGAGGAAAGTCCAGGTATGCATGTCTCTGACAGCCTACTGGATGCACCTGTCCATCATCACTGCTGTACCAATGCACCACCTGTGCACCTTGGCACGCCTGTGTTTTTGGAGTCACAAAATGCTTAGGGCTCTCCGTCAGTGTATGATCAGCTGGCAGCTTTGGTGCAGATGGGGACAAGAGGGTACATTGTGCAGCCGGGTAATCTCTCCAGTATTTCACGTCAGTGCTGAACAATGTAGTAAAAGTTTGCAGATGAAAATACTAAGCTGGCTGGAAGGCAGTAATTCATGTTGGGTTTTATGACACTGGCCATTTAAGAGCTGTAGGAGTGTTTGAAGCAGGAACACAGCCCTTATTCTAGCCAGGGTCCAGCTCCAGCACTACAACAGCAACGTTTTCCACACACAAGATGATTTTTGCCCAAGTCTGATAGCTTGCCATCTCTGTCTGGGAGGGCTGTGTCTATCTTTGGAAGCTAATGATGTGCAAAGGAAGATGCCTGGAGGAGTGATGTAACTCCTTTATATTGTGTGTGATTTCTGCCTACTACAAAAACTACTAGGAGAAAAAGTACACACATATATATACATAAACTATTCAGTTTATGAAAGAGGGAATTCATAAGGAGCTGCATCTGGGATAGAGTAAGATCTATTCCCCACTCAGTTAATAATAACAAGACCCAGAAGTCACAAGTGGGGAGGTCATAAAGGGGTTTATAAAAACATTTCATATGCAAGTAAAATGTGGTGCAACCCATTATGTAATATTATTTATATACATTTGTTTTAAATTCTTTACCATGTCTTTTGATTTGAATGATTTCCCTCTAAGTCAGGAGTTGTTTAAACATGCAGTTCTCTGGCAAACACAGTGATAGGCAACCGTTTGCCTGGCTTTGCTGGTCTGCAATGGCATAGGCATTTTACGCTTCGCACATGTTCCAATTCTGCAAGCAAAAGCCAGTGAGATAGAACCTGTCTTGTGTGTTTTTCTCCAGCAGGGTGTGGTGAACCAGTGTGGACCTCATCCTGGAGCCATTAGACCACTGTCATATAGATACTAGTATGGCCATAGAGTATCGAGGAGTGCTGAGTAATGCTGCTCATACATTTCTGCCTTCTCCAGCATTGTGGACCATGTCAGTGAAAAGAAAGCCCAGGCCTGTTACAGGGTACAAATTCAACCCGAACATGTCCCCTCTTTGTTGGTGAAACACAAGTAAACTGACCTCGAAAGAAACTGAGAGTATATTGGAAAGGGTTTGGTGACTGCTTGGACAGGGGTGTACCAAACTTGACTGGCATATTTGGGGCTGCCCTCCAAAAAAATTACTTGTGATTTGGAAATAAAGTCATTACCGATCAATACAAGCTCAAAAGCAATCTCTTTATGACTGCTTGCTTTCTAAGAGCTCCAAACGCGAAGACATTTATATAGTTGCAACATACAAAGCAATGTATTCAGAAAGATGGGAACCACATGGTGATGAGCATGTAAGTGATATGTAGGCACACACATGGCACATATACGAGCACAATTTGTTGTTGGGATTGCAAGTATCTGTAGTGGAATACAAGCAAAACTGATAATTGAAATAATAAAGGGGGAAAAAGGCACTTTCCCACAAAAATCAGACACATGCCAGTGGTACTTTCCCAACCTAACCGAGAGGAAAAGCCCTCTTGGCTAATTCATTGCAAAGCTAATGAAAACCAGACAAGGGATCGAAACCAAAAAAGCTTTATGTTACAGGGAAAACAAAGCTTTCCAATGGAAATTATTCATTAAAAAGAACTGGTTCACTGAAATTAACAAAAAATATGTGAGAGAAACACCATACTGAATGTGTTTTTGGTGATAACAATCTTACATTTATATATAGCACATTTCAGCCAGATGGACTCCAAAGTGCTTCACAAGCTTCGGTGCTTGTACAAACGAAATGTAAAGAATCACTTTTATTCCCCGCCATTGAAACATGTCTTTGCTGGATGAATCACTGCAACTGCATAAAAATACATTGTAGCATGCAATAGTTTATTATATATGTAGGCAGACAAGTTGACAGAACTTAACTATCCAGATTTTTCCTTAACCTGGGCCAGCTACAAGGGTTAACACCCTCACCCTTGGGGAAAAAAATTACAACAGGCTATTAATGCCTAGAGTAGCCAGAGCTTGTTTTCTCAAGATGGTGTTTTCCTAAGTAAATGTGGAGAGGTTGTCTCATTAGCTGCCCAGTGGGAAGAACACCTATTTCAGTCATCAATTACAACGCAGCACTTTAGGTTTTCTGTAGGAATCTCCAAAATCACATCACGTTTAACTTACAAGCCTGGATGTGGGTACCCATCAAAGCCATCCTGGCTGTAGCTGCTGCACGTTTTAGGGAAAACCACTCTCTGCTCTTGTCAAACTTCTTTGACAGCCCTGACACCTGAAGCATGGGGCGGTGTGGGGAGAAGCTTTCACACGGTGACCGGGAGCTCCATCTTGCAGATTTGCTTCCCCTCCCGTTACTTTATGAAAATGGATTGTCAGAGCAGCTGGTGAGACAGAAGTGTCTGCCTGTATCTCAGTGTGGCTGGTACTGTGATCCACCACCAGTACATGCTGAACCAGGCTCCAAGCAGGGAGGGGGAAGGGGGCAGTTTCATTTGCTGCCAAATCCCTTAAGCAGTTGCTTGTTTTGTCTCTCTGTCTGAGCAGATTTTTCTTTGCTTTTCTTCTTACTCCACCTGCAACATTTTCCCCCACTCTGTTTTCTCATAAAGGGGAGGGGTAGAGGGAGACATGCACACACTTACAGAGTGGTTTTATTTTTACCTTTTTTTTTTTTTTTTTTTTTTTAGTAGCTTAATATATTAAACATAGACACTCATGTTTCTCTTCCTGAAATTTTCAGGTCTTTTTCTTTTTTTAATAGTGTTTCCAACAGATTGCTAGAATTGTCATGATTGTAATTCAGGTCTAATTTTAAAATTTAAAAAATAGGTGTTGACACACACATATACAGATCTTTTCTTGCTTATTCTCAAATTTAAGGCAAATGTCTAGAAAATATGGATATAGCTGAAGTATGTATTAACACATTTCATTTATGGCACTACTTCTCATTCTTCCCTCCTCTACCATTGTTTTTCCTAATTCAGTTTCTTAAATTATCTTGCTCATAGTCACTGCATTTTAAAAGTAATAATGTGATTACTCAGAGGTTGAGAATCACTGCTTACAAATTTCTAGGAATTTTTTTAAAACTCAATATAAAGGCTAGCATGGGTCTATGCTATTATTTATGCCAAGTATGATAACTGTTAGAAAAACAGCAGAATTCCCTTTCAAACTATCCTGAAATTTATTCAGGACTAACTTATTTACATATTTTATTCACTACAAGGCATAGAAGAAAAGGACAATTTACTACCAACAAAAATTTAATATTTCAGACATATATTGGAACTGCATTTCCACTTCACTGTACTTTGTCCACTATCTGTTTTTTTCCACAAAGCAGGCTATAAATACTTTTTATTCAGAAAGACAGCATTTTATCATTGTTCCTCATAGATGGAAACTATTAATAAAGTATGAAGGTGAGGAGAAGTCATCTCACTTAAAGGTCTCTGTTACCAAAAATGTTTGGTTGTATTTTATATTTAGATGTGACCCACCAGTAAGAATAAATGTTTTGAGGGAGGGGGAAAAACCCAAGCTAAACACAAATTGAAAGAGAACGTTCATGGAAGAAACAGGATATGAATCCTGAAATACTTTTTACTATGTCTGAGTACATATATATGAGGCAGAGCTGCTGTCCTTACAAAGAATGCAGATATTATTCATACATTGGAGAGAATTTAGTGATCTCTTTCATGCTGTTGAAGAAAAGCAGAAATGAATTCTTTCTGGCTAATCAAAACAAAATATCTGACCCTACATTAAAAAATATTTTTTCCGTAATATTTGTGGCACATTTAAGGACAGCTTGGAAAAAGACATGTAATACAGAAGAAGTTATAAAAGCTAACAATGTCAGGCAAAATGTATTTATGTTCATATAGAACTTTGTGCCGATTGAATCCAAGAATCCAGCATACCTAGATTTTTCAGTCAGTGAAGGACATGGTGATTACTCCAATTTTTTATTTATGACTGACATAACGACTTTGTTGTGCCACATATATTATTGATGAGGACATGGAAAGGAAGTGATTTCATCAAAATGAAACACAGTTAATAAGGAGAGCAGCAGAACACTTTATTACAAGAAGTAACTCTTAAAATTTTATTTTGGTTAACGATATTTTCATCAAACAAAGCTTCTGGGTTGCCAGGTAGAGTGAGTGTTCAGGAGGCAAGTGAATGTATCTAACTTTGTCTTAACTGAAAAAGTTGTTGAGTAGACAAGTTGACTTACGAATAAAGCAAAAGTTCTTAAACTTAGACCCTTACAGCAGATTTTGTTCACTCTGCAGTAATAGTCCATACAGTTATAGTAGTCATTGGTAAGACTAATTTTTTGAAGAAGCACCTCAGAAGTGAACTTTAATAAATATAAAGTCAACTGAAGCACACTGCAAGATCATGCTGAGGAAAGCTATCTAACAGAGCAAACACACGAATAGATAATATTACGTGTCATTCCTCCCTTGCTTCTTGCTGTGTTAGAAATGTACCCTTTGTATGTATCCCTGCATTTGTAATAGTGTGTTGCTAGATTTTTGATCAGTATTTTTCAACTCCCAGACAATTAGGTCCTTGCAGTTATCCTGTCAAAAATAACTAAGGTTTGATTTGAATGGTACACATTAAAATGCACACAGTTCATAAACTACCTAATAGTATGATAATTGTAGTACCCTGTACTTATAGGCTTGGAAAGAACAGCTATTATTAGATATGAATCTGATGGTGGCATCACATAATACATACTAACTACTATACAAAAATACATTATCTTATATTAATTACTTGAATTACTCTGAAAACGTTCACAGCCTTTCTCTCTTCCAGAAAACACGATGCAGACACAAAGGATGCTCTTTTTCAGCAGTAGACACTAAATATGTTGAACAGGGTCTATCAAAATAGTACATAGGCCTCAGGGGATGTTATCTTCCTTCACGCCCAATGCAAGAGCTATTACACAGCCACACTTACAAGGAATTACTTGCATGTTCCCTGTTCCTCTGCGAGAAACATTTTGAATTAATTTTGGAAGGTCCTCAGGCATAAATACTCCTTCAGGTGCTCGTCTCAAAACCTCAAGCAGGGTGCTGAGTGGGATTTCCCCACTCAGTCCCCACAGAGTGGGATTTCAATCACAGAGGAATGGTCCCCAAGGCTGATGTGTGATTTTCCCAGTCCTCCTCCACTGCTTCCACAGCCTCATGGCACATCAGACGGTGGTGGACCCGCACAGGGACGTTCCCTCTGGATGATGCTTTCCTAAGTGCCATGGTGGGAATCTGGCAGCGTGTTAACACACAGCGCATGCTGTGTCGTGATCCAATGTGGTCTGTGAATGCCGAAAGGTTAATAACACCTTCCAATGCCCCAACAGGGAGGTGCTTAACTTTTCATGCAGCATTAGTACTATGGGAGGGAAAAAATGCATTGCAGGTGAAACTAGGAAAAAAAAATGAAGTCCTCACTAGCGACACAAAAACCTCAGTTGCAAAAGCCAACACCACAGCAAAGATCTGGCTGTTCATCATCAGCTGAGAACATCCTGTCTCTAGAGAAAGCAGTGAGACCCCCAAAAACACCGTGAGCTAATGCAGTGTAGATGGTATTTTGTGCAACAATGCTGACAGCTGCAATACTTACTCCTGACTGTACACCAACACAGGCTCTGTAGACAGTGCACTTTCAGGTACAGTGAACCTCAGATAATCTCAGAAATACTTCTGTTTTTTCTACTAAAGACTGCACAGACCTCTAAATATTTTCCAACGTGGA
>JAVJGI010000063.1:9133023-9170528 GCA_035590275.1 Ibycter americanus | reverse complement strand
TTTTATTTTTACCTTTTTTTTTTTTTTTTTTTTTTTTTTTGGGTGCAGAAGATGCCTGCCAAGAGGGAGCCTGCAGTTACTGAGCTGAGCAGGAGGGCGGAGAGGTTGGCTGCTCTTGGAGGTTCATGGCGCTCGGAGGCTGATTGGAAACACCATGCGTGACAATGCACAAAAAAGACACTCGTCAGTTTGCCAAATTTCACAGTCCAACCGTGGTACCTCCAGAAGAGCTAGGAATACATCCTGCCAAGGAGCTTCTCACTCTTTAGCCTGCTATATTACTAGCAGTCATCTCCCATCCTCTGTATATACATAAGTGTTGCTCTGTATGTATGATCTGCCCCAAAAGAAGGCCAGGCCGAGCTTGACCAAGGACCACTGGAGCCACTGAGCCTTTTCCCACTGATCGAGCATCCCAAATGGGCAGCACCATGCATGCCTTCTGCTCCCCAACCCAAAGCCACACAGGTGAACCTCAGCCTAAGACAGAAGTTCTCCTCTCTCTCTCTGCAAGCTCAATATTAACAAGAGCTGTGAGGATAATTGTCCTTAATTTGCATTGACAAAACAGGACTGGGGCATCACCATGTTGATCTGAACACAGCCATCAGAGCACGCGTGGCCAGGAGCAAGTACTCAATGACTTCTGCTGACAAGGTTTATGGCAGAGGCAGCGCCTGTCTTGATATGCTGTTACAGGCTAACTGTCTGGCGTTACATCAAATGATAAAGTTAATAACTATGGTAATAAATGAGTAATGCAGGAGAGCAGTGAAAACAAATGAAGGATTTTCCCCTCATTGACATGTAAACAAATTCATTGTTGTCAGCGTTTTCAGTAAAAAGAATTGTTTTCTATTGGGAAACAAACCCAGAAAGATTGAAAACTGCCAAAGCAGAGGAGTTTTCGGCCAGATCTATTACTTTTATATACTCACACACCTGTAGGCATGCACAGAACATGATACATTTTAAAGGAGAATTCCACATGGAGAAGTTATTACGAAATCATTTCCCAGTCAATCATCTTCCCTCCAAACTTGGAGACTCAGTTTATGTGATGTTCTGACTAGCAGTGAAAGCTTTTGGTCTTCCAGTGTTTCCAATGCATCATCCTTAACACTCCTAAAAGAAATCAATAGTGGTAAAAAAAGGCATGTGAAAAATAGAGAATTTTCCTGGTATAGAGAGAATTAATACATTTACTTTATAAGATAAATGGGATGAAAAGGATAACGCAGTGTTTCCAATCCATGAGGGTCTTGTACCAATTGAAATCATACAACGTAGGATGCACTGGCATGAAGAGTGCTGATTTTAACACTTTCATGGATTTTTGCAGGGTGTTTTGTCCATTTGCTAAGATCTACAGCTGGAAGATGCAACCTGTTGGTCTGATCTGAGTTTGCAGAAGGGTACATGTGGTCATGAAGGTACATTTAGCTTTGTATACTCTAAATGTGTGTTGTATGGATGATAATTTTGAGGGAAGATCTCACAAGGCAGCTGGCAAGTAAAGCTGGCTTTACGTCTTGTGTCTCCGTGACTCATGAGCATCTTTCTGGTTAAGTTTGTTAGTTGGGCTGGTGAGAGAATGTGGCTATAAATTTACAGCAACAAATTCAATCAGTTTAAAATGAATTTTTGGAATAGGCTTTACCTGAGCCACTAGGTATCTGCTTTCTTTTGATATGTCTACACTGGAGGGTAAGTGCTCAATTACATATTAGCTGTCTCCAAGGAACCCCTGTCTAAGCTCCCAAATACGTTTTCTGGTATCCATGGTCTGCATGAATTTTATACATCTCCTTCTCTGGGACTTTATAAGTCAGCCATAAAAGTTTGTGATGGGGTGGAACATAGTGATGTCCATAATCTCAGTCTGGAAAAATGGTTTATATAAAGTGTCATTAAAATGGATTTGGCTATTTTTTATTTTTATTTTTCAGCAGCAAGCAAAAACGGAAAGGGGGAAGGAAGAGAAAAAGCATTCAGTGCTGGCTACATATTTTTTTACTTCTATGATCAGTAAATGGAAAGGGAAAGCTTTGATTTCTTTAACTGTGCATGACTACAAGAGAAAGGGGGGGCTTAGCCCCTTTGGAAAGAGCTGAAGTGCTCGTGTATTCATATTATTAATGGCTTTTGGTAATGATTTTACTGCACAAATTGTTATGAGACTGTTACAATGCAAATGGGATACCGGTGAGATTTTCTATCTGAAGACCCCAACCACGGACCACTGATATCACTGGAAATTCCTCTATTTAATAGATTTTGGATCACTCTCTGTGCTCATAACAATGTGGACTACTTATTACTTAGTGGTATTCATTTTGTACCAGGACTACAGAGTAGGTACTGATGTTGAAAAAGCCCTTTTTTCCCCTGTAACAGTCTCCTCAAGAATTGCTGCCGAATGTCCTTGAAGACATAATAGCTTCATAAACCCAGGTATGATTTTTCACAGGTAGTTCACAGGGCTGTCAGTTCCTGTGCTTTTTAATTCATAGTTTGAGGAGTCTGCCTAAAAGCCCATGCACCGGGATGCATGTGATGACAGGAACCCCCCATAAAAGTCTCCAGACATTTCAGCAGAGGACAAAGGCTTGCAGGTATGACCTGGGGACATGCTGAAGGCTGGGGAAAAAAGAGAAAGAAAAAGCAGCAGGCAAATAAAAAGAATATATTGCATATATTGTGCTTTTTTGCTGAAAAAAAGGAGTACCTATGAGTAAACCATACTCCAAATCATGGGGAATTTAGAGCAGCCACATGCTTAGACTATAGCTTAACTGTGTGCATACATGCATTCCAGCCCAGGCTTACACCCACCTTGCCTTTTTGCAAGGGACATCTGGGAATTTCCTTAGGGCCACTTGCACTGTGTGTCTAACAGTCCAGCACTTGCAGTGCACTGGGCTGGGTGAAGGCGTTAGCGCTGAATTTCCTCTTGAGGCACATCTGAGGCACTGCCTGAAATTCTCCAGAGCCTAACCTGCTGCAAAAACCTGGAGCAGCTCACCCATCCCGCAGTCAGTCCCTGTAAAATCCCTGTGATTTAGCAACAGCTTTGTGAAAGCGGAGGAAGGAAGCCAACGGCTCTGCAGGTCATAAACTCTCTCAGCCCCATTTTCAACCAGATACAACAAACTTGCTTGCCCAAATGGAAGGTCTTGTTTGTATATGCTCACCCCTAAGATGCATGGGTACTCCTGCGTGCTGGCTGTGCGTGCGTGCTCACAAGCACGTCTCATAGCACAGAGCAGGCGTGCACGGAGGTAGTCACTCTGGTGCTTGTGCCTGAATAAGGCTTGAAAGGGTTAAAGGCAATAACGTGCTTAGGAATGGCTTGTTTGCACTGCATGAGCAGATATTTTTTTGTCAGCCCTGTGACCTGCAGGCACACACCTGGTCCCAGGGTCAAGTTACTGCCAGGATCCCTGGCCCTGGGGTCAGGACCCGGCTGATGATAAGGGAGGGAGGCCCTCCGTTGGCAAAAGCCATCGCTTAAAGAAACAAGAGAATATTAAGGAATATTAGATGTCACTCCGTCTTCCTTCAGGCTTCAGTTCCCTTCCTTTAATTATCACAAAAGGTAAATACTAAATATTCCAGAGAGTCACGGTCAGGGGAAACTCCACGAGCTGCACATTCATTATGGCCTTGCTGTGAATGTGCCAGGAAAAAGACAGGAAAGTTGGTGGGCTGCCCTTATTAAACTTCACTTAGCTACTGTTAATTATGAACCTAGATTGAGACTGAACAGCTCTAGATTGAACATTTCAGTTCTCCCCTACTGCAGCATCATTTAAAAACTGTAAGAAAATGTCAGTGAGGAGAGACCATCTGTTTTCTGAGTGGAAGCCCACAGAAGAAAGAAAGAAAGAAAAAAGAAGAAACAATGCATGTATAAACCATCAGCTGATGCTTATCTTTTGGGTAGCTGGCTTGTAGGGAGTTGGAGTGAATTTAGGGACAATTTATGCAAATAATAAATGATAGCTATGGACTATATGTATTTTTAGCAATATTGTTTTATTTATTTCACAGGCAGGTAAACCAGAGCACACAAAAAATTAAATACCTTGCTTGTAATCATCAAATAACCAGATATTGAATCCTGTTGCTCTTTCTTATGTTCTAACCACTAAACAAAACTGCCAGAGATGTCCCAGAGTGCTTAATAAATTGTGCCCAGGGGGTTATTTTCCTATGACTGAAATGCAGCTGGACTGAAAGGCTGTTGTCAGTCTGCACAGACTTAGCTCTGTAAAATGGGGTGTTGCCAAAGGAACTCATAGGGGAAATTTTCGGTACAGTTGGCAAGGTGTGATTACAGGCTCTGGATTAGTGCCAGGATCTAATGCAGACCTAACACCCTCCTTCCTGGAAAAAGAGTGGGCTCTTTAATAGCCCTTAGTTTTATGTTTCACCTGCAAGTAAATGTGTGGCACCAATGGGAGATGGAGGCAGCTACAGTGCAGTGAGCACCATTAAATCTTCCTCAGCGCTGAAGCATTTCATACTGATCAGTATTAGCCATTGACCTGATTTGTCAGCCTATCAAACAGGAGCCACGTTCCTGGAATTACCCTTCTCTCTTCATTCCCCGAAAATAGTTCACGGCAAGGATTAGTCTGTAACACATTGGTGCTCGAGTACGCTGGTGCAAAAGGAGAACTCAACACTGGGCATTGGACTTTGTCTCTAGATTCAATCTGGGGTGTGTGGGTGGGTACTTTTTTCCTCTTTTTTTGGTCTTTGGGCCTGTTTTGAGTAGCTGGGTTCGGAAAGTTCACCTTCTTTGAAGGCATGAGATGTGATATCATCTAGTTAAAACTGTCCACTTTGGAAAGACAACGTGACTTTAAATCTCTCTTGGCCCTTTGTAATAAATGTTATAGTTTAAGCAAGCAATGTCTTTCCATTAAAACTATAAACTTCACTAGAATAATTAAGACTGATTTAAAGTAAAATTAAGCTTGACATGTGGCAGGTGAAGCAGTGCTGTTAATTTCAACTGCATATTTAGCAACAATAGAAGAGAGAAAATGGGGGGCATGGGTAAAAAGGGCAGAGCTGTAAGTCCTTTCAGGCTCTTGGTCAAGTTGAGGGTGGAGAATGAAGAATATTCCAACTCTTTGTGGGCTATATACTGTCATTTGCCTGGTAAGTATGAGACAAGGGCTTGTGTCTATTCTCCTTGACAGCAATACAAAGTCACTATTATCTGTAATGTACTGGATCCAAGGTAAAAGGGGGGAAAGGGGAAATGAAAATCTAGAAAGATGTCCCTTCTCACTCATTCAGTCTTTTCATTTTTACCCTTTATTTATCGCTACTGTATATTTTCCTTACTAATTCTATAATTTCAAAGCTGCCCATCTTTGGAGCTTCTGTGGAAGGTACTTATCTAGTCCTTGCCACTCTTTGAGGGGAGTCATTTTTCTGACTGGTTTTGGATGCAGGCGAAGATGACAGAACCTCTTCAAAACTGCCTGTGGTAATGAAACTGCATCCTAAGGACTACTCTAGGATCCACTTTCAGGCTGATTTCTGATTTCATATCAAATTCCGGCTGAAGCCTAAACCTGAGTAAGACCAGCCTGATTGAGTGCCCATATCTAGTAGAGACTAGTTTGGGTGTGATCCTACATTGCATCCTCCATTGAGATTATCAAAAAGGTCTCGTTATTATAGTCATCAACCATCTCATTTCCTGCCAAGGAATATTGGCGTGAACTCTCTCCAGAGTCCATCAGTGCCCTTGATCCTAAGAAATTACTGTTGAGAAATAGAAATAATTATGTACTCCTCCTCCAACCCAGATGTGGTATCCATATCTTGACAGCTTTTCCTGTCCAGCACCAGCCAAGGGAGTGAAACACTAGTACCCAGGGAAGGATTTCCTTTTTTGAAATCAATAAATTCTAATTGCCAATCATGCAAATAAATATGCCTTGCTGGAGCAATGTTATAGTCCACCAGGACTGAACTGCATTAACTCATTGAGGAAACTTCATCCTCTGATTGCAGATTGAAGTGAATGAAAATGTCTTTTAGGGGACCCTGCCACCCTGGTTCTGATGATTGAATTCTGATTACATACATATTACTTTTACCATGCTTATTAATGACAAACGTATCAACCTTTCTATCGGAAAGTGAACTAAAAATCCAATTTGAATAAAGAATTGCAAATGCCCTGTGTAAAAGACTGCACACAAAACAAACCAGATGTTTCAAGCTGCATAGAGAGAGCTTTACAGAGCAGCTGGGAGATTTTTTTTTTTCCATCAGCGATTGGTAAAAGATATACATTGCCAGCACACAAACTGCTTCCATTTTTAATACTCATATAATTGGTTTACTCCTGTAACCAATGCAATATTAAGTCAAAAGGGGAGGCAGCAAAGGAAAACAATGATATTGGTCAAAGTTTATAAAGGTCATGGGGTTTGTGGATGGGGAGGAGAGTGGAGGAGGATAGAGGTTATTTTTCCCCATAAAGCTTTCTTATTTACTGCAAGGTTGTGAAATTTGGAAAAAAATACTAATAAAATTTATTGCCAGGGGTTGTAAGAAGATCATACCTTGGTTCTATTTTCAGCTCCAAACAGATTATAGGACAATGGAGCATAAATGGAAATTAAAACAGATTTAGAACAGACGTTAGGAAGCACTTTTTCACATCGAGGATAATAAATGTGTGGAATGGCCTATCAGGCAAGGTTGTAAAGGCAAAGACACTGGGATCATTCACGCAACAACTTGGGAAATAGCGCACTAAAATGGAATGAGTCTGGATGGTGAGGCGGCCTCTGTTTAGATTCCTGGGATGCTTTGAGTATGCACTTTCGTTTCTTTTCTGTCCCTTTTCAAATGATAATTTCATTTGTGATTTGTTATCGTTTCAGGCAGGTTTGTCAATTACTCTTCCTGTAGAAAGGTGGAAGGTTGCTTTTTATTCCTGTTTCACCTGCCTTGATCCCTGATGACAGGGTGTGCAGAAGAGGACCTTCTGTCGGAAGCCAATCCTACCTCTTGCAAAGGCCTGAGCAGGAAGAGAACACCTTTCCCACTTTGAGAGTGGGTAGACCTACTACCAGCTCACAAGGCTGAATGAGGACACGCTAGCCTTTTCCCACCAGATCTGTCCTTCTCCATGAAGTTGACTTACGGCCATCCCAGTACGATAGCTCATCCCTGCTCATGCTGTGTATTCGTAGATTAATTTCAGGATACTCCAGGAATGCCTTCATCTAATGGAGAACTTCTGGGAAAGATATATAACCTCTGAGCACTTACATTGTTTCCAGCACTCCCTTTCTTACACACATGGGTCTATGCTATAATCGTCCACACCTAAACTGCATAATTTTAGGCTAAAAGGACTGAGTGGCTTGCACAAGTGCCTCATTTCAAAGTGTATCCCCACATTGCTTCACTATTCATGCTCTCCACAAGAGTCTCAGAGTAAAAGTGTTGATGTGGTGGGAAGGAGAAGAGAGGTATTGTAAACCAGAGCCCAAACACTTAGTGAGCACCTTCCTGTTCCTCACTCATTGGGCCATCTGCATCTGTACGTGGCACACTTTCCAACTACACAAGACACTATCCAACACCAAACTTCACAGGGTTCACCTACATAACTGTCCACCAAGCAAAACCTACTGCACCCAAAGACACTAGGAGACTGTTCCACCAAGGCGTCCTTGAACATTCCCAAAGGCTGAGACTGTCTCTCTGCCTTTTCTAAAAAGACCCAGGATTTGATCAAGTGTCAACAGAGTTCAAAAGCTCCGAGGGACTCATCTAAGGCCATGATGGTGAAGTTCTTTTGAGGATTGTGTGTGTGCAGAGGTGAAATCTGGAGCTTAAAATTTGACCTGTAAGTCCCCAAATTTACTTAACCTCATTATCTTGTCATTTTACAGAAATCAGAGGACACATCTGGCATATTCTGCAATACTCTGAATCTGGGCAATAAATAGAACTCCTAACATAAAATTACAGCTCATAACCACAAACACTCTAGGCTACATTTCCTGCACAAACATACTGAACCTTTGGGGGACTTGCCCTTAGAGATGACTGAAGATGTGGGAAACCAAGGCAAGAGAGCTCTGAAAATACCTGAAAGTTCACCACCAAGTCCCACCACAACCAAGTCAGTATACAGCTGGAGGATCTAATTTTAAAAACCTCACCTTGAATGCTGTGACAGGTCAGTGTAGGTACAACCTCTGTGTAAATACCAGTGTTCTCCAGAAGCATTACTACTGATTGCTGCAGCTTTCTTGGGCCAGGTTATTAACCAGCATTCGGAGATTTCTGCAGAGATGCACCCCGATAGTGTGGCCTCACAAGGCAGCATGAGGAACTTACCAAATACGAAGTGACTAACCAGTGAGTCGCAGGCTGGGACACTTATGTCCTTTACTGTGTGTATGTGTTGTAGCAGTATATTCTAGCCAAGGATTTCACCTTGCTTTAAAACATAAATTACCTTGACAAAGCTTCTCTGAAGGAGATAAAACTTACAGAAGAAGAAGGCCAGAGCAAGAGAGACTAAGGGATTTGCCCAGGGTCACGGCACTGGTCAGTCAGTCAGTTGCGGAGCGATTATAGGAATCCTACTCTGCAACCTATATACTAAACACCCTCATCACAAACAATGTACAAAAAAAATATAATGCATTACTTCTCCACTGCATGCACTGCAATGTAATCATATGTGTGATATTATTTTATTTATTTACGATAGGGTATAGCATGAATCTGACCGAAGAAACCACACCTCTGCAGAAGGAATTAAAAAAATATATGTATTGGCAGCTTCTCATACTCAAGTAAGCAAGGATGCCACTAGAAATATCTAAAGGTATGAGCTTCCAGTAATGAAGGTAACCAAAGGCAACTCAGCTGCCCTGGGAAGTACGACACCAACAAAGTTTATTCAAAGGCACAGAGTCTGTTCATAGGGGATTTATGACAACATTGGAATCAGAAACAATTGTATTGATCACACCAGAACGAGAGAAATTGTATTGTCACATTGATGACAGTTTTAAGAGAAATAAGCTGACTTACCTAACACCTGTATCTTGCTGGGAAAAGCTCTCTCTAATAAATCAAATCTTAGTATACACATCTGTTGCCAGCTTGATCAATATAGCATTTACATGCATCGGTAAAAAACGCAAGGTTTTTAGTGTCAAAATAATAACTTGTTTTACATCCAGGACTAGGATCCCAGAAAGTGGCAAATCACAGCATGCCGTGTCACTATAATGTTGCAAGAGGTTATCTCAAGGGTAATCCCAGCAAACACTTCCCTCATAAGTTTCTCATCTTAGGTAACTTGGCGGAACCGTAACCGGTTCTATTTCAGTAGCCACCCTGCAACATCCACAGGATTCGTGGGGCTCACTAGCACGTGCGAGGTGCCCATGCCAAAACCTGTTTGATCTGAGGTGGCAGGAGGGGCATTCAAACCGCCCAGCTACTGAACAGGGACCGCGCCTGATCGAAATGCACAGTCAGTTGTCAGCTTGTGTTGAAGGACCGAGTGGCCAAAGCAAAACGGGATGCTTGGGGCTGGTTACAAGCCTGACTCCTGCATGCCATGGTGGCAACAGCACGGAATGTCTTTTTTTAAGCAAGCAGGCCTAAAAAAATCCCACATGTGTTTCTTGTTTTCAACCCCCACCCCTTAAAGCCAGACCTATTTATTTTTTCAATAAAACCATCCCCTGGGTTTAATAGTAGCTATTCTAGAGTCTGAAGTTAGATTAATCACATCCCACTAGCAGCATTTTAGCCGAATGCAAGGGAGGCCTTTTTGCAGAGCATCCCTTGCACGGAGCGTAATTCCCCCTGTATCATTAGAGTCGGGGCCGGTGCCCCGTGTTTACGGCAGAGGAATGCCGATGAGGGGCTGGAAGTCCTCATTGTCAGCCTGCCACTGACTCTCCGCGTGACTTTGGAATTAAACACAATTTCCCCATGGCTCGCTGTGTCCCTTTTTGTCAAAGCTGAGCCACACTGACAGAGGGTGATGTGTGGGGGAGGTTTACACAACCACTGCAATTTCATGTGCTATCCGTATCCTGTGGACAAATAAATACATTCACTTCTAAGGACAGTCAGTCCGTGCCATCCATCATCACTATAGACACATAGAGGGGGAAAAATGGTTGTGAAATATGCCCAGAATTTGAGCTGGTTTTGATACTGGTGGATGAGATGCCATTTCTTGGTGCAAAAGAGCTGAATGAAAGGCTTGAAACTGTGTGTAATAATTATAAGACTAGCAAACAGGGTTTCTCTTTCAAGATCATCTACACATTTAGTATGTTATCATTTCTAATTCATATTAATCAGAGGGTTCATGAACTCGTAACTGAGAGCCATTTGCAGCATAAATAACTTTATCTGGCTTCTAAAAATACACATATTAAATGTGAAACAATAGGGTTAAATATAAGCAATATGGGTAAGTAATTAACCTGATGTTTCCACAGATTAATTTAATCTATACAGGTGGTAAGACAGTGCCCATCACTGTGGCTTGAAAACACCATTCAGAATTTAGGAGACCAAAGAAGAAAATGAAGCTCTATAAACTGCGTTTCTTTCTCTGTCTTGTAAGTAGTTATTAAAAAGAAATAACCTCTGTATAATTACACTGCAATAGCATGGTAACTACAGCATATTTACAGTCACTCTCTAATAAGAGATAATGCACATACTTTTTCCCCCAGTGATTTGCCAAGTGGAAGCAAACTCCATTTGAATCCTGCTTTTGCAGCTCGGTGCAGTCTCTTTGCCCCGTTATTACACTGCTGCTAACAGCGGCCTCGGACTGTCAATATCTTCCCTGCCACGGTTTACACTGGTAGTTGTTATTATATCAGACCATGAAAATTGATGGTGATAACACACTCTCTAGGAAGGCTCTATACATGTCAGTTATTCAAAATATGTCTCGTTAAATAAATATTTACAAGACTTTTGTTATTTAGCTTATAAACTGTTTGGACTGAGGCAGCTTTTGAGCGGTTGAAGAGCGTTCCAAAGAGTTACTGCAGATTAATCCATGTAAACCACACCAGTGTGCTAAAAATTGCTATGGTGGTTCCTAACTGCCAAGTCTATATCCTTCCAGCCTAAGAAATACAGGACATATTTTCCTTTGTAATAAAATCTCTCGATAAAAGCAATAAAAAAATACTAGTCCAGAACATGTGATTATCCTGGGGGGGGTGGAGGGGAATCATACCCATGGGATGACAGGGAAGTTGGCTTATTCTTGCAGCTGGGAGAATGGATAAGGGTTTGGATTATCTGAGCTACAGAAACAGGGGGAACCTTTATACAGAAAGAGGGAAGCGGAAAGCTGTTTAGTTAGTAGTCTAGCTATTCAGTTAATAGCACAGTAATAATTTAACAATAATCAGTCATGCCCAAAGCAGGTTTAATTTTGTTCTGGAGAAAGCCAAAGGATACAGTCAACAAAACAAAAGTAATGGGGGGGGAAAGGAGCCGGTCCTGCTTCTTAGCTTCAGATGTCTCTGCCTTTTCAAGACCCCCGGATCAGTGCCGTACAAGGATTTCGAAATAACCAAACTAATGAGGCTACATAAGGCAATAACGATGAGGCTCTGGGAGGGCAGACTCTTTTCACTGCTAAAGATTTCTTCTCAGCAAGCCAAGTTTCCTGGCATAAAACCCAGAGAGCAGGGATGTTTTCCATGCTCACAGGGTCAGGCTTGTGAGTGTGTGTGTGCGTGTCTCTAGGTTTCACACTGTGCCTCAAGCAGAGTCATCCAAGAAGCGGCAGCGCTGTACGGTGCCGGACGGCTCCGGCATGCCGGCTTTCCACGAGAGGGAGCAACTCACCAGCACAAAAACCCCCTTTTCCCAGACCAACCACCAAATTCACTTGGAGCTCTCAATTTACACAGCTGACAGCAACCTTGATTTTTATCAGTTCTACTAGATTTGAGAATCATATACCCATTACTGATTTTTCATGCCTAAAGTCACACTGGCTGCGTGTGTATTTATGCATATCAGGGGAGAGTTAAAATGGACATCACTCATTTAGAGAAGTGATCCCTTCAATAAAAAGGAAGCATGCATGTTTCCAGCTTTGCAACAGCTGCTGGGCTAATTATTAGGATGCAAAAATGATGGATTTACCAAAGCAATCAACTGAAGGCTTATTCTGTTGGTGCCGAGTGGAGGGGGCCTCAGCGCTGTTGGGGAATTGAAGTGGGGAGGGAGGTAATTCTAGATTTGCCTGAAGTGTGCTACCCGTGGAAGGTACTGGCTGCTATTCAAGCTTCCTTTCCCTGCAGCCACCCCTTTTCCTCCCTAACAGGAGAGTCGGGAAGCAAAAACAGCTGTCAGAAAGGGTTCAATGTTATTGATAAGCCCTTTGTGTCAACTGAAGCCCCTCCACTGGCAAGTCCAAACAAAACAGCTCAAAATCTGCGTATCAGTGGAAAAACATGTTGGGCCGCATGTGGAATAAAGCAACAAGAAGTAAGTGCGAGTGTAACAGTCACAGTCGATTTTTACAAATGACTGTGCAATCCACGGAGGAAATCCCCGGAGGAACTCAAAGTTGTAGTTCTGATCCCTTCCCCTCCCCACGCCCCCTCCTCTCCCTGCCAGCAGCCACTGCAGCTCCTCTCCCATTTACAGCTCAGCTCTGCCAGAGCTGCCTTTTCCCAGCTTTTCCTCTGTTTTTTCTGTCCTTGCATTAGGAAAGATTTTTTGCTTTCTTCTTTCAGACCATTGCACTTTAAGCAGGCACATTGAACTGCAGGAGAAAGGGAAGCAATTCCTTCCCCACTGCCTGTTCTCCTTGTAGCGGGCGCTGGACAGGCAGGACACGCACAACTGGAATGAGGTTTGGTCCCAAGTTTAGATTCTCATCAAGGTTTTGTTCCTCTTCCCAGCCTGATGGGCACAGGTTTGGGAGTCACAGCTAAGCCCTGTGCTGGATTCCAGAAACCTGGCTTCCATTTGCCCCTCTGCATTTTATTTCTTAGCAGAGGGATGATTACCTTGTTCCTTCTGTGGCTTTCTGTTTTCTTGCCTCCAAAGTAGAAAACGGCTGATGTGGCACAGAACCAAACAAAAGATGACCAAAATGGTGATGCCAGCTTCTTTGTTACAGAGAAAATGGGCCAGTTAATACTACCAGCTAGTCTGGGACTTTATCCGTAGGACATAACCAGCATAGATGGATTTGGTTCAGGCTTCTGCAAAGCAAATTTTTCTCCCTAGAATGACTGGAAGCTGTGCTGATTTGGAAAAGGTAACTTTGCTCTGCAAGTAATATTCATTTTTATATAATCTCACCCTGACCCAACCCATAGTCAACGCAAATGTCAAAATACATAGGAAAGTGTATTAGAACATTTGCTTCCTACTGGAAAGAAGGATAGCTCTGTGGTCTACCAAGAAAAACTGGAAATGTGAAACTCTTGTCCTATTTTGCATATGACATTTTCTCAGACTGTTGCTTTCGGGAAAACAGAGTTGTGACGTTTAAACCAATAGTCAAACTATGTGTTAATTTGAAATTTATTTTACATCCTTGGGACTTAATAGCTATCTTTCAGTATTCATGATCTGGGGCTGGAAAGTCCTAACAGGCATCTGGGGACAATCCCAGCCCTGTGTGCGTGTCTGTGCATTAGGGGTCACAAGGCATGTCCAATACATTAAGACCATGACGGTTACAGCTCAGCTCTGTAGGTTTGACTCCAGTTCAAGCTGCAACAGCAGCAGCTCTGGAAGTCTGGAGTTTAATCACTAGTGTGTCAGCCAGGATGGCAGACGTCACCTTGCCAGCAGTGGAAATCATGTGTCCTTTTATTCTGTTGCTTATTTTCATCCTTCTTTCAGCACTGCAGTATATGGCAGCACAGTACGCTTGCAGTGCAAACGCTGGTCTGTGGTAAGCAGACAGATGCAATCTGAACACATTGGACACCTTTTATCCCACACAGTGCCAAGTCCCAATGAGATTTCTCACGTGCAAAGTAATTTATGAATCTTCCTTGGTATTTTATGTATCAAGAAACATTCATAAGAGTCATGCTACGTTATAAGCTTAACTGGATTTTCCTAGCACAGGACCAGGATCTAAAATGAGGGCTGAAAATGTCTGGCCTTCAGCTTGTGTTGAAATGAAATGGCTCAACCAGGAATTGATTCTGATGATAGTAATCCCTCTTCAAAAACAGAGACCCCCAAAGAAGGGCCAAAAGAAGAGGTCATATATGTAGGTGAAACTACTCTTGTTGCCTGTTTCATAGTCATCCGCACCAGACTGCTACAAGAAACGATGTTTGGCTCCCGTGTCATTGAAGTCATCCTGGTGGTTTTAGGGAGAAAAGAGTGGAAGATGAGGGTAATGTATCTAAAAATTGTTGACTGTCAAAAAAATACACCAATTCATTTTGTAAGTATGAAGAGTCAACTGCTGAAAAATTTGCAAAAAGCATAGCTCTGGTTTCCTCACCAGGAGGACATACGCCCACTGACAGCAACTCAACAAGTTTCAGGACAAGATCTATAATCTTCAGTATGTCACCATTTGCCCTTACAGACCAGTAAGCGCAGTTTCTCCCTTTCACAGATGGTGCTAGCATATGACTTGTTCACAGCCACAGAGGAGGCAAATATTGGAGATGAGTCTCCAGCTTATGGACTAATCCTACCTTACTTCAGCACTTTCAGGTCTTAGAAGAGCCTCAGTGAAGCTCCTGTCATAGTTTCTTGATCCGATGCCCAACCTCCCAAATTAAATTTTCTACATTAAAGACCCCAGGACTTTTATTCATTATAGGTGAAGCTGATTCTGTGTCAAAAGCAGCCACATCTCTTCCAAGAAAAAACAAAACCACTTAACTCTGCTCTATTTTGTGAAATACGAATGTCATCCGGGAGAAGCCTGTTTACCCTCAGGACGATGCCACCGTCACAAATCTGACCAGACACCTGTGAGGTGCTGATAGACGGAAAGGATTTCTTTTGCTTCATCTCACTCCACAGTTCCTACCTACTCCAAGCCCCAGCAGTGCCCTGCTCCCCACCCAAGCCTATAGCCACTAGTAACTAATAGTAAAATAGCTGCACAGGGTAGGCTGATGATCCATCTCAGGAAAATAATAGCCTTAAGAAATGCCTAAAAGAAACTAGTGACATGCTAACCTGTTTTCACATGTACACTTGCCCCATTTTTATAGTGTTTCCAGCTATCACCATCAGAGACAAGATACTGGGCACATGATCTTACTGGTAGAGCTCTTCTTACACTATTAGGAATTTTATAGAGAAGCAGTGGCCTTATTTCTGCTCTAAACAAATTTTTTCAATCTTTAAAAATTCATCCGGACAAGCAAATGCAATACGAGATATTCTGGGCTATTTGTGGTGCCAAGCAAATAAAACCTTCTCTTTTTTTCCCTTTCCCACTCTCTCTAGTGAAAAGTAGAACATGCTTTAGCTATACATTGTACACTGGGTGTAAGTGCTATAACAGAGGTTTCTGAATTTGAAAATAAATGTGCTTACATCAATAATGATAATAATAACTCAAATGTGGTGTTATTCAATAACGTTATCTAGTTCTGAAAGAATAAGTTCGTGCATTCCCATGTAAGCATAGATGAATGACTGGTTGTGTGTATACAGCTACAGGTACCTGACACATTATCCCAGAAACATAATATGAGCAAACTCATTCAAGAATTATATTCTGAAGTTCAGTTTGCACATTTGTAATGTGTGATGTTTATGTGCACATGTCTAATCTGGAAAGGCTGATCCATAATGGCCAGTTTAGAAAAGGAAATGCAAAATATGATCTTGTGTATATGGAAATATCCCAATTTTAATGTTTGGGGATGTTCCTGTTTAAAGAAGGGTAGGGGTTGGGGGGTGAGGATGGGTTGGGAGGTGGGGGTAAAACTAACAGAGTGTGCTGACAGCTGATATTACCTAAAGGCTGAAATTATTAAATCAACAAAGGAATGAGCAGTTAACGCAAAGGTTGGAATAATGTATTTAATGTAATTAATCTCCCCATGTCTTGATAGAGCCAGGGCAGGGGCCCTAAATCAATGTTATGTTTGAGGTGTGATGTAACACAAAAGTACAGAAAGTTAAGGATGGAATGTCAGCCTTAACTTTAAACATCCTTTTATTTGTTAGACTATATAACATAACACTAACCTTACTTAAACATTGTATTTGGTGTGTTACATAAAACCGCGGTGTGTAAAAGGAGGTAACCGAGTAATATTCAATTAGCCACGCAAACAAAGGCAACTTTCTTGCAGTCTTTTGAAAGGGCTTTTGGACACGGCTTTGTTAAATACCAGAAGCAAGGATTCAAGCTTGGTCTACCTGTATTAATTAATTCCCAGCGCCCAGACCCCTCCGCTGCCAGCCCGATTAGATTTCGGATAAGCAACAGACTTCCCTCTGCTTTCCTCAGTTGTGGCTCGAAAACCTTACAAATTTCTCAGCTCATGGAAGCCGTCTGTAATAATGTTTAATAAAGTTCCCTTTTAACACAAGCTAGAAAGAAGAAAAGGACATGTCCCAGCAGCCCTTTTCGCAGCATCATTTGCATATTGGGTTAGGCTATTTAATAGTCTCATTAGCACCATCTGTTGGGAACCCACTAATAATGCAACCCAAAAGGTAATTCTCTTGAGATGTGAGAAATCCCAAGGACAGACCAGTAACATGAACAGGGTTTGTTTTCAGGCCAGTTAGGATTCCAAGAGCACTGGTTTGACTGCGCTGTGGCCTTCCAGCTCCATCACTGGTTGCAACCAACAGAGCTCAGAGCACTTCACTGGTTCTGTGCTTCACCAAGGACCACGAAGCTGCCAGGGGACTTGGATCCACCAAACCTATGGCAAGTAGAAAACTGCTCAGCTCCTTGCAGGACCTGCCCAGCACTTCAAGACACAGTTTTTTTGGATTAATACTCCCAGACCAGGAACACGTTAAATGAGGCCACCCAAGCCTCACGACATGTAGCAGCTTTCCAAACCTGGTGGCTCGCCACAGCAATGTGTGGGTTTCTTCTGGAGCCGCTGACTCGCACACACACAGCGCAGGTGTCAGCACATGGTTTAGCAAACTGAACGGGTGAAAGAGCTGCGGATTTTTCAGCAAGTAAAACCAAAGCACCTCTTACAATAACAGCAAAGTATATAAGCTGGGAGACCTCTGAAAAAGTTGACATTGCCAAATTATTATTGGAGTCCAAATCAAATGTCACTGCTTGGTTTGTTTTTACAGTTGGCCAACCTCAGGATTGAGATTTAAATACCAAAGGCAAGGCTGGCTCCTCAGCACGGTGTAAGCTGGACTTTACCCACCGACAGCCAAGGGAGTGGTGAGTGCCCTTTGCAGAGCACGCCCGCACGTCTGGGATTGCAGCACGGTCGGAGCCGGTGGAGCTCACCAGCGGTGGGTTTGCTCTTCACCCTTCCCTTTTCAGCTCTCTGTGAGCCCTATATCCAACTGTTTATCCTTCAGTATTAAGTTACATGGGACAATCGCTGAAAATATTTCACATTCATTCTTCCAATACAGGTGGTTATACTATCAAATGGGAATTAATACAAATTAATATGAACCAGATGAATTCCTTCCTTTCGTTCTGGATTCTTTCCTTTCTAGCAAGTCCTGTTCTCTACCTCAAACCTCCTGGATTCCTATTATTTTTAGATATTGCACTAGTAGGTGAATTTGGAGTCCAAACCTACCCCTGGAGTATTGATTTTTCTGGATCAGTTTCATTTTTCACTAAATAATACCCCAGCTCCATTTCTGCTTGCACAACCAGGCTGAGCTAAGGTGTGTCAAGAGTGGAACCTGACCTTCTGCTTCCAGTGCTGGGTTTAAATAACGCATATTATTGCCTAATAAAAAAATGGGGTTTTTTCTCTTTTACTTTTTTTTTTTCTTTTTTGGCAAAATGTTTAGTGGTTTCTAAATTAATCTGAGCATGATGTTCAGTTCCAGGGCCCATTGTTGACTTCTTTCCCAGCCTCTCTTTTTCTGGAATTCTCCTTTTTAGGCGAGAACAGCTGTGCTCTTATATCTCTGCAATGTGGCCGTGTTACAAAGGTGAATACTTTTGCATTTGTTCCATCACTTTCCATTTAATTCAAAACTAATTGCTGATACATTTTTGTAGGGCTTCTGGGGCTTAGAAGTTATGGGATGAGGTTAGCACAGTAGTTCTGTTTTGTTCATAAAAGAATGTAGAATGGACTTGTTTAAAAAGTTATCTAAATTACTCTCAGAAGGTTCAGTACAGGCTATTTAAGGCCTCCATCCTTTAATAGGATTCATTTGCATTATGGCAGGGACTAAATAGTTCTAATCTAGACTGCTGCCCCACTCTTCCTATCCCTTTGCAAAGGCATAAAAAAATATTCCCTGCCATACAGCTTTTTCAGGCTAAATATATGACAGAGGTAGAAGAAACTGAGACGCTGAGGAGTGAGATGGCTGGTGCAGCAAGTTAATGGAAGATGTGCTGCTTTCTCGTTTACGATGTTTTCTGTGGATTAGCTTGTATCAGAGGAGAATTTTATGTGCACAGTGGTACCTTTGTGCATGCTTTCTGGGAGGAGCAAATGAGAAGGCACCATAGTCCTTTGCATGCTCTGCAATAGATGTATTCCTTCTTGGAGAAAGCTGTCTTGGTTGTCCAAAGAGAGCAAGCAAATCCAAAGGTTCCCAGTGTTACTGCCAAAGTTGCATGGCCCACAGTTGTGGTTTCTTCATATTCAAAGAAATGTGAAGCAAGGCAGACTTGCATGAGGAATATATGTGTATGTCAATACAGGTCCTTTCACTGAGTGGAAAAACTGAAAATACAAGGCAAATTCCACTTCAGGTCAAAATGACAGGAAAATGTGATTCAGAAAAGTCTGAATCATTGATCAAAAGCATTTTGGGAAGGGAAAGGTGAAAGGAGGATAAATGGAAAAGGACTTATGGAAACCTTTACAACTTTTTTTTCTCTCACTCTCCCCATACATACATATGCATGTCTTTTTTCCATAAGCATGGAGAAATGGACAGATATTCAAATGTTTCAAATCTAGATATACAAAATTAACATTTTTAATTCCCTCCTTCCCATTTTTCATGGCCAAAATCATTTATGAAATATGCCCTGAGCTTGCTTTTAGCATTAGTGTCCCTGGACCTTAATTAGATATGCAGCTATTACCCACTGAAAAATCATTGCCCCACTTGATGTACACTGCAAATTCCAACCCAGCTTCCACAGAAGAGGAAGGGTTCTGAAATAAATTTTTGTTCTCTTCATGGAGCTAAACACATTTTTTTTGCATTTAGTGTGCTTTACTGCTTAATAACATATTTATAAGAGCTCCCCTACCTGTCTCTTTCTGGAATTATAAAACACACGTACCCACCTGCAGTCTGCAATACTAGTATTTACAAGCTTATATAGGGATTGCAATATTTTCCCTACAAGTTTGTTCTGTATTTTTCATTTCCAGCTGCTAATGGCTCATAGAAGGTACAAGATCTAGAGGTAAAGGTGTGACTTAACCACATACTATAAAACTCTGAAAGTCCCCACTGTACTTTAATGTAAAGGAAATTCACTTTTCCCCAGGCAGTATCGTTTATTATATCTGCATATGCTCTAGAGCTCTAGTGACTCTGTTTAGGTGACACAGCAGAGTTAATGACACTGTTAGATGCTGCTGAAATCAAGTGCTGTATGTTACCTATCAATGTAATACACCCCTGCTGCAACCTTTGAATGTCTTTGAACAATTTGGTTTCTGCCCTTTTGGCTTTTCTTAGGTTTTGGAACGGTGTCCATTCAAACCAATTATTTGAGATTAAATGAGCAAAGAAAAGGTATTTGACTGAATAAAAAGATAGTGGAGAGTGAGGAGTAGGCAGCTAGTTCCCCAGAAATGAAAGCTGATAGAATGGATTTCCCCGCAGGAAGTTGTAAAATTTTATTCAACACTAAAACGGACAGCTCATTAGCAGAATACATTATAGGGATCTATCTACTCTGTCAATACGGGACAGACTAGCAGTCTTATTTCATATTTCTAGCATACTGAAGTTGATGAACTTCAGCAGAGGAATTTCATTGAAATTTTCATCGAAATTTCAGAAAAGTGTAACTAACCCTAAAAAAATTCTCATGATGGCAGTTGCCAGAGGAACCATTTAAGCAAACTGGATTTGTCCTACATAATTTAGCAGTCATTACTTTCCCTGAGATGTTTGTTAGGCAGAAAGCCAAGACAGGCTCTTTCACGTTCCAAGTCTAACTGGTAGGTCTGACCACTGCTCTTGTCCTGGTGAGTCCATCCCTGAGAGACTTCAAAAATCTCCGTTTCATTCTGGTGCAGAATAAGTCCTTTTTTAATCACAAATGTAATTGCCTGAGAGGAAGATTGTCTCCATTACTGCCCTGTTTGGCAAATATTATCCTGAATAAAATGAGTAGAACTCAGTCCAGTACTGTAAAATAAAGCCTGCCTGAACTGTGTAATTTAAGGATATAAAATTTTCAGGAGAACCATTGCTAGACATTTCGGCAAAACATTTAAACACTTCAACTTAAGCATATTCTTTATATTCTTAGAATTAATATTTCTTGAACATCAGAGGAATCTCATTAAAAGAACTTTCTCATTTAAAAAGTCCTCCTAATTCCCATTACACGTTTAAGTGTGTATGTGTGTTTTTAATATGTATTTATATATACACACATATATAGTGAAGTATAAGGACAAATACGAGCTGATAAAACAGCTACTGCAGGATAGAATGAACCTGTTGTGCTGCATATTAAAAAAAAAAAAAAAAAAAGACTGTGCTCTCATTTCTGCAGGTGTATATCCTGGCGAGCTCAGCTGACTTCCAGGAGAGCAGAGCTTCCTATTCTCTCGGTATTTTATGTGTGCTAGTTTCACTGGTCCTTCATAATTCGTATTAAAGCAGGTCATTATCACCTCCTTCTAATGCTTCGAAATGTTGATGTTTCACATGATTTATGGTGTCTTCTTTTTTTTTTTTTTTTTTTTGTTATGACTCTATAATTTCTAGTTTACTAGGTGGCATTTTTTCTGCCCTTTTAGAATGATCACATTTTCACATTAATTTCTACTAAATTTTCCAGTTTCCTTGATCGCGTTTTCAAGTTTTATCTCTCATGTTAGAGAGTAGGATGTAGTAGTTTCTACAGATATTCTTTTCTTTGGATACGTATAGTATAATATTTCTGTATGATTTAGTCCATCTGACTGTCCAACAGAATTCTGACCTTCTAAAGACAGACATACAGTCACAGGTTTTGTATATGCCATTGCAACATGCTGCCATCAATTATTTACTTATTTATTTATTTATTTATTTTCAGATCCATGATAATCTATAGCAGCTATGGAAACAGTTTCCCCTCATCATATTTTTTCCTATATTCTTTTTGTTTTTAATACTGAACCTTCTTAAAAGTTGGATTGGATATGTACTAAGTTTTTCTTTGGGTATGCTTTTGTACATTAAAATCAACGTATTGCACCTTTTTCATCCACTTAAAAAGTCCAGTGCTTGCTGATAGCCTCAGGTCTATAAAAATGGAATGTCCTTTCTGATAAGGTTAATTAACAGCTCTGCTTGAGTGGCTTAATTGAGTATAAATTTCCTATTATTCTTACACAGCTCCAAAGGATTCAATTTCTTTTTCTT
Organism: Ibycter americanus; assembly: GCA_035590275.1. Lineage (NCBI taxonomy): Eukaryota > Metazoa > Chordata > Aves > Falconiformes > Falconidae > Ibycter > Ibycter americanus. Next base: position 9,148,715 of record JAVJGI010000063.1, on the reverse strand, counting down.
TTTTTCTGGGGGGAGCGTTGTCTTACATTTTTGTCTTTTTTTTTTTTTTTTCATTTTGTCCTTTCCAATTTGTTTGAAATCTGGCTTAAGGAATAGGGCAACAACTCCAGTTCTCTCCACTATGGGTCCCACAGAACGGTTGCCCACTAACACCATACACGATAGATCTATATATTAGATTTGGACTCCAAAATATCATATGCAGTTGTGCTTGAGTGAAAAATATACAATTTGACTCATTTCAGTGGTGCCACATTCAGACGAACACTAGACTGACAGACTTTATTCCTACTGTGACCATCATGGTTATAATGATAATTTGTACAAAGAGTGCTTGATGGAGCCTCAACTACTAGATTTAAATGTCAGTTTGGCTCCTTCATATTTTTATGAAACTCAGCAGTTTTGCTTCTGATAATATTGCTCAAATCACTGGTTGATAGCATAACTGTGGGTTTCCATTCCTTTCTTTACCATTATCTATAGACATCTTCTTTCTGGTTATTTACAGATCTTCTGGGGTTTGAACAGGTTTTTGGCTGACAAGCTGTGGCTTCTTGTCTTAGTTGATACAATTTAAGATGGAGCCATATTAATATTTTGTGTTTGTTTTGCATTCTTAGCGCATAAAATCACTTCAGTTACTATGGTCTGGGATGGGACTGTTGTATGAAAGGCATTCAAGCAGGTTGCAAGAACTGAATGACTTCTTGGAAATTGAAGCTTGTTCTCTTTGGGGACAGAAATACCTGTCCCCAAAGTCTGTCAGCAGGTTGTGTGAAGCAAAGATGCCTAAGAGTGTGATCTTTAACTAACTGAAATTTTTAGTTACCTTTCCAATGAGTTAATGATATTTAACTTTCTTTTCAACATTTTCCATCTTTTCAACTGTTTCTCCTAAGGAAAAAAACCACATTGATAATAATAAAGATAAATAGACAGTAGGAATAACTTGCTCGCCCTTTCCCTTCTCAAATCATACTTAAAGCCTGCAGATGTGGAAAGACAGATAACCAAGTGCCTCTCTCAGGCTTGCTACACATCCAAATACTGCAACCCAGTCACATGCTGAGCCAAAATTGGTCTTGAGGATGACTACCACCATTTCAGATGGACATGACCTGAGATACAAAGATCCCACTACTTCTGTGTGGCTGCTTCTGCAAACAAACTTCAACATCCACTGTCCAAAGGGAAAGAAATGTCTGTATTCCGTATAGTCTTGGAATAGCCCTCAAAATACTACCTTCACATAGCCAAGGATTTTAAGTCCATCTACTTGACTGTAGCTTTCTCAGCTTCCACTGATCCCTTTTTTGCTTAGACAACCCTACCAGGGTTACAAGGAAGCAAATAGTGGCTCAGCGAATTAACTGCCAGGTTAACACTTCTAATTCTGAGCCATCCTTTTTCTATTTCCCCACAGCTTGCAGAAGCAAGCTGAAGTCTAAAGCAGAATCAGACATAGTCACTTCCCTAAAGCTGTTTTCTCCGTGCATGTACTAGACTAAAGAAAAATGCACCCAACTGGTACAGAAGCAGAGTTTTTCTTCAGGGTTTCTTGGTGCAAATATCAGGTACAAGAATTAAGCTGAAACGGTTTTCACATGTCACAGACTCAGAGATAAAAGCATATCCTTATCAATATGCACAGTTTGGGTGTATTTTATTTTTCATGATGTGGCAGTGTAAACAAAAAGCCCACAAACATGCACCAGTAATGTCAATTGGAACATTTGTATTCACTGATTTTCATAACTGACTTGCTTTCAGGAGGCATTTGTATTAATATTTGTTTGATGTTTAGCAAATCTCCCTCTCTGTTCTTCTGATGAAATATTAAATCTGGGTTCTTTTGAAAACATTTTAGCTGCAGCCTAGTATCTGGCGTTATTTGCAAGCATTCGCAGTCCAAAGCACAATGTATAGCTAATAGCAGTTCTAGCCTTGCTCCAGGAAAAAGGCTAGCAAAGCTCCCTTACACTCATGGGAGCAGGGCCTGGTTCTTACAGGGAAATACATTCAGTATATGTCCTCTGCTGCTTCCCTCAACTCTTCTTAAAAGATGCGAGTTGTATTCTGCAAATTCACAGGGGCATTTAGCTCCTGGAGAAATAGTTCCACTGCAAACATTCGAAATACTTGCTGTGTACTTAACATCTATAACCCAAAGAACTTTACTGAAATTGTCATCCGATCCTGAAGATACATCAGTTTGCACCAGGAACAGATCTAATAAGTTTAATTTAATTCAGTTGCATTATATCTGGTCACCCAAGTGGAGAGTCCGATACTGTGGAAAGAACCAGCGCATAAAGTTTGAAGGAGTTCAGCCACCACCGCAAACTATGGGAGCTATGAGAAAAGAAAAAAAAAAGATGCAGAAAAAAGATTGAGTTGGTCCATAAAATCAGCACAGAAGACCTGGCATCAACCCTGACCTGGAGTAAAATCCACTGAGTACAATGTCCTAAAACCAGCCCAGAAACAATAATGATGACCCTAGGCGGCAGCAGACTTCATTGGTCACAGCATCCTAGCGAACAGGTAATTGGATCATGCCTCTGACCCAAACTTTCCAAATTAGTAACCATGGGGATTTAGTTTATTTTGCATTGCTGAGAATTTGCACTTCATTTTCGGAACAAATCTGTAGTTTAACCAGAGTCCCATCTTTAGCTTATTATAGAAAGAGAGTTGTGTAACTCAAAAGAGAAAATCAAGTTGAAAAGACAGACCGGAAAGGCTGGCCTGCAAACATTGACATTTTCCACTCCCGAGCAACAACTCGCAGTCCAGTGCCCTGGCTGCAGCTAAGTCAAATATTAAGCTACACTTGTTAGTTTACTGATCGGAGATTTGTTTCCTTAGCATCATTCTCTCTCTTTTTTTTTTTTTTTTAATTGTTGTTACTCTGCTTTGCCTGAAAGCTGCAGCATCTCACTGTTTATTATTCCCACTTCAGTCAAACCCTGTCCAAAATTAACACGTTGCGTTCTGCAGCTGTTTTCCAGATCCAGTTATGCCAAAATGCAAGGAAATGTAAAATAAACACATGGAAGCTCTTTCAATTAGCACAGAATTTGATCCTGCAAAAGAAATTAAGCAGATAGGCAGTTTTACACTGATGAGTAAGCCTAACCGAACATTTATGAAGTTAATCATCTGTTTAAAGTGAGTGCAGGATCAGGTCCTAGGCGAAAATGAAAACGCTGCAGTAACAAGTGTATTTATGTTCTGTATTCCTTCTGGACTTTTATTAAGATCAAAGAGCTCTCTGAAAAGCAGAAAAGCAAATAGGTTGCAGATGAACGAACAAAAAAGTTTCTAAGCAATTAGTGATTTAAAGCATCATTTTTCTTTAAAACTGCTAGCTTCATGGCTGGCACAAACAAATAACTGCATAAAACTCAACTCTTCCTCCTAATTCCTCAAAATTTGTAATAAAAATGAATCAGTAATTGAAAGTCAATGGGAGTTAGGCACCTTTTGTGCCTTTGAAAATCTCCCCCAAAGCCTTTTCATCTATGCCTTGCTGTTCTCTGCCTGTTTTTTATGAGGGTTTATTAAGAAGTAGCCATTTGAGACTCCAAACACAAAGCAAAAAAGAAAAAAAGAAAAGAAAAGGCAAAAGTCAATAAAACCAGAAAACTAGTTGGTCTGATCAGTGTCAAGTTACATTGTTTTCAACTTGAATTAACTGTAGCCATCAATAAAACTATAGAAATGGGGAAGTTGCTGTTATAAATTAATGATTATTTGCCGTGAGCTTTAACAGGGCTGTGTGCACCACATTTTATTGTGATGGTTTATTCTTATTTTGTACAACAGTAATTGGGTCTTAAACATGATAAAGCATCCTAAAGGCTGCATTGGTAGCAGAGCTGTCTGCAGCAGGTTTTTAACTCTAGTTAAAGAAGGTTAATCAAAGCTAATGAATCTATTTTATCCATTGCCACAAGTATATCAAAAAAATGTACCACCAGGTGAAGGAGCTAAAATATGAATTGTTCAACTGTGAACATACATTTTCAGCATGGTAATTCTGCCAGCCCCTTGTTATATATTGGATATCTTAATAGTTTGCTGCACTTCTACATCTACCACTGGCAGAGGAGGGGAGAAGGCTGACACTTGCAGAGAAATAGGGAGAGCTGTCTTGCAGCCTTCACCACTAGAACAGCAGTGAAGCTGTTGATTTCCCATCCTCAGAGCAGCCTAGTGTTTTATATGACAGCTATAAGGAGCTCCGCAGCAGGTCAGACTCATTTGACCAGGCTTTCGTTACAAAGCCCACGGTCCGCAGCTGCACCCAGCGAGCGATGCTGCGTGGTGATGGAAGGGGCCTCCACTCCAGCCGTGGTGCGCTCCCCCTCCCCAGCAAAACCTGTTCACCTCCTCCCTTTGCTCTCTTTCCTCTTCCTTTCCCTCTCCCCAGTCACGTTTTATCATTTCTTATAGTTTTGCAAATCTGGGGATGGAGTCAGGAGGGAAAGGGCCAGGACAGCGAGTTTGTGTATCTGTGTGTTTACATGCATGGAGAGAGGGAAGATTTCTGTGCTAGCCACTGTGCAAGATTAGAGAAAATTAATTATGGCAAGACTGCTACCATTCCACCCTGACAAGATACCCTTCCTCTGTTAGTAGCCCCATCGATTTCACGCCTAAGTCTGGCCCTTAGTGATGTTCAGTCAATGCAATGAGGGGAGGAATTTTCCTGGGCACCCTCCAGGCCATCTTTGCCAAGAGGCAAATGCTGCTGCTTGAATTTTGAAGCCACCAGCAAAGAAGGATCAGCCCAGTCCCAGCTGACCCCTTGTTTCTCCTGAGTTTCCGTCTCAAGATTAGGCTGAGAGAGAAGTATGGAACACAGACACACAGACCCCAATCTGCTGCTGAGGCATCAAGTGGTGGAAGCAGGGAGCGTTCGACCTGCCTCTGTAATCCTGTAATCTCTGCAATTGCAACTGCACATTGCAATCTCTGCTTTTTTGGTTTTCCTCCTCTTTTTTTCCAAATTTTTGGATGAATTTTCACCTCAGACTGGGACAAGTGGTCAGAGCCATTCAGCCAGGTCACGCGCGCTGGCTGTTGAGCCGATGGAGACTAATGAAAAGCAGAAAAAAAGATGCCTCCATTCTCATCTGCCCCTGACCAGTACCTTCCCAGTTTCAAGATTTGTGGGTGGGTGCGGGCAAAGTTAGAAAAGGGAGGCTGGTATAAAGGAAGGCGCAGCACTGTGGAAACATAGCAGGGAAAAGCCCAAGGACAAATTGCAGCCTTGACTAGGGAGAGCTACAGCACAGGTTTCGGCACAACACCCCTCTGAGCAGCCCCCCTCACTATGACAATCTACAGCACCTCATCTCCCCCACGTCTGATTTAAAGAGGGAAAAAAAAAGAAGAAAAAAAAAAGAAATAACCCGAAACTAGTTGCAAAATTCAGGGCCTGTTAGACTTCAGCTAATTAGAAAAAATGGGTTTCTTCCCCACCCCCTCCTGCTCCCCCTCTTCCCTTTCTTTCTTCTGCACCTTTTCTTTCAAACATTTAGTCTCAGGAGGGGGAATCCAGCCTCTTGGCTGGGCTGTTTTCAAAACACGCCTTTGAATGCTTCTCCCTAATTCACGTCTTTTGTTTTTCCGCTTTTGTGTTTGCCAGTTTGACCATATAACGTTATACATCTGGTGTATAGCTTGTTGGGGGCTTTCTTTCTCCCAGGGATCCTATGCATTCCCTATAGGACCCTCCTGGGCTTCCATTCGAGCTATCGTGTAACATAAAGGGGGCTAAAGCAGGGCCAAGGAGATGAAAGCAGGGAGGAGGGGAGCGAGGAGAGGACAGCCAGTGAGGAGTGCGCCCAACACACACACACACACACACACACACATGAAATAAAATAAGGCGGGGGGGGGAAGGAATAGAAAGAGCTGAAAAGCATTCTTTTGCTCTTTCCTTTTCTTCTTGCGCTGTTTCGGCTGGACCCGGCATCAGGCAGGCACTGGCCCTCTGTGGGAAAGTGAGGCTGCCACAGAATAGATAACTCATTTGAATTCCAGTGACATATTCGTAAATAAAGCAAAAGTGGCGAAGGGGAGAGGGGCTAGAGCCGGGGGTTGTGGGGAGGGAGGGACGGGGAGTTGGGGACCGTCGCTGGTGAGGCATTCGAAGCTGCCCCAGCTTCCGCAGCTGGGACCCCTGTCCCATCCCATCTCGTCCCCCGAGCCTGCAGACCGGCAGCCCCAACGGAAGCGTGGCCTTTCCCCATCCCCTCCCTTTCTGCTGAGAAAACAGGAGTTGGCTGAGCAAGTTGGATTCTTGCTGGTTTTGGCGACATCCTTCATTGCGGCCGCTGCAGCTGCTGGTGTTTATTGTTGTGGTTGATGCTCCTCTTGGAGATGGCTGTGGTGGGGCGCAGGAGCGTGTCCAGCCCACAGCAACCCTCCTCGCTGTACCAGCCCCTCCCCTCCCCTCTAGGGATGCCAAATGGGGGGCATCACTCCCCTCCAGGCCCCCCAGACAGCCACTCTTCAGGAGGTCAACTGCTATCTCTGTGCCCATTTTAGAGATGGGGAAACTGAGGACTGAGTGAAGTTAAACAGCCCAGCCAAAGTCCCACCCTGGAGATGTTGTGCTGAGCTTTAAGTGACAAGGATTCCTCCCAGCTTGCCGCTCATCTCTTCTTTTACAAAAAAGAAAAAAAAAAAACAACTCCAAAGAGAAAAGATAAACTTTTGTACCAAAGGAACTCAAAAACTGTGGTGCAGCTCAGCTTTCCTCTGTGTCCTTTTTAAAGATTTGCCTTTGGTCCTGGTGGGAGGAAGGGTATATTGTGTTAAACTCTGAAGTGTATGCAGTTCTTATATAAGATTTATTTATTATATGTGTATCAGATGGTCATGATTTATAGGGTATTTTAGAATTCAATTGCATACATAATTGCCTATAATAAATTTATAGGCAGCTGGACAGATGTAACCAGTCATACTGTAAACAATAATTATATATAAAAATATATACATGAACACCTGTAAATATGCATGTGTGCACATACACATATATAAAGCTAAAATATGGACGGGGCAGATTGTTTTCATCTTCTGCATTGTAGCTGTTGTGACTTGTGCAAGAAGTTTAAACAGCATTTACTTTCCTACACGTTGACCAGGCATACACAGGATGGAAGCATATGTTCTCCTTTACATCTGCACTGAGATTCCTCCAAAAATCCTAATCAGACAATCAAGAATAAAAGCTCTAAAAACATACGCAGTCAAAATCCAAGTATTTTCCATTTTCTTGCTAGGTTTTGGGTAATTTTTTTCCCCCTTTGCTTTTTAAATAATGTTAGACAATGTAGAAGTCACCCTGACATAAAGCGTATGTAAACTGCATGGAGACTGCATAGGTTACATAAATTACAGTGGGGACAGATTTCTGCCAAAATGAAGTCTGCTTCTGTCACATCGCTGTGTGAAACCACAACACTACAAAATGGAAATTAGCAGAGATTTACAGAGATTCCCCTAAGCCGGCATCATTGATGTAAGGGTAGGATTTGGCCCCAAGTGAAAAATCTGATTTATTGAGTCACTGTGACTGAGAAACTTGCAAGCAACCGAAAAACATTTCCCTTTAGGGACCCCAAACTCAGGCCTCCTTTCTCCTTCCACCTACGCATTAACTACAGTCTCAAAGACCCTTTTCCTTCCCTAAAATTTTGTGAGTATGCCAGACTAAATGCAGCCCATCTAAACAAGCCTCCAGCTGCATCAGGAGAGGGCTCCCATCCAGCCTGCCCGGGCAGGGGCTGCAGCCCCTCTCTTGGGGGCACAAGGATCCCCTTGGCAGGAGACCCACCGCCCTTCACCCACCTCTGCCTCCTCCAAATGTTTGCAGCTCTTGGGAGCAACGGCAGCAGGTGAGAACATGGTGGCTGCTTAGAAAAATAACGCTTTGCCAATTGAACAACACCCTTTAAAATTTCAGCTATTAACAAGTCTTTACAGAAACAGGAACTGCCAGTAACAAACTTGATTTCTAATGTCCCCTAGGTAATAATAACTCTCTAATTTGACTGTATCACAACTGGCCTTGTACTGCAGTTATTGCTTGAAGGGTTTGGAAGGGTTTTTTTGTGTTATTGCCTTTTTCTTCTTCTTCTTCTTCTTTTTTAAGTTCTGTTTTGTTTTGTTTTCTAGCAGAGAAGTCTCATTTTTTTGAAAAAGGAAAAGGGAGGGTGTGGAGGGCAATGCGGGGGACACACATGTGGAAATTTAATGTGAGAGCTGCTCATTGGAATGAAGATGTTGGGTTTGGCATGAAGATTGCAATCAGCTGGTTGCTTTGACACTGCTTGAGCCTTTCAGTGACTAGGACAAGCCCGAAGGATTAGGATGTCAAGCCCGTCCTGTCATCTTCAGGGAGTGGGGGAATGGAAGGAGCTGCCTTTTTTGGTTGCGTCCTCACAAAGCCCAGAGGACAGAATCCTCACTGGTTAATTAAGGCCAACCTTGGCCTGTCACTGATCAACGAAGTCCTGCTTTTTAAGACAAGCAATACAGCGGGGCTCCACGGCTAATCACCCTGCCCGAGTATGAATTTATCTCAAAAGGCTTTCATGTGCAGCCCCCCGCGCCAGCCGAACGGATGGCTGCACACTTTGGGAAAGTCAGTGGCCTTCTCCCAGGCAGCTGTCAAGCAACACGAAAGGACCTGGAATGAGCTGACTTAAGCAAACCATATTTAAAAGGCTAAAGGTACCACGAGGCGTGCATTTCTCTGGCATTGTTGGAGCTGACAGGAAATATTGGTGCCTATCAAGCAACAGTTCTGCTGGCAAAAAGGTGTGGCTTTTGTGTGCGTGTCTTTGTATCCACCTCTGTTTAAGTATGCTGTGTTCCCAAGTGCCAGGTAAAGCCTAATCAGCTAATGACAACAGGATCCTTGTGCTTTGGTTGTGTTTTGAGATGACCTGATGCATCAGGAATTTGAAAAGTAAGAAGTGCCGGTACCACCAGATGTAAATATCATAGACCAGGCTTATTTGTACGAAAAAAAAAAAATTGGTCATGCCTGCTGCAAACTGCCTATAAGGGAATCCCAGAGCAGAGCCTGTAACCCTTGCTCATGAACAACTGCCACCTGCTCGTATCGCTGGGACTTGGCCGGTGTGACTGAAGACGGTGGGAGTGAACTACGGCTTGGTTTAAATCCCCAGAGGCAAGAGCACTTCTGTGCATGGCTCAGAGTGGACATCTCCAGCGCCCTGGCCACCGCGAGATGCAAGCCCAGGTGTCACGGCGGAAAGGAGTTGTCCCTCTGCCTCAGCCGTGTCCCTGGGCTTGTCACAGATTTTGTCGTTATCCGGAGAGCTTGACCAAATGCTGTGAGCAAGCAAACGTTGGCTCAGCTGTAGCTCACGAACATTCAGTGGCTAATATTCACATGATGTGTCTGCACAATCGGACACTGAATCGTTTCCATTTCCCAAATGAATGACCTTTAGCTTTCCAGCTTTGTCAGGAGGATATAACACAATTTCCCAGAGAACAGGCTCACAAGCAAAAAGCTGTTCCTGAGTGGGAACACAAATACTGGGACAAGAGTGAACTTTACATAAACACTGAGATCAAAACTTTGCTGGTCTGAACAACCAGGAAGAAGACAACAGGAGTAGAAAAGGCGATTCACTAGAGTAATTTATATGAATATTCAGTGAGCCTTCCCACATACAGATTTCTTTCAGTTTCCTTCATAGTAAATTTAATATCTAAATATTTCAGTGCTGCCAATTCTTAAAATAGCTCCTAAAGTCCCAGCTCCTGGAAGCATGTGATTACGTGGGAAATTAGCTTCCATTTGCAAAAAAAAAAAAGTAAACTTTGTAAGTTCGGGGAAAACATAGGCACATGGTTTCTGAGATTAATGTAGACTACAAGCATCTCAGCACCTTCAGCCACTTAAAAATAATGTAATATTCAAAACTTTACTCCTCAAGTGTAACAACATAGCTCAGAAGGTGGCATCATGTAACATATGGAAAATTTTCCATCTTATTTATTCTAAGGCTTTAATTTGACAGCAGAAAGGCCACTGTAGTATGTCTCACCTTTGATTGTACTGGGGGAAAAAAACAACAAAAACTCCTTCTCACCCTTCCTATCTCTTGTTACTGTTACGTAGTTACTGCTCTCTAACGGAGTCTGCCTGAAGTAATACCCAGAAACAATCAAAGATGGCAGTGGTATTTTTTTGCAAATCTTTCAGTTAACATTATGGCAAATATATTTTTTCTTCAGTTTCTGTTGCCCTTATTTCTATATTCTGGATCTCACCATGTCAGAAAAAAAGAAAGCAAAATTCTTAGCCTTGCAACAAATGAGGTGAACTACAGAAGCCTCCTGTTCAGAGACGGAAATCGCCTCCAGTTAAACAAAGAAATTTAGGGTCTTCTGCTTTTCATGAAAATTCCATACATATGGCCTTTGAAATTTGTCACTGAAGACTGTTTAGCTCTACAGTAAATTTCAGCACTTTATAGCATTTTAGCTGCAAGACTTTTGCTTTTTTTTTTTTTTTTCTCTCTCCTGGTTTTTTTTTGGCCTGCAGCCCAATGTGAATGTATGATCACTAGCACAATAGTTAAACATCTGAGTCGTTTTGAAGTGCCTTCAACATTGCAGTGGTGTGATAGGGGGTTTTTTTTCCCGTCAACTAGGCAATTTCAGCCTCCCCCCAGCGGTGGCCAGGAAAGTGAGGCAGGAGCTGCCTGGTTCATGCCTAACAGCTCACTTGCTGCCACTTTACTGCAAAGGTAGTGCCTGGGGGTACCTGTCTCTGCAACCGTTCCTGGTCATTGCAAAGAGTTTGAAAGTTTGTGGTAGTTTTAATTTTTTGTTTGTTTGTTTTCTCATGGCTTTTTTTTTTTTTCTTTTGGAAAACAAAGGGAAAAAAATAATCCATAAAGCAAAATAGAACGTAAAATGTCAATAAGAGGAAAAAGGCTCAAGCCACAACACTCAGACCAGGTTGTGATGATACCCTCTGCCCCGGCGTGGCAGATGGCTTCTGACTGTAACCATTCACATGTGGATTTTCAGATGGCGAAGGGCTCAGGGGCACAAGGATCCATCCTGCATGCCAGTTTAGTCCACAAATATTTCTGCTGCAAGCGGTGACAGGCAGTAGCATGTTTCCTTGGGACTGCATCACCTCTGAAATCAGATAGAGATCAGATGCATTTCAGGCAGTAAATGACAGAACCACCCTGAAATCAGAAATCGCCCAGGCACTGAGAAGCAAACCTTCAGCAGAATGAGACAGGCAAGGGCTTGCACAAAGGCCCCTTGCTTTTGGGTGGGTGTCCCGACCCCTGGCAACTTGCTCACCTCCAGTCTCAACTCTCCTTCACTGTTTGCTCATTAAAAAACTCCAAAAGACTCGTGATTCTTCCCAGCCCAGAACAGGAAAACGTTGAAATCGCTAACATTTTCATGGGCTGAGAAAGATGTTTCCCATCGAACTCCACCCAGATGTGCAGCCCTTTGCTCTGCGGGGCTGACTAAGGCTCAGTGAAGCCACTAGGAAGTTTCCCACCGGCTGTAAATGGCTTTGCCCTCCCCAAAATGTGGCACCATTTTTAGTTATTATCGGCTGCATCCTTTTGTAATTATCTTTGTGAGAGGCGTAACCTATACCCCAGAGGGCTCTTTGCAGGACGGAAAAGCCAGTCATTCCTCAAGCAGCAGGACCTAATGAAGCCTTGCCTCAGGGACATTCCTTTGCCCTGAATCTCTGATGTCTAATAAAGGTTGCGCTCACAAGACAGCTCTCTCTTCCATTAACAGCACTTCTGTCCTCTGCCTGATAGCTTATTCTTACAATGGTTGTGGCAATACATTAGCTTGGAGGCCACTACTCCCCTGTGCCAGGTACAACTGAAGGTAGATAGATGTTTCAGAAATGATTGGAGAGGTTGACTATAGAAAGGCAGCAATGTATACACCCAACAAGTATGGCTGCAGAGATGCCCTTTCCTTAGGAAATGAAGCTAAAGAAAGGGGAAGAAAGATTTTTCCCCTTAAGCTGTGGTCTGAATTTTTAATTCTGTTGGCCATCAACCAGCCTTTCAGCACCTACAAAAAGCTGGCAGAAGGAGGGGTAAATATCCCAAACTCCATGGTCTTTAGCCACTGGGTGAAATGTCCCTGTCCCTTCCCATTGGGAGCAAGGAATTACCGCTTTTGTCCTTGGTGAGGCAAGCTTGGGGGGTCAGAGCTGTTCCTGACTCTATGTCCACATGCTGCAGGAGATGGAACAGATGAAAAAGAGCCTCCTCTGGCTTGTAGGGTAGCACCAAACTTTTCTGCTCTGCAAAGTTCAGTCCTGCTGCTACCAGCTGGACCAGCTACTGTAGTGCTTCGCTTTACAGATTGAAAACATGTTTGCAGGAAAGCCTGCAGTAAACACGAGGGCCATATGCAGAGCATCAATTCCTTTCTCTTTCATTGTCATGGTGCTGATATTTGGAGGCAACTGGAGCTGGGTAAGGAGCACCTGCCTTGGTGTAAGAAGTTGTGCGGAGACACACAAAGTTTTCCTCAGGCTCATCTTTGATACGCAGTCTTTGCTATGCATTGGTCTAAGTCCTGCTAGTATGCATGGAAGACTAGTGGAGTAATTTTCCCTCTGGAATTTCTGTCTGGATTCAAGGCTTACTGGCTGCCATCAGCACTATGTGAAACTTTCTGTTTCCCTCATCTTTTTACATATGTAAAAACCCTGTTCCATATATAGGTACACACACACACATATATATATATACACACATACACAGACTCATGCTTGCCTGTGAAAAGCCATGCAATGACATGCCAGGGTTAGAGGGACAGAGTGCTAGTGAGGGCCCTCATCCTATTGCTCTGAGACTTGCTGGGTACACTGCAGAACATTTGAAATCTTGTGGAGATGAGCCAGGGGCTTCTGGGGTAGCAGGAGCCAACAGCAGACCACCAGTGAAATGCCTCAGTGGAATTAAGGGGTGTTCCTCTAAAAAGTTGACATTGATGACAGACCAGCTGAAGTGCCTCTACACCAATGCACGCAGTATGGGCAACCAACAGGAGGAGCTGGAAGCCACCATGCTGCTGGAAAGCTACAACCCAGCTGCCATTACTGAAACTTGGTGGGATTAATCCCATGACTAGAGTGTGGCTATCAAAGGCTGTTCCGAAGGGATAGACAAGGAAGGAGGGGTGGGAATGTTGCCCTCTATGTCAAGAAATGGATATAGAGCGTGAAGAGCTGTCTCTGAAAAAAAGCTATGAGCAGATTGAAAGCCTATGGGTAAGAATTAGAAACTGAGGCAACAAAGGGAACCTTGTGGTTGGTGTTTACTATACACTCAACGAACAGGAGACTATTGATGAAGCCTTCTTACTTCAGCTACAGAAGGCATTGTGCTCACAGGCTCTCGTCCCACTGGGGGATTTCAACTACCCCAATATTTGCTGGAAAATCAGCATGGCGAGCAGTAGGCTATCCAAGAGACTCCTGGACTGCATTGAGGATAACTTCTTAAGCCAGGTCATAGACAGTCCTATCAGAGGGGTTGCATTACTGGACCTGCTTGTCACCAATGCAACTGAGCTACCCTGCAGTGATTGTGCACTGGTGGAGTTTGCAGTCCTGAGCAATATGGGACAGGTGAAGAGTAAAGACAGGACTCTAAATTTTAGGAAAACAAACTTCCAGCTGTTCAAGGAGTTAGTTAATGGGACTCCTTGGGAAACTGCCTCTCAGGGACAAGGGTGCTAAACAGAGCTGGATGTTCTTAAGGGCACTTTCCATACAGCACAAGAGCTTTTGATCCCCAGGTGTAAGAAATCAGGAAAGGAGAGCAAGAGACCAGCTGGTCAAACTAAAGGGCAAGAAGGAAATGCACAGACAGTGGAAGCAGGGACAGGTATCCTGGGAAGAGTATAAGGACATTGCCCAGTTGTACAGGGATGGGGTCAGGAAGGCCAATGCACAGCTAGAGCTGAACTTGGTAAGGGATGCAAAGAAAGGCAAGAAAGACTTCTACAGGTATGTCAGCCAGAAAAGGAAGGTCAAAGAAAGTGTATGCACACACCCGCCCTCACACACACACCGCCCTCTGATGAATACAACTGGCAAACTGGTAATGACAGATGAGAAGGCTGATGTACTCAACAACTCTCTTACCTCAGTCTTCACTGGCGATCTCTCTTTCCACACCTCTCATTTGAATGGACCTTAAGGCAGGGACTGGAGAAGCATAGTCCCTCCCACTGTAAGAGAAGATCAAGTTCAAGACCACCTGAGAAACCTGAACATACATAAGTCTATGGGACATGAAGAGAGGCATCCCAGAGTCCTGAGGGAATTGGCTGATGTAGTTGCCAAGCCACTCTCCATTAGATTTGAAAAGCCATGGCAGTCAGGTGAAGGCCCTGGTGACTGGGAAATGGAAAATATTGCACCAATTTTAAAAAAAAAGGTAGAAAGGAAGACCCTGGGAACTACCAACCTACCAGAGTCACCTCTGTGCCTCAGAAGATCATGGAACAGATCCTCCTAGAAGCTATGTTAAAGCACATGGAGGACACAGAGGTGATGTGAGGCAGCCAGCATAGCTTCAGCAAGGGCAAACCATGACTGAATAATCCAGTGTCCTTCAGTGACGGTGTGACTAGACCAGTGGACAAGGGAAGAGCTAGGGATGCCACCTATCTGGACTTCTGTAAGGCTTTTGACACCACCCTCCATGACATCTTTCTTTCTAAATTGGAGAGATATGGATTTGATGGATGGATTGTTTGGTGGAAAAGGAACTGAGTGGATGGTCATATCCATAGGGTAGTAGTCAACAGCTCAAAGTCAGGATGGAGATCAGTGATCCCTCAAGGGTCTATACTAGGACCAATACTGTTTAATAACTTCATAACTGTCCATAGACAGTGGGAGCTAGTGCACCCTCAGCAAATTTGTAGATGAAACCAAGCTGAGTGGTGTGGTTGACACACCTGAGGGATGGGATGCCATCCAGAGGGACCTGGATGAGCTCAGGAAGTGGGCCCATGTGAACTTCATAAGGTTCAACAAGGCCAAGTGCAAGGTCCTACAGCTGGGTTGAGACAACCCCCAGTATCAGTACAGACTGGGGGATGAAGCGATTTAGAGCAGCCCTATGGAGAAGGACTTGGGGTGCTGGTGGACGACAAACTGGACATGAGCCGGCAATGTGTTCTCGCAGCACAGAAAACCAACTGCTCTGGGCTGCATCAAAAGAAGCATGGCCAGCATGTCAAGGGATGTGATTCTGCCTCCCTACTCCACTCTGGTGGAGGCGTTGTTCAGCCTGGAGAAGAGAAGACTTTGGAGAGCCATTACTGTGGCTTTCAGTACTTAAAGGGGGCTTATAAGAAAGATGGGGACAGACTTTTTAGTGGGGCCTGTAGCGACAGGACAAGGGATAATGGCTTTAAACTGAAAGAGAGTAGATTCAGAACAGCTACAAGGAAGAAATTTTTTACAATGAGGGTGGTGAAACACTGGAACAGCTTGCCCATAGATGTGGTAGATGCCCCATCCCTGGACACGTTCAAGGTCAGATTGGACAGAGCTCTGATTAACCTGATCTAGTTGAAGATGTCCCTGCTCATTGCAGGGG
>JAVJGI010000063.1:9095568-9128068 GCA_035590275.1 Ibycter americanus | reverse complement strand
ACAGCCTTCGTAGCAGAGCAGCCTTTCCAGTATGTAAAATTACACATACCATCATGTCTTTATCTGACCCTCACTGGGGCTGGGGCTGAAGCTTGTGACCCTGCAGGAATAGCTACAACCATGAAGTGAAGGACGAACTCCCTCACCTGCCCCAGCAATGCCCCAGCAGATGCCGCAGGGGGTGTGATCTCCCAGGTGGGTATTAAGCTAACACAGCCATGTGGCTGTGTGGACTAGAGCTTGCTTGGACTTTTCTCCTCAATATTGCGATGCCTGGACGTATTCCTTCTGTCCCTGTAACCCAGCATGGGAGGACTGTATAAAGCACTTGGACAGCAGCTACCCTACCATGGAGCATGCTGCTACCTGAATATCTGAAGGCACTGTTGAGACCATAAAATATCTATGGGAAAAGCAGGAAGAAGATTGCAGAGAGATCCAAGGCAGAGTTTCTTAATATATCACTATTATTGTCTGCCAAAGCTGGGGCGTCTCTGTTCAAGCCCAGAGATATGATTTGTTACTCCTCCAAGAAAAAAAAAAAAAAAAAAGAAAAAAAAATTACAAGAATTGCAGTAGACAACGGTAATACCAAACTTTAAAACAGTGTAAAAAAAAAAATCCCAACAACAATAATAATAATAATAATGGTCAATCATAAACTGATAGAGTGCCGGCTTTCCCTCCCTTTTCGCCACCTTACAGGATATCCCGTCTAGCAGCAGGAACAAAACGTGGAAATGAATCAGTCAACAGAGCATTTTCTCCCATTAAAGCTGTTGGCAATTTTGACCCGTGCAGGGGAAGTTGCACATTAAGATGGATATTCCTAATCTGTAGGGACAACTGTCCTCACTGTGGGATGTAGCCTTTTTTTTTTTTCTCTCTCTCTTTTTTTCCTTTTTTTTTTGTCAAAGGATGTCATAGGTGAATGCATTTCTGCTGTGCACAGTGCGAACACACACACAGCAGAAAGGCCTGAAAATTGTTAACCCCTTCTTATTTTAGCTGCTTATGCTCTTTTTCTTTCTCTTTCTCTTTCCTTCTTTTTTCATTCAGCTTGCAAGAATCTACTACTTCTCTGGCCTACTATTTACCTTAATAATGCTCAATAAATCTATTATTTTCCAGCCTTGGGAAACTTTGGCTTTTATTTTCTCTTATAATCTTATAGCTGATACTCAGCGACAGCAAGAGAATATTAAGGTGCTGGAAGAGATTCACTTTCGTTATTACGATTCACAGGTCTTCCACATTTGCAAGGTGGAAAAAGTGAGGTTTGTACCTAAAAATGGACCAGGAGTCAGAATTGAGGTTTTTCTTTCCTGCTGCAGTAGTGACTGGAAGTAGAGAAATGTCTTCTCTCGCATTTCTGTCTCAGTTTCCTTATACGACCCTTTTAAGTGCTACGTACCAAAATGCCCATGTTCTGTCACCGCCCCTCAAATATCCCCAAAACCACAATCCCCATTTGTGATTAGGAAAATAAAAGCCTCGTTTTACTCTCTAGGGACTAAAACTGTGAGAAACTCAGTGGTTTCCCTACGGTCATGTAGAAAATCCGTGGAAGAGCAAGGCCCTGAGATCAGCTCTGCCCGGTATCCCGCTTACATTTTATACCCCGGTTGATTTTTCATTACTGCAGTAGTTACCTCCTAATCTAATGACAGTTACTCCACTCACCAGGGGCGTGTAAAGACCAATTCATTCCAGATTGGAAAGTTCTTTGAGAAACCCTGAATGGAAGGTGCTATAGAAGTGCAATGTGTTATTAATAATCTCTCCTATCTGCATAAATCTCCATTGAATCCTCCTGGTATCATTAAAAGTAAAGTAATCCCTCAGCACAGTTGAAGAGCTCAAACCCTCTTTTCCCTTTGTAGGTGTCTGGCTGTTTGCTAAATGGAAAAAAAGGCCACACAAAACGCTGACATCTTTTTGTGACCCTCACAGAGCTACGTAGAGCTAATGAGTTTGTTTTCACTTTTGTAGATGAAATTTCCAGGGGCGGAGGGAATCCGGGGTGGTGCTGGGAAACCGCAGCGCAGCTCCCCAGGAACTTGGCTGAGACCACCAAACTTGTTTCATGTGTGGCCTCCCTTTTTGCCTCATTGGACCAGAATTATTTAATGAGCCTTCTGAGAAACCAAGCTCTGGTCCCTTAAGCTGGAAAAGGATCGTGCGGCGCTCGACTACCAGACCACACAGTTTTCAGGCTCTCTTCTTTGCGAGAGGCTGCAACCACTCCTTCCCTTTCAGCAGCTGATGGTGAAAGTGGGGAGAAGGAGAACAATAACAAAACAAAATTGCTTCCCACAGCTGAGAAAATCACCCTCCCTTTATTATTTTTTCCCCTTTAGGAAAGAAATAAATAAAAGGGAAAGAACCCAAATGGGATCTCTCCCTCTTCGAACATACAAATGATCTTATGTTAGCAGTTGGGATTAAACATCTGTCTGGTGGTTATGTGATCATAACAGATGCTGTGTGCAAACGTTTCCTGCTAGCTTTGTTTTGGTTAATATTGTTTGTGTAGCACATTGGGTTGCATTCAGCTGAAGGGATACAGAGTGTGTTTTTATTCCCTCCCCCCCCCTCCCTCCAACTTCTGCTCAACTTCAAGCAGCTCCATCATCTTTTCAAAAAGAAATTGGAGGCGGGGGTGGAGGGAAAGAGGGTCATTGACTGATGTCATGTGGAAAGTGATGTCATACCGTACTGATGAAATGGCAATCCACCCGGGTTTTTAGCCGCTTTGATGTTATGTTAGGCCTTTTTCCTCTCTGTTAGGTTGCCCTTGGGTCCACTTGGCCATGCAGCTGGAAATAAATACAGGGATATTGTAATGAGTTTCACTGTGCAACTGGAGGACCCTGGAGCTCAACTGCTCGGGATTTCCATTGTTCTTTCTGAGAAGCCGTGCTTCCAAATGGGGCCAGATGGATGCTGACACTGCACTCTTTGAAGGCATTAAGGCTTTTCTTTCTTCAGGATATTTTTATACTCCTTCTCCAGCTAGGGAAACTGAGGCACGGAGTCATATCTTGAGCTGTCCCGTTCAGAGAGAACGTCTGCAGCAGGACAGGGAGCTGCAAGTTTCTCATCCCCTGTCTTAACCTCTGATCCATTAAGTCTTATATATAGATGGGAGACTGACCCACTTGTTTCCTCCTGGCTGAGGAATTTTCTACAATTTTGTCTTATCACTGCTACAGTAGCACCAAGCTGGACAATCTAGCTCTCTGCAAAGCTCTCACAGCTCCCCCCTGCAAAGCAGCGTGCCTTGCTCTCTAGATCAGCACCCACATCAGCACCCACCTGCCAATACTCCTCCTCAACCTATAAAAAAAGCAATCTCTTGAGAGGTCTGTCTCCTTCAGCCAATAAGAATGACTATTAATTCATGTCACTGAGAATAAATGTCCCTTTTTTCCTATCACCACAACCTTGCAAAGCCCTGCTGAAGCAGTCAGACTGAGTAGAAGAGTTCAGTATCCAAGGACGGGGGTTGTGGGAGCTCTTGCTGGCACAAGGGTAAAGGATCCACATTACAAGGACTACATAATCTTGCAAGTGGATGGCCTTGTAAATGATGGCAGGTAGGGCAGATGAGTGGATATTCAGACCTGCTCAGCCTGAGGACTGGCAATTATTTCTTGGGCTCTGTTCTTTTACCAATTGTTTTGCTTTATCTTCTGTACAATTGTCTGGTTGTGGTCGTTTGTGTGTTAACATTTACTAGTCATTTATAGCCAAAAAAAGATTAAAATTATCCACATTAAATAGCTTCTGAGCAGCCCTTTGCAATACTGAAGGACCTGGGGTCTTTTCACTGTAATTACTTTGAAATGTGACTTCCTTTTCCTGGAAAGGAGGGCTGGTTCAGTGAATGAAATACCCAGCTGGAGGCTGTAAAAGTTTTTGTTCAGTGACGGTTTCAACCACAAACATTCCATATAAAATCAAGACATTTATTTTAAATCCCTTGTGCCTCAGTTTCCCCAGGCCTTATAGTTTTGCTAAATCAACATTTCTCAGTAGAAATTGCTCATCTAAGCATCCTCTCACCTCTTCCAAGCACTCATACAATGCTTTTCTACTTTATGCATTTTTTTAAAAGTGATTCAATTAATCACAATGAGTTGCTCAAATATCATGGTGATGAGGGTCATATGAGGGTAGGTAGCTCTTTTTCAATGAAGCTGGTGCCTTCCTAAAAATAGTAGAACCAATTTTGTTCATAAGGAAGTCAGTAGCCTTCCAAGGACTAAATTTCAGAATGCAGAGCTTTTCGGAGAAGAAAGGACAAAGAGTCCCATACCCACCTTTTAGTGTTAAATAGGAGGATAAATTGTATGAATGCTACATTTATGAACTCCAGCTTATCTCATGCGTGATGGGAGTCAGTTGGAAATTAAAATTCATCCAACTGGCGGTGACCACACACATAGTCCATTGGAAAGGAAAAGTATGTTTGTGCAATTGTGTTTCCATCTCCAAAACATCCTTAGCCTTGTTGGGCGGCCAAGGTCAGGAATATCCACAGACGTCTCCTTCTGGTTGATGGGGAAGGAGGTGCTGGCTCTCAGGGATCTCCCACATTGCTAGATTTACCTCCCCACTTCCAGCACACTGCAACTCAAATAAGGGAGCACAGGGCTGAGAGAAGCGTGAAAACTGAGCTGTGCTTTTATGTGCAGCGGTGGCTGTGTTAGGGGATGGAGAAAACACCTTGGCAGAGCAACATGGGGGAAACTGCCCCTCCATAGATCTGTGACCAACCAGTGAACCCCTGCATCCAGAGCAGTGCCTTGACCAGTGTTAAATCTAATGAGAAATTGCTTTAGCCAAGTCACTGCAACAACATCCCAGCCAGGATATCCTCACAACTGGCTATTTCTCGTGTCACCAAACATATAAAACTATTTCTCATGTTGGCATCCACTAATTCAATAATCTAGTAATATAAATTTAGGTAATAGACATTAATACCATGTTTCAAAATACACCCACAACATTTATTTCCCTCTCTTAGAAGAGGGGAAAAAAAAAAGAAAAAAAAAAGCAGCACACATTGTGAGGGCTCTCCTGATGAAATAATAAAACCCATTCTCATCTAGAAAAAAGAATCATTATAGGAGGATGGTAATTTACTTTATATGACCTTCAATTGATTATTCTGGGCCTGCTACACAAATATCACAGGAGCTATTGATCGTAAAACCTACCAAATAGATCTCTAATAGCTTTTACTGAGGAAAAATAATTATGCTAGCGCTGTGGTCAAACACACATAAACCAATGTGGAGGTATTAATGTATAGTATTATTACCCATCTGTCTGAGAAGTATGGGGAAGAAGCTTCGCAGTAACATGCTATGTCTAAGAACCATGAAGGCTCAATATCTGGCTAACAATTACAGCCAGTTATACTGAAAAATTGATTACTGTAAGTAAAAGCTAAGACTGGAAAGCAGGGGCTGGAGCTTGCTTAATAAAAGTAAAATAATAACAGCCATCATCCTAATTGTGGAGGAGTTCTGCCATCTTATATACTTGGAGTTGAAAATTGAATTTTCCTCTGGTGCCTGCGGCAGGGCATCATTTCAGAAGCAGAGGTGTCCACCTTGGCTGGCCTGGAGATGGGTGATCAATGCCTGTAAAAGGCCAGGTTGTCTCAGCAAAGAACAGACTATCTATCTCGATGGAAAAGAACATAAAAGAGTCAGAAACCCACCTTCCCTGCCTCAAAACCCCACATAATGAGCCGCACCTTTGCAAAAGTTTGGGGGTCTGGCAGGGAGGAGTGTTGTGGTGGGTACAGATTGCAACAAGGCTTGTTGCTGCTGTTACTTCTAAGGGAGTCGATTCCCACGTGGGAAACTGGCGGCAGTTTTACAACTGATTTCATTGGCAGAAGGATCAAAACCTAAATGCTGTCTCTGTGCCATGATGAAAACTTTAGATTCTCTCTCTCTCTCTTGCCATATGCATAGATTTTAAGGCATGTCAACTTTAAAATCAGCTTGATTTTATATAAATCTTATTAAAATGTAAGTAAAGCTATCGTAACTCAAAGGAATTAGGAGGAGAAGTATACTTTCCTCTATTTTTTCAAGTTTGGTTCCCTTGTGCTTTGTATAGTTCTACTGTTTCTGTTACAGTAACTTAGTTCTGCTTTCCCTTACTTCTCTGGGTCTCATTTCACAGCATAGGGAAATTAAAGAAAAAAAACCACAAAGCCACTATAAAAACTTTTTTTTTCTTAATACGGTAATGAAAACATAAATTTTTGAATAATGGAGAGAGGCTTTGTGATTTGGTGTTTTATATATGGTACTTTTAATGTATTAAAAATTACTAGATATCAAGCTGGCAGTGTCCCTTAGAAATTAGTATTAAATAATATTCTAGTATTGCAAGGTAACACCTGAAAGACAATTTATAATTAGACTACCAAAGCAATTGATGAAATATTTATTTATCTGGGAAGGAAGTAATAACAGTGGAAGGCTAGCATTGAAAGCCCATTCTCTTTTTTAATAAAGTAATGCACATGCAATCAAAAATGTAGAATGCAAGGATGCTAAACTCAAAGGGTCCATACCACAGAAGAAAAAAATGCTAATTGAAAGAAGTGCTGAGGGAGAGAGACGGAGGAATGTTTTTCATTCCCAATTTTGGTTTAAAAGCAGACAGATTGCATAGTATCATCCTCCAAGCAAGGCTCTGAGACTGAACTGGGGGGACCAGAGTTCACAAGTAGCTCATCCTGCGCCAGGAGTTACATCACGAAGGCAGAGCCAAGGCTCGCAAGGGCTCTCCCAGCCCTTCAGAAACAATATGGTTCAAATGTTAATTTCTCTTCCTTTTGGTTTGTACCAGTTTGTGCTGTTAACAAAGTAACACTCAAAGGCTGGAGTCACTACTATCTTTGTGAATGATTTATGATTTGCACTCTAGAGATAAGCAATTTCCATGCCAAAAAAGTGCTTTTTTTTTTTCCCTCCCTTTTTTTTTTTAGAAGCAGACTGTCATTGCTATAGGGAGTGAAGATAATCATTAGCGAGACCTCTGCCACTTATTGGTGCTGTTTTCTTTTTGCTTTTGTGTGGGCGCAGGTGGTGAAGGGCTGATGAGCCCAACTCTCTGGATTTACATCAATAATGATTTTGGCCCAGAGTGCATGTTCATCCCAGTCCTGGAGAACATTGCCTAGACCTTCTTTGACCTTGAAACTAGTATTGATTTAAAATCAATAGGATAGCTTAGGTAAGCTGGTGCTCACCAAGATGAGTAGGTCCTCTGCAGGGACATAAATGTCATCATCTTAGGCAGACAGGGAATGAGCTCTTCCCTTTCTCCCCCTCCTCAAAAACCTGTTTTTGTCAAGTTTTCTGTACACCGCCTAATTTCTGCCTAGAAGAACAGACATGTCTTGGGTATGATTAGAAATAATGAACACAATCCGCTGTCTTTCCTGGAAAGGAAGGTGCAGAACAATGTGGTTTATCTGTATTTATGACATACTTTTCTCCTATCTCCAAGATATTTTCTTGGTTTTAGAGTATTTTTGTCCCAAAGAATACAAAAGCAGTGGAGCTAGAAATATCAGCTGCACCTCACGGTTGTGCATGTTGTTTCTCCAAAAGACTTAGAAAGTTTTGTAAACTATTAAGTATTTCAGCAGATTAATATTAAAGGTACATTTTTTTGAAGTGTCAATGGGAAAGTAATTATGAATCAACTGGCAGCATATATCTCAGTCAGTCATTTTTTTCCTTCAAAACATCACGAAGAATTGCAATATACCATGTATCAAAAACATCTTTAGTATCATAACTAATTTTTTAAAAAGAAGTAATTTACTATTTACATATGCACAAAATGGCTCATTTTGCCACTCTTATCAATTAAAACTAGCTAAGATTGTTCAGAACTTTAATTCAGCTCCAAACTCAACTATGTCCTGTCCTGGCACGTCGTAATCTGCAGAACATTTAATGACAAAATCACAGATGCTCTTAGTAAGATGCAGCTGAAGGGCAAGCCTCATCAGCAGTTATAAATAGAAACTTCAAAAAAATGTTGTAAAGGAAAAAAAAAGAATACCTGTCACGTTTAGAAGGAAGAGTCAAGACTCTCCAGGAAAGCCTGACCAAGAAGTTACACTACTGGAGAATTAATATGCCGGATATCATTAACAATTGACTTTTGCTGCTTTTATTGAGCTATTTTCAATGGTCCCTATAATTTACAAAGAGGAATGAGACAACTTCGATAGCAAATTTATGGGCTTAACCCTGAGCTCAGTTGTGTCGATGGGTGTCTTTCCATTGACTTCACTGTCTCCCTGACTGCAGGCATGGCTGTTACAGGGGAAAACCTGTCAGTGCTGGTGCTCCGCCATATGTGGACTCAATGGACAGACAGACGCTAACAGAAAGTGTCAGCATTTAAGTGAGGCAGGTATTTAAGTCCAGACATTAGGAAAAATGGAGGATAAAAAAATGAAAATACAGCAGGGAAGATAGGTAAGAAGGCCAGTATCGAGTAGGAGCAAGAAAAGCAGCGGGACAGCAGTAAGGGAGTGTTTTAATGGTCGTGTGTGTACCGCCTGTAGCAGGAGGGAAGTTTCTTGGATAAAGGCTTTCAGCATAGCTGCCAGTGACGTGAGTTTTACCGTTTTAGCTGGTATGTACAATTAACCAGGTCATTCCTTGGTAATTATTTTGTCACCAAAATGTCTTGCTGGCTCTCAGATGGCTTTGGTTTACAAAAGGCAACACATGACCGCTGAGGCAAATACAATTCACACAATGTAGCACAAAATCACCTAGTTTTCCTACATTACAGGCTGGATTTCAGCTGTGCCCCACACTCCTATCTCAAAAACAATGACAGAGAGAGAAACCGCGACCTCCCAAAATCACAAAAGCGATACCTGTCTGTTCCTGACTTTAATATGTTTAGCTGATTACAAGGACACTGTTAATGGTGTTATTCTTACTCAGCAATGAGAAGGGAAAGGAAGGGAGCACACCGGTGCCAGGTCAGGGTGCAAGGCTTTCCTGCCGGTCCGCGTCCCACCTGCCCTGGCTGATTGGTTATGCTTGCTGTCGGAGCCGCCGCGCGCACGGCGGGAGGATTTGGGGATGATTAATTGCCCTGTCTTCTGAGCGGAGAGTTCGGAGCAGCAGGGTTCTTCGTGTATGTAAATACACGTGGGCTCAGCGCTCTACCGGCACCGAATGAAATGAATAAAAGGACTTAACAAAAGGACTCGACTCTGAATGTTTAGATGTTGAAGATTAGTTTCTATTATGTCTCAGTGGGAGAAAAGAATATGTCATATGGGAAACTGGATAGGCTTCATGTTGCAGGGAAGTGAGAGAGCCCGCTTCCCAAGTGCAGCTCGGCTTGTGCTACCGCTAGAATCAGCTCACAGACCCCCAAAATGCCCAGGTGCTTACACCAGTTGTAAAACGTAATTCTCAAGATCCGTGAGTTAAAATGTGATCTCTACTGTGAGCAGCGCACAGCATATAATAAAAAAAAGCAACCTTCAGAATTCAATCGCATACTTAAATAGTCAGTTTCTGCTTTTCTTGCTTATATCTGATTCAAATGTGCACATCTGTTGTTATATCGTATGGCATTACAATCATAATAGACCCTGTTTTGTATAAAAATGTAGGCTCAGAACCCAGCAAGCAAGGAAGTGTCCTGTAAACTGCAAGCCGCAAAAAGAAGAAAAGTTTGGTCTTCTTGGTGAATAACGTGAAATGGAACATTCCTCTAGCTTTCTTCTTCCCCACAAAGATTATGATTTTTCTCTCTTTCCTTTTTAATGCCCTACATGTGCATTTTTGCATTCATTTTTGCATCATAAAACTTTTCTTAGGTGGAAGTAAATCTTCCTTAATATTTTCCTAATTTCTGTGTGTTTAAAAATCACCTGCAATTTGCTAGATGAAATATTTTCTGTGGCACTGTGACAAAGGAGAGACCAGATGTTTTGAGAAAATTCATTTTTTAAACTGTTTGTTTTTTGGTGTTTTTTTTTCTCTTTGCACACTTGTGGAACAAGCTGTAAAAACAATGCTTGAAGAATGAGCTGATTTAAAAAAAATATAGAGTCAAAGAATTTGAAATAGGAAAGATTTTATTTTGGATATCCTTTCACCAGAGGAGATTATTATTTATAGGCTGCATTATATATCTTGCCTGGTAATCAGCAGTAATGTATGTCTAGCAATAGTAGAAAAATGAATTTCAGTAGTATCTTGTATTTTAGAAAAAATAAATTATGAAACACTTAAGAAAAATGAAATAATACTAGTGATGAATCTGCAGCCTCAGAAAATCAGATAAACAAAATGTTCCAGTTAGTTATTGCCACACTCAGTAGCAGTACATGAAATTGTATTACAGGCTGTGAAATGAAATAATCCTACCCTGTGACAAGCTGGCAGAATCTGCCTGAAACTCCCAAGCCTTTTAGCAGACTCTGATCCCTCCAGGGACTGGGGTTTGGGGTTTTTGCTGAGTCACAGAGGCAGGAGGTTTGCCATCTAATCTGGAGATAACGGAGAGGTGGTGGCTGAATCCAGAGGATCAAGGGTGTGGGTCGAGCCATTCAAAGCAGAAACTTAATTACAGCTGAGGTTAGATGAATGCTTGCTCTGAACCTGCCATTGTTTTATTGTTAATGTCTGCTTTAATACTTCCAAATTTCAGTCAGGGCAAAGTTGGGTCAGTAACATCTGAATGAGGCTAGCACTTGGGTATTGTAGATTTAAAAAATACAAAGTCACTACAAGGGTAGCCAATTCCTTTTTTTCTTTTTGCCCCCCTCAAACAGTCCTCTCTAGACTGAAAATTTGCATTGCTTTTCTAAACTATGAAGTATCATTTAAAAATGTATTCATGTTTTCTTGCACCTTTTTACAAGCACTCCAGCACCCAGTAAATAAAGTAGCAGCCTGTGTCCCTTTTAGCAAAAGCCATATATCTGCTCAGACTTGTAATTTGCTCCGTTTATATCCTTTGCCCTTGAACTCTGGTTATTAACGCAATGTTTCTCCAAATGATGCCATATAACTCTGCTCCAAGCACATTCCTACTGACACCACACAAACAACAAAGCCAGCTGAAAGAGGGCGGCGGGGGGGAAAAAGAGGGGAAAAAAAAAAAGAAAGGAAGGTGAATTGTGTGTTATGGAGAATATTACTCAGAATGATATAAGTTACAGAGTTTGTCGTGTTACCAGGGTGGAACGTGGGTTAGAGACCTCACCTGCCTGTGACCACCTCTTCTCCAAAAATCTTGTAAATGGCTTTCAGCAGCCAGTTACCTGTATTCAGTGATAACCTCTTTACGCTGAGCAGAGATCCTGCTAAGGGTCTGCTGCTGTGCTGGAGAGAAACAGGCTGTCATGCTGGTAAAAACTCCCACCTCACTACATCAGGACTACTGATCAGGCTAAAGAACACAGTGCTGAAAACAGAAATAAACCAGAGGATGGAAAAATAAAATAGAAATGGGGGATCAACAGGTAGCCAGTGTAAAACATTCTTCCAGGAAGAAATGAAGTATCTGTGGCAATATTTGCTCTGTCATAAAGCAGTGTAGAAATCCAGGGGGCAATTAGTGTTCAAAACACTTTGGCTTAAGTGTTATCAGACAGTGAAAAAAATGTTCCTTGCCCTTGTGCCTCCCTCTTAATCTTCATAAAGGAAGGATTCTGCTGATATACAGATCTTCAGATGCGTTACATCTACTTTCCTACTGAGTTTCATTAAATAATAAGATACTATGGCACCATCTAAATATTGACTGATTTTTATTAGTCTTTCCATATCTGTTTGGCTAGCTGACAATAAGGCCTCAGGCAGAGATCTGGGCTTACTTTGATGCCAAGGAGTTCTTTAAGAGCATGGACAAATCATTATCCCTTAAAGTGATTCCATTTCTCTTCTTACCTTGTCTGATCTGTTTAAATTGCAAGGTCTTCTCAACAACAAATGTAGTCCTATGTGTTTGTAGGACTTTGGCTAGGATCTGAAGGTCCTAGTAGTGTAAAGAGCTGAAGGTAAAGGGCATTCCTAGAGTAAGACGATGTGTGGGAAAAGTAAAAGTTATGAACTACCTTGGTGACACCACATATATCAAGAACAGGTTTAAAAGGACCCAATTCCTTGCAGATTTTGAAAATGCAGGAAATCTTGCAAGGAAGGTCATGATTGTGAAAATCCCAGCTTCATTTCTTTAGGATTGCCTTTCTGATAAATCTCAGGTAAGCCTTTAATCTGCTGAACGCACTGTAAGAACACATGCCTGATCATTCTCCACTTCCCCTTCTCGTGTCCATTAGGCACAACTTCTAAAATCATAGATTGTATAGCGTGGCTTCCATTAAATACTCCTTTTCCAGTTTACAAACAGACCATTGTTCTGGGTTAGTTTTGGTTACCTAGTTTTTGCTGGTTTTCTTTTGGGGGGGCAGAGAGTATTGGAGGAGAGGTTCAGTAAGAAATCACTGATCCCAATGCTGGAATACACAAGCACTGAATTTCTCAGAATTTGCTGTGTTCCAGGATAGTGTTCTGGTGGCACAGTTTTAACAGCAGAGAGAGATTGATCACTGAAGCACGGGAAGCAACAACCAGAGCACAGCAAATACCAGAGGAGACAAAATGTTCAAATGAAGCTGCATGAAGATTTATTTAGTTTTAAATACGTTTGCTTTGAATGTATTTTCTCCCCTTCTGCTTCCAGGAAAAAAGTTCACTGTCAGGAATACTCATAGACCAGTGTGGGTATTTTAATTTATGATTTTAGTTACCTTAAGATTCCCAGAAAACTAATTCTGATGTTACAAATACTTGAATCGGAAGCTAAATTGAAGAGACACTTCAGCAGTGAAAGACCAGCAACCTGCCTAACTGGCACCTCATCTCCGAATTAACCAAGTCAAGACTGAACTCATTTCTACCACTGATTCAACTACAGAATAATGTGACAGAATTATATTGCAGTCTATCGATATGTACAATGAATAGTTTCTTGCAGTT
Organism: Ibycter americanus; assembly: GCA_035590275.1. NCBI lineage: Eukaryota > Metazoa > Chordata > Aves > Falconiformes > Falconidae > Ibycter > Ibycter americanus. The sequence continues at coordinate 9,114,992 of JAVJGI010000063.1, read as the reverse complement.
GACTCTTGTGAAAGTTTGCAAATAACTTTTGAAAATTAATTGTTGCTAAAATAAAACAGTGTTAGAATTGTTGTAACAGTGGGAATGGCACATTTCGCTGTTGCTGCTCTGCCTGGCTCTTTTAATCCCTCTTCTGCTGCAGCCATTTCCCTTTCCCTTTTCCGTGATAGCATTGGCTTGACTCTGGGCCTTCACTTGCCGGAAAACAGTAAAATCCAATTTTGCCTGTACTTCTGAGGAGCTGTGAGCCAGATCATGCTGTTTCTTTTTGCATTTGGATGAATTTTCCATTTTGAGCTCTCTGCGTGTGAGAGAAGAAAGTGGAAGCATATAGCTCAGCACAGTTATGGTCTAAAAAAGAAATCATCAAATTTTAGACCAAGCTGGTAAGCTTGACAAAAGCTCAGTGCAGTATATTTCCATGTTAGCCAGGTCAATACAAGATGACAGATTGAAATACCATACGTGACTCATGGAAGACATTTTTGGGCAAACTGTTATCCTCGGATGAAATTAAATTAAAAGACACCTCACGCTGGGTCATATCTCTTTTTCTTTCCTTTTTTTTCTTTTTTTTTTTTTTTTTTTGCTTTCTTTTGTTTTGGTTCCTTTTTAAAATGTATTGTTATCTAATTTTAATAATACTATAAATTTTATCCTGACTTGTCAAACAGCTATTACCATCAAGATGATGAGCTTGATATGCTGCAAGTGCTGATTAAGGGGATAGTGCAATTGCTCTTGCTCTACCTTGAAGGAGTAATTTTCCTGTCTGTCTAGTAAGTGGAGAAAAAAAAGCCGGATTTCTCCTTATCTGTGGAAGAAGGAGGTTGTCTCATCTTTCTCTGAGCTCTTGTGAGCAGTCAGATCTGGTCAATACCTGGCTTCTAGACGTTCTCCAATGGGATGCAGATGTTCAAGCTTCAAATGCTGCAAGAAAGCGGTAGCAGACTGAAGGAGTGACAGTCCTCAGAATCACTGAATTGCACCCAAAGAACAATTTTAATGGCTTTGTGTGGTAAGAGCAGATAACTTTTGACCATGAAGTAAACCAGCTTGTAGGTGTTAATGACCTATGAAACTTTTTGCAAGATAAAGATTCAGAGGAAAAAACTTCAGACTCAGTCTAAATAATCCACTGACCAAAATTTTCCCCGGTGATCTCTGTTAGACATACTACATTTCAGACCTGGGCCTGGCTTACTTACTGTAAAGTGTTTCTGTGCTTCATTACACAGCTGCTGTGTTTCACTGCAAAATGGCAGCACTTCTGTGATGGCAGAAATGATTCTTTGAGAGTACAGGCAGCAACTTCAGCTCAGGCAAAACTCGCGCAGGGTTTCAATCACAGGGAGCTACATCTGTTGGTGTATTTGGACAGAACATTTCAGTTTCTTTTAGATGAATAAAGATCACCCTAATTTGAGCTCAAAACAATTAAGAGTAAATTGCAAGGTATGCTGGTGAATATTGGTCAAAACAGATCACACATCTGGGTAAAAGTCCTGAAAAAATGCATATTTATATGTATGCATAATATACATACATCTAAATGTACATATGCTTCTCTCTTTCTCTCTGTGCTTCTTTTTCTTTCTCTCCATATATGTGTGCATTCTTACATATATATATTTATCTTCTGCAAATTTGACAATCTTATAAGTTTTTTGGAACTTTTACTTCCTTCTCTTTAGAAATACAGCTAAAACTACAAAACCACGTTAAAATCCTAGCATAAAATGGAAGACAAAAGCACCTCATTGTACCCAGGCTTTGTCACCTCTGGCAGAGGAGAGCTACCAGCCAATTGCCAATTTTTTCCAGTTTGGGCAAAATATCCAGGAGGAACGTCTGAGCTTATTAAAACTGCTTTGGCTGCAATGGCTATGTGGAATTGCAGACTGAACATCTCTCCCCCAGCTGCCTGTCCCTCCTGGTGACCAGCAAATCTGTGCTGGGAATTTCTTCTCTATTTCACCAGCAACGTGGCTGGGTGTTGCCAGGTGACTGCACATAAGCAGGGTAGGGAGGCTCACAACATTTTGAGTTGTGTGTGAGAGTCCACGGAGGAGGGAAAGAGGGTGCATAAGACTGACAAATCTTCAGTGAAGGTTCGTTTTGAATTCTTGTGTCGATCCACCAGCCAAGTGAGTATATATTTTGCATAAGCCAACCCAGATTCACCTACAGACGCCTGTGAGTGCCATCTCTGTGTTTTACCATCAATAAAATGAAGACCCAGGCTATTTTGCCTGTCAGGGAAGAGTTCCAAATCAGTGTCATCTGGAAATAAAGGAACTGCAGAAAAATGAATGCAAAATCCCTAAAAAAGGCAGAACTATCACCTATAAAATAAATTATCTGAGGAATGAGATTTTTTTTTTATTATTTTTTTTTTTTTTTTTTTTTTTTAATTCTAAAGGATGCACTAGGAGCCCTCAATTGTGGAATATCCATCTCAACATGGTAAATAGATGCGTTAGACACAGAGTGACATATGGGCAGATAAATACAGCCATAACTGGTAGGCAAAGTAAGTGCACGCGGCATGTGTCAGTATTGTCTGGTAATTCAGAGCTGTCATAAAACTGTCCCACTTATGATGTTACAGCATTTTTAAGAAACATGAATTTGCAATTTAAACTCTGCTAAATGAAGGCAGGAAGTTACAGGTTACAGAGCTGCATGCAAACAGGGGAACCAAGAGGGTTTTTTGCTCAAATCTGTCTCAGCAGGTACAAACAGTGAGGATGCCCTGAATACTTCAGAGTTGCCAGGGGCATTGAATGTATGGGGGTGATCAGCCTGGAAAGCAAATAAGAGCATTTTCAATCCAATAAATGTTTGGGAAACATAGTCCTGGTTCTTCTAACAAGAATTTCAACATAAATCAAAAGCCTATCATTAAAACTGGTATAGTCACCATCCTGCTAAATCCCTGAGAAATTTTCTTTCCCCTTTCTTCACTTCTCTCTTTTTTCCTCCTTTGTATAATACGTGCCCTTAAAGATATTTCCAAGATTTTTTGTTGTTTTGGATTTGTTGTTGTTAGGTAGGGTTTTTTATCTCAACAGAAGTTTCTTTGGAAAAATGTTTTAAAAATGTCTTTGGTTCCAGACCCACACTGCAGAGGTAAGTCTGCTAGCTTTATCTCATATACTGTCTCCCCGGGAGTCTGAACTAAATGCATAATTTAAAGAGCCCTTAATCTGCAATGTCATTCCCATTTGGTCGGAGGCAGCCTTCACTTTATGATGTTAACTTTCTCAGCAAAGGGCAATGGCAGTTTTTCCGAGGATGCACTTAGAGGCAACATCTCATGTAAACCGTTTATTCAAGGTGTCCTGACATCCCAGTATAACACTGGGTGACAATGGATAACCTTCATCAAGTTCTCCCATGGGAGAGAGGCATTCATGGCAGTGAAAGTGCTGCACAAAGCCAACAGTAATATATAAAGGGCTGTTGAGGAGAGGTGAGAGGTAGGAGGAGGAAAATGGCAAACAGAGGCTTAAGCCACATTATATTTTGTTCTGCATGTTTCTCATGATCCAGGTTAGCACCATATCTGCTGTAGGTGGCTTCTGTAGCAGCCAGTGCATAGCTTTCGCTAGGAGCCAGGTCCCAGTGATAGCTGGCATGCACTGGTCATGTCTCGCAGCCTGCTAGCCCTGTCTGAGAAGAGCTGGATCAGTCCCGCAGCCTGCTGCTCTCTCTTATTAACATGCATCGCGTGTTGATTTCAGCCCCGAGTTCTTTTTGTAATTTAAGGGGTGCAAACCGACCTTTAAATGGGGAGGGCTGTTTCCTTTTTAATTAAATCTCCAGCCAAGCAATTTGCCTTTCCCATCCTATTGAGTTTTTCATCAATTGTTTTTCTTCCCCTTGTGCTGTAGCAAACCACAAGTGCCTTATTACAGTAACTATCGCACTGGTCCTGTGCTCTCTCACCCTGAAGGTTGCTTTTAAAGTGCAAACACACTTCCAAGGATACGCAATAAGCTAATACCCCAGGATGTATTAAGGACCATTTTGTTTTACTTTAGCTGCATATTAACAACAGGATGATAACCCAGAATAAGGGATATTGAGACGCCTTTCCCCCAGGATATAAGAAGATTCAGAGTGGCATTACGTGTGACAGATGCAATTGTAGGAAACTTTGTGCATACCCCTGCATATCTCTGGTCAAACCATTCATTCTTCTTTTCCAGTCCTTATTCTAATATGCCTGTCACCACACATATCTTCATGGAAACAAGCTTAAGAAGCTGTGGCTCTCCTATCCTTCCTCTTTGGCACACCAATACAGCACACGCCCAGTAACCGGTAAAGGAGAGAAAGGTCCTTTCACTGTAGGAAATTTCACTGTAGGATCCTACAGTGAAAGGATCTAGCCCTCAACCTTCCTGCTGTGTTCATCCCTGGGCTATACAACAGCTCATTATGCAGCAGAACTGACCAAACTTCTTATGGATGATCTCCAGGGTGGTGAGAGCTCATACTGAAATTCCTTCCAGAGCTGAGGCAGTACTGAGCAAAGGGTGGGGCAAGAGGCACTTGATCCCCTGCACATTTTCTGATGTCTAATGATGTGTGAGCTCAGGATCAGATTTTTCCCGTAATCAGAATCTGTAAGGTTTCCATCCTTCACCCAACTGCCTAGCTCCATGCAACTCATAGGAACCTAATTGCTTGTGAGTTGTAGGCTAAGAATAAACCTCACATCATATATATCAGTATCTACATGACAATTATTCTAATAAACGTAGAGGGAGAACAGCTAGTTTGGCTCAGGCGAGTCCCAAACTCAAGAATGTTTTATTCCTAGCTATGCCACTGATCTGCTGAGGCAAGTTAGAGATGTCCTTAAACATCTTTATATCTCTTGTTCCTACTGCATTGTCTCCTAAATCCATTTAGATTGTAAATTACATTTTGCAAGGAGCTTCCTTGACAATGTGCCTGCATGATGATCAGTTAAATATGGCCATTGCCTGTTGGAGCCTTTAGAGGAAACAGGAGTAGACAAAGGAGAATGTGTGCATATTTTTGTTGGGCATTTCTGTGTTACAGAGCTTGGGATGTTCGTGTGCGTTTGTGTGCACATTCACCCACTATCCTCCTGAGCTATGAGTATCTGCAGTTGGTGTCAGGGTCTTGGGAAAGTCAACGTGCAGCACAGAGGAGCCCAGACTGACTCTCATAGGAGACAACCTTCCCCTCAATGATACTTTTTCTTTCTTTTATTTTTTCTTTTCTTTTCTTTTTCCTTTTTGCCCTCTTCCCTGGTTTAGCTTTGGCCTTTGGAGGGCGACAGGTCCTGCTTCAGCTCCTGCTTGCTGGCCCACCGCACACACACACACACACGCATCCCCCAGACCCCGCACGCTGGCAGCCGCTAGATGGGGAGCTCGGCTAATGGGTCCAGCCCTGCTCAGAGCCTGGTCACCATCTGGCAGACAAAAATCAGAGGGAGGGGACTCCTCTGCAGCAACAAAGTAGGCCGCCCCGTCTTCAAATTGAGGATAAGAACAAGTGATGGAGTCTCTGGCCACAGCTTGAAAGCAACCCATCAATGTCATCTTGAGTTAAGTACCTGATGCTGGCACTTTGCTGCAGTTCTTGGGGGGATAAGGGCTCTGACAGGGTCATTGTTTCAAGTGGAGTTCAGTCTTTTGTTTGCCATAAACGAAGAAGACAGGAAGTCAGCTGTGAGGTTTAGGAATAATATTTAGATAATTGTGAGATATCTCATCTTAAAGTTCAAACTGATTGAACCTGAGCTGAGTTTTGAGTCAAACTTTGTTTATGGGCCCATCATCTTTGTGGCTGACACTTGCAAAGAGGAAGAGAGTGAGAGCGGGGGTGGGGGAGGAAAGAGTGAAAGAGAATGAGCCAGGACTTACGGTTTCTTTCTGACCTTGGCAAGAGGGAAAAATCCATACGGAAAACAAAACAATAAATAATAATAAATAATAACACCAACAGCAATGCCAACACTCCAGGAGCCGGAAAATAAAAATAACACTCTATTGTGCCCACATTCTTAATAACTCTGCATATGACTATCTAATCCGAGCTTCTGCAAAAATCAGCCAGGAAGATACTTGCACCAAACACAGCATGAGCCTTGCATTTAATCGGTTACTGTAATAAACATATAAAAAAAGATTTTTTTTCCATGAGAGGACAGAGCAGTGGCTACATAAAAGGACATCAAATGACACATCCTCCATCTCCCAGCAAATAAAAAAGCCATCAGCTCATAACAAGGCGGTGATAAAAGGTGCTGAGGCCAGTAAGATTAAGACTTTGTAATAAGGTTCGGGCGCCAAAACTGACAGCCATTTTCTTTTATATTTATCATGTCTTCACATTGGGGTGAGAAGCCAGGAGTCTGTCCCATTGCTGGCTAGAATTTATAGCAGTTCCATTATTAGGAGATTGCACTGAAATGGGGCAGAGGTATGGTTTTCTGAGAACGCTACAATAGCCTCCTACATTATACACTTGACAGGTTTGTCAGCGCTTAGTAACAAGCCTTGTAAAGTACTTTAATATCATTAGCACTATTTTCTTAATGTGTCTGCTCTCCTAGCAGCCTGAAAATATCATATATCATGGTCTGGAGGAAGGCATACATAGCTATCTTTCTCTTTCTCTCTCTCTTTCTTTCTTTTTTTTACCTTCCTCCTGAAATTTGATTTTATTGCCACACATTTGGTTGACGTTTTAATCAAAATAATGTAGCCATTTTCCTTTATTGATTAACAAGTAAATATGTATAAATATGTAGTTAGGGGTGGGCAACCCTTTTAGAGGATATTGGAAACAACATAATTAATGGCTTCCTCATCTAATTACAGTGCACGTGTTACATCTCCCCATTGTTTTTTCTGGTGATTCTTTTTTTCTTCTCTGCCCCTCCAACAAGAGAGGTCTGTTGCCAGAATGTCTGTGGATTTCATACAAAGGGGAAGGGGCCATGAGCCGGAAAGCAAAACAAAACAAACCCAAGCTCTTGGTCACTTTCCGAAAATATTTGTGATACCGCTGCTGTTTCAACTAACTGCATGCCCCATCACCCCAAAATTCATCAATCTCGGCAGGTAATGATGGCCCAAAGCTTGTATGCTACCTTTAATTTCTTTTAAATATCCAAGACATGTATGCATGCATTTATTTATTTAGAGCGTTTCCTTGGACCCTTTGAGATATGACTTAAAGCATCATTTGCAAGCCAGGGTGTCGCAAAGCAAGGGGTTGCCCTCTGCAGACAGGGTTGGAGGTCAAACTACCTCTAAAAGAGGCATATATAGCCTAACGGATATCTACTGTGCTAATGTCAAGAGATGTAAAGTCCACGTCCTACCACAACAATGCAAGAATTGTTTATAATTGTATTTGAAAATAAACATTTATTAAGTGCTCTCCAAATGCATGACATTATAAGCAGGGCTTGGATCTCATTTGGGAACAGGATATGCTTCTTAAATAGGAGTCGTGTTTATTCCTGACGTTGTAAATATTCTCATGTATGACCTTAATCATAAAAATTCCAGCATTGTAAACAACTGCACTAAATCTATACAAAAAAATGGGCTCAGGCAAGGAAAACAAATATGTAAATGAACCTCATCAAAGAGAGTTTTATTATCTTAAGTATGACCTCAGTCAAATGGCTTTATATCTTGGAAGATTGTTAAAGTCAAGTACACAATCTACTTCCGTACTGATGCTGAGACTAAAACATCAGTGCTTTTTAGCCCATATATGACTGACTTAACTGTAAAGCTTCAAAAATCAAATATTCTCTGAGTGTCCTGCGCTCTTGGTTTTACTGATCTGAAGAAAGACGGGGCAGGAAAAAATCACATTTGGGAGGGAAGAAGGGAAGTGAAGATATATTATACCCTAAGAGCACTGCAGAGACAACTCCCCGCTGGCTTGCCAGAGTTACGCACATGTCCTCTGCCAGCCCGCACACCTATTGCAGTGCTCGTGGGTACGCTGGCCCCCATACGTGAGATTACACCATGAACCACGCATTGTAAAAATCGGCGTTGCTACACGCAAGCTCACAGCTAGAGAATACGAATAAGAAGTGCTCTAGGGAAGCAGACAGGTAGGGCAAAGAACAATTCTGGACATGTTTCTGAGTGTGCAGGCATATGGATTTAAAGTAGAGCTACTCCTGATTGCTCCAGTGAGAACAGAGAAAAGACCTTGCACAGTCCAGCTTTTCTTTCTTGGAAGTCCTTCTCTTGATAAAGGAAGTAAATGAATATATAAGCAACTCCTTGCCATTGCACTCTTTCTCAAGGGCTGCAACATGCCGCAGTATCTTCTAGGCTCTGTTTAGGGGCCCACTGACAGTTGATTTCAAGAAATGTTGGAACAGACACTTTGTGCATAAGATTTACTGACCATATTCTTTAAAAGATTTTCCTCAGCAATCATGGTTCTGTTTTATAAATACATTGTTTCAAAATTTGGATCAATTTAGCAACAATTTAACCTAGATGAAAGGCATACATTGAATGGATACTGTCAAATAAAAACAATAATATAATTATCCAAAGAATTACCTGTAGCAATAATAACAATCTAGACAGTTAACAACAGTTTAAAAAAAAATCCACCAGAATATACTTCAAAATGTTTCAACTATGTCTGCATAGTGTCAGTGGACAGACTAACTTCACTTGCTAGATGTCTCTTCAGACATAATACAAAATAAATCTTTTCTATTGACATTTTAAACAACTCAAAAAATTTCAGTTTGCCTCATTTCATGATGTTTTCCACCATGCTCACTTTGCTAGTTTGTTTTATAAATCATTAAGGAAAGGCTCAAAATAAATTAATCTAATATGGAAACATTTGTACTATCTATATTACTTATTACACATTAAAAGGAGAGGTAATAAGCTAAGCAGTAGAGATGTATATATCTACATTGTCTCCGGCATATGCCGTATGTTTTATATTACTAGCAACGGGTGGAGAGTCTACTTGAACTAAAATCGTAAGGCTTTTCCTAAGATCTTCATGGGAATTACATCTTTGAGTTTCTCAGTATTGCATAATGGCAGCGAATATAGAATGAAATTCCAAAGAATCAATCACATGCATTTCAACACACACATCGCCAAATAAACATGTACAGATTCACATAACTCAGTTTATATTTTCAGAGAGCTAATACAAATCCAGATTAATGTTCAAATATCATCTGTAATATCTCTATCTACAGGAATAAAATGTAAGCCAAATGCGATGACAGTGTCCTTTTAACTGCTAACCAGACATGCTTTGTGAATGGCTGCCATGTATTTCGTTTGCATCTAAAATGTCCATCACAGCAAGTACCCTGCAGTTGTAATTAGTGAAGATGCAGAATGTTATCGAATATCACAACATTTTGACTGTCAGATTGCTCTAGCCGAGGAAAGTTACTTTGTAAAATGAGAGGCTGATGTTGCAGTTGTATTGACTTTTGTGTCATGTTTGTTTCAGTTTACTAGTCAAAACAACTTTCAGAGCTCTTCCTTGTCCAGAAGGTTCAGGCTGCCTTATGAAAATGAAGCTGTCTTGTTTTCTGCTTCATAAATCATTGTCAAGCTGAGCCAGATAACAGAAACAAGTTCAGATTCCAAAATGATTATTCTTAGAGATGATGTATTAAGTATACAGAATACAACTTGATTTTCATAAGCCATGTTGACTTTGCAGAACTGAGGCTAGAGGGGAAAAAATTAATGAGTAATTGGAGGTGTGAGAGCCTGCAAAAATCCCAGGAGAGAGGGAACAGAGTGGGTGGGGAGAATTCCCTTTCTGAGAAGCTCTTGAAGTCATTTCAAAGCTGCCATTTTCCCCTCATCTCTGCCCTTGTGCTATTTCACTGTTACAGATAACCCATTTGGAGCATCCTGTAGACCTATTTTACTGCACTCGCTAATGCGGTTTTATAACCTTCACTGGGCTTTGCATCCAGGCTCTGGACTAAGAGTCTTTCAGAAACCATTCCCCTCATGAGCACCAGTGAAAGGAGCCAATGCCACTGGAACTGTTCCTTCCCTTCACTTCTATTCCTCCTTTATATCATGCCCATTTCTTGATGGTTCTGCAATCCTTTCATAGCTTTCTGGGTCTCTTTTTATAATCCAGAGAAATAGCAAGTACATGAATGATCCCTCTGTACTTGGATTAGAAAAGTCATAACAAAAATAGCATCGTGGAGGCCAGATGAATTCTTGAAATACAGTTGCAAGAGGTGGGCCTACACGGGAAAATATGAAGGCGGCAATGGCCAAGCCTCTTGTACCTCTGTAGGGATCCTTTCAGAGAAAAGGAGTGAGTAGGAGGGATAAAGCAGGGTGATAACAGCAATTTAGAAGTGAAAATAAGGATCTCATTTAGCAGAACTTTTTATTTATGTCCTATTATCATATGATATGAGACTGGGAAAGGTAGATGGTGGAACTGAACTGTGAAGCAAGGTCTAAGGTTGTCAATCTCTGGAGCAGATGGGATTTAAGAGAGCAGCATTTGTGCACTTCAGTGTGAAAACTGTAAAAGAAATGCAGGTAACTGGACTCGCTTTCAAGCTGACCAAGTCAAGCTGACCCTTCTTTCATGTGGCCCAAACAGATGGGTTTTACACTGGTTTGTTTTTTTTTTTAACCACCTGCAAAACAAATACTGCAAAATTAGACACTGCAACAGCACAATCCCCATGCAAGGCCTAACAAGCAACGGTTTGACTAAGGCCCTGTGGTAAGGTCCATGGCAGAAGAACTTAAAGCAAAGTCCACCAGGTGCTGGATGACCAGCATAGCCTGAGACAGTCCCTCTTTTCTCAAAACACATGTTCTGTCACTGCCTGCATCACCTCCCCAGAAGTTCGTCTTTAACACTAAACATGGTAAAAGAAAAAACAAACATAGGAAATTTCAGCTGTGGCTGTGAAAAGAAAGCATGCTCAGGGCACCCCTCAAACATGTTTCTTCATTCTTTTAACCAAGAAAAGGAAATTAAAATCAAACAAACCTATGTTTAAGGAATGTGAAGGCTGTGAAGCAAACCAACAAAAGCCAGGAAATGTTCAAGTTAAGGCTGTGACACTCTGTCCTTCACTCAAGCTGTTCTGACTTACTTTTTCTAAACAGAGGGGGTTGAGATCAGCGTGTCACCCTCGGATTTGAATTTCCTGTTGTGAACTGGTATGTGCCTGTGCCTTATTAATGTTATTAGATATTGTTTATTGCATTTGCGAATGCAATGCAAGTGCTCACATCTAAATTTAAATACCCCCACATCTCTATGCATTATATCGGTGCAGAGCACTGTAACTATCAGAGCTTTTTGCAAGCGCTAAGATTTGTCTCCTTAACAACAAACAACCCAGAAAGTGTCTATATTTTAACGAGCCAGTAGCCACCTTGGAAAGTCATGCTTGTCACCATAGTGCACACAAACAGCCTTTGGAAATGTCATAGTGGCTGTAGGGATAGAGATCAAATCCACCTGCTTCAAAGTCACTCAAGCAAGAGGAGACTTCAATTCAGGCAGTGCCGGGCTCCGGAAACTTGGACACGTGTTTCTGCTCCCACTCAGTAGAGGGCAGCAGTAGGTGGAGATGAGGGATGTTCATATATTCTCAGTAACTGTCTATCAGAAAATCAGATTTTTCCTGGATATGACAAAAACAACACGCAAAAAAAAGCCCAAGCAAAGCAAGTTGGCAGCCATGTAGATGAGTACATCAGTGAATAGATGGTTCCCATGCAGCTCAGGAACCATTTGTACCACCACCTCACTCCCACCACATCTGGGATTTCGTAAGTCACTGGAAGCTCAGTGGGAAGTGAGTGTGTGGATCATATGCTATTCTTCCTCTGGATACATGAGGGATTGGCGCAAGTCAGAGGCAGGACACCAGACTAGATAGACCAAATGTCTGGGCCACTATTGTGAGAATAATGTCAATTTAATGTTAGTCTATCATCACCTATTTTGAACTAACCTTTGTCACTGGCTCACTTCTGATCTCGTTTGGAGTCTGAGCACTCCGGCACTGCAGCAACCGGCACTGGCTTCCCCCAGAACAGCTTTAGCACTGTGAACAATAGATTTTAACCTTTGCCACTTTCATTTTTTTTGGTTTTATTATCAGTCTGTGCTTCCACTACAAACTAAGCGCACAGGGCTTTGAGCTAATTACATTCTGTACATCTGAGCCAACTCTCAGTGCTTCATGCTGACACTCGGATACATCTGGGCCTGATAACAATTACAAATACTCTGGGCATACTTTAAAAAAGAGCTTATGTTACAATGTGAAACAGCATGTTTTACAGTGCTCATAACGGTCAGATAAATACAATAGCTTCAAATCCCCTTTCCGAGGCTTTAAAAAAAGTGCCTGCAATAATTCATTTAGATCAGGAACCCATAAGGAAAGAACCCTTCCCCTCCTCTCCCTGGGCGAGGCACAGCAAAATACTTGAACCTAAGAACAGGCCAAAATTTTTGTCACAAGCCAGGGAAAAGGGATGGTAAAGAGGGGGAGGTGATGGCAGGTTTCTGGTTCAGTGACAGCAAATAGCAGGGCCTGGGTTCATCCCAGCTAGAAGAGACCCTGAGGGATGATTCGGCCCTTCTGAATATCCCTCTTGCTCCCTCCGTTGACTACAGAGGAAGCCCAAAGTGATTTGGTTCATAACTTCAGTGCTTCAGGTATCTGAAATGAAGTGAGATGAGCTAGGGCTTGAATTCCCTGCTGTGCAGATATCTGTGGTGGTGGAGATAGGTAGGGGGGTGGCTATACCCCCTCCTCACCTCCTGCACCCTCCAGCTCTCCAGTCCCCGTTCAGGGACCTGCTCCTGGAAGCAGCAAAGAGCACTGCTGAAGGCTGGCTTACAGTGCAGTCCTGGCACTGTGATCCCACTAAGGATAAAGAAAGCATAATGTTCTCTAAACCTGCTCTCTCAGATACCTGAAACTCCTTTTCTTAGTTATGGAGATGAAGCAGATGAGAGAGGCATGTGTGCTGCATTGGCTGCTCTTTTGGGTTCCTTCAAACCCATTTTAGGGCAACCTGGTGGCAGCTTTGCACATTCTCCAGGGAGAACACCACCTCCCCTTAGGAGCCACTGCTTGGAGCTGTAAGCAGCAGAACTGGAGCTGAGAGCTATTATAAAGATATTTCACAGTGTTTTCCCCAAGACTTGAGCAAGGAAAGGATGCCTGGACCTGGGACTTACATAGCCCAGACAGGGGAGAGGCTTTAAAAAATTTATCCTTGGAATAACCAAAACCAATAACCCTGTAAGAAAAAGAAAGAATGATTTAAACTTCTTTTGTGACTGTCTCACGGGAGTGATACAAAACACTCAGGATGCTTTGCCAGTTTGCTTTTCTAAAAGAATTGTTAATGCTTTGGAATGATGGACAGAGAAGAATTAAAAGAAAAACAACTCCCCAGGCCAGGTTTTTGCATAGGGCTGTAGCAATTGTCAGTCACAAAGAGCTCCCAAGCAAGCCCTTATGATAACACACAGAGTATATCAGCAATCATCTGTCTTTTCTTAGTAAACAGTTGTATAGTAATAAAACAGAGTGATACAGCTGACTCTAACCTGGCAAATTTCCCTGCACCTAGTGTTTACATCTCTTTAAGTGTATCTTTGTCATATGGTTACAAGGCTATTTCATGCTCTCAAGTTTAATTCTTTGTAAATATAGCTCTCTTTGTGCGTGTGAGGCGCATGTGTTAATAAATGTTCCATTTGCAGCCGTTCCTCTTGCTCAAATAGAAAATTAAGAGTCCTTGATTGAACGACGTTAGAGATTGCTGGAAGTCTCCGTTCCCATCTCTGCGGAGTTGCGATGATTGCTCGGGAAGTTTCACACTTTCAAATATTTCTGTGAAGGCTAAATCTTGCCTTCTGGTAAGTTGTGGGGAGCCTTTTTTTTCTTTTTTTTTTTTTTTTTCCCTTGCTAAAAAATAGGTTTTTCTGGAAAGCCTTCTCCCTGTGTTCTCGGGGGTTATAAAAATGGGAATCATTTTTATTGGCAATCCACTGGAATAGTGCTGAGACAAATGGAAACTTGAAGATAAGGATCCTCGGAGGTGAAAACATACAGCTGTTGGGAATTGCGAAAGAATCTGGCCAATAAAGGAAGTCACTATTTTTCCAGGCCTGAAGTGAGTTATAGGCCGAGACGGGTGTTGTATATTTATGTAAGGCTGCAGCAGGGAGCTCGAGCGACCGTATATTGCTGAAAGAGCATCATTCACATTCAACCTGAGACAAAAGGTGGAAATGAAGTAACATCCTGACCAAAGAAGGGCTCACGACAGAATAATAACATTTCAGAGAGGGGGGCAGGAGCGGTGGTCCGTGGGTAGGCCTCAAAATGAGGAAATGGTGGAGTTGCCTTGTCAGCCTTCAAAAAACACACACACACGCACACACGTGGCCTGGCCGGTGTCCTTGGGAAGGGGGGTATTTATCTTTCACAGAAATGCATACATCCAATTGTTTTACATGTACGAGTGTGTTACTGCAGCTCAGCTTGCAGGCTGCCTTTACCAGGGTGCGTTTTCTGCCTTGCTGTATCAATACTGACCCCAATTAAAAAAGACACTTGAAGGGTTGAAACTTTTGGAACTGCTCAATCCTTTTTACAAAAAAAACTTTTCTCACTTTTTCTCCCCTCTCACCATTTTTGCAATGTTTTTTTTTGAAGCTGGCAACATCAAAACAGAGTCACATTTCTCTGAGGAAAGCTGAGGAAGTAAAGAAAAAGCAAGAGGCCCTCACCATATATAAATATTTTTTGCCATAAATAGGTGTCCAAATGTAAGACAAAAATGAATAATCAGTGTTTTCATGAGTTTACATGTAGGTAAACTGAGGCACAAAAGGATTGATGGGCTTTTTAAGGTTTTAACACACATTTAGTGGCTTAAATGGGAGGGAAACTGCAGCCTGACTCAGAGTGCAATGCCATACCTACAGATGCAACTGTGACTTTGCGTCAGACTGTACCTTTTCTTTCCAAAATTTGGACGTATGTAATGATTTATTTTGCTTTTCAATACAATATCCATCATTTTAGTTCAAACTGTGAAATTTAGTTTAGGTATAAACCTTCCACAGATTTTGAGGGAGCTGAACAGGCTTTTTAGGTGATCTGAAATGCAGACTTCTTTTTCTAAAAACACGGGGTTGCTTAGAAATCTGAAGCTGAACCTACTCTAGAAATTAAGGTGGGTTTAGAATTTTTGAAATTATGATGGACCTTGAAAATAGCAGGCTTTATCCAGGGCTGGGTTTAGTGGTGGAATAAATTACATCATCTGGCTTGTAGGCCTGAATTCCTGTGGCCCAGATGTAGCTGTCTAAATGTGAGGCATTTAGTTTGGAACAAGCAGGACAACTGGACAATAATGATCACAGGCACCTCATAAGTCCCCACATCAGCCTGAGTGTGACCATGACCCTGCTCCACCATGCCGGGAGCCCTCTCTGCAGTCACTGAAAAATTGCATTTTGCCTGCACTGTTTAGAAACCTTAGCTGAGGTTGGATTTTTTTGCTCTTAAAGAGATAAAACATCAAAAGTAACATAGAAATAGATCCATTTAAATTGACAGATTTTACGTCCTCAACAAGCAGTCCAATGTTGGTCCTGTCTCTTAAATCCCGGAATATTTTGAAGAATACATTCTTCACTTGTGCCCTGAATCTGTGTGCAGGTGGTTTTTCTCACACACAGGATAGACAAAATTGATTTGGAGCCCTTACAAAATACCAAGTGACTATTTTCTTTTTTTTAATAAGCATCCAGAAGGCTTTGAACCACAGCAAAGCAAACAAAACTTGTCATTCCCAGACAAATGTCCAACTTGCTTTGCCCTGTGGAATTTGGACCCAGCTTAAAGCTCCGCTGATACAGAAGACACTAAACTGAAAAAAGTACACCTGGGCTTGGAAGAACATCTTCCAAAGCCATTAAACTTCTGAGTAAGACTATAATAACTGATGTGAAAATGAGAGTGTCTTTTTCGTATTTTAATTATTCCTAAGTGATACTCATAAAAATATATTAGCTTATAAGGAAACTGCTGGAGAATCTAATAGGGATGAAACTGTTAGCTTTCACAGGATTTTAAAGCACTTCTCTAGAAGTACACCTGAACAACTTCAGGCAATGAAAATCTTCCTAAAAAAAACTGGTTTAAGTTATTTGTAGAATTCTCCATTTTGGATTAAAAACATGTAGACTATTCCATAGAGTTCAAAATTACCTGCAGAAAAGGTAATTCCTCCCTCCTAGATCTATAGGAATTTTAAGTAACAGAGAAAACACCCTAAAGGCTGAAATCTATTGTTCTATAGTTCAAATAAAGTTAATGAACCACAGACTTTTCTGATTTTTATTATTATTTATTATTATTAATAATAACAATAATATTTGACCTAATACTATACAATATTTGCTGATATCAATCAAATTCAGAGTAAGCACTCATAGGTGTGGAATGAACACACAGAGTCTTTATAATGCAAAACTTATTATCACTGAGGGGAAAAAAATCACACTGTGTTGTGATTTATCCACTTAAATGCTTAAACTTAAAAATAAGATAAGATACCCCAATCACATGCAGGTAGCCCACATAGCCTTCTTGTTAAAATGCCCTTCCATTTAAACACAGATTTTAACCTTTTCACCTTCACCGCTTACATTTTTCTTTCGTTTTGTTCAAAGCATTTAGGTAAATTAGGATGAGGTCCCTCCATAAAAATGCAAGGGGATCAGTGAAACTTTCATCTCTAATTTATTCATGAAGGAGAGAGGTCTTTCCTGGTCATGCTGTGCATCATCCTGTCAGAATGACTTTCCTTCTTCTCGAGAAGGGATAAAGGGAGATAGAAAAATCAGAGGTTTGGGCTTTCCTACTAATAATCACTGGAAGAGAGAAAACTGTGCACTGCTTTATTCAGTGGTTATTGTACTGGAGCTGAATTTAATATCACATATTACAAGGCCAAGTTTCAATATTAAGGGGACTGAAGTTACTAATGAGTGAAAACATAAATTATTTATGTAAGATAACTAGACAGTCTTTTCATATGAAGTTCACACATAACTTTAAAAATATCATTGGTGGATTCTCCTACCAACTCTAACAGGTACAATAGACAGCTTTCTGTCAGGAAGACAGCAGAAGCATGCATGTACTTGGGAAGGATGTTGCAAGCATGCACAGCACACACCACTTGTGTCTATTAGCACAGATCCTGCCAACTCTCCGCTGTGCACAGAAATATTCACTTTTGATTTCAGCTCTGGAAATTCAGTACAGTACAACTGAATGAAGTTTAAATATGAATTATAATAATAGATTTAATATTAATAATAAACCTGTTTTCTGGCTAATATTCCCCATCCCTTCCAAAATCTTCAGTTTTCGGATTGATTTCTTTCACTTATTCTTGTTATAATAACATTCCATTTTGCATCCTGATCTTTCGGAGGGGCAAAAAGGCTTACAATACAAATGGCCTTTATCCTAGCTGATGAATGAACTCTTCTGTGTTCCCCCAGCTTACAAAAATTATCATCTTTTATACACGCTTTAAAAAGAAAAGGGTGGGGGCTAGGGAAGCAAAGCAGGATCTGGTATTAGTCCTTTTAGTCGTCAGGAAATTACAAAATGTACACTTGCGGAGTAAGCAATTTTCGCAGTCTGCTGGCACATCCATCTTTTTAATGAGCCTTGTTTATAACCTGACGCCATGTTTCTAGTCACCTACCCTGTTTACATCTTTGGCCCCTTTAATTAAGAGAAGAACCAGTTAAAAGAAAGTAAGAAGAAATATTAATATGATCTGATTAATTCAGCTAGCGGGAGGTTATGGGGTACCAAGGTTATTATAACCTATAAAGGCAACATGAGCAAAGCTGTGTTCATTTGTAATTTTATTAGGCAGAGCAAATTAGTGAGCCCACATGGCAATGACAAAAGACCCCTTCCTATTCTCTCTTACCCCCCACCGAAAGGGCCAGGCGCCTAAAGTTAGGCTCCATATTAGGCAAATGAGAGCTGATAAATCTCAGCCAACAACTAATGAGAATCTCCAGAGTTGGAGCTGTGCTAATTTGAAAACATTAGCTGGGATTTCTTTTCCTTTTTTTGGTGTATGTACAAAGTCCAACTAACCCAGCCCCGCTGTTGTCACAGGGGTCAGTGGGGCGAAAATGGTAAGGTAGGAGGGGGAGAGGAATCCACGAGGGGTTAAAGATGAAACAAGGAGTAAACATATGAGGGAGCTAAGAGGAAATGCTGCTAATACGTAGATCATTAGGAAGAGCATATATCATTGATAATACAAGGAAGGATATAATTACATATAATTACATGACACTTATGCAGGAGCCCCTCCCAGACCCCCAGATAAGAAAATCCAGATCTTTTCCTTTCACTGTTATCTTGCAGTCTCTGTGCAGTAACACTGAAATCATGGCAACATCAAGCCCCTTTCATGGCTTTCCAGTGCTGCATCGCTTATGATGTGACTTCACCAAACCCAGGTAAACCTCCTGCTGAAAACACAGGTGGGTTCCAGCACTGGTGTGATCCACAAAAACCACTGTTGGATAAGGTGGTTAATCACAGCCATGCTAGTCCAGGCTAAAACTTACTACATCATCTTGATGGTACGCAGATAATGAAACGCAAAAAAGTTTTCCAGCTCTTCAGAAGAAAGGCCTGACCCAACAAAATGCATTTATCCCAGTGACTGGGATGTGAAGGGAAAGTTCACAGCACTTCTGAACTCTTTGGTCCATAAGTAACTGCTGCATGTTACACATAACAGATGAACAGCACTGCTATGTCCCAGCGTATGGGTAGAAAAACTGAAGGACTTCAAGATCAGGGAAAAGAATAACAAGCTTTCTACTGCATTCACAATTTTGTTTGTTCACTAACATGTTTCTACCAAAATCTTTTGTGGACTCTGTCAAACTGAGGTATTAAAAATTCACGAATACTCCAGAAAATCTGGCTGAAAAGACTGAAATCACCTAACCCCTGAGGCTGAGCTATCAGAAAAATATCTTGGACTGTGGTCTTACGCTTCAGCCACTCACCATGACTCTCACTTATTGCTGTATCTTTGTTACCTGTATCATTTAATTCTACTGATATTCCAAAATGTCACTTTTATCAAAGACACTCATTCGGCTGCAAGCCAACTGAGTGAGCAGATGGGCTACAGACCATAGGAACTTTCTGTTTAGTGTACAGCATGAAAAACAGACAAAAAACCCAAGGTCCTGATAGCAGCAGTAAGAAACTTAAAATAGCCACGGGGATGGCGGGTGGGGGTGGGGGTGGG
>JAVJGI010000063.1:9033730-9093383 GCA_035590275.1 Ibycter americanus | reverse complement strand
ACCTAAAAAAAAAAAAAAAAAAAAAAAAAATTAAATATAGAGTGAGAAAAGTGTTAAGAGATCACCAGATTCTTCAGCCAATGAAAATGAAATTCAGACCTTTCTCAATGAAAGATGAAAGTAATGTTCATTCTGTAAGGACTGAACTCCAAATGGTACAGAGATTAGCAGTGGACTAACCTGCAGAAGTTGTCAGTACAAACGTTCCCAGGTTCTTTGAGAACCTGAGATGCCTTTCTTTCCTTGTTCAATCTTTTAAGCTCTCCTTACAATTATATTTTTTTATGGCTTAAATAGATACTTGTCTCACAGGAGCCTCTTGCTTCTATTCTCTCACCTCAAACTTTCTGCACCTATAATGTCTTTTTTACAGTCTCACATCTTTATTTTCCACTGAAGTTGCCCATTGCCCCTTTCTTTTCTCTACTTCTAGTCTTGCTTTATGGGCAAGTATTAGAATGACCAACACAGTTTTATACCACTATGCCTGGAGGTGGCTACACTTTCAAACAAGTAAATATTTAAACCCATTCTCAGGTTCAGACCTGACTACCTTAAACATATCTTAAACAGTCAGCACAGACTTAGATCAAATACCAGACCACTCTCAAGAAGGAAAATTCAAATTAATCCAGTGGAGGACTGGTTTAACTGACTTCTGTAAGAGAGGATTTTCCATTTTTTTTGTTATTTGCTTGTTTTTTAATAAACTACTTTGATCATATGTTATCTGCCAGAGATCTTAAGTCAGGAAATCCCGTACAGAGCTTCCCCCAAATTTTTTAATGTTGTTTTTGGAATTTCTGAGCTCCGAGCAACACAGGTTTTGTCCAGAATAACACTCAGGGTTAGAATGATGATTACAAGCATGAATTTTCACATGATCACAGCCCAAATCTGTGTCAAAGCTCCCTGGAAGCAGGTGGATCTGGATGTCTGGGCAAAAGGTCAGTCATTTCCTTTTCATCTGCAATAAATGAAATAAACTGAAACCAGTTTCCTACTTGGCCTTTGGTTGTTTTCATATTTGCTCCTTTTCTTCTGTTGATTTTGCAGTTCAAATCCTGTTTATGATTTTTTTTGGTGTATTTTGCTTGTGTTTTCTTTGGTGAGGAGTAGAGATGAATGATTAGGACCATAACCCTGAAGATACTTAAGCATAACTTTATTCATATCAGCAGGCTTGATGCAGTCAACTGAGCTTTTACACGAGCAAAGTTGCTCACATGTCTTAAGTGCTTGCAGGATCAGGACCTTAATCTTGTGTTTTATGCTATTCGTTGACCTTGGTCATGTACATGTTTATTACTGGTATGAAAAAGTACAAGGTAGAGTGAGTGACATTCCTGATGCAGGGAGAGGTTTAACAGGGGAAAAAGAAATGTGAGTGGTTTTTTAACTGTTCTAAAAATAACCTAAAAAAAAAATCTTGGTAAAAGTTTGAGACTAGCTTGCATTGATGTTTACATGAAGCCTGTTATACATAATTTTCCGAAGCTGTTTTCAATCATGCAAATGATTTTTTCCTTTGCAATATGCTAATGCAATCTGATTTATTTCAGTTGTAAAAGTTAATTACAATGTGTTTGTGAGTCCCTAAAGATGATGTATTAAATGTTTATAACCAGGATTATTAAAATGTCCTGTCTCGATTACAGTGCTTCTCTTTCAAACACTAGAACTAATTGTAGCCTTAAATCACAACAACCTCACCGTTAAAATTAACACAAGGGCAACATTGCATAATTTTAATTAATTTTAATTTGGCCAAAGCAAATTAATTTTTGTTTTCTAGAAGGACAGCTAAACTCTTCCCCAGCTCACTTCCGTTACCCATGGAGTTCATAAACTTCTCTCTTTTTTCAACATTTGTATCCCTTTAATGATTTCATGGCTGCATATTTACACTTTAAAATGCTCTTTGATTTCTCATGCTCTTTCTATTTTCATTGAAATGACCGTATTTGTGTCTGAAGTCCTTATTACTGGTCACCAAAAAATAAGGAGAATGAAATAATGGTGCAATATCCAGTATTTCACTGAGTGTGCATGCCTGTGCACTGAATAATTCTGTAAAAAAAGTAACTCAGAGCCTCTTGAAGCTATTGGACCTTCAATTTTTCTCCCCTGAACACCCCTGAAAGTGGTCTTGATGTCTGATGACAAAAAGACCTTGCAAAAAAACCAAAAAATCCCTAGAGAAATAATCAATTTGCACACCTACATTCTTTTTGCTTTGGTGTTGCACTAAGGATTTTTTCAGGAAAAATGGGTTTCTTGGTCCAGGTGACATAAGTCATCTTGCTTATGAATTCCCTATCTGAAGCTTGAAATCTTCATGCTGTGTGACATCACAGCTGGTTTCTGGGGTACCACAATGACATCACAGAGTACATTGCTTTGAGTTTTGGATTAAAAACAGTAGAAAATGAGGGCATTAATTTTCTTATCCTTTTTATTTACATTTTTTATAAACATAACCAAAAGTATCAAACTCACGCCTAGAGGTCGTCCTGATGCAGCATTTGAAATCTCCTTTTTTTCCCTTATGAAATACCAAATTCCTATAATGGTGAGTTTGGGATTGGCTGTACATGACTAATTTGTTGCCAGGGAAAGGAAGCAAAGTTTCAATTCAGGGAGTTTCCAGTGCTTTTTTTCCAGAGGGAGCTGTGGTTTGCCTCTCCCACCCACAGAAGCAGCTGTGGGAACAAGGGATGGGTAGGGAAGAGCTTGCCCTTCCTTACATGCCAGGAGCTGGAACAAGAACAAGCTCACCACCTTGCATGAATAGAAAGGAATCACTTGTCCCTGTGTAGCACTTAGCAAAGAGCATATGTGCATGTTCTATATGACAGACAGGATCTGCATTGATATATGGATGGCCACACTGAAGCAAACCAAAAGTCAGTCTAGACCAGGATCCTATCTCAAACTATGGCAAGAGCAGTTCCTTAGCCAAAGGTATAAAAACAGGTCAAGTATACTACACCACACATCCATGCCTCATGATTTCTAAGTATTTAGTAAGATTCTTCCATGAATTTGATCAGTCTTCCTTGGACCCATAAAAACACACACAGCATCTAGTGGTAAGAAGCTCCCCCAGCTCAGCTCTGTGTTGATTATCAGAAACAGTTCAGTGTTTATTCCATTTTGTCCAAATGCTTCAAGGCAATTCTAAAAGGTAGATAAGGTTTATTTTCTAAGCTTCTGTGTAGGGAGAAGCTGAGGTAGAACAAGTGTGAGTTCTCTGTCACCATCTTCATGTAACCACACCATGCCAAAAAGGTCAGTCATTTAGTTATCAGCCTTAAGACTTTGAGCAGTCCATACGTCTTCATAGTAGCTGCATACCTCTTCCGTGCCATGCTGGGAAAAACCAGCATCTGTGTAAGCACTGCACTCTGTATCCTGTGTTGCTTTAGTTTGTATCTGGATAAAGGAACCAAATTCAGGTGCACACAGATCATCAGACTGAAGCTGAGGAGGACTCCATTTCTCACCTCTGTCTTTCCCTAATGACCTGATGAAGCTGCTGCTTAAAAGGCGGAACAAATATGGACTTGGGGGAGGATCACGTCACCTACATAAATACCATTTACTGGTGCATGCATTTCTGTGGCAAGCAATTCAGTCATGGTCCTGGCACCAGTGTCAGGTCAGGGCTGTAGCTGCCCTGAATTTGAAAAGTAACCTGAATTACTTACGTGTTTTAACATATTCCCATGAGACTTTACGTCTTTCTCCGCTCCTCAGCTGTACATGTGAAAACAGGCCTTCTGCAACACAGCAGCAGTTTTTTGGTTGCATTGGTAATATCTTGACTCTGAAGAATGTTACCTGTATGGTGTGAATCAGCTATTTCCACTTGAAGCCTGTGTCCATTTGCTCTCCTTGCTACCTTCCAGCTCTCATGCTCAGACTCTTCCTGGAAAAGAAATCCAGCAGGAAGGATGCAGCTGCACTTGGTTCAGATTCCCATTCATGGAGATATAAATTTTACCATGGCCAAACATGTCAAATAGCTAAACTGCTGTCTTTAAGCACTTGGTCTGCAGCCTGCCGTCTTCATCCTTCTGGTGGACAAATGGCTGCTGTAGTCTCACAATTCAGAGAGGGAGAGAAATACAGGGCAAGGTGATCTATCTTTTCTAATGTATCATCTCCTCACTAGCGAGAAGAAAAACATTTGCTTTAAGTTTGATTTACATGATATTGGCTATCTTCAGCATCCTGCTGATTTCCAAGGAGATCTCTCAGCACAGACATTAACTCCTCAAATAAAGCCAGACAGTGGCTGGACAGGGACTTGATGCATGGCAGGTGAAGGGAACAGTGGTGACAGAGTGGGCTGGACAGCACACCCTGAAGAAAAAGCACATGAGGTTTGTGAGGGCCTGGTCTGCCTGTTCAAATACTATACTCAAATAGATTGTGGGTGAGCATCATCACAATATGAAAATCACAGAATCACCTCAGCCATTCTGTGATTCCCTGATTTTCCTATGTGGCGATATTTCCTACTGACTCAGTAGGAAATAGCCTTTCAGTTCATTTTTCTCCCATGCCTTCCTTCAGTAGGTTGCAGAAGAAGCATGGATAGAACAGACCAAAGACCCAGATAACAAAGCAGTTCTCTCTTCTTGGATAAAGATCAACCCAAGCATCTCAAGAACAGATTTTCAGAGTTGCTGAACAGCTACAGATATCACAGACAGGTGCTTAGCAGCTCTTAAAACAGGACTTTGCTGTTTGGAGACTCTTTCAGCCTACGGGCTACCTTCTACAGTGTAGCAGACAAATATTTTTTTGCTGGGAAGGCAAGAATTTGAAGGAAAGTGGTGGCTAAATTTCCTTTATCGTTTATAACTGAGGGAACACAGACAAATATGAGTTCCTTTGCTTATAGTCCAAGCTGGGTGGACACTTTCCAGAGCCCATAAAATACAGCAAAAGTTTATATGAATTTACTTAACTAGACTTGATCTTGAACATCGTCTTTCTGCACTGTTCTAACATGTCCTGCAAAAGCAGTGTCAGACTGTCCTCAGCAATGTTGAGTGACACCTGGCCCCATCGAAACAGCTCTTCACCTTCTCTTTCAATGGAGGTTCAGCAGCTGAAGGCATTGTGAATAAAGTGAACTTCTGTCACCCGCAGTGTTAATGACTGAAAGCCAGCATCAAAGTAAGAAACATAAATAGGAATTCTTTAATTATAATGAATGGCACATTAACCTCAGCATGAATCTGTCATGACTTTTCAAAATGGCACATGTGTAGTGCTGTACTTGAGCTAGTGCCCCGGGCTTTTCAGTTGTTCACTTAAGATCTATGTTTGTTTTACTGACCAGAATGGCTCCCATCCAGCTAACTTCAGTCATGGCGGGACATATCTGTGTCTAGCAATACAAAAGTATCCTCAGAAATATTTATGGTAAAGAAATTTGCTCATCTGCTGACTGTTGTCTTTCTTGTTCTGGGGATAAATAAATTTGTTAACTCCCAAGAAATGGGATTAGACATTTATCACTAGTGTTAGATCCACATAGAAGAGGTCAGATTCTCTGTAAGTCATCAAAGCTCTGCTAAAGTCCATGAAATGATGCCAGTTATTACCAGCTGAGACCCTGGTCAAAACACTGTGAAAAACCACAAATATATTTTTTTCCATAAAACAGAAAACACGGAAGTTATATTATGATGGAAATGATTTCATAAAGCATGTTGCTATTAATGGACCTTCGATATACTAAAAATATGGTTGCTGTTTAAAATACATGGTCAAACAACCACTTTATGAACAAACCCTGATGGTACCTGCTGTGCTGCTTTTCCAGGTGCCAAAGGCAGAGAGATAAACACTGCCATCCGTGAGAACTGCAGACCTGTCCTTAGACCATGGAGGACTGGATATACTTTGATAGTCTTCCAGGCTCAGGCATGCTTCTCCACACTGTGGCTCTGAGGATAGCATGCCATCATATGTCAAAGCCATACAAAAATGAGTTATGGTGGGACGATGTGAAGTAAAGCTAAGGGTCATATAATGTTTCACACCCCCGTAGAGTGCTGACAAAGAGAGACAGAAAAAAGCCCCCATCTTGCCATCTGGGATTCACTAAGTTCTTAACAACTTTGGAAAGTCCTGTGGTGTTGTCACAAATCAGACATCATAACTATCAGAATGGCTCAAATGTCCTATGGCAAGGACTTTGACCCACTGTTTGGTGGTGGTTTTTTTTAATTTGTTGCCCACATACATATAAGTTTTCCTTCAGGTGCCTGAATATTTTGCCTGCAGTCGCACACCAGGAGATTGCTTGTTTCTGCACTTGGCCTGAGTGACTGAGGCTTCTCTCTTCCTATGCATGCATCAGCTGTACAAATTTTATATGCAAATCCCCTTCACACAGCACTGTGGCAGGCCTGTGATTTAACTTGGAGCCTCAGCCTTCTCTAGAACAATTCACTTGGACCAACATTTTGACTTTTGGTTAGCTGGACGTTCCTCTGCTCTTCTTGTTTACAGCCTCATTAACCTCTAGGGAAAGGGTGAGCTTACCCGCCACTGGAAATACGGAATATAGTAAAAGTCAAAGTGATATAATGGCACTGCTCTCCACCTGCAGACAGACACAGTTGACTCAGCCAAGCGGACTGCTCAGGCTCCAGACTTCACAGTTCTTTGATTGTTTATTTTGCCACAGCCCAGTACCTTTGCCCCACGCTGCCACATATTCTCAAGTCAATGATGAGCTAGGTGTGTATATCCTGATTTCTTCTCACTCATCCTGACCAGAAGTAAACAAGACTTTAAAAAGCAATTTGTCTTCTTCCTGCTTTTATCTCCAGGTTTCTGCTCAGTGAACAGCATTAGAGCTTTATTCAGTATCAATGCACCTCACAAATCACTATTTATCATTACTATTTTAATGATGGTGAGACTGAGGACAGGTAAGCAAATTGGCTTGCCCTAAATTAAGAACTATGCTAAATAAAACACAGTGGATGAGTTGGAGCAAAGACCAAGTCTCCTGGAAAAAAAAAAAAAAAAAAGAAAAAAAAAAGTATTTTTTCCTATGCCTATTTTGTTTTGTTGTTGGTTGTAAATTACTACATGAATGTGCACTTCCTAATGATGGCACAGACAGTAAGGGGAAATTCCATACAGGCAGGGGAAGAAAATACAATTAATTTCACTATATTTCCAGCACAAATTAATCAAAAAAAAGGCCTACAGTTCATTAGAATCTCTGTTTTCATTTTTAGCTCCATGTCAAGTATCCAGGTTATATGTAGACCAGAATGGAAAACCCAGATTTTAAAATAACCCCGAGTTAAAATACTGTAGAGCCACAGAGCTCAGAACGAACCCCACTTAGGGTAAATCCACAGAAGCTTTCACTAAAAGTTAACAGTCCGCATGTTTTCCTATGAGCCAAACCTCAGAGCTTTTTTTCCCAGCTGCTGTCTCAGTCTGGTGTTACTTCTGGCTAGAAAAGAGATCCAGAAATTTTATGTGTTAAGGTATCATCAGCAAAGAAAATCTTGTTACCTATAAAGAGCTTGAACCAACTTGCACTTCTGGCCTGATTTTTTGAATGCAAAGGATTTCTTAGAAGAATCTTCATTGCCTCTAAAAATAAGACTGCATTTAAACAAAAACAAACAAAAAAAGAAAGAAAGAAAGAAAGAAAGAAAGAAAGAAAGAAAGAAGAAAGAAAGAAAGAAAATCTAGCCCTGAACCACATATTCATTTTAGCTCCTAGATCTCTCAGAATCTGACTTCAGATCTTCTTCTCCATGTTCAAAGTTGGGTTTGATCAAAACTAGAGGTGTTCTTCACAAACCCTTCAAAATCCCAGCCCTGGTTTTGAGCAACTATGCATAAGGCCCATCCCTATCAGCTTTCTGTTGGGTTTCCTTTTGATCACAAGACGGTTTCTTTCTCCACTCAGTGGGCAATGAACCTTTCAACATTTACCCCCATGGCTGCAACAGCTTCATTTATCTTCATCTTTGAAAGCAACTCTATAATTATATCTTGCATTGTTCTCTGCAAGCCGCTCGCCAGTTAAGAAAAATATGTAATCAGCCACCTTCCTTTCTAGGCAAAGGTACGTGTGACCAGTGAGACCTTTCCAAACTAGGACTGTAAAAGAAGTTAGATGTTAGATAAGGACTATTCTCCAAAAAAGAAATAAGTGCAAAATGGAGAAGATAGACATCTTGCCAGAGAGTAGTATTTCTAGATAAACACTTCTGGTTATAGATGATTTCAGATCACATATCTGCTTTCCTGTGTTCCTTTGATTATTACTGCTTGTCACTGACACTAAATTTGGAATTTGTGGCTGACCCCCATTCCCTATTGGCAAATGACCCTGAAAGGGTTATCAAGGCCTTATACCCAGTTTTTTCCTCTTCCCGTGGCTTTAATTGTACTGGTAATCTCATACAGCTTGTGAATTGTGAGAAGAGAAGGAGGGGGGGAAAATGCAGAAGAAGTTGGGTTCAGAACCATGGAATTATGTCATAAACACAAAGTTTCTCATAGGAAAGTCTCTGTCTCAACTATGTAGGATGGGGTGGGGGGTGGGAAGGAGGAGGGAATTCTTCAGGAAACTCAGAAAGAAATAGATGTCTCCTCTTGTCTCTCACGTTTTGCAGAGTAAATGCTTGGCATTAAAGAAGCCATGGGCTCCCTTGTCAGGATGAATCATCCCCTTGGAATCCACATAGAGCATAGGATGAAGAGGCGGTATATTGCAAAATGCCAAATGCATGTGCTGGAATCACAGCCCGCTGCTTCCAGCACAGCCCCACAAACTCAGGCTCACTCATTCCCGTTCCCATTTCTGGTTTGTGTCTTGTCACCTAAAACATAAACAAAGCTGAGGAGCTCGCGGAGAGAAATGAGGGGGTGGAGGAATGGGGTGGAGGGAGGATGAAGTGAGGTTTCCACTGAGACCCAGCTCTTCCTTTCACTGCCCACAAGAATGAGAATATTCCTCTCCTCTCACACAGCCTGGTGCGTGGACCCCATCCACATCCCTCCTTAGTAACAGAAATGTGCTGCTGGAAGACAGCATCTTCGGGATGCTCCTGGGTATTTTTGCCAGCATCGTACATTTGGTTTGTTTTATTGCTCTGGCAATATTAGGTGCTCTCAGAACAGGATTATACTTCAAGAACACATGGCAAAAAGACAACGGCCTCACAATGAGTGCAGCCCGTAGCCAACTACCAAGATACTAGAATGAAACTGTGTATAAGTAACATTTAGCATAAGGTAACATACTTCAGTGCTGAGCTACAAAAGCATCTAAGCAAAAGGAACTTTTCAAAAGGATTGTGTTTATTTACTCCACAGCATTTCCTTTGAAGTAGAAAATAATGGTAATAATGACAGGGAAACACAGGTGAAATAAAATAGATGTGAAAAGCTTTTGAAGTGTTCCCTCTTAAAATGTTTAACTCACAGTCCACTGTATCTCCCCTTTTTTTGAGTACCTTAACATGGGATTGCCTTGCTGATGTCAAAGTACCAAAGGTAGCGCAGTGGGATACAGTGGTATTCCAGGGAAGCTGTAGAAATGGGCTCATTTCCATGGTTCCCACTGTTCTAAATAAACACAACTACTTTATTCCCATCACCTCCTCATTCCCACATGCCTCTGACAGTTGGCAATAATAGAGTTGCTGAATTCATATGGAAAGAAGGAAATGAAATATTAAAATAACAAGAGAAAGATAAGATTCGCATTTGTACTTATACCATTGGCTTTTAAGAGAGTTTCCCCTATTAATATTGGGTTTTGACACAGGGAGGGGGAGGCCAAGTTTTGTGCATTTCAAATGCTGACCATCATCCTGCTGTCATTAGCATCGTGTTTCCGAGCTAACGGATCATTCAGCAGTAACAGCTTAATTCAGATTGAGCAGATACACACAGCCCCATCTCTGTCAAACTAACCAGGCTGCACAACATGGAGTTTATGCCAGCTTTACCCTGGATGTGTCTAGACAGACAATATCTGATCTGGCTTAAAGTAAAAATGGCATGAACAGACAATATCTGTGCTGGCAAAAACCCTGGCAGGACAGAGTTAAACTGTGACATCTTTTTTTAACAGTCTCAAGTCAGTGAGGAAAAATTTATGTAAGAGCAGTATTTCATATGTAGCCATACAGCTTTTCACTCGGTACTGGGGGTCCTAATGGTGGATTTTCTGTATCACTGAAATGCAGCTGTAGCCTTTGTTTGCACCCATGCTGTGAGCTCTACATCTTCCTTGTGTTTGATCCAGCATCAGCACAGCTCTTAAATGAGGTTTGGAGCTCATGGAATTCATGCAAGGATTCGTTAAGTCTCGATGAAGCTGTTTCTGAAGACATACCCAAGTTTGAATACCAAAGCATTAAAAATATTGACCATATTTGGCCCTGGATTTAACATTCTCACTAATTCTACCAGTCTTCTTGGAAAAAAAGCTTTCATGCGTCTGCCAATCTTTGGCTTATAGGCTCTTTAAAACTCCACTGACTTTTTTGACTGCCAGAGACCCTTCCTTCCACGTTTCCCCGAAGTGACATCTCCCTTACTTGACCATATCAAAGAGAGTGACCATACAACTGTTTTATGCCTCCACAGCACTTTCGCAGACTGTTTTCCAAGCAAACTGTGCTTTCCATAGGTCGTTGGGTAAGCCTGGCAGAACTGCCACACATGAATTAGAAGGGTCCTGATTCATATCTCAGCTGCAAAAAATGTGCAAGACATACACTGAACGAGCCCAGCCACCGGATGGGAGGACTCAGCTAATTGGTGGAGTTGGCTCAAGTACTTGGCCACCAGCTGGCTGATACAGCAGCCTCCAGCCCCAGGGAGTCAAATGTTCCACCCAGAATCAAAGCTGGGTCTCTTTAGTGGCAGAGCAGAGCAATAACCTATGGTACCACATGGCTCAGAACATTTTTTAATTATTATTATTAATTTTGAAATATAAAAATAGTATAAACTCTTTTCCAAAATTTAATTTGCATTTTAAAAAGCAGAAAAGAAAAGAATGAAAGCATATGGTATCAATCATATTTTACAATACTTGTAACTGCAGTTCGGAAACATGTGTTTCCTAACTGCTCATTCAGCAGTATCTGTATAATTTTTTTAAGCAAAAAACAACCCTCTAAACAAAGCACTTAAACTAACCAGCATTGCATGATATTGTACTTAGCTGAAATGAACCATTTTATTTGGGTGTAAGCTGAATAGAACCAGTGGTTACTGTTGCTCTGTTACTATTCCAGAAACCTTCTTTCAACTTTAAATTAGATTCAGGAAGAAAGGAAGAAAAATACCATTCCTTCAAGTATCACTGCAATTGCCACTTCTGTAATGGCAAACACTGAAAGTGTGGTATATCTTGTTCATGCTGTTGCCAAAGCACTTTATACAACAGAGGCTCTGCCTTAACGGAACAAAAAATGGCTCATCAAAACAGGTTCCTTGTCTCTGTAGTGACCTTTTAAATGATGCTTCTAAAAAAGCACAGGATCTGCCTCATTCATTTAGCCAATTGATGCTGAGAAGGAAAGTACTTCAACTTGATCTCCTGTGATGATTAATTAATATTTGGATCATCTTTCCTTTGTCATTAAATATGGCTGAAAAAGTAGGGTCATATTGCTGTGAGTGCCTTGGGATGCCCAATATATAAACTTCATGAATTCAACTCATATATTTAATAACCCTTCAGAGATCCATCTCACATCAATGTGGAGGAATAACAAGAATTGGTTCCAGTTAGGTGACTGGGTGTAAGCTGTTTGCCTCAAACCAAATGCAACACTTTCTTTTCTCAGATCAGATCAGTACCCAATTTCTCCAGAGACTGAGTACCCCTCCCGCACCCCCAACACCCTCCCTGGTACCACCATCCTGTCAAAACCCATTTTCTCAGCTGAAAGCCACTGGGTGATTTTTAGCAGATAAATGCGCCACCTTCAAAATTCAACTCTATCGCATTTTGTTTGTTTGTCTGTCTCACTGCTGTGTTCTGTGCACCTTCTTGCAACAGAGTGATAATATAGTTACTGCCAGAAAAAAAGGATGGACATCCCTCTTCCTCTCTCAGTCACACCGACATCCATTCATTTTACACTGAAATAACTCCATTGACTTTATTGTACTTGTTCTGACTTGGTATTGGTACAAGCAAGAGAAGAACAAGGTTCTATTTTTATTTTTCATTTCCTATGTGCAGCTGATGTCTGAGACCCTGCAGCATGCCGGCCTTTGCTGAGAAATTTGACAAAAATCCACCCTTCTCTCTGCTGATAAAACAAGGGTTTATCAGCAAGAAATTAGCAAAGCAATCAACATGCAAGAGGATCCTCTTTTAATAAGTGCTAACTTCTATTTTCCTAATAGGCATTAAAAACAATAACACTACATCCATGATACAATTTGATTAAATTGGCTCCGATGGCTTTGGGAGCAGTAATATGATTAAATATCTAACACAGAACATGTTCTTGGTGGCTGATCGGCAGAGTGCCTAGCTTTTATTCCACATACACTGCAATTCTTGGTGATGATGGCATTAACCATTTCCTATGCAAGCCTGATGGAAAATCCAAGTGCTTCCCCATCAGCAGCACCTGAGAGACACCCTGGGGCAACACTGTGGAGTGAAGAACTGGGAATAATTTCCAAATATTCTTTTCCTACCTCTCCTTTTTATCTTACATCCAGCTCCTTGGTCATTGCTTGACCTGTGAGTGGAAAATGTTTTCCTACCATTTATTTTGAAATACAACCACCAAAGTAAGGATCTTGACACAACCCTCAGTCCAACCCACACCACATGTCAGGTTCTCCTCTCCCCTTCATGTACAAAACACAAATGGAAGTATTCATTCCACATTCAGAAAGTTACCATGTCTCCCATGGCCAGACTATGTAATTACTCCTCTCTGACCGGTTTCATGGCTAAAATGACTGAAATTTATCCCTTAAAATAAGAGAGATTTCTATGTCGTGGCATGATTTGTAAGTGACTTAAATATGATTCCCTTGTGTAATGAAGTGCTAATGCATCTGCTACTTTTAAGAAATTTTAACTGTAAGAATTTATGAAGCAATCCTATTGAAATCAAGCAGTTTATAAGACTCCTGCTTGAGCTTAAGCATGTGCTTAAGCGCCTGATGCATTGGAACCAGTGGTTTCTGCACAGACCAAGATCCACTGCAGTCCAGCTGGATTTCAAGGGAATTTGCCAAGATCCCAATAACACAGCTTCCCAATATTACATAAAATAAATCGTACAAACCTCCCAACATCATGATTTTTACAAGCAAAGCAGTTTATGTACCCCATCCTGTGGCTAACAGATCAGATATTGTAACAAATCCTTCTTTCTCTCCTCAGTGACCTATACTAAAGGCCCATGGCATCAGGACATCAAGAAATAAACCCAGTCAAGCTCACGAGGCAAAATATCTAAACAGATTCATGTTGCTCTGCTTTCCCAGTATATTCTGTAGGTTGGTTGAAACAAACACAAAAAAGCCCAGGTGGATTTGTCAGCATATTTATACTGGACAGACTGGAATAAAGTGTCTCCAGTGCTTCAGAACAGAAAATTTCCAGGTGCACAGCAGTATTCGGTATCTAATGCTGTTGAATACAAAGCTCAGCACTGAGGCAAAAGGAAATAATTATTTCAACTCCTTTTATCAGACCCCACATCATGCATTTGCACTTGTTCCAGACCCAGGGCAGACTTCAATGTTTATTTTTCGCATTTCTGAGAGGTTTTAGCCATATGCAGAAATATTTTGTAATTACCATTGTGTAAGGAGTGACCTCTTCACACAGCACTTGACCATCACAGTTAAAGAAGTGAAGAAGGGAATCCTCATGACCAGCTTCTTACCAGATGAGAAGAAAAGGCAGAGCAAAACAAGCAGTTTCTGCAAAGAATGCACTACAAATTCACGTCCTGAGTTCAGTACAGTTCAGTACCTACATTTCTAATTCAAGAAAAGTCATCTGTCCTCTTGTCTTCCCTGGACAAGATGACTGTCTAATAGATAACTGGGAAAGTTAAGCTACTTTTGGATTTAAATAATTTACAATGCAGTGGAAGAACAAACCTTTTTTTTAATTAATCAAATTCTGTAAAATCTGATAATTTAACAGAATCTGAAGTACCAATGATGATGTAATGACATATCCTGAGAGAAAATTCTATACATTTTCCTCCTCTTCTCCTCTAAATCAGTAATTACTAACATAATGCTAAATAAGAAAAGATTTAGTCTCCAGTCATGGAGCCTTTGATGTAGCGCACGGCTTTTTTGTTCTAATTCCCTATAGATAAAATAGCCACAGATTACTTCTTTGTACCCTAACAGCTTTCTCACCATGCCTTCCCACAGCACAACTTCTTGTTCAGTCAGGCTGGCAATATCTGTGGTGACTTACGCTGCTTATTTTTTGTTTTCATGCCTGCAAAGGTTCACACAGCCAGGGGAAGGCTCATTTCTGAAGAGGAATAATGCACTGAGAAGCCTCCTGGACCTTGTTCATGGTCCTTTCCAGGAGAACTAATTGCCAAAACTAATTAAGACTGAAACTGATGGGGTTCTCTCCCACATAGACTTTACAGGATTAGGAACAATACTAGCTAGCTGTAAACACGGTCTCTTAAAAAAACTACAGATTCACTTTGCCGAAGGCTTAGAGTGGGCGGGGATCAGAAGCTTTTTGATATGTAAGTATACCCAGCAGTAATAAAAGTCTTACACCAGGTTAACTACACAATTTGCTAATAACATTTGCTGACACAATCCATGAAAATCACTCTGGCAGCCTGATTTCTGGCAAGTGTACAAACGTTTTATTGAACACATGCTGCCTATGAAACATGGTCTATGAAAACATGGCCCCCCTATTCGCAAACGGGCAGCTGAGGAACATGTGAATAAATACCTGCTCTTGATTGCTCCTAGCTTATAGCAGGCAGGAAACCTCCAATTCTTTTGCCCACATTTTGGAGGGAAAAGCAAGAAAAAGCTTCTCGACTAACTTCAGTGTTGGAGAGCAAAAGCCCATAACCTTCCTCACCAGCGAGTGTCAGTCAAGGCAGGCATCCCACATAAAAGAAATTGCTTTTTTCACACTGTTTCGAGTTGAAACATGGTCTGCTTGTGTTCTTCCACTCTAAGTGGAGCTTTGCAGAATTCAGTGATGCATATTATAAACCAAAATTTTTCAGGGACACAGCTCTGTCTAGCCTCCCTGGGAACTGCGTACAAGAATCTCAAGGCACTGTTTTGCCCTGAGATCGGCCCTGGCTGCACAGGAGAAAGTCCCAGGGAATATGTATGACTAGACACATAAAATACGTATCCAGGCTGACCTACCCATTTGTTTATAAAACAGCAGAGACTGAAGCACTGCTAATCACTGCCATGATGCTAGACCAGCATGATGCAGTTCAACAGACACCTAGACCCTGCTGGTAAAACAAGGACATGTGCAGTGGTCCAAGGTATACTGGATCCCCTCTCCATCACCATCATCTCCAAAAAGTCCTGTAAAATAGGACAGCATGACACACTACGTTACTGACTGCCTGCTCAAGGCAGGCTGTTACAAGTAAACGGGTAGAATTTTTTTCCCGTGTTTCAGCTGAATGGCTGCCACACTTCTGGGGCAATAATTAAGACTAGTCAATAAAACAGTTGTTTTTTCTTTCACTATTGGCAAATTCACTTCTATGATATGATGATGTGTCAGTAACATCTATTTGTTTCTTACGTCTCTTGCAACATCCCTCAGAATTATCCAGAAATGGGAGAAGTCCTCAAAAAGCTGAGAAACTAGGTGCCAATATAATGGCTGGTAATTGGTGGGTTTAGGGTTCTCGCATTTTTGTTCATATAGAAAATATTGCGATGCAATTCTATTCCAGAAATAAATTCCATTTTAAAAAAATATTCTATTTTAATCTTCACATTTTGCTTTTTCTATTCATACACACAAATATACAGAAACAAACAACAAACAAATAGAAAAAATAAAGAAAAGGGAAAGCAATAACCTGAGAGGAATATATATAGAGAAGCATTGGTTTCACCACAATATTCAATAGAATCATAGAAGTTTCTTAACATAGCTGTTAATGATAGATCATATCTGGTCATGTTGATTTATCAGCTATGCACTTCAATCCAAGTACACACATATTTGGGAGAAGAATTCACAAAATACATTGTGCAAGCCTGTCCACAAATCAGGGCCATGTTGTGAGAGAGCCTTGCCTAATTTATAGCTTTGAGAGGAAGTTGTGCAAAACTTGTGGCTGGCCTGAAAGCTGGAAGATTTGATCAAAGCCAAACCCCTTGACTCAAAAGGGTGCCTTGCAGATTCATACAAAGCCAAATATTCTTATAGGTGCTGTGAGTGGTCATCTGCTCTCTCCTTGACATTTCAAGAATTATTTGCTAGGAGGGAGAGATACTTCTGCACAGGATGACTGTCTGATTTTGTACAACAATTCTTGCACAGCAATCTACATGTCTGCAAAGGTGATAGTAATAACACTGGGGTATTTTTATGTCAGGGAGGAGCCTTCTAATTAGCGACTATTAGCATCATATTAAATCTTTGGCTTTAGAGAAGAAGCCTCTCAAGTTTAACAATAAGAACTGTAAACTTCTCCTTCTCAAGAGGTACATGATGTTCTAGCAGCATTGCCAGCATGGTTTCCCATCTTCCCTAGAGCAGTTTCTTTATTTTAGTGTGGCACAGACCCAAATTCAGTACTTTTGGAGTGTCTGGCCTGTGCCAATCTAGTAGTCTTTGTTAATGGTTTCATATTGTTGCAATTGTCTTAGTGGCCGGAGTCCTCCACGTTGGCACAAGTAGGGTGGCTTCTGTTACACTGCAGATAATTAACCGTATGACTTTGATATGTACAAAATACACACATGCAAGATGGCATGTAGGAGGATATCCTTTACTGGCTTCTAATAACAACGTAGAAAACAAAGCAAGACAAAAGTCCTCCAAAACTGCAGAAGTAATGCCACAATAAATTAATCTTTCCAGTCATTATGTCCACAAGTGTGAAACAGTCTGAGGGATGCCAGATTCTTCCTCTGCATGAAATGCTGAATTCTGATAACCATTGAGTGATCCCTCATTTCTTCAATGTGCAAAGCTGTGAAACCCCAAGGGTTATTTTTTTCCCTTTCATTTCTCTGCTGACAAGTGGCATGGGAAGTGTAGAAAGAGTTTAAAAATTTAGCTTTGAGAAAACATATTCCCAATGGGACCTACTTTATACACTGATTTCAATGGAAAACTATTTTCCTAAAGGGTTTTTTTTTTCATCCCCTTTTCCAGCTTGCTTCATGAAACCAAATGTTTTACATAATATTGGAAATCAACCCCCACCCCTCACTTACTCCCTCCCTCTCTCTGTCTGTCTCTCTGTGGAATAGGCAAATCAATGGAGAAGTGTTCAAGCTTTTGTTAAAATGAAAGAATGGAAAATTAAAGGAGGTTGTTCAGAGTAACAGTCACATAAAAATGTACAGCCTGTGGTTCTTGACTCTCTTTGACTGTAGAACTGTTGCTCGTTTCTCTCCAGCTGCCTGTGATAAAGGTACATATGCGGTCTGTATATAATTATATGAGGGTGTGCAGGCAAACCCCTGCACAGCCAGGATGATGTGAGGTTTCTCTATACACTCATTATGTTCCTGGACTTTCAGATTTTTGTAGACAAAATAAGATTTCTTTCATTAAAATGGGATTTATTTGTGGTTCAATAGCCCGAGGCTGTAGAAAAACAGGGCATTTCACCATTGTGTCATTGAACACTGAACTCTTGCCTTTTAATTATATAGGTTTCTGACACCCAACCAGACTTCTCTTTTTTTCCCTCCTCCCTTTAAGGGAGATGACGCAATTGTGACATAGCCAGGCCCCAAATAAGAAATTCCTAACCCAGATGGACACAGTATAAACATTCAGTTGCAGAGACGCTTGGTTTAGTATTGTGGCAGGACCCGGTTGATTTGAACCACACTTTTCACAGGGCCTTGCTGGCCCCCAAATGAGAAATTATTGATCCAAGTGGAGTAACATAAGGAATCTGTCATGCAGGGAGAGCTACGTGGAGGCTTCTCCCAGGCAGATGGACCAGCTGAATAGTCAGTGCTTTCCCTGGTGAGAAATGAAACTGGAACAGGTTTTTCCTTTTTCTTTTTTTTTTTTTTTTTCCCTGGTTCATGTAAATTTTTACCCAGTGGTATCTGAAAGTGAGGTATTTCTTGTCCTAAAGTAAAGGAATTAAACTGTCCTTAATTATGCAAAGGTAATTTGAGCTGATGAACAGGTCAAATAAAAAAGAATTACAATCCAGCTTCGCGTAGATCAAGGAAATCTTCAATCTGAAAATGAAACGTGCTGAACTGTCCCAATTCCTATTAAATTTCAGTTTGTGTTGCTGTGTTCAACAGCTCTGGAACTCGGGCCATCTGGGTCCTTTCACATCTGTGATCCAGGCTTCCCAAAGGTCAAAAAAGCCTGATAGTATAAATCTAACACCCAACTCTGAAAGTCATGAAGTTCAACTCTGCCCTGAAAAATCAGGATCATTGGAGTCTGCCTGGCCCAGAGACTGACGTCTTCAGTAATCTATTTCACATAGCAGTGAATGTAGACTTAACAGTTAAGAAAAGAGCTGTATGAAACTTTGAAGCAAAAATGTAGAAATGTGTGTGTGTGTGTATATATGTTCTCTCAATAGATAGTTTTTTTTTTTTTTTTTTTTTTTTCTCTTTTCAGATGCAGGAGACTTATTTTGGAGGGAGAAATGCAGGAATAAAAAAGTCCTCAAATATTAATACCTCACTACTATTCTGTTTGATAAAAAATGTCATTTCACTGACTTTACATTTGCAATGAAGTTTATAAAATTATATGTAGTAGAACATCAACTTTTTCAGGCCCAATTTCACAACAAATTTCTGTTTCAAATAGCTCTAGGAAAAGTATTAGCTGTTTGACTCTTCCTGTAGTGAGATCCATAACATAAAGGACTGTGCCATCTTCACAGAAAGACAAAGAAAGAATCAGCCATACACTGTTTCAGTGTGCATATATGGTAATATTTTTAACTATGGTATTGTATCACATTAAGCAAAACTATCTGGCAGGATCTTAAAAAGAATTCAAATCAAAAGATTTCTAAGCACCATCATAGATAATAATTTAATCCAATTGGAAGTCAAGACTGAACACCTAGTATTCATTGCCAGGCTTTCATCACATGCCACTATTATCACTCATTGATTAGATGAATTAAATTTTGCAACCAAAAGAAGGCCTTGCATCTCCCTTGGACCTGATTCAATACTTCCCATAAGGCCAGATTTATTGTAAGCCTTACCCCTTTCTCAAAGTAGTCCTGCAAACACAGACTCAGGAGGAAAATGATCAATTAAATGGCATAGTCTTTATTTGAATGACTGTGGCTAAAACTTTTTGCTATTATCCAAATGATGATAAGGATTTCCCCAGTAGTCTCTAAAATCATACACATACAAAACCTAAGCACTATACAGGCAGGAAATGTCCAGGTACCAAAGGATCCAACTGTCTCCCTGTATCTCCCGGTACAGTATGGCAGATCTTTATGAAAACTTTCCTGCCCATGTGGCACCTGGTGCAACAAGGAGTTAATGATGAAGTATCAGGAATTCACCACAGCATCACCTGATGTGTTACCTATGGTTCCCTACAAATCATTAATGTCATTTTCACCAATGCAAACAGGCACAAGGAGAGAGAAGGAGAATCTGGCAGTGCTTTTCTGTGGCCTGTCTACACATATTTTGTGGGATGGCAGTGCAACATGAACCACATCATGAAAACTAGTCACAGCTCTTTACACTGAGTGTGCTTTGGGTGGGGCTGACAGCAAATAAGGTGACTTAAAGGTATTATATGAAGGCAATGAAACCTTGGGATAAGAGGGCAGGGCAGAAGGCAACTTGAGCAGCTCTACAGAGGAGGAGTTTTTTTAACTAGAGTTCCCCCACCAAACTCCCTGTCCTTTGTATTTATTTTTTTTTTCCTAGCATCTTCTCTGTGTTACTGGAAAGTATCAGGAGAAGCAATTGAGTTAAAGCTTGGTGGAATTATCCCTTTCATAAGCCTGTGTCTTCGGTTTTTTAAAGTAAAGGTTTCCTTTATTAATTTTACCCAGCTAGCATTCACTTAGCATTTGCTTTGGGGGATAATTGACAGGTTGAGGCGACACTCGCCAGAATGAGAGCCATAAATCAGAAATAATTTCCAAAATTGGCTGAGGGGCTGATATGTTGAATAGGCAAATACAGGTAAAAATCTCTCTATTAGGCCTGACAGGAGCAGCAAATGTCAAGCAAGTGCTCCCTAATGCACCAGATTAGATTAATTTTGTGGTTCCTTCTTTGGGTGATTTTGTCTTTGGCATGCTACTGTGCTCTGACAGTGCTACCAGACTGCTCTCCTGGAGGGGGGAAGTTTCTATTTTCCTCTTAAAGGAGGAGTAACCAAAATTGTTTGGAAAAAATTATGACTTTTTTAACTCTATCTTGTCTTTAAAATGAGTACCTTTCGAAGTCCCAGCTGTAAAGTAAAAAAAAAAAAAAGCTCAGAAAAACCCCAACCCGCAGAAGATTAAAGTATTTGTCATGGGGAAGTGATAAAGTGGAAACTCCTTGGTCATCTGGGACAACTCAGTATCCACTATATTTGCCTACTGAAGTCCATGGCAAAACCCTCTCAACTGAATGGCATGAGATCATTATAAAGTAGGTAGATTGCCTGGCAGAAAATTAACTTCCAATAGTTGTGTTCACTCAGTGCTTTTCTGTCAAGGCTATCAAAACATTTCGCCAAGAGCAGTGCAGTTAGTAACAGATAACTGTTACAAGGAAGTAGGTAGCTGTGATCTTATTTGACAGAGAGCTCTGCTGGTGGTGATGCCAAAGACAGTGATCAGACACTAACGACTCCAATACCCAAAGTACATAAAACCAAGTCTTCAAGTTTCATGCTTTTAATTGCCTGGCAGCAAAGGTGAAAATAATCAGAATTTTGAAAATTAAAGTGGTTTTGGTCAGTTTGTCCGAATCTTTTTCATAACTTTCTGCTAAATAAAAGGTGTGTTTCCTCCAAAGCCTTTTGAATGCAGGCACACACATTAAAAAAACACATACACTGCAAAAATGGCCAAAATTCAGTCCCAGAATAAAACTGTGAAACTTCACAGTTTCTTCCACTGAGCAATTATTTCAGTTTTCGCCAACAGGAATGGTGAGATTTTAGCATCAGGTTTTTTTGTTTGCAACATAAATACTTGTAAAGCAAAAAACTGGTAGCTTTGCAAACTCTAGATGTATTTAAGGATCTTCTGTGAGATATGATGGATGAGCTCTTGTCATGGGAAGCCAGAGAAAGAAAAGTTCTCTGAGTACCCCAAGACTCAAGACCTTGAAAGATAACAAGGTTAGGGTCATTATACAAGAAAGACGATTGCAGTCAATAGTGATGGCTGAAACGCATAGAGAAGTGTGGGCTGGTAATCAAACTGACAGATCACAGTATTTCCCACTACTCCCAATTTACTTCTTCCCTGAAGTCATAAGCAGGTCAGTTTTTCCACTCCTCTGCCTTAGATTTTGTATTTGTGTATAACTCACTGTACCAGAGTTAAAGACGAAGCTCAATGCTGAGCTCCACCCAAGCTTGGAAAAAAAATCCCTCCCCATCATACAACCTGGGCATCTGTTCTGTTTTCAGAGACTGGAAAGCAGACTGGCTGCTTCCCCAAGACTGCACATTGACACAAACTCTAAGGGACTTAAGATGTTGTGTAGGGACATCTCTTTCTATTTACTTCAAATCCTGCTGGAGAGACAGCCTTCCAAGAGGACAAAGAGGATATGGCTTGTTCAATCTAGCAGAATGCAGCTTGAGAAGGGGTATAATCAATCTATAAATGCACCAGGAAGAAACTGGTATGAGCACAAAATGTTCCATGACCAAAGAGGTGATGTTGACCCGGTAACAAAAGCCTGTAGAATAACCTTGTGTACCCTTAGGCTGGAAATTAGACGAAAGTTGTTGGAACAGTTTTCTAATAAAGGAGCAGAGGACCAAACTAATAAATCAGCTTTAAAACCCTGATAATTCTATTAATTTTATTATTATGTATGAAAGTTGTTGCTAGTGGATGTAAGTTGGACTTGATCCAAAGCACCTCTTGCACAATCATGTGTTCCTGGTGTAGAAAATAGGGAAAACAAGTATAAAAGTTTACTTAATATATGTTAGAAAAGGAGAGGTAATTTAACTGATGACACTTGTTACTCACAATTGCTTTGTTTAGACTTAGAGAAGGCATTTCAGCAGCTTAACTTGAAGCCAAAAGCATGGCAAAGAGAATGGCTAGATCTGTACAAGGCAAGTTGGGGGCAGTATATGTCAAAAGTCTTGCTTATTAGTATTTTATTTTATTTTATTATAAACATGCAAGTAGAAGCAGCTACATATTTACCTTGGGCTTTGACACTCCCCCCCCTCTCCACTTCAAGGTAACAACGCCTTCTTGAAGAGCTCATCACATGAAGGACTGTGAGTAAAGTCTACATCGAATCTGGTACTAATAAAACTAGACTAAGACTAGGAACAGAAGTAGACTCACCTAGGAGTACATTTCCTATCACAGGCACCTATGGTTTGATGGGCCACATACATTGAATGTAGCTCACAGCCAGCAAAGCTCTCCAGACTTGAGATCTGACTACCCCCTCCTACCAAAAAAATCTCAGATGTGGGAAAAGACTTATTGGAACACTTCTCTGAGGTTCACCCAAGGGAGGTTTTTTTCCTCTTTCCTTCTTAAATGAGAGGAGTATCTAATAATACAGTAGCCATAACTATTTGAGTTTGGTCTGCTCCAGTCTGAACACCCACCGTGTATATTTCTAAACCATTTGCCCTTCCCTAATTCTTACAAACCACTTTACAACTCAAGTCTAATCAATAACAACTGTGTGAAACAGCACTCAGACAGTAAAGAAGTTGGAATTCCCCTTAATAGCCCTTTAAAGGAGTTTTAATTAATTCCATGCGCTTCTGTAGGATTATCAACTTTACAGTATGACTGCATGTGAAAGCTTTAAGACATTTCACTTATGTCTGCAGGATGTTATGTTACAAAAACTGGTTTTCATGGCTTGTCACCGCTCCCCATTAGCTTCGTGATTAATCCTAAAATCCCACTCCTCCTTCCCTTTCTACTTTAACTAGCTGTCTCCGCAATTTCTTGTATTGGCCCTTCTTACATCCCTTCTCCTAGAGCTTGATCCAGCTCTTAGTAAAAGAAATAGAAAGATTTCCACAGATGGTAATGGGAGCTTGGCAGGATCATTCCCTTCATTTTGCTTACTGCTCAGAGAAGCCATTTAGCTAAGGCTGTGCAACAAATCCATTGCACAGCTCCAGTTAGAAGTCAGTCAATTCTTAGCTCTTACCCAGATGCCTGAATTTCCTCACATTTTTCAGTTTCCAATGGGTATTTCTTTTCTTTCATCACCTCCAGGTTCTTCTCAATTCCTGCTCCTCTTTTCACCCTTTTATTCTCTTTAGCCCTTATTTCTATTCCTTCTACTTCCTAATTCAGGTCCTCTTTCCAGGATCTCTTAGTTCCTGACTTCCTGCACTTTTTCCCCTTGTGCCACTGATCCTTGCCTCCTTCCAGTTCTTAGCACTGCTGAGCCATTCATCTCATTTCCATTAATCACACAAGACTTGTGCTAATTATTGTTCAGCCGAGAAGATCTGAAATAGCATCAGAAATGAAACAGAGCAAGAAAGAGAGGGAGAAAAGATTTGCTTTTTTCTTTTTTTTTTTCACCATCATATTTACAACCAGTGACTTTTCTTAATGAGCCTGTGAAAGGAAGGCAAGTGATGTTAGTGCAGGAAAGCCTGAGCGCAGTGTGTCGTTAGAGGCTAGAGTTCATGCGCTGTCCAGAGCATGTTTTATCAGGTCACCGAGTCAGACGCACTATAGGGCAATTTCTCTTTCTCAGCATTAACCCTCAACTCCGAGTCTCTGCTGGAAAGGCCTCCCCCTTCACAAACACTCCAGGATAAGATGATAAGAAGATTACAAGTAAAGCCTCTCTTTAGCAATTCCACATCTCCTGTCAGACACAGCAAGTTAAATTACAGTGCAGGCTGCAAATGCATTGATCATCCACTCAGCTCCTACAACCCAGGGGTGAAAAGATCCATGCCGAGGATAAGTGAAGTAATCTCAGGAAAGTTTATTTTAGCTGGGAGGGGTTAAACAAGTTCAATGAGGCAAGGCTTCAGCAGGGCACTGGAGCCAAGTTCAGCAATGTCTTGTTTGTGCAGGTACAGGCTGCAGGTTATACATGCCACAGCTGTTCAGGTCTCCTCCGGTGCACTCGTATCGTGCCGTGTGAGCTCGACACCTCACCAACGGCAACGGGGAAGTGCTCCAGTCATTCCAATGAAGGCCTCCACACATTTGCCATAACCAGAAACCCTTCCATACAGTAACTACCTCTTCACTGCAGTAACTCTATGCTGCTGAACCAGAAGAGGACTTTTTATATTCACAAGAGCTCCCATTTTTAAATAGGTGGCAATAGCATTCATTTCACCTATAAAATCTATACTGTGTTTTATGACAGAAGAAATAAACCTCCCTAAGCAGTTTTGACAGAGAAGGCAGGATTGTCCATTTTAAAGATAAAAAAAAAAAAGGTTATAAATCATTAGGAGTGCTTATGAATTCTATTCATGACTGCCTTCTTTATTAAAAAGACCCATTGTAAAATGGAAAGTTCA
The DNA here is from genome assembly GCA_035590275.1 of Ibycter americanus. NCBI lineage: Eukaryota > Metazoa > Chordata > Aves > Falconiformes > Falconidae > Ibycter > Ibycter americanus. The sequence goes on along the minus strand of JAVJGI010000063.1, from coordinate 9,068,422 downwards.
GAAGGCTTGGTGGTGAGCGAAAATGAATTATAATGACATCACTGGGTCATGAACTAGGCCCACTGGCTACTCTCCAGAATAAAATTGACTGGAAAGATCAGATGAGCCCATTTGTACTGAGAGACATCTGGGTGGCAGCCAGAGAATCTGGGTTCAAGCTCCCTATTTACAGAACACACTTCCCTTTCCCCTTTCATTACTAGGAGTAATCTGGATTTCCCAGGCACAATGTGTGGGATAGTCATGTCACTCAACTGAGATTCCAGGAGGATTTTCCCCAGAAAAGTTCTTCATACTCCTCACTTGGTGAAGGACCTTGTGAAGAATGTGAACATGCCAATGTCCAGCTGACACATACAGTAGATTCTCACTGCACTGCTGATGGGAAGCATTTCACCTTCAAATAAGCATAATTTGTCAGACTTTTCCATTGTTTTTTCCTCACCATCTCTTTCCCAGACAATAAACAGTGTCTGAAATCTGAGAGAAACTAATTTCTGACAAGAGGTCATCTGTAAGCCTTTAAGGGCATTTGCTGAAAACATGAGGGAACAGCATTTTTCCCCTCTTTTTGGCTTCACTTTTTCAGTTGTCTTTCTAAATGCAAAATGTCATCTCATTCAAAGCTTTCCAGTGTCATCTTCATCTTTGCTATTCTACATTTTATACTTCTTTGATATTGCTTGAGACTTCAAGGAAGCTTTTACCTAATACTGTAATACCTATTATCTGAAACATCTAGGTGTACATACACTTGCCAAAGAGCAATAATGCAGATCAGTTGGATGTCAGCAGTCCAGTAAGGTGGAATAGTATATCTTCTGGGGAAGAAAAGATGTCTAACCATCTGACCTTAGCACTGGCACCATCTCAATATTAATATATTTTATGCATGCATGTGCTAACGTTTTACCTTCCTTATGGTCCTGCAGGGAAGTTTCTCTTCTCCCTACTGAGGATTATTACCTATTCAGAGGTGGTTATGATTATAGATACTTACTAAGACAAGAATAATTGACCATAAAAAACCTTTTATATTCCCACAATTATTTTTGCATTGACTAAAAGTGTCAAGAAAATCTAATTTTATTAGCAGGTCCCTAATTTTGCTTTCGTTTAACTTACAACTAGGTTTCCTTCCCCACCCAAAGTATGTTTTCACTTTGAGGCATTTGGCAATGCTGTAAAAGAACAATTTGTCATAAGATTCCTACTGGGAGCACATGGATCAAATATCAAAGTTGATATGAAATACCTGTAGGGGAGGGAGTGAGCCTGAGGAAGGTATCGAGACCGTGTGTACATGGAGGAGTGTCAGAAGACATCTCTATGCAGGTTCCAGCAGTCATGAGTAAGTCTGCATAAAACCAAAAGTCTGACAGAGATTGAGATGGAGCCAAAAAAATATTTCATGATGGGTTTGGAAGATAGGAACTGAAAATCCAGTTCTTCTCACAAATGTGACATTCTTCAGTAAAATTTGAGCATAGAAGCCTATGAGGTTACCTAAGAAGATTTATTAGCTGAAACAACATAAACAGGGAATATCCGTGAGATACAAGTAGTTCATAATAATAGATGAGAAGTGTGACAGGAGAGTGACAGATTCTCAAACACAAGTCTGTTAACTGTAGGTGAATTAATGGTTTTCTTCTAGCAGGTCTTTACTTCAAAAAAGCAAAAACAAAATCGCAAACAAAACAAAACATGCTATCATTGCATTCAACCACAGATGGTAAAACTGAAACCCAGGCACACTGGGTCCTATCCCGCTTTGAGGGAATGTGCTGGCAATTCAGCCAAAGTAAAAGAAGACTGGACAGACCTTGATACTGCAATTATTATTACAAGAACTTTATCCTTCATGTCAGCCTGAATGTTTTCTGAAACCCAAATCTCAAAGGATGAGATTTTTTAAGGCACTCGCAAGTCTCTGAAAATGTGTACCTCGCTTACGTGCTTTTGAAGATCCAGTCCACATAGGTTTACAGGACTCTTTCTGAAAATGCCTTCGCTATTGCACAGATTTGACTGTGGCCCAAAGCTCATTATATGAGGGCCCTCAAAACCTCAGCAATACCCAGGTCCAAATTGGATCTGGATAAATAACAGGCCTAACCTCTGCAAAACACTATGGAGGCTCTGAAAGTGATCTCTGTAAGCATTTCCACGCTAACAGCAGGACAGAAAGTACGTGACATGGCTCCAGTAGAAAGCAAGTGTGGCTTTCTCCTGATCCAGTCCTGCGGTTTGTTCCAGGTACATCCCTCCATCCGATACCTACTGAGCTCACCATAGAAGCTATTCTACATTTTGTTGCTCTTTTTACCTGAATAAAGGATTTCAGGACTTGGCCTGATGTTAACAACATAGCTAACCAGAAACTTTTCAGTAAAATATGCTTTTTCAGAGTCAAAATGATTCGTGGAAATATTTCAGCTTCAACAGAGACTTCTAAGAGGACCGTGGCAACTGTCCCTGCCTTGGAATGTGGTTCACTTTCTGCCTCTGCTGTGGGTTTTCTGTGTCATCTGGGCCAAACTCCTTTAGTATCTCTATGCTTTGCCAGCTCTTTTCTTCAGAATTTACTGCCCTTACAGACAAAGCATTCACATTTCTTAAGCTTTGGATATATTATGAGTCATTGCAGAAAACACCGTGCAGGGTGCTCCGTGGTCCAGCACATGGCTGAAAACTGACTTCCAGCTGTTATGTTTGTCCAGTATGGCAGGGCACATACCCTCTGGAGGACACCCTTGACTCTTTCTGAGGCTAAACTTGAAGATCTGCCAATAGTCTGGAAAACCAGGTGAGTCTTGAAGTTACCCTTGGATAGGTCCCTGAGATAAAGAGCAGGTGTACCCTGGCCCTTTGCAAAGCAGAGATTAATATTCCTTCCATTTCCAAGACACGTTGCTCTCAGCTAAGGAAACAGAGCTGCCAAAGTCACCACAAAAAAGCACTGCTACCTTTTCCCATGTAGGGGCATAGTGTGGGTAACCTTGAGAGTTCATGTCCTGCAGGATTTTATTTTCCTAAAAGATTTGTAAAGCTAGCTTGAAATATTTTCTTCATCAAGTGCATAAAACAATGTGACAGAAAAATTCCTTCCTATTAGATTATATCCATGAATGAAAGTTTAATTGTTTAGTTTTAAACTGTTTAAGGAAACTTGCACATGAATAGGAAGTCAGGCTTTTAAGAAAGTCAGTCATAAATATAAACAAAATCATGATGCCAAACAGCAATTAGTGCTTTGTTCCTTTTTTGAATGACAGCATGCCTTAAATTCATTCATTTCCAGTTATGACTTGCTGCAATGTATAAAAATACTACTGTAAATCCACTAAATAAGCTTTGTCTTTTTCTTTTGAGGTTATTTGGCTTTTGTCGACTTTCTATGCAGTTTTCCCTTTATTGTGCAAGGCACAAAGGTCTCCACCTCTTTTTATAACTTTGTTTGGAACAGCAATTATTCATAACTGACTTACCTGGAAATGTTTCACAGATACAGACAGAGATTGTGCTCATCAATGGGAGCGCTAACAAACTGACTGCCGGGATTTTAAATGCCGTGGCATGTAGAATCAGTGCAGATCTAGATGGTTCTAATTGCTTGCAGTTGTTGAGTGACTGTCAAAACCATTTATTCTTACCGCTGATGGTAAATTTTCAGGGAAACATCACTGCAGACAAGAAAGTAGATTTTTCAAAGGCACAAATGGTAGTCAGGCATCTCGCTGCCATTCGCTCCTTTGAAAACCCTGCCCAAACTCCTTAGACAAGCTGCCTGGCAAACAGATGTGTAAGGATAGATTGGACATTTAGGTATCAACACCATCTTTGAACTTCTTGGATGAGGAGTCTGCCAACATTTTTTTTGGCCTTTCCACTAACACTTAATGTCTTCTAAGATGAAACACTAGCAAGTTCTTTAAGCTCATGTTATTTTAAATACAGGCCAAGACCTTTAACGAATTTGCTTAGTGGTGGCAGAGGAGGAAGAAAGATTTCGTCCTAAGTGTTGTTCAATAGCATGTCTTGGTTTTCTCTGGATGGTAGCCAGGACTGATATTTAAGAGGTGTTTTGCTGATGGACTATCCTACCTCAGTGACAATAACAGAGTAGCATAGTCCCCAGCAGCCTATCCATCTAACTAAATCTAAGAACAGATTCATAAAATCAGAGAAAATTCACAGAAGAGCTTGCAAGAATTTTACTCACTATTATCAAAAGAGAAGGGAATATAATCCTCTTCTAGAGCACTGGTTCTCACACTTTGGGGGCAAACAGAGCACTGTCAGCACTCCAAATTCATCATGAACCACCAAGCATAGTTAATCAAACTTTTAATTGAAAAAACACCAAAAAGATAATAGAACCTTGACCACAAAGATAATAGGACTTTGAAGACCACCTGCCACAATCTCATAGACCACTGACTGCCCTCAGACTAGAATCTGAAAGTTGTTTTTTATGAAGTTTCTCAAACTATCTGCACAGCACCATAAATACAAAATGTTAAGAATTAGTGAGATATCAGTAAAAAATTCATTGACTGTTTAATTTACAGTGCTTTGGATGCCTTAGCTTTAAAAGTCAGTGTGTAGTAAGGAAAAGCTTTTCCTATATCTTTTCTCAGCAGAATCCCAGAATTGGCATTGGGAGCTTGTAGCAATATTTAAAAGGAAAAGAAAAAAAAAAGAAACAGAGAAACTACCAAAATATTTGTGAACTAATCCTGCAGTACTAGAGATGTGACATGGAGATCAGCCTATTAGGAAATTGATTGAGATAGGAAAATTAAATTTATTTATGACTTTATTTCATTTACTTTATGTATCGCATTTTGAGGATTAAGAAACTAAGACCTTGTAAACAAAAAGCTGATTGGTATATTTTACTCTAAATTTTCTTCAGATTGAAATGGCACATTTTTTCTAGAACATAAACATTTACATTTTTAATGTTAATTTCACAGTATAGGATAAACATTTCACTAACTACTGATGGGCTTTTTGACGTCACAAAGAAAATCTCCTCATTTTACTACAAATTAAAATGACCAACTATGAAGTAAAAACTTACAAATAATTTCAGCAAGTGTTTCAGTTTAAAAAAAGGCCCAAAACAAAATCACAGCAAGCTTGATGGAAAAAGAGTCAGTGTTAAGTCTAGGAAGACAGCTAGAATCTAGAAGCAACTTTAAAGTTTAAATAGTGGTCGAGAACCATTTTCTCTTGGTTTTTTGTGAGATGCCTTTGGTGCCTTTGACAATGACATAGGATTAAGGCTCTAAAGAACATGCTGAGAACATGACATAGTTAGCAAGCAGGGCTCAACACACCTTCTGTCCAATTCTGAAGTGTGGAGTCTACTGCTAGAAACCTATTCAAATTAATTCAGTGACTATAATGAGCATCTGCCTAGGTCTATAGCACCAAAGATCCAAACTTCTACAGGCTCCAATTAAGCAAAATTCCTAGTGTTATCCATGTGTGGCCTCCACAGCACCTTCCAGGTCCTGAAGATAACTAATTAACCAAATAAATAAATGAATAAAATTGATGTCACGGGATAAGGTACAAAAATCACTGAGAACACGAAAGTATACAAAGCTTTCTGGTGGGACTTCTAAATTTTGTTTTAACTGGAACTCAAAGCCCTGGACGTTGGAAAAGGTCTTAATTTTCATCAACTCTAAACTTTCTAATGTGATATAGAATTTCAACATTGAGACAAAAAAATGAGGAAAGCTTAACCTACAATTACTCATCTAATAAAGTCCAGAGCCTTATTCTTAGGCGGCTGAGATAAATAGCCAAATTTTATCTGGAATAAGCATCTGAACTTCTGGGACGACCTCCAAACCTTTTATGATACATCTAAAATACACCCTTTTTTAACAGTCCATATGTTTTTGCCAGTCTTTACCTCTAAACACAGGCACTATACAGCCAAGTCTTAATGTATATTAAATCCCCTGATAGACAGTCTTAGTCAGAAACAAAGTGCCCTTGATCTACTGTAGTTTTATCCTGCCAGTTTAGTCTCTCAAATTTGAAAGTTGACCAGTGCTTATATGAAGATCTCATAAGTGTAACAGAGCAATAACTTATGTTCTGATTTCTGCACTTTTTCTCAGTTTTCCTTAACTCTCCTAAGCGTCCCTGTTAAGAAAAACTTCTTGGGGAGGAAAGGGACTCACAGTACCCTAAAGTGTAGGAGCAGGGCTGCAAGGGACCTTTTGCCTCTGTCTCTGCCCTCTTATGTTTTATATGCTGCCCCATTCCCTTTCATGTAATTAATCTGACAAGTTTTTGAACAGCTGTCTAACTTTTTCCCTGAGCCTCGGGTAGAAAATTTTTATCTTCGCTAAGAACAGCATGGAAAGCTTTTCCAAGTCAGTTAACAGTTTGTCTCACTGTGGGTTTTTAAAGTCTGAGTACAGATTTACAGCATGTTTTATGTATATTTTTTTAGTCCCAAGGTCCCTTCTCTTCACAGATACATACACAATGTGTCATGTAGAAAATATAAATTGTTGATTGTACAGGCACTTTCCTCCTTTTTAAACCTTTCCAAAGGTCTTTTTGTTAAATACACCCAGACACCGTTTGACAGATGAGGGGCTAATTGCTCTGTGAATTACCTCTATCGATTCCTGTTTCATGTTGAGCCAAACAAACAAAAGATATTAATGCTTCGAAAAAAATGAATGATGACCTTTCTCTGCAAACACAGCTTGCGGCCTCTGATTATTGGTGATTCCAAAGAGCAGCGGTCAATCGCAATAGCTGTAACGCTATGATCACTATAATAAGCTTGCCTGACCTTCTCTGCCATGTTAAGTGGTTTAAATTTATTTGCCCAACAACAGTGGAGCTTTCATTTAAAGTCACAGAACATTCAATTCTATCTAAAGACACAGGCTATTTTTTTAAAGCTTTACCTGTTTCAAAAATTAAAAAAAAAAAAGTGCCCCACTTGAAAGTGGCAATAATACTGGATACAAGGCGTAGCCAAGAAGTTATTTTAACCTGCATAATCAAGAGTCTTCATTATGTCTCTAACAGCGTGGATTTTTCTTGAGCATTTTGCCTTCCCACTGCTCCACTCATCTTAGAAGTGTAATCTGTTTTACACTCTGCCTTCAACAGAGTTGCAGTTGGGCACTATCTTTGCAGTTATCCCAGCTGGACTAAAAGAAAATCATTATCATTGAATGCAAATGCAGTCCTAAAATCCAGTCCCTGTAAGCAAGATTTCCCAAGAAGTGGTCGATAGCAGAATTTGGCTACAAGCAAAACTCCTGCAAGTCCTTCATCAATGTTCTCTCTCTTTCCCTCTTCCTAGCTGGTGTTAGTATGAGAAAAAAAGTAGAAATCAAGGTGAGGCAAACAGCAGAAGATGAAGCGCTTATCTTTTTGCTGGAAGCGGTCTGCAAATTTGCCGGAATATTCTTTATCTTGAGATTTCCACCTCCCTCCTTGGTTTCCTATGGAGAAGAAATAAGTGCAAGAGAATCCTTCATCTTGATGTCTGTGATAATATGACACTGTATCCATAAAATGGGAATAATAATCCTTAGTCCCCTTTTCAAAGTGCTTTTCTAAGTGTTGGATACAGCAACCTCAGTAAAGTCCTTGGGAATTCAACATTCATTTTGATCACTGTTATAAGCCACTGTAGTCTGGTATCAAATGAAGACTGAAATTCAGTAACAGGAAAATATGGTCTAAATTTGTTTAAGGCAAAAATACAGGATCAGAAATGATTCCTGGGGGAAACCAAAGCCAGCAGAAAGTTATTCTCTTCTCTCATCCTCATTTTTAAAGTTCTATTTACCTTTCTTTCTGCAAGGAAGGAAAACCACTATTGCTTCGGAAATTCCCTCCCCTTCCACACACACCAAGTATCAGCTTGGGGTCAGGGCCCAACACAGCTCCACCACCTGTTCATAAGGTCACCCTCACCCTCCTGGTCCCCATCCCTGGGTGCTCAGCACACCCAGAGCTTGTTTGGCTGACGGCCTCTGAGCACATGGATTCAGCCAGCATCCAGTCTGTGAGCCCCACTTTCAGCCTGATTGCTAATTCCTCTCTCTATCCCCCCAAAATACGAGGGAGTCTGAGGAGAAACAACAAGCAGTCATCAAGGTGACTCTGCTATAAATACAAGGCAAGATTAAGAGGGAAAAGGAAGCTCAGATGTGTTGGCGGGCTAGTAGCATCCTCAAAGGCAGATTTAAGTGCCGATGTAGACGTGCTTAGCTTGAGGAAAACTTGGAAGTGCAATAAAGCTGAGTCAAGTGCAGGAGGGTAGTACCTGCCAAAAGAAGTGGTGAATCAGGTAGTCAAACCATAGAAAAGAATACAGGAAGGAGAAATGTGGGGAAAGTACCCTAAAATTTTCTTTGCGGATATACTGGCACAGAGTATGGCTGTAGAGGATGTTTGTGTCTGCGAAAGAAACTTCTTCCTTAAATGAATTTATTATCAAAATGCCCCTGAGGCTGGAATTTAATTTCAAATAGAGCTTAAGTAATCAGACATCTATGTCTTGGAGCTGTGAAAGTCTGAGACCTGTTGTGCTGTGAGAGACAGCTATATCTTTAACATCAAAAATTAAAGTTCTGAGAAAAGTGTGTTTCAGGCTTAACAAAATTCTGATGCATTTATGTATCCATATCAGAGCTGCACCAAGGAAGGAACAGTCCTTTTAAACCTTTATGTGCCAAATAGCCTTGAGTCATGAGAATGGTGTAAAAAATGAAATCTCAGTGGCCACACCAAGGAAGAAGTTGTCCTTTCTCCACAGCTAAGCAGTCACATCCTCATTGCAGTTACTGTCCAGCTTGGCTGTCATGGTTGTTCTTTACTTGAAAGTTGTAGTTCTTCACTTGGAAAATGTAGCGTAGTGTAGTGTAAAGCACCACTCTGCATCAGTAGATCACAGTAAAGTTCAAAGTCCAAACTAGAGGTACTTTTTATAGAAGGAGAAACTGAGGCACAGAGCTGGAGAAAGGCACACAAGCAAGATAGAAAAGGAAGAAATTTGTCCATCTCATCCACAAAGTTTCACTTTCAGGATTCAAAAGACGGATTGTGATAAAGAACTTTCACAAATTCCTCCTGCTACATCTTCTTGCACATTTTAAACCAAATATATCGAACAAGTAGGTAAGTATTCACAAGCCTTGAAATAAAGAGGCATCTGGCTAAGTACTGAACAGGTGTTGAAAATATGTTCACACAGTTGTCAGGGTTTTTCAATATACCAATATTCTGGAGACACTGGGGGAGGTGGTTTGTTTGTGGTGGTTGGTTTTTTTTAATAAAGACGTCTCCAGCATTTTAGCCTGGGCTGCTCAGCACAGAGAAGGTGGGGAAGGAGACAAGCAGAGGGGAGAGGTATATTTTAAAACAGTCTTCCTACTGGCCAAAGCCAACTTGATTATGCATTAAAACAGTGTTCATTTGTTATCTACTAAAAGCTTTTCTCATCTGCATAAGGGGTTGGTGCTCTCAGACCAGTCTGTTACTTCTGCTGTATCTTCCTACAGCCTTTACTTTTTTCCTGCCCAGATGGCCAAGAAGCACAGGGGTGAGGATGCTCCTGCTTCCAAGAAACTGCTCCAGAGCTCCTATGTTACTTTTACCCATTTCCATGCAGTCACTCCAGTCCCTTACAAGTTCCTTTCCAGTGCATTTTCCTCAGGAGTAAACTGGACTTTGAAAACATAGAAGGAATAAAAATAAAGATCTGTGATAAACATTTTAAATAGCTGGAGGTCCTGCAAAGCGTACTCCTCACCCTAAAAAGTAACTATTCTGTGAGTTTTCCTCTCCCTACCAGCCCCTTTGATTTCAAATAGCATCACTGCGTTTGGGTAGAGTGCAATATACTTTGGCCTGGAGACTGGTTTCTTAGCAATAGGCTCCACCAGTGTAGCAGGCATTAGGACTGGTTTCTCACCAGAGTAGCTGTTCTGAAATGCCATTTCACACCAGCTGGGGATCCGCTCCTTAAGAACAAAGGAAACAAATTACATTGAGTCCCCAAAGACAGAGAGCTGGCATTTCCTCCCACTTGTGCCTCCACGAAGTCAAAAATAGCTTGTGTTCAGGAGACATCACACACAGATGAGGATTCAAACCATTCTCAAATTGAGGATGCTGCTCTGCCACTGTTTCTCTGAGAACACTGATATGCCACATTTCTGGCTCAAATAGGCCGGATGCGATAATATATGGATCTCCAAGTACTTTGGATTTTATAGGACACCTCCCAGTGGAACATCTGCAGTTGTTAGCTCAAGGGATGCAAAGCTTGTGAAGTTGCATTCCCACAGCCAGATGGGATATAGGACTTTCTCCCTCAGTTGAGAACCTTGCATTTCAAATCCTGTCTAGGTAAATTACCTTTCCAGGGCTGGGTATTTCCTTTTTGGATATTCCTTGGAAGTAATCTTCAGGGAATTGACTAACTTCTTAATGGCTTGGTCAGACAAGAAGGAAGGAAACTTGCACTGGTCCAGCGGGAGGCACCACTTCAGGCAGTCAGCATCCTGCAATTCTTCCACGTCGGTGAATCATAGTAGTTTAACTCTCTTTCAAGGGCAAACTTCTTCCTTTCAGATAGGGCCAAGGTAGCAAAGGCAAGGCCTAAAATAGTTCCAGCCAACATTTGGCTTTGAAAACAATTTCAAAGAGTCACTGCTGACTGCTAGGAAGAAGTCTAGCCTTGATCTAGAAGCACTGGACAGAGACTATCTCTTTGAGTCTAAAGTCTGGAAAACAAAGATCTATTACTAAAATGAAAATAATTCATAAGATTTACTTAATATCTCCATGTAGCTTTCCAAGGAAATACACAAACAACAAAGCTTGCCTTTTCTTGTGGTTGCTGCAGATTAGAAATGATCTGATACCAGCCTAATTTTCTGATATTATATAATTATATTATATTATACTTATTATATTGGAATTAAAAGCACCTACAAACCTTGCTATAAAGAAAGTTCATGGTGGCACCTTCACCTCTCTACTATAAACAAGACCATCGCTCCAGGAGCTGTCATGTGCTCTTCTTTAGAAAACATTGCTTCACCTCCTTGATCAGTTGGGTTTACATTTACATTTTGCTGTAGGTTCTATTTCCAGTTCAGAGCTATGATTTTCCAGGTTAACTATAGCCTCCAGACTTTTTGAGAAGCTAATATCTAGTGGCTAGACATTCACAAGAAGTTAGGGAATCGTATCCATCAGGACCTGAGTCTTGTATAATAAATGAGGAAAATAGCTGGGTAAATGCTTCAGTGCTTCTTCAAGCTCCACCAAGGAGGTTTGAATATGACAGTGGGTCAAACAGATTTCTACAGGTAATAACTCATACCTAATGTGGGGAACTTAGGAAAAAAGGTCAGGTGGTAGGAGCTTAGAGTTGCAATTCAGATGCCAGAACTAGAAAAAGGTGTTCATTTAGTTTAACCCCCTCATAAGAGGGTATTTTTGAGTATAACTCTAGTGTCTCTTGGTATGGTGATGACAGGTAGGAGCCAAGGAAACAAATGGGAAGAGTCTTGTGCACCGTTCTTAGACAGACTTTTTGGTTTTTTATCAGAATCATATCAACATTTCACCTAAGATGGAATCCAGACTGACCTCTTCTTGACTAGTTATATGCTCTGATAAAGTTCCGTAAAACGTTTTTCTTCCTTCCCTAGACTCCAGTGATAGTGATAACTGATTAATTGATTCAAGATAAAAAAGCTGGGCTGTATTCCTGGCAGAAGTCACTGTGAACAAAAAGCTCTTTATACAAAAAGATGTTTGAAAACTAATTATGGGAGAAGATCAGGAATGAATGCTCTCCTTCTTGAAAGAAAAAAATATTGGGTTAAAACTCAGATTTACCAATTTCCTTGAAGATGTTATAGGTAACATCAGTTAAAGAAATCAAAGTTTTTTAAGAGTCAAATATACCCCCTACATTTATGTGGTTTGTATAACCTTTTGCAACTTAGCCCATTTCACCAGTGAAAATAGAGAGGTTTTTCTACAAAACTGAACCGTCCAGTATTCAAACACAGCCCCACTGTTTGGCAGGATGTAACAGTAAAAGGCAAGTTATGCATTAAAAGAAAATACAAAAATGGTTGACATCAGAAACATTTTTCTCTAGCATTGTTCATATGAATATGAAATAAATATTCAAGATAAATGGCTAACCTTCACACATATGGCCCGTGCAAGAATTGAAATTTATTCTATATGAGCAGAAAGAGATTTTTCATTCTTTTTAAATAATTGTTTAAAAAATATTCCAGTCCAAATTATGAACGTCAAGCCTACAAAATTTTATTTTTAAACATCAAGCTGTTTTCTTTTACTTAGAGAGAAGCCAAGGAATAAATTGCTAAATATAGTTTATATGTTGGAAACAGTGACACAACCTTCATTCTCTTGGTGCTGTAAAATATGTAACTTTAAATATAAATTTTACAGAACAGTATTTTGCTCAACAGAGATTTCATTTCACTGAGTGAATCACATTAATAACACTTAGCTTATATAGTGCTTTTCATCTGTGGATCTCCCAGCACTTTACAAAACGTAAATTCATTACCAATATTTTACAGAGATGCAATAAAGGGATTTGCTGAAGGTTACACAGTGAGTTAGTAACACAGCTGCTGAAGGAGTGAAGTCCCAAAATCTTGTTCCTTGCCTATTAGAAGACAATGACCTGCACATTAATTGAGTTTTTGCTCTTCTTTCAGCACATGTCACTGGAAAAACACCCTGAGAATTTATTACGGTGAAGCAAACCAAGTCAGGTAGCATGCAACATTTTGTGATCCAGCCATCTAATATTTGTTTGCCCTATTTACCATTGTGATGTCTACATGGATAACTGAGAAAGCCAGGTGTGAAACACCTATATACAGAACAGTCCCTGATGAAGGAACTTACACTTGTACAAGACCAGGGGCAAAAAGAGAGAGAAACTGTGACACTGAGTGTTTGACAAACGTCCAACTGAGTTCAATGCACTTTTTTAGTTTTTTTTGTGGGTTACCTTGGGAATGAACAGATTGGTGGAGTGAAAAAAGGAGGAATAAGAGATTAAATGAGAGAATAGATATGAGAGGGGTCTAAACAAAGCAAAAAACAATAGAGGAATAGTCCAGAGTAGTACATTCAGCCGTGGTCACGGCTTTCTGCAGGGATTGCTCCAGCATCATTCTCAACATGGCTTTTCCTCCGACCTTTCTGATATGGGAGCTGTCCCATACTAAAAGGTAGGGAGAGAATGGGAGATGTTGGAAATTAAGACATGAAAGAAGTTCATGAGTAGAAGCACTCTTTAGCCATTGTCTCCAACCCTTCCCCAAGCAGTAGTATCTGTGTTTGTTACTCCCTGCTGGCTCCTTAGTGGGCTCAGGTAGATAGGCTGGGGGACTCACACCATTTCGCAAAAGATAGTTATCTTCCTCATAAATATTATCTGCAACTGATAGGAAATTAAATGGAGACAGCCAATGGCATTACCCCCAAGTTATGTTTTCTGTAAAGCAACACTGTCTCCAGAACTAGTGGCTCACTATTTTCCATCAGAAACTGCACTCTTTTGTCAAGTATTTGAAAAAAAACTTAAAAAGTAAATATGGCATAGTAGATAACAAAGAATTCATGATCTTGAGCTTAGACCCTTTGGTAGGAGAAAAAAATAATCATCTATTCTTCAGGTAGTTCTCTAAATTCCTAACTTTAATCGTTAAAGGATAGGATTCTGGCATTTTTAAACTCAGATGATGGAGATATAAATTTGGAGGAAGTATTTAATTTAGGAGAGTCACACAGGATTTGTGTGCATGTAATTGGGAACAGAATCTGAAGGACCAGCATGTCAGAGTACACTTGCATCAGTTCCCAGAATTCTTGAAGAGGAAAAAAAAAAGTTTTCTGCTACTTCATTTAGTCTTGCTTTTAGCAGTACAATAAAATCCTACATATCATACCCTTGACAGATGTGGAGTGGTGTGTCTCTACATAAATAGAATTAATTAGATCATTGATTCACAGCAGCTGAAAATCCAGCCCTCTATTCTACAGCACATGTCAATGTTATTACACAAACAATAAGATTTGCTTAACAAAAATATAACTCTGGTCTTTTCAGGTATCAGTGATACTTGATTGTTTTGAGTATTGGCTTTCTGACAGAGTTTGGAATGAAGCCATTTTTATTAATTTAGTTATTTTTGCTGATATAAAAGGTCGTCTATCATGTTAATGATGTATCGGTCTGTGGTACCACCGAACAATAATTACAGAATGTTCCTAATAGTAAATCATTTGTCACAATCAGAGCTGGCTACAACAACCTTTTGTTGAGCAATAGAATACATTAGGTGAATAGCAATACACCTTTATGCTTACCAATTAAAGGATCCCACACATACAGAATTTACATGAACTTTAGAGTGAAGTATCATGAATTATGAACTGCTGCTTACAAAATCTTGCTAGGTATAGAACTTGCTGCTAATTTTTAACTTGTCAAATCATTTATATGTATCTTTTCAAGTATAATTGGAGCTGCAGACAGATTTCCCAGTCTGTCAAATCAGAAGTGTTTGGAAAATTTCAGAGGATCAGGGACTTTGAAAATAGACACAAATAAATATTTAAAAGACCAGCTAATCTATTCAGAATGCAAATATGTCCTGTCACTCTATTACTCCATTTAGACAGTGATAAAATTTCTTCTTGTTTTATCTATTTTGTAAAAACTGTAAAGATATTTTAGTTCAGGAAAGAGATTTCCAAGCTCTAACGACAGGTAGTACACGAATTATTGGTTGATCAGCTATGGAGAACAATTTGATCACACCCTGCTGGAATGTCAATTTTACTTCCAGCTGCTGAATGTCATTATCATATATTAATAAACCAGAGGAGAAACTTTTAGTACTTTCTTATTCTCATGGAGCTGTCACATGAAATTATGCGATGAAGGTGGTTCATGTACTAGTCTGCCTTAAAATGGACACTAAACTATAAATAAATCCAAGAATTCCTGGGTCTGAATATTCCCTCCACATAGTTTTAAGGGTCCAGGTTTTGTTCAGGTTCAGTAATCGTGTCCTGCTCTTTACCCCATAATACCCTGCAGAAAGGAAAGGCCATAGCTGTCACTAGTGTTACGCCTATTACAAGCCATTAAATCCTTGGCCACATGAGCCCAGTAATGCCTAGATTGGACAGATTAAACCAAACCTGAAAACAGATCATTTTTTCAGAGGTTCAGAGATTTCATTCTCACACTGCCTCTTGCAGCCGCTGGATCAAGTCAGCATGGATTTGCTAAACCACCGGGAGATGTCCTCTTCCCTTGCCAGGTCCTTTACATGCTTCAAATCAGGGTCATCTACTGGATACTTCTCCATGCTGAATTTTTGAGCCTCCCGCCCCTCAGGAGAAAAGAGACAGTGGCACACACAAAAATAAGAGAAAAAAATAGATGAGCTGCCACGACAGCGCTGTACTCCACCCATATGCCTCAATTATCTCTCCCAGGCCTCCGCAACACCACACGCCACATCAGGAGCAGCAGAGGGACTACCAATGAGTAATTAAACCTCTTATTGCTTTGCATGGCTGAGTAGTTTTCATAACAGCACTGCACAAAACTTGAGATTCGCAGATTTTTATATAAGCTCCTCAACATTTCTACTTGCCTCTCTCTCCTTTTTTAATTTCAACCGTTAGAATAAACTTTACTGTGAACTGCTGGGAATAAGAGGATTTGAGCAGGCAAATGCTAAGATGATTGTTCATTAAACCCAATGACTTTGAAACTGCCTCTGTGTCAATTAAAATAAAAACTGTCAAATGCTTTAAAAGAGCAGCTTTGTATAATAGGAACTCTGTTGAGTTTATTGGCAAAGAAAGAGCCATTCCGGGAGGTTATGCAGAGGAAAATAATACGTTGTGCTCAGGAACAGTGTCCTGGTCTCTTCTGATTCACCTACAGTAAGGAAAACTGTACATAACATATGTGTCAACATATGTGTATACACACATACACGCTTGCTGGACAGCTAGAGAAAGAAAAGGGTTGGCCTTTTACTTTTGTTTTTCCAGTGTGTTTTTTTTCCCAAGCTAACAATTAGGATTAATTGTCAACTTATAAACCACTGGGTTTTGTTTTGTTTTGTTTCTAACTGGATACAGATTTAACACTTCATATAACTTAAAAATGCCATTTTGTTACAGTAGCCAACCAATCCGACAGGGGATCTTCACGCCTGCGTGTCAAGTGTCAAACATAAAATAGCTGTAAAATGGGACAATAAAAAGCGTGTTACTGTAGGATTCTGACAGCCCCCGCGCCTGGCAATTAGGGAGCCTTCATAACAATTAACAAAATTGAAATCAGATTGAAGAAGTAAATGTGGGTGTGTAGGATGGACATGATGGAAGTGTCTTCCTTCTGCAAATGTCCTACTTCTCCGTCTCGTGGCAATACGTGTGTGCAGTGGCCATTTCTGGACATGGAGAAAACAGACAAGGCAAAGTAACAGGGTCCCTTTGGAAGAAACGATGCTGGGTCCTCAAGAGGGCAGTGAGGAGAAGAGAGGGGGGGCATATCTTGCCCCCCCAAAAAAAAAAAATTAGAAGATTCAAATGTCTCTCCCCCCATCCCCACACACACCACCCACCCCTCACCGTGTTCTGTCCAGAAGAAAAATCCCTCAGCCGCAATGGTTGTTTTTATTAAATTCTCCTCAATAAAAAGCTCAGGCAGGATTTATTAGGTACTCAGGGCGGACGTTTAGTATTTCGCCAGTTATTAAGTGAAAATCAATAGAAAGCAAAGAAAATGGAAGTCACTGCACTGTTAGCACGCTGTTGTCGCCCAGATATTATGTCGGCTGTCTTGTAGATTCATGACAGACGAAAGCGGCCGGGAGAGAACTCTTTCTGCTTACATTGCAGGAGCCAAAGTGGGGTTATTCATTAGATCAGGCAGCTGGCCAGATGGATTTCCAGTTCAGTTTTACCATTTATCTTAAAAACGCCTGTATCGAGTGAGAAAGAACACTGATATTATGTGATATCGATGGCAGCTTTATGTATCTAAATCAGGATTTATTGTTATTTTGTTCTGAAGACCTTTTTTTCTCAAGAAATACCATTTCACTGGAAGAAAATAATAGCTAAAACCTTGTCAAAGATAACCTTTCATGTTGTTCGTGCACCGCTGGCTGTAAAACAAATAGAACCCAGGGTATAAATAGGTTTAACCACATCCTTACAAATCATTCCCTTTAGGATTTTCTTTTTTCTCTTTTTTTTTTTTTTTTTAATGGTACAAATGTGGGTTTTGGTCATTAGTTGTTTTTCTTGCCAGTAATTTAGCTATAAATAATGTCAGCATTTGTTTTAATTGCATTAAAAAGCACTAGAAGTTTTATGTCTCTGGAAGGCCAGAGCAGAAGGGTTTTTTTCAGTGGGTGGGTTTGGGGAGGAATTTTTTTGGAGGTTTTTTGCCTTTTGCTTTTTTTAAAGCCTCCTTCTCTGTTACCAAACTTTTCACCTAGATCATCACAACAGAAGCAACAACAGCTGTTCTACCATAAAAAAAAAGTGTTTTTAAGAGACAGGACCAGATCTCTGAAAGAGATTAGCTCCTGTTCAGACATCTAGATGAAAAGTGCGGCTTCTCAAAAGTTTTCAACATTCAGCAAGTTCCGTTTTCCAGAATGTAGAGCACTTTTGCAGGATTGACTTATTTTTGCCCTAATCAGGAACAGAGTGCTGCTTCTCCTGAACCTCATCTCCCTTACAACTGTGTGTTCGAAGTGGTTGCCGTGTGAAATGCTTGTACCTTCTGAAAACACCAGGTACCAGATCTGAACCTCATGTAAACAGACACTAGATTCAGCACTCTTTGACACAGCAGCTGTTGAGAGCACCAGGTCTGATGAACAGTGCAGACACACCATGGCTCAGCAGTGGCAATCCCAGCATGTTTCACTGCATGTTCCACTGCTTCACAAATAAACCTCCACACTCAAAACCCTAATACCTCAAAAGTTAAAAACAGAATAAAATAAAACACATGTTGCCAAGCTTTAAATTACTTGAAAATTAGTTGTAAGAGATGGGGATAGGATCGATGTCCTGCAAGGTAAGAACGATGGAGATGTGGTTTAGTGGGCTTCTGTGATTGACACAGATTAAATTGAAAAAGGCCCAACGGGACACATGAAGCAGCCTGAGACATCAGCCATTTCCATGGCTCAGGCCATCTTTATGCACCAAGGCTTTTCAATTCCTTTCCTTCCTCTTAACCACGCTGTTATTAAACATCTTGACTCCTGAGTGAACAGCAAGTTCAACCCATCCAGGTCCATCCTTGACCATGGCAGCACCACCCAGGCTGTCCCAACTGGGCTTTGCCCTTGCCAGGGTCTCTTTGGGAGACTGTAACATGTTTGTCATGACTCAAACAGCAACTTCAAAACACAGCCTTTAGTCAGTCATCCTTCAAAGGGTGTGAAGCCTGTGGAGCACAGGAAAAAACAAAAAAGCCACTTTGAATGAGGCAGATACATACAAGAGAACTTACAAAGTTGTAAATAACATCACAGCCCTGGCAGGAAGAAGCAGAGTGCATTGCTTTTACAGTTTTTTCCTCTTTTCCTTCTGAAAGTGTCAGCCCGTCACCATTCCATTGACGTGCTGGATGGTTTCCCCTAGCTCCGATATTTTTCTAGTATCTTAGAGTGTTTAGATTGCCTTTGAATCCACTGTACCATGGGAAGAGGAAACCATTGTGTCTAGGATGGAGTTACACATGTATGCTCTTCCCCTACCAATAGCTCAGCTATTATTGTCCTGCAAAATCCTTTGATTTAGCACCAAATCCCAGTCACCCTCACTGTAGATGCTAAGAGTGGTATTGGCAAAAGCAAGGGTTTTCTCAGCCACAAAATTTTTCTTTCTTCTTTTCAGAAAAGTCTTTAAATACAGGTTGGAGAAAGCTTATAATCACAGTGCATGTTAATTTTTTGATATAGTAAGACTTCTTCCAGCTAAGAACATCACTCAGGGTCACTTAGAGGCAAAGTGGACGTGCCGAAAATCAATCAGTAGTGAAGGACACTGAAACCCTCTGTATTTGTGAACATTCACACTTAAATTCTTTTTAAAATGATCTGTCACTTAGCAAACTAGAAGCTATTCCTTATATTTACCAAGAGCATTTACAAGATACAGGACTATGTGAATGCAAGCAAAGGAAGCATAACCCTACTTTTTTAGACACTGTATATATTTTGCTAAAAACCTTGGTTGAAGTTTCTACTGATAGACACAGCAGAAATCTGAATCTGGGACTCCTATCTCCCCAGTGAAAGCTGTACAGCAGTTACAGTGACTTTAGTTTTTATATAGCCATAGGCAATCTTTCCATGCAAATCTGGAAAATGTTTCCGTTTATTTGCATTCATCATCACTCAAAATACATTTCTGTCTAGGAAAGTTTCACATGAAATAAAATGAGTCAAGCAACCTCTCTCTAGGTAATGAAGAAACAGAGCCATGTTTAAATGTCTGCTTAGGGTTTTTTAGAGGCTTGAATTTGTGTCCCCCGTAGACTCCCAGCTGAGTTTAACAACCAGAAGATATTAGTTACTCTATGACGGAAACAGCTTTCTCCCATTTTGACCAAAATGACATGTAATGGTCAGCTAACTCCTGAAGTAATTGTTTTAGTGCAATTATATATCTTTTACCAAAACATGGAAACATTTGCAAAATGACAGTTTAGTTTAGTTTAGCTTAGTTTTCTTAGAAAAAAAATATTCCATAGGCTTTTCTTGCCTGGTACACAGCTCCAGTGTCCTCTGGTATTGGCACTGACAGTTCTGTGACTGTGTATAGCAAATTGAACCATCTTTGTCACAAAAAGATGATTTGCCCGGATGTGTTTTCTCTCTAGTGAATTTCTGGTATCTTTTCTTAAATTTGCTTTTAAAATACAACATTTATAATGAAGCTAAGGAAAACAGAATATATTTGGTTTAGTTCAAGGTGGAAAAGTTGTCCTCCCCTAGAAGACTATTACATATTTTCCAGAAAAGATAACTTTCTATTAGCAAAATATGCAAACCAGATTTTTTAACATTTTGCAGCTTGCTGTTGCCTGATGTTGAGCCTTGTACACATCCATGGGATAGGCAGCTCCCAGGTCTATCCCTTCTTTCTTCCGTCTGATGCCATCTTCGTTGCCTCTCCATCTCCTTTTCCTCTCACATGTGCACCTCTGCAGTGTGTGAAGACAGCCAGCCTCATGCTATAAGCTCCATCAGGAGACCCCTGCAGTCTGTACTGTGTTGGCCAGTTTTCCACAACAGTCCCAGGGCAGGAACTCAAAAGCAAGATGAAGGTTTTTTCCCCCTTTCTCCCTGCCTTCTCCAAGCCAGTTTACTCCATAGTTTTCTCAGTGAGAACATTAAAAAAAATACTAACACCTGATTTGATTAGATCAAGGCTTGCTTTTCTTTTTTTGAGAATTGTTAATAAAATCACACTTCTAAAAAAAAAAACAGGATGGAATGTAAATGCTGCACTAATTTAATTACACTTTGGCGCTGGGAGACACTAATGTAAATATTCTGGTGAGTAGGCCTAAGACACTTGAAGTAATTACTTAAAGGCTTCCTTTCAAAGAATCTCCCCCTTTTTATTAAATGCCTTTTAACATTAGCACTTTCTTCCTGACAAATTAAATGAAATTTCATTACTCTCCCTGACTTAATGGCATAAGGCTGGCTGCTGCAAGTGCAAGTTAACCCTCTCTGGACGGAAGACACAGAGTTTGTGTGTTCTGGTTGGCTCTGGGTGTCACCACATCACCTGAGCATCCCCTGGGCTCCCCATCATCATCTTCAAATGTGGCTCCAAGTTCTGTCTTGTACCCCATGACCCAGGGTACCCCAGTATCAGTTCATGGATGCTTGCAGCCTAGACCAGCTGCTAGGCACAGGATGGTATCCAGCTCATCACTTTCTCCAGGTTTAGGGAAGCATGGGTTGAAGCTGGGAGCTGAGCCTATAGGATCTTTAAGAGACATGCCCATAAAATTAAGATCCTTATGAGTTTTTTTGTAGAATTAGTAGAGATCTAATATCAAATTTATATTTAAATTGATCATTGAACCACGTAGATTAAGGTTCCAGAATTTCATGACACTACAAAACTTCTAAAATATCACAATTCTGGGACCACAGGCACCTTTAACACTATTCATGTACTCACAAAGAGAATTGAGAAAGAAGCGATGCTGCTAATCAATACCTGTGTGAGCAGATTTACTTTTTGATCAAAGCCCACTTGACCAGTCCATTTTGTAACTTCACACACACACACACATTGATTTCTCTTTAAATTAAATAAAAGTAGGGTCAGGTTATCTCCTGTTTTATTTACATACCTACATAGCATCCACAAGTCCCACCAGGCCAGTTCCCAGGCAAGGGACCTGGTGACATACTCCCTGCCAAGCTGTTTATATACTGTCCCTGCGGCAATGGGAGCTGAGAAGAGCTTTTAAAACATCTGTGAGAGCAAACACTCACAAGCTGGCAAAGAAACTGAAGCGGCAGTGAAACAATAGTCCTCGGTGCATGGTGGTTCCCTGAAGGGAATCGCATCCTTCCAATGTCTCCTAAAACATGACTCCTGGAGGTGGGCAAAGCCTGGAAGGTCGGGATGCTTTCAGCCCTCTGGAGGGTTTGCTGTTGAGGGTTACAGCAATTTCACCCCTCAGACAACTTCTGAGCCTGCAAGGCTACCAGTGTGGTAGCTGTTATCCACATGATGTTGCCTCTCTTTCTGTTTCTTCTTCCCCTTCCCTATACATTCGACATTACCAAAGGACCACTTTAGAGTCAGCCAGCCACCAGATGTGCTTCACCTTGACATTTCCTACAACATACTTTCCTGCTAATGTCCTGACACTTGCATTATTGTCCCACCAGAGTCTCTTGCTGTGTGAGGATAGGTACAAACAGAAATATGGCCCCTTTGCTGTGGGGTTCAGGTTTTGCCTCCAAATGGAGCTGATGGAAGGTAGACGGTTCCAGTCGAACATCACTGTCACCTCTTGCCAACATCTCTCAGGCGAGGTTCAAGCAAGTCAGCAAACCCTCACTGTTTTACCCCAGCTGAGAATCTGGCCTTACATATAAATAGAAAAAAAAAAAAAAAAAAAATTGAACTGCCATATCCAAATCAATCCTGTCTTGTCTACTGAAGTTGCCAGCAACAGAGGAAATTTATGCTAGTTTTAATAATGGCTTTAAAAAGTTCTTTGATAAAAAATTACCTCTGGGTCTGCCTCTTCTGAGCATGCTTCACCAGTAGTACATGAGTTACCAGTGCCAATTTCCATCTTATCACAGATGTCCTTTCTCAGAACGCGGAGTATTTGGGACTGAAAACAAGGGCCTTGCAAACTCCAGTTCACATGGAACATTTTTTTTGGCAGGGTCCATAGGTCAGCCTATAAAGAAAGAAAATATCTCTGTTTTCTTCTGCAAAGTTATCAGATTTTGAAAAGAGAGCTTTCTCCTCTTGTGAGGTCCAGGTAAAAGTTCACCCATTCCCTGGCTGCTTGCTTCTGACAAACAAAAATTAAGGACCTGAAAATAACTATTTTATCTGAAAAAATGTTAAACATCCCAAAACAAACATTCAGCTGTGCCACTGCCAAATTCCACAAGTAAGAGAGCTGCAGGCTGAGACAGCTCATGTCTCACTGGGGAATAACGGGTAAAGTTTGGCCAGCTGCCCCTTCCAACCCTTCGGGGACCCACAATCCAATTGCAGTGTCTTAGCAGATGTGAATTTCAAGGTTACACCTGGGTGTTCAAGGGCAGGGCCAAGTGTAATCGGCACTTAGATCATAGATTAATCTTATTTGCCATCTATTAGGTTTGATTCCTGCTTCCCGCTCTCCCTCCCTAAAGCCAGGATTATTGTGATAGTTTAAGATAATGGATTCTAACGGAAGAAAGGTCACGCAGGCATTGAGATTTGGAACCTTAAGATAATATGATTAATCTAAAAGCTTCTTTCTAAACGGGGAGGGGATACTCTCATACGTTTAATTGAGGGGAGAGAGCGAGAAAGAGGGAGGGAGGGATGGAATTAGCAACATGAAAGGAGGAGTGAAGGATCCTACTTTTTGTCAACTGCAATTAATTAACATAGTAAGGAAACACTCTTCATTCATTTTCAAGCTGATAAACCAGATTCTTTTTTTTTTTTTATCCCCAGAAGTGATGATTATTCTATTTTCAGATTTTTATTGAAAATCATTAATTGCTAATAAACATGTATATTGATTTTCATGGATACATACATGACAAATGTAAACTATTGGGAGCACACACAGACATACACGTAAAAATTCATACACTGAGGGATGGAAATTGCTGTATAAATAAGATATTCTAGTATCAGGTGCTTGGGTTTTATGGGTACTGTAAGAAAACTCTACAATAGAGAAATAGATTGTAATAAGTTTATAGTGGTAGCCAAAATGTTCTGGGGACTGTGGAGAGAGACTCACTGTCCCAAAGAACCAGCGATACTATATTGCTGTGCAGTATTACATAATAAAACCTTTCCTTAGTTATTTATACTGCCTGAGATTAGCAGATAAAAGCATTTGAGAACAAAGAAATAGTCCCTTTGTTATTTATGCCGTTTATTTACTTGGGCATTTGGATAACCAAACATAAAAAAATCAAATCATGTCCTTATGTTCTGCACATGTCATTTCAACACTACAGGAATTTTTTCAAATATTTTTTGAAAAATGTCTGTCATATTTCTATTTCATTTTTAAATCATAAAAATATTTCTCTTGAGATTTATAAACAACCACCAAACACCAACAAATATGTTAAAGGCCCAAATCAGAATTCTTATTAACAGCCATTGAAGTATGATGACCCTGGCCACCCACTGACTGAAAATAATAAGATGCAAATACTTTTTAACTGACTCCTGGCTTTGAGATATTTTTGTTCACATTTCATCCTTTCCTCACTGATCACATCGACTAGAAATTTTTCCACCAGTCAAAAAAATTAAGATGAGATATACACATATCATTTTTCCCACTCTACAGGACTTCATGCAGCCACCTAAAACCCATAGGTTTATGGAAAATAATCACTGAAGTTGGGAATGCTGCAGGCAACAGAGGGTGTGTTGTATTTCTTGCTCTTCTCATTTTTGCTGGATGGTTTTAGAAATCTTCAGTCATGTTACTTCAGGCTCAGCAGCACAGCCCCACAACTCAAGCACCCCAAAATGCACCCTCACACTCTTAGTCCGTGTGCACCCCCAGCACTCGCTTTCCCAGGGTGCCTGCACTGCCTGGAGCAGAGTCGCGATGCTGCTGCGGTTCCCCTTAGCACGCAACGCGTGGAGCCTCTCATTTTAATCCTCCCTCTTCTTGACCAGTTTTGTCCCTTTTCACAAGGTATCCTCTCAGATCCTACAAAACAAGACAGGCAGGAGAATTTCCTTTCTCCCTGACCTTGCAGTCTGGCTAAGAACTATCCGTGAGATTATTCCTAGAAACTCAAGAACCAAACCTAGTGTTACTGCTGCCGTGGCTGAAGGGTAATGTAATTAGAACTTGAGCTACGACTGCTTAATACAACCTGTAATAATAATATATGTCTATCATCATTCAGAGCTATTCTAAGACTCAGAGCAGTATTAAAAGCCATAGGAAATAATTAGTAGTGAAGAGGAATCATGAGTTGCAGGGTGCTGCATTCTCACAAGAACCAGCTGCATATGGCTTTAAAAATGACTGTCTCCAACATATGCCATCCCTGCAAGATCATCTATAGATAAGTTAATATAAGGAAAGATAAAATCCCAGGAATGGATTAAGCTATATATTAAGCTATATAATTTTGCGGATAACTGAGGTTAGGACATTAAACTGAGGGTGTAGAGAGAGAGGATGGAGCACTTAAGAGCTAAAAGTGGATATACACAAGTCAATTGGTTCCTGCAGTTTTCACACTCATTTTGTGAAAATGTGAGTTTTTACCAGGTTACATTGCTCCGTAAAATGTTTTAGGATGTCATATAGAACAGGAAATGGAGACAGGCTCTCCAGAGCATACAGCAGCGAGAGCAGACGAAGCTGCTGGGTGGACAGTTCTGCAGCTGTAGGGGGCTGATACGACTGTTGGAGGGGCTGAACGGGAATAGGAATAGGTGAAGATATAAACTGGTCACGACTAGTGATGGACAGACACACAGATCAGTCGGGAACTCACTGTCCTTTATGATATACTTTGCAAGGAGCCATATTAGCACACAGTTAATTGTGCATGAAAAATCTGAGAGCCTCTGTGTTGTTCATTACAGTTCTAATTTTCCTCCACAGGAGTGTCACATTTTTGATGGTATTTTAGCCAAGTTGTCATTACATTCCTCCTAGACACTGCTTTCAGGGAACAAATGTTGATTATAGAAAAATAAATACATAGGCTAATCCACTTATTTCAGAAATACTTTATGAAGGTGCAAAAAGGGAGACTTATAAAAATGCCTGAAATTCATCACTTCGGCCTGAAGGGCCCAATCCACCAAACCTCCTTGTGCAGGGATGCCAGACAATTTAAGACACACACAAGTACACAGGCAGCTCCACTGTACTCAGTATAAGGCTAAAGGTGTTTATGCTTGTTTTGCTGTGTCAGTACCTAAAATCTGGTGGCTTTGGGGAAAAGGGTTTTCACCCATCCCTCCCAGAATCAGGACTTGTGTTTTTAGAGAAGGGTATTTCTACAACTGGCTTTAAGCTTCAAACAACCCCAAAGGTTCAAAATCAAAATGGCAGAATGTCTTTTATTTTGCTTTTTCTTCCCCAGTTTTTGTAGAATTTGTTACCCACAGATCTACACTGAGAGGTCACTTGGTCAAAGAGCCATAAAGGGGACTTTGCTGTGACATTCACCAAAAGTTCTCCCCCAGTGAAGCAGCATCAGCAAGTCTCCAGGATGGTGTTTTGCCTGTTGGTAGAGAAGCTACAAATACTTCCTGTGCCAGGGGTACTTTGATATTACCCAGAAACACATGAACACCTGATAAAACAACAGGGTACACATCATTCCTACCCTCATGGTACACCCATCACTTTTTCCCACTAAAGGCCTAACATGCAGGGAGCTTCAGAACTCATATCAAAACTAGAAAAGATTTCAAGATGGAAACTGGTGAAATAAGTGACAGAACTTGTTTTTCACCCCAGAAAAATTACATAGAAAAGGAAAATGTCCCTGCTTAAGACAAGTTGTTCCCCCCCCTTTAAATCCATAGGGTGCTCTGTCATCTGGGACCCAGGGGGTTGCACAGACATGTCCAAGCTCTCCATGAAAGATTTCTTTCCTACCACCCGCAGACCAGAGGTGCATGTGGAAGTGTTGATCCCCATTTTCTCTCATTCCCACAGATCGGAGTCTGTAAAACTGCCATCACAGGACAACTGCCTGGGTGCTTTCAATCAACTCAGCAGATAACATCTTAGCAGAATATTTCCCTGCTCCTCCCTCATTCAGCTTCTGGGCTTGTGTATGTTTTTCACCTTCCTTGGAAGTAGTTGTCAGTTCTCTTGAGCCTCTCCAGAGGAAAAGTCTCTGCCTAATATATGATGTGCTTATTCATCCCAGACGTAGGGCATATCATTCTCGAATGACTGACAAGCGTTCTAAAATGAAGAGAGCTCGAAGTGTGCTCTAATAGTGATGGGAAGCATTTCTAGTCAAACATAAAGCAAATTAATGTGAGCTCCCACTGCACCTTTAATCTGGAAATGTCATAAAGTAATAAGCGGAGTGACCCTGGCAATGTCTAAGGTTGGATTTCAATAGATTTACATCTTAAAGGGCAACTACAGATTTTTAAGCAGTACAGGGCCAAATTCAGAGCTCCTCTTCCACCAGTGCAAATCTGGAGGGACTCCACCGATTTCAGGTACAATGGAGATCAGAGGATGATCTTATTTTATAAGCCTTCATTACAATAATGCTCATCTCTGTATCAGTGGCCAGCTCCCCCATCAAAAAAAAAATAAAAAACCAATCCCCTCAATATGTCTCATTAACTTCAGAAGGGGCAGACTCTGGCCTGCATGTCTCATTTCAAACCAGTTTCATTAAAAGTATATTTAATTAACACACTCTTTTGATTAGCATTCAGAATGAAAAGCTGTTTTGCACAGCTCTCAAATCAGAAGATTCAATAATACAGATAAAAAGCAATAGGCTACAGGTCACATCCCAGTGCAGAAGAAGCAGTTTTCTTCCAGAAATAGAGTATCAGTCCAGATTTGAGCCTCCTATTACTGTAGCAGTACTATATTTTCCAAGTAAATAAATAATGAATAAATATACAAAATACCCAAAGCAATGATATTTGAGGAAATTCTTGATGTTATCTAATCCCTTTTCTCCATCAGTCTTATTTAGAACCCTTTTCCTTCCTTGATAAGACCTTTTTTAGATGGAGACCAAGAAACCCATTTCCTAACCACATTCAATGTTCTTTGAGCTAATCAGGAGCCCCAAAGGGGTGAATATTGCCGATGAAGAGCAAGTGGCAGTGACTTCTACGAGCTCTACAATATCTGACACCATATCCTGAAGAGAAATTGTGCACTTGGTGGGAAGAAGGCTATGTACATTTTGGGCAGCCAGCAGCTATCTTCACAGTGTTTGTTGTCTTTATTTGCATTCTCTGCATGACCCATGCCAGGGTCAGCCCACATCACTGGTGCAGAAACCTGAGGTCCCCTCTTCAAGCCTTCTCTTACTCTGGTCATCTTCCTTGAATGTTATATGGAGCCATCCCTGCTTATAGGACATGACTCTGGAGACAAATCTCTTTTAGCCACGGTTGGACATCCCCTCTGAGTGAACACACTCTTTTTCTCCTGGTGGGAACCCAAGGTGAATGAATATGAAACAACTTGTGGCTCAGGAGACCAAAGGCAAGAAGCGAAACAGGGAGCAAAGCAAAATGACAGCATTGCCACACAGTTCCATCTCACTACAAAAGCAGAGGTCTGCTTTAAGAGGCAACACATGCTCAGGGGATGGAAGCTCAGGAAGCATTAAAAAGTTAATACAATTCAACAATTTACACCAAGATTTCATGTTAAAGACATCTATTTATTTCTACTCCAGGAAAAAAAAGAAAGATGCATTTTTGCATTAATCCCCTACTCTACCTGCCATTTTCTCTAAAACACAGAAAATTATCAAGAAAAGATTGAGAAAGAAAGTGGGGGAAAAGGCATCAAGGTATATCACTGTATTTGTGTGCTTTCACTCAATACAGGATTACATTTCATTTTAAATCATTCCAGGGATTGGAAAAGAAAAGAAAATTAAAAAAGACAGAAAAAAGAAAACAAAAGACATTGTGTGGTGGGCTGACCCTGGCTGGACGCCCGGTGCCCACC
The DNA here is from genome assembly GCA_035590275.1 of Ibycter americanus. Taxonomy (NCBI): domain Eukaryota; kingdom Metazoa; phylum Chordata; class Aves; order Falconiformes; family Falconidae; genus Ibycter; species Ibycter americanus. The sequence continues at coordinate 9,039,840 of JAVJGI010000063.1, read as the reverse complement.
CAGCCGCTCTGTCCCTGCCCTCCCCAGCCAGGCAGGGGAGAGAAAACAGAACGAGAGGCTCCTGGGGAGGTCAGGGCAGGGAGATCACTCAGCAGCCACCGTCAACGGCAAAACAGACCCAATGTGGGGAAATCAGTGACATTTATTATCATTCGGCTGTGGCCAGCGGCGGGTCTGTCGAGGAGCTGGCTGGCGTTGGCTCCATCAGGCACAGAGGAACCTTCTGGCAGCTTCTCACAGAAGCCACCTACATAGCCCCCCCGCTGCCAAAACTCAGCCACGCAAACTCAATACACACGGAGCTGATAGGCTTTTCCCTAGGGGTTCCAGATAAAGACAATGTTACAATATTCAAGTAAGCGCATCGAGCAGGTATAGTTTTGCTTCTTGAAATTCTGGTCACTGGCCCCACTCCACTGAGGAAATGGAAAGACAAAGGTGTGCAAAAGTGTGGGCATCCAACGGTTAGAGCAGGGAAGGGAAGACAGACCCTTTGGAGCATCAGCCACAGACTGGCAATGTAGCCCTGAGGCTGTCGCGAAGCACCGGGTGCTCAGAAGTGTCAGGGATAACTCCTATTTAAATCAGTGGGATCTGCAAGCACCGTGCACCTCTGGAGGGGGGAGGGGAGGGATGTCAGGCTCTGAAATGTTATGGTTTCCCCCAATGTAAAATGGGGTTAATCATACATCCCTAACTCACAGGGGTGTTGTGAAGATTGATCAGTTAATGTTTGTACAGAGCTTTGGAAATGTAAAGTGCTATATAAATGCTAAGGATTATTATGTTCCACTCTTTCTCTGCAGCTGAACCCTTTGGGGAAAAGGAAGAAAAATCTATTAAAAAGTGCTACTTGCATTTTATATCTCTGCTTCTTTTTCTCTTCCTTGATGCTTTTAGTAACTTGAGGCGGGGGGTGGGGTGGGGGGGGAACAACCTTGAAGAAGGATTTGTGGGCTCATGTTCCGATTCCTCTGTCGGTCTCCCTCACCAGTAGCCAACCTCGTTTTCATTCATACATATTTAGGTGAGATATGACATCTTTAAAATGCATATATACCCCTGCAGTTAGTGCTTGACTTCAAATCACAGCTTCCAGTTCAGGATTTGTCCCTAACCCATGCTCAATTAAAGCATGGTGGCATCAGCTGCACGGCTTATGGACCAGATCTTCTGCATGGGCTTTGACTTCCCCCAGGAACTGGCTACTGGGCGATTAGCTTACGTGGTCTAGTCCATCCCTAACTGAGGGTTAAGGAACGTGTTTAGCCCTGTGAGAAGTGTCTAGCTCATGTTGACTCTTGTCTGTGAGCCCTAAGTGTAGGTTTCATAGGCAGAAGATACTATTGGAAGATATACTTCAATTTTAAGAATTACAGTGGAAAGAAATACAGTGCACAAAGAGAATCCATTCTGCCAAGCCCCAGAGCATCTGTAGAGTTATTGGGCCAAATGCCTTCTGTCCTCTCAGGCAAGATAATACAACTGTACCTGAAGGAAGCTTGTCCTAGAGCTCAGTCTCCTGCCTGCCATACAAAACCTTTAAACCACACAAACATATGGTGTCTGTAGGTATGCATGAATGGTGCAGTCACTCTGGGCACACCCTGCAAGAGGGATGACTCCTCCCTAGACATCACCTACCCCAAACCTTCAGCATCTCTCTCACCTTCATGTGCAGCAGTCATTACCCTGCACACGACACATGCACAGAGCCCCTCGTCCTCTCCCAGGTATCCCTGACACTTTGGATTAGACCGCTAACACACTGAAACCAGTAGAAAGATTCCTGTTGGTCATCTGCCACAGTAACCCCTTTAGATGCAAAGCTGATTAAGTTGCTTACGATCGTACATGGAGTCAACGGCTAAACACTGGCACGTGCATACACCAGCCCCAGTGCAATTCACAGCAAGCACACTATGCCTCCTGAAAAGGCATGGAAGAGTAAAGCAAGACCCAGGATAAACATTGGCAAATCAGAAAAGTATCAGAGTGGGAAATTAAACTCTCATTTGCAACAGTAATTGAATCAGAGGATTTACAAGAATAAATACATTAAAAGAAAGACAAAAGCACAACACAAATGAACAGTCTCAATAACACACTTTGGCCGATATTGATGTTGCTGCAACAAGGTTTTAATAAAGGAATGGACCTTTCTTTTTTTTTGAGGAATACCCCCTCTCAACTAAAATCCTCTGCAAGTAAGAGCTTTATTATCTCCAATTTCTTGGCAGCCACTAGAGGAAAGGTCACTTAATAAAGTGCATTTATTCCTCATTGTAGGAAAACAATATGTCATCCCTGTGTTCATTATTTACCAAATTGTCTTCATTTTTTTCTTCGCCTGCTGGACTTTGAGCTATAAAAATAAATAATATTATAAAACTAAGCCAGGTATTTTCAGAAAGGATCAGAATTTGTCAAATAAACTCAGTTCATAGAAAGTGAAGGAGAGTGAAAATCAGAGTGTTGGTGCTAAATGATTCATCCTCAGGAAAAGACATACAGTTAGAAATGCAGACTGAGAGAGGGCTGAGTTTAAATAAGCTGAGAAAGAGCTGTAAGCTGTGAGTGTAATCACTGCTAATAGCTAAAAATGCATGACAGATTAAAGCTGGAAAAAAAGTTTAAAAAGTAAAAGAAGAAAAAACTAAGTCATTGCATCATTTCAGGATTTTCTGATCCTATGATAACTCTTGACCAAAGCAAAATTCAGATCTGAATTTTCTTGTTCAGAAGCAGAGCCTAAATTACCAGTTAGCCTAATGAGTCCCTGAAGATAATATAAGAATCTCCAATCTGATTACAGATTTCAGGATCTTTGAAGACATTTCCTAACATCACAAATTCTCAACAGGTTTTAGGATGTAAGCATCCCAAGCACTTCTTAGGAAATCTCACACATTGGAGCACTTCAAACACTCTAGTTCTTTTAACAGCGCTTTCTTCCCCCAGCCCCTCACTTTCACCTGTGTACATCCCCAGTCTTGAGGGGAATGAAATTACAGAAGGTAAAGCTAGAAGGAGGTTAAAAAGGTTATGTATCTCAATGCTATTTTTTTCAGCAACTATTTGAATTTTTATCCCTAGCATTTTTCAACCAACTCTAGACAAAACTAATAGGATATGCGTCTACCACATCTGCGACTTTTTAATTTGTGTGTGTTGCATCCTACTTTCCTGCTCTCCATCTGCTTGTTGTCTTTTTAAGCTACGATGGTGCAGCGAGTCTTACACAGGCGGATGCTGAGGGGATGGAGTCTGTCTGCCTATGTCGCCTTTCCAAATCAGAGCCTTGCTCCCCAGAAAAGGGATATGTCCCTCTGTCCTTCTCACAGTGCCGAATTCCATGGGACAAAAATCTAGGGCTGGGTGGACATTTCATGGTGATAAGGCATTATTTAAGATGCACCAGCATCTCTGCGTTGCAGATATACGTGCAGTAAAATCATCCTGTCTGGAGTCTCCATTAATTTCTGTCTTGATTTTAAATACTTTGACTGGCAAAACCCCGCTCGTGCACACAGTGCACCCACCGCCACAATACGCAGTGCAGGTAGAAGTTAGGGGAGCACCTAAAATGTAAAACTAAGCCTTTAGGGGGTTAATATGCCAGCTTGAATAACTCCTTTGGTTGAAGTTTATTAAATCCAGCCAGCAGACTGTCTGATTGCTAATAGGATTTCCAGTGTAATATCTCCTTGTAAACAAAATACTGCACTTATCTGCTGGACATCTAAGTTCCATGCGTGTGTGCGCATGCGTGGCCCTTCGAATCTCTTTTCTGCATTTATTAAGCATCAGGAAGTAATCCCCTCGTGGTGTAGCCAAATATAAAACATGAAAACTCTTTAAAGCAGCCTGTAGGATGCAAAGTAAATCCCTGTAAAAAGCAGGCCCTTGGTATAAAATTTACTAAGTTCTTCAGAGAGCATATAAAGACATTTAGCCTTTTATTCACATCAGGAGCAGAGTTGTCTTTCTTTTCCACCCAGCCTTTGCTTTTTTCCCTGCAGCCCCTAAATACACACAATGTTGTTTTACCATTTGATCTTGTGCCTTGTGTGCTATGCCCCTATAATATCACACTGGCCAGTGTCCCTCTGAAGTGTGCTCCTTCAGTCACCCCCAAGCAGTTAGGATTATGAAACATTTTTGTTATCAAAATAGCTCATCATAATGATCATCACTTCTGACCATCACAGTACTCACAGGGTGCCCTGTGTTAAGTTGTAGCATGCAGGATTTCTTTAAGCTGCTATGGAAACCAGTGATAATGTTTTGTTGTAATATAGAGGTAGAAGACAACCAGATTGCTTACTTTTTTCCTATTTACTTTTTCTTCACTCCAGTAAATGTCTATACGAGTCCATTTTCTGTACTTGGACTCTCTCACTGCTTTCAGCAGGACAAATTACCTGCATAGGTTGTTCTGATCAACATATTTTATACTACCAGATAATAATCTTTAATATGTCACTGCCAACTTAAGTTTATGTATTCGGAATAGAAACAAGTAGTATGAAAAGTCCTTGTCATAAGCTTCCTGTAAGACTCATCACATGTAAAACAATTATAAAAATACAAAACTCATGTGATACTGTCAATGCTGGGTAGTGATGTCACCTGACCTGTCACTCAACCCTCATAGGTAACCTCATGCAACTTGCCTCTGTTTCTTCCCAAATGAAAGCAAGAGCCAGGCTGGAACATGAACAAGTAGCAGAAGCAGCCCATAGTCACAGTGGTATCGTGGAAGGGAAAGTCATGGGGATAGACAGTGCTTTAATCTAGAAATTTCTCTCTCCATCCCTCAAGGCTCTGTATTGCCAGCAGCTGTAGCAGTGAGAGCTTTCTTCCCATGACTTCTAAGTAAAGCATTTGAGACTCAAGCACTAATATAAAGTCCCCTGAATTCTGCACAACACTGAAAAGCAGCCAGGATGGAACAAATGCCGCCAAAAAGTGTTGCTGTTATAAATTCAGCCCTTTTTCTTTTTAGCTGTCAGAAGTTGTCCAGCAAAGAGCTTTTCAGCAGTTTAACTGAGTGGTGAAGGCACAGACAGGCAAGCACATTGATTTCCCCTTGTCCAAAAAGAGACACTTTGTAGGTTTTCAGGCAACCACGTAGGCAATGCTGGCATCACTTTTTCTTGCTCACAGGTAGTCACCGCAGGGGTCCCACCTTGCACGTATGAGCAAGAAAACCCAAATTTTGACTCCTAAATAGAGGCAGAGAGAGAGAGGTCAAACTCAAACACATTTCCTGGTTGCCAGTTCTTACTGCTTGAAATAGCTATTTTACAGACAGAGCAGTAGTTCCCAATCTTAGCCTAGAAACCCACAAATTTATTTTTTTTAAAATTAAAAGCAAATAAGACTCCTAAATTGCAAGCCCCACTTATCAAATGGCTAATGTTATCTCATTCTGCAGTTTTAGCCAGCTCTCCCCAGTGGTCTGCCAAATAAATACCATTCTTTGTTTCATCCAGATTGATCTTCAAATCAGTCTGCCCTCCACCCAGCTTCTATCTTCTGAAGACACTAAATGTATCATTCCAGCACATTAGTGTAATTGCCTATAATAGAGATGTGCAGTTAGAGGTAATTTACATGCACATATGCCTAACAGTGCCCTCACATACTCATTGAGCATAAGGGATGGCAGGTAGAACCTTGTGAATGAGTTAGATGAACACTTTCTCATTATTATTCTCTATATATTTCTTTAAAAAAAAAAAAAAAAAAAGGAACAAAAGGACAAAACTGATGTCAACAGCATCTCCATGTACTTCCGCAAGAGGCCACATTTTCAAAACAACTTTCACTAATAGCGGAAGCTTTGCTGACAAATTGGCATAGTCGAGTATATTTAATCCATAGCTAAAAGACCGTAAGTGGACAATCCCACTAATATAGACCCTGTCCTTCATGAAAGTCTAAAATTACCAGAGTAAAAGAAGCATGAATGTCGTTGTTGAGACGGACACGACACGCAAAGAGTTGTGCACGAAAACCAAAAGGCCAAAAAGGGGCGTTTATTGTTCTAACAAGCCTTTTTATACATTTCTTAAGAATAGGTGTCTATACATGATTGGTTCACT